>CM060431.1:4558527-5187643 GCA_030545235.1 Helianthus tuberosus | reverse complement strand
TTTCTACACTTTTACATTTTCATAAATCATGTTTTAAGGTAATAAGGGCATAACGGTCAACATATGAACAATTAACGGAAACTTGCATATTAATTGGATAACTAATGAACCGAGGTGCATAATCACAGAGGGTTGTTGTAACATGTAACCTAGTCCAATTTAAGCTCTGTGGCATTTCTAAAATATGCCTAAACGGGTCAGAACTGAAAGTCGAAGTGAAAGTCAAACTATGTGACTTTCGGTTCCGAACCGGGTCTAAACAGGAAATAGTCGGGTTGAACAGGTTTGGACATGTTCTTACACTAATTACTAAGTTATAACAATAATCAAACAGGTTATACATGGCCTAGATAGCTAATTATGCATAAATGACCTTTTAAGAATTCTGTTGACTTTTTAAGTATATGTTTGACCCGACTTTTGAACTAGTTAAAGTGGTGATCAGGGGAAACCCTTTTGGGGTTTTATTACCCACATAAATACCAACTTATAACTACTTTTAATTCGAGATTTGACTGAGCCATTATTGACTAATCTCGAAGTCAAACCGTAATTACGACGGTTTGACTTTTAGCTAATTAACTAAGCTAAACTCAAACAAGAAAGGATTAGAACACTTACAAGGGTCCTATGCACGACTTATGATCAGTTGGGAGAGTTCCTTAGCTCCAGAAAGGCTCCAAATGATCAGATGAAGGTGTGAGAATGTTTGTGACTTTGAAGGGCTATTTATAATGGTTTCAATCACCACAAATCATTGACAAACAAGTCTATGAGTGCCCACAAACAATCAACAGGTGTCCTAGGGGCTTAGGAGGTGTTTTAGGGGCCATGAGAAGTGGAAAAACGAGTAGAGGTCGCGAAAATACGCAATGGCAGACCATCAGCGATTTTTTCGGAGCTGGGCACACCCTCGCGTAGCGCGAGGGACCCGTCGCGCAGCGCGACCCCCTTGCAGATCAGGTTTTTGATTTTTGTTTGCGATTCAGCCCTTGTCTCTTCAAAACTCGAATAGTTACTGATTTATTGCACTTTAAACCTCCACAATTGATCTACTAAGGCCTTAAATCATATACCCACTTTGCCAAGTCCCCGGGTAACTTTATTTTCACCCGAAAAGTCCTAACTTTCGACGTTTACGCTTTAACGCTTCGCACACGAATTTGATCATAACTTTCTCATACGTTAACGAAACTTTATGAAATTTTTATGGTGCATTCTCGTGAGCATAATTAATATTTACAAAGCTTCGGGTTCGTCAAAAGGTCACTCAGAGGTATAAATTAAACATGTTGACACATTTGGTCCCTGTAGTTTGAAATCACACACATTTAGCTTCGTATGATCCATGATTTATTCGTTTGAAGGTATGAGCATCGTGCAGGGGTAATATATAATATAATTATTCACATTTGACACTTAGAATACGTATATTCACATACTTTCCACGTTTGTCAACTTTAGTCCTTCTATAATATTTCTTTCACACGTTTAAACATTATGACACGTGTCAACACATTATAGGACGTGAATTTTCGAGGTGTTACATCCTCACCCCCTTAAAATAAATCTCGACCCGAGATTTACTGAAATAAGTAAGGGTACTTTTCTTTCATCGTGGATTCAACCTCCCACGTGTATTCGGGACCCCTACGGGCATCCCATTTGACCTTTACAAAAGGTATATGCTTTCTTCGAAGCTTCCTTACCTGTCGATCTTCAATCGACAAAGGTTTTTCCACAAACGTTAAGCTCTTATCTATTTGCACATCTGTATGTGGCATGACATGTGAATCGTCAGCGGAACACTTCTTTAGATTGCAGATGTGGAACACATTGTGAATTCCACTGAGCTCTTCTGGTAAGTTCAACTTGTAGGCAACTGACCCGACACGTTCGATAACCTCGAAAGGTCCTATGTATCTCGGGCTTAGTTTGCCTTTCTTACCAAATCGCATCACCCCTTTCCATGGTGACACTTTAAGTAGGACTTTGTCACCTACTTCGAAGTGAAAATCCTTACGACTTGGATCAGCGTAACTCTCCTGCCTATCCTGGGCAGCTTTGAGACGGCCACGAAATCTGGACAATCTTATCCGTTGTTTCGAACACTATCTCTGGTCCTGATAACTGGACATCTCCAACTTCCACCCAACAATTAGGCGATCTACACTTTCTACCGTATAATGCCCCAAAAGGCGCAGCCTTAATGCTGGTATGGTAGCTATTGTTGTAGGAGAATTCGATTAACGGTAGGTTCTTATCCTAACTACCACCCAAATCGATCGCATATGCACGTAGCATGTCTTCCAACGTTTGAATAGTACGCTCACTCTGGCCGTCTGTCTGAGGATGGTAAGCCGTACTAAAGTTCAAACGTGCGCCCAAGGATTGCTGGAAGCTTTTCCAAAAATGTGACGTGTACCTAGTATCTCTAGCAGAGATAATAGCTACAGGTATGCCATGTAAGGCTACAATCTTATCTACGTATAACTGGGCCTACATATCGGAGCTATAAGTCTCCTTGATGGGTAGGAAATGTGCTGACTTAGTCCGTCTGTCAACTATAACTCATATCGTATCATTTCCTTTCCTTGTTTTGGGTAACTTGGTAATAAAATCCATGGTTACCATTTCCCACTTCCACGTAGGAAGTTCAGGCTGTTGTAGCAAGCCTGACGGATTTTGATGCTCGGCTTTGACTTGCGCACTTGTCAAGCATTTAGCTACATAGGTGGCTACAGACTTTTCAAGCCTATCCACCAAAATTTGCCCTTTGATCCTGGGTAGCTGATGGCACATTCTTAATCGTTGCCTAATTAGGGTTGCAGCATTTAATACGTAAGTAATATGAACCGTCTTTCTTATTTAATAATATAAAACCCTCAGAAGATTGAGTCAGGCTTTATGTGCCTATGTTTTAAAACCTACTAAATCAAGGTTTCGATTTTTCCATAATCAATATGGAGTTTTCATAATACTCCAGCCCACAGCGGGATGTTAATCTTAGTTCTACCTGTCTTCCAGGAGGTAAGCAGGGGAAACTTTTGAGAAGATAATTAAGATACAAGGAGGCTATAGAGATTTTCCATATCTCAGGCTCCAGTTCATCCATCATTGTTCGTGTCAAATGAGTGACACCTTTATGTTATAAGTCCACGAATTCCTTAATCGGGAACATTTACTTGAAAAAAAAATTCCATTTTTGGATATCTTCTTTGAATACTACTAGTCGACTTTAGTACAATATGATCATTGGGATATCTTAGGGGTTCCATGTATTAAACTTCCATGCTGATCAGACATGGAAATAATCTATGGGACACACTAGGATACGCCAACCCTCATATGACACTTTTATCAAACATAGTTTGGCATTCGCAGGCGATAGAAAAACAATGAGAAAATAATCAAAATAACATATGTTGTCGTACTCTATGCGAAGAAAGAGTACTCTTAGATTTTTCGGAAGGATTCCTGCCGATACTAGAAGAATCGGTTACTATGGTTTCCTTGGTAAGTTATACCTTGTGGATGATAATAAAATTTTGCTAAGTTTATGGTTCATGAAGATTTATTATTGCCTGTATTAAAAACAGGACACTTAGCAGATGTTATCATTGATAAATGATAAGGAAGTTTATTGTGCAAGTGCTTATATTTAATCAATAATGGAAGTTTCACAAACTAGGCACCTAGCTCAGTTGGCTAGGCGCGCGAAAGGGTGCGGCCTAGACCCAGGTTCGACTCCGGGGACGGCCAATTCCACCATTTTTTTATGTTTAATTTTAATTAATCGTACGGATACGTGTAATTATGAGAGTTGTCTCATAAGGAGTCTTGATAATTAATTTCTTCTTATCACCCGCAATATGGGCTTGATTTTTAAGGCAACCAATCGATTTTTATCACTTTGTTGAGTCCTTATATTTAACGGAACTAGGACATCGGAAAAATGATTCCTTATGGATATAAAACATCCATCTAATAATGCTGAAGCAGTCTCAGAGGTATACATGCTTCTTACCGAACTTTCGTTGCTTTTTATTAAGCCTGTACTCGCTCTCTTTCTCAGATTTTCTGGGAGTTATTCTCCTTCTTTTGGTTCATCCTTCATATACGAAGTGTGAACAAGATCTCCTCATGAGTAATTTAAACATGGTTTTGAATGAGATTTAGAGCGAGAAGAATTCGGCTCTTTGGATTGTCTCATGACCTTTCTATGGTCCTTCCATTTGCTGCGTCAACCACAGCCTAAGTATTAACTCCATTAATATTGAGGTTTACGTTTGTAGTTTTTATTAACTTTTGTCGCCTTAATAGTATTGCGACTGTCGTCTACCTCATCCGAGTTTTCGATACTCGAAACTTGGTACTAATCACCAAGATTTAACAATTACTAGTCATCATCCTGATGACCTGACTTAGATTAGCCACGGCATTCATAAACCGTATGGGCTATTCCTTTCCGAACATTCATAGTGAATATTATTTTGAACGTATTTCCATTATATTTAGCCTAGGTCACAAAAGGACTATCAATGGCATTTAAGGTTTGGAGCGAGTCCAATACCTGTTTGACAGGGGACCTTAATGTCACATCTGTCTTTGTCACAAGGACGCTTATAAATAGCTCAAGGGCTAGCCTTACAAGACTTTTATTATATATACATATATGGCATAGAAGCCTGTCTCGATGGACGTAGAAGGATATGGCATAAAGCCCAGTCATGAAGGACATAAATGATTATACGGCACGAAGGCCTTGTTGCAAAGGTCATTTAGATATGTCACAAACGGCCTTGACATAAGGACATTTATCAAATCTGGCACAAAGGCATGTCACTAGGAATGTTAACATTTAATATGTTAGCTTGTCACGAATGACAAATTATAGCGCATAGGCTTGTCATGAATGACTTTAAAACATAACTTGATGGTCTATCATCAAGGACCTTAATTTATTAGCCGCAATTTTATTAGATTAGGGCTTCAAGGTTTAAACGTGGTTCTTCACCTTTGGACAGGGAGTCATAGACTACCACTGTCATCGTCTTTGAAAGACGATTCATTTGGCAGAAAGGTAAGCCAAATCAACATCACTAATGGATGTTTATATATAACCATCGTATCTAATGATATTAGTCATGATCACATCGATCATATTGACTATTTGGTTTGGGTATAATCACACCATTCTAAACAGGGGATCATAAAGATTACTACTATCTTTGTCTTACCGACACTAGAATAGGGTATAGCCCGTAGGCATTTCATCGCGAGGGATGTTAATATTATGATCATCATACTGATGATACTAGTCAGGATCGCAACGAGTATAGACTATGGGATTTGAGTATAGCTCACCCCCTTGGCAAGGAATCACAAAAGATTACAATTGCCTCGTCTCAATTGGACAACATAATATAGCCCTTAGGCCAAAACATCATTAAGGATGTTGAAAAATGCTTTAATCATCGTATTGATGATTTTTTTTTGTCATGCCCGCATTGATCATATAGACTATTAGGTTTGAGCATAGCTCACTACCTTGGACTGGGAATCGTAAAGATCACAATGTCTTTGTCACGCATGGACAATATAATATGGCCCATAGGCGAAACATCACTAATGGAGATTTATAATAGGTTCATCTTATTAGAAGATATAAGTCTTGATTGCATTAATTATATTGACTATTTTGGCTTGAGCATAGCTCACCACCTCAGACAAGGAATCATAAAGATAACAATGTCAGTGTCTCAAATGGACAATATATTATAGCCCGTAGGCAAAACATCACTAAAGGATGTTAAATAATATTATCATCGTATTAGATGATATTAGTCATGATCGCATTGATCATATAGACTATTATGTTTGGACATAGTCCAATATTTTAGACAGGAGGTCAAAGACCATCACTGTCGTTGTCTTATCGGACAACAAGTTTAGCCCGTAGGCACTTCATCACTAACGGATGTTCATAATATGATCATCTTATGGGATGATATAGGTCATGATTTCTAATTCACTAGGCTAGATATGGGAATTGGAAGAATCCAATATAAGGATGACTGTTGTGATTTTCTCGAATCACATTTGTCGAGGGTGCTAACACGTTCTTAGGTGTTAACAAGTATCTGAATCTCTTGAGTAGGTTTCACCATCTTGGCCGCGTAGGCTAGGTTTCACCTTTAAGATCCCTTTTTTTTTAAATGCATACTGACAGGGAAGGAAGGATATTTATTTTATTCAGTATTTTTATCATAAATCCTAATTCATAAGCTAATAATAACACAAATGGCCTAGTCGCGTAGACAAGTTAAATTTATAAGCCATGATTTCAGAGAATCGTGGTATTAAGGTTTGAATCAAAGTTCATTACCCTTTTTCCTGACAGGGAGCTGTAGGCTACCACTGTCTTTAGTCTCAGAGGACATTAACTATAGCCTGTAGGCACTTCCCATCTAAGGGATGTTTATTACGGAATTGCCCCTTAGGGAAATTCATTAACCATGGTAAACAGAGACCATACTTGGTTACTTTATTAATCATTTATATTTAGGATTTCTATTATAATTTATCCTAATGATAAAACATTAACAGTTTTATTAGTGGCACCCAATGGCCTGGTCACATGGACACTTATAAATTATGAGCTTATGATTTCAGAGAATCAAAGCAACAATAACAGTTTTATTTAATAGCACCAAAGGCCTAGTCACGAAGACAATTTTAAATTATAAGCCATGATTTCAGAGAATCAAGGCCTTTAAGTATATTAGCACAACAGGCTTAGTCACAAGGACATATATAAATTATAAGTTATGATTTCAGAGAATCAAAGCATGAAGGTATTCTGGCACAACAGGCCTAGTCACAAGGACATTTATAAATTATAAGCTAGGATTTCAGAGAATCAAAGCCTTGAGGTTTGAACCTAGTTCATTACCTTTTTCTGACAGGGAGTCGTAGCTACCACTGTATTTTGGCTCATGTAGAAATGAGCAAGGCCCGTAGGCACTATATTACCACGTATGGTTAAAATATGATCATCTTAATTGATGATGTATACCCAGGATTCAGGGATCATTAAGCTGGGTTAGGAATCTTTTGAAGAATCCTATATAAAAATGACGTGTGTGATTTTAATTGAATCACATCTGCCAGGAGTGTTAACATGTTTTAAGATGTTAACAGGGAATTGAATCTTTTTAAACAGGTCTTACCATCTTGGCCCGGTCTTATAATTGACCCAAGGCTAGGTTTCACACTTAAGATTCTTAATTAATGATTTGAATCTTTTTTAACAGGTCTTACCATCTTGGCCCGGTCTTATAATTGACCCAAGGCTAGGTTTCACACTTAAGATTCTTAATTAATGATTTGAATCTTTTTAACAGGTCTTACCATCTTGGCCCGGTCTTATAATTGACCCGAGGCTAGGTTTCACACTTAAGATTCTTAATTTATAATTAACGCAGAACAATTTAAATTGAGGTGTAAATATGGATCTGAATCTAAATTGCGGAACTGCCATCTTGGCCGGTCTTAATATGACCCGAAGCTAGGTCTTGCCCTTTTAGATTTTGCCATTTTATTATAATGGTAGATCTTGCAAAAAGGAAATATTATTTTTCCATTTATTTAATATTTCTTAGTTAGAATGAAAGTTTAAACTTAATCATCCCATTATATAAAAATAAAAGTATAAAGTTGCCCTAAGCGGGACTTAAAAGGAATAATGTGTCCTCGGAGGGACTGAAAGATAATTATGTCCTTATAAGGACTATTAAGGAAACGATCTTCAATAAAAGGAGTTTCTTCTTCATTTTATTTCTGAACGCTTTCTCCTTGGATGCTCGTTTCATTCTAGTCGCGGTACGAAGCTCAGCATCTCAGGGCTCCGGGTGTGGAGAACTCCTATTACGGCTTCTTTGCTTGGCGACGTATCCAATAAAAATTTGGAAGTAACATTTCAAGATTAGGATTTAGAATATTCCTAAGTTAAGTCTAGACTCAGAAGGTTTAGATATGTGCAATTGTGTAACTGAGATTAAACACTAAGGCTAGTGTTTAATTAACTCAGTGTTGGCTCTGATACCAACCTGTCACACCCCAAATTCCACGTGTCACCGGTGGGCCCGGTGGGGGAGTATCGTGACGTCATGGTTGGCAACGTAATAGTCAAACAACACAATATTATCATGCACAGCGGAAGCAATTGAAAATATAATACAACCGAATTTATTATTGTAATATCAACTGTCACAATATTCGGAAGTTTATCCACAGAAGGATCGAACATAAAATGGAAACAATAGTTCAACAGACTTTTAGGCATCTTAAGCTTGCGAGACTTCTATTGATGCTAAGGAGATATATCCAGCCAATTTCGTATAGTACCTGCATTTAGCCTTTTTGGAAAATACGTCAGTTTACACTGGTAAATACATTCAACTGACTCATTTTGGAAAAAGAGTTTGAAAAGTGATTCGAGTGCAAACGGCACAAAATATCTTGACACATTGATTAAAATGCACAGAGGCAAAATTAATCTTTTTAACTTGGGAGAATTATTTAATATTATAATCTTGTGAACGAATTACATGTTACTTATGCGTTCAGTAGCCCGGAACGTATCCGGGTTAAAGATCAATAGACACACCACTTTAAGTGAGTTATACACGGGAGTACGCCTACACCCCGTGCTCAGGTCGTGGCCATCTCGTAAGATGATGCCAGGGATATCCGGGACATGGTCATTAACCCCCCAAAGGCTGTAAAGTAAACAAATCTGTTTAAAACGAGCCGATCAAATTATTCAACTACCCACTAAGCGTGGAGATTTGATGCCCGATCAAGCGGTACGCTATGTACCGTAACCCAAGCCCGTATAGGGAAATTAAGTTAAAAGTATTTACCTGAGCTAAATATAAATTCAATCCCAGCCGTATATCAAATCAGCAAGTACAGATAGCTTTTACTGGGCTCCTAATCTGGAACGAAGGTTTTTAATAACCTATTAGAATCCTAACGGGTCTTTAATTAAGCTTAAGCTTAGACCGGCTAGTTTCAAAGATACGGTTCGTACGCACGATTAAGCGAAAACCGGATAGAATGTGATTTAGACCCGACAAGTTTGAAGACTTGTTTAATATGGGTTTATTATTCACATTCTGGATTTTGAGGTAAAACCGATAAGGTTTGACCCGTTTCGGCTAATTTATGTAAACTTGTTACATAAACCGAACCGAACGCGAAATAAGCGTAACGGGTATCCGTAAGAGCTATATACAGGTTCCCTAAGTTAATATGCTTCAAATATGTTGTGACATCAGTAGGATGTCTTTCATTATGCCCGAAATGAATTTAAACACAAACTATCCCCCGTAGGGGTAGTTTGGTCATTTTAAAGGTTGTAAAAGAGTTTAAATGTTTAACTGAGTTACAGATCTGATGTAAACAGTAAACATACTCAATTTGATAAGTTATATCAGTAGGCTAAAGCATATATGTGAAATTTATCTCTTATAACCAAACTATGCACCGAAGGGGCATTTTGGTAATTTCACATAAGCCGAAAAGCTCAACACGAAGTCTGAGTTAATCAACCTTTTCTTACTGTTAAAATATCATAATTTGCCTCATGTATCAGTAGGTATCAACCCGGGTATGTTCAATATGATTTTAAAACATACTATGCGTTAAAAACGCTAAATAAGGCGATTAAAGGCCATTTCCGGGTTCGATACTTAAATCTGATATTTTTATATTTCCAGAAGGCTTAATATAATTTATTTATCATATGTGATCAGTAGCAAAAGGTTTGGAGTCGTTTAGATAGGTAAAACTCATTTTATGGCCCGTAAGGGTAAAACCGACAATTACCGGATTAAGCCTACGACTATGAGTTATGCTCAGCCTAAAATTAATTAAAAATCTTTCAAATTCCCAAAATAATATATTACATCAGTGGGTAATTCGTTTGATACCAAAAAGTATGTTTAATTAGGCTATACGCTAATTACGCCATTTTATTAACATAAAGCACCGTAATTACGCTAATGAGCATAACTCTTAATCTACAAGTCAAACTGATGTCAAATTTTGCATACAAGTTTATATATCAATATTCAAGGTTTCTACACTTTTACATTTTCATAAATCATGTTTTAAGGTAATAAGGGCATAACGGTCAACATATGAACAATTAACGGAAACTTGCATATTAATTGGATAACTAATGAACCGAGGTGCATAATCACAGAGGGTTGTTGTAACATGTAACCTAGTCCAATTTAAGCTCTGTGGCATTTCTAAAATATGCCTAAACGGGTCAGAACTGAAAGTCGAAGTGAAAGTCAAACTATGTGACTTTCGGTTCCGAACCGGGTCTAAACAGGAAATAGTCGGGTTGAACAGGTTTGGACATGTTCTTACACTAATTACTAAGTTATAACAATAATCAAACAGGTTATACATGGCCTAGATAGCTAATTATGCATAAATGACCTTTTAAGAATTCTGTTGACTTTTTAAGTATATGTTTGACCCGACTTTTGAACTAGTTAAAGTGGTGATCAGGGGAAACCCTTTTGGGGTTTTATTACCCACATAAATACCAACTTATAACTACTTTTAATTCGAGATTTGACTGAGCCATTATTGACTAATCTCGAAGTCAAACCGTAATTACGACGGTTTGACTTTTAGCTAATTAACTAAGCTAAACTCAAACAAGAAAGGATTAGAACACTTACAAGGGTCCTATGCACGACTTATGATCAGTTGGGAGAGTTCCTTAGCTCCAGAAAGGCTCCAAATGATCAGATGAAGGTGTGAGAATGTTTGTGACTTTGAAGGGCTATTTATAATGGTTTCAATCACCACAAATCATTGACAAACAAGTCTATGAGTGCCCACAAACAATCAACAGGTGTCCTAGGGGCTTAGGAGGTGTTTTAGGGGCCATGAGAAGTGGAAAAACGAGTAGAGGTCGCGAAAATACGCAATGGCAGACCATCAGCGATTTTTTCGGAGCTGGGCACACCCTCGCGTAGCGCGAGGGACCCGTCGCGCAGCGCGACCCCCTTGCAGATCAGGTTTTTTATTTTTGTTTGCGATTCAGCCCTTGTCTCTTCAAAACTCGAATAGTTACTGATTTATTGCACTTTAAACCTCCACAATTGATCTACTAAGGCCTTAAATCATATACCCACTTTGCCAAGTCCCCGGGTAACTTTATTTTCACCCGAAAAGTCCTAACTTTCGACGTTTACGCTTTAACGCTTCGCACACGAATTTGATCATAACTTTCTCATACGTTAACGAAACTTTATGAAATTTTTATGGTGCATTCTCGTGAGCATAATTAATATTTACAAAGCTTCGGGTTCGTCAAAAGGTCACTCAGAGGTATAAATTAAACATGTTGACACATTTGGTCCCTGTAGTTTGAAATCACACACATTTAGCTTCGTATGATCCATGATTTATTCGTTTGAAGGTATGAGCATCGTGCAGGGGTAATATATAATATAATTATTCACAGTTGACACTTAGAATACGTATATTCACATACTTTCCACGTTTGTCAACTTTAGTCCTTCTATAATATTTCTTTCACACGTTTAAACATTATGACACGTGTCAACACATTATAGGACGTGAATTTTCGAGGTGTTACAAGACAAAATTTTCCAAATTCGAGACAACCTAGCGAAAGCTCGGGATCGACAGAAAGTTTACGCCGATAAAAAGCGCAAGCCCCGTGAATATGGCGTTGGTGACTACGTACTCCTAAAGGTATCACCTTGGAAGGGTGTAGTCCGATTCGGCAAGAAGGGGAAACTCGCGCCTCGATATGTGGGACCTTTTAAGATTCTGGAAAGGATCGGAAAAGTCGCCTACAGACTCGAATTACCGGAGGAACTTAGCAATGTCCATCCGACTTTCCACGTGTCAAACCTCCGAAAGTGCATCGCCGACCACGACTTACATGTACCTCTAGACGATCTACAAGTGAACGAAACATTACACTTCATGGAGAAGCCTGTCGAAATCATGGATCGCTAAACCAAAGAACTCAGACGCTCACGCATTCCTATTGTGAAAGTCCGATGGGAAGGCAAACGAGGTGCGGAGTTCACTTGGGAACTCGAAAGCGACATGAAGGCAAAGTATCCACAGTTGTTTAATTAGAGAGACAATCTTAGAAAGAGAAAGTAGAGAAAGAAAGTGGCAAAGTGATTCTAGTATTTTGTACGATGTTTTCAGTAATCAATAGAATCACGGTTATTGTATACGATTAATTTAGCAATTTGCAGAGAAAAATGTGACAGAGATGAAAGATGAAGAACTTGATCAAATCTGAGTGCGTTTGATCCTCGCAGTCGATCACCTGCTCAGATACCGCTTGTAGGATCGGTTTTGACTCCGTTACGATTATGTTAGTCACACACGTTCACGGACTCCGCACGATTCATAGTCAACAATGGTCAATACGTATATGTTATCCGCACGGATATGTCATGCGTGCGGTGAACATCAACAGCAACATCCAACATCTTTTTAACAAAAATTAAGATTTCTCCCAAACGGCTTTGAATCAAGATCTGAAACTCTTTAACACGTGATTCACGACCTAGTTACAGCTTTCGGCTTAATTTCGGGACGAAATTCCCTAAACAAGGGGAGGCTGTAACACCCCGTGTTTTCACGAGTGAAAGTCAAAGTCAAGGTCAAAGTCAACGACCGATTTCACGCGACTTGACTTGTAGAAATGTTTTTCTTTTATTTATATTATGTGGAGTAAGTGTCGTACATTGCAATAGTCGAATCGTGATAACCGTATTCCAATCGACCTACGACTGTGAATCATAGGCAGTAACAATGCGATAAAGTTAGTCAAGCTATGCTAATCAAATCGACATCGAATCGAACTCGAACTGTGTATTTTACTTGTTGACTATACGTGTGTGTGTGCCTTACGTGTTACCTGTGCATGTTTATTTTATTTTATGTTATGTTGTGACAATCAAGCGAACTCAATCGAACTCGAAGTCTAACTCGAATGTAAGCGAACCCGAACCCGAATTCCGAGTCGAACCGTATAAGAAGTAGTTGGGACTGAAAGTAATTTGACTAGGAAACCCTATCGAATCGCTCGCAAATCGAAACCGAAGCAACATCGCACCGAGCGCACCAAAGCAGGCGGCATCCGCACGGATGGCCCATCCGCACGGATTGCCAATCCGCACGGATGACCTATCCGCGCGGATAGCCTATCCGGGTACATGCCATGCGCACGGCTCACCCTTTCCCTTTTTGGCATCCTATAAATACACTGGTCACTCTCCAACTTTTCCACTTTTGGCAAGTGACGTCCGAACCGCACGCATTCTTCACTTTTTCTCAGATTTCTCTCAATCCAGGTAAGATCTTGCACTAATTCTTGTACATTCTTGATCACTACAGAATTCTACACATTTCCATCTTTCAAATCTTCACTTTTAACCACGAAATCATCCGGATTTGAGGTATTCTCGGGTGACGTCATCATGAAGTTCTTATGAACTTCAAGCTTGACCTCATTTCCACCAGGAATATCTCAGATCTGAACGATTTCCATAAGATTTCACAAGAACTCCTCCTAGATCTAAACTTTTCTAAGGATAAAAGAGTTGAAAGAAATAAACCTAAGTTCTCTCCTTCTTTTGCCCTTAAAATCGGTACGAATCTGATCGGTTCTAGTCTCTACTCAGTAATAGTGATGCACTAGTTCCAGATCTGGAATCCTACCCACAGACAACTGATTTCGGAATCAACCGGAATGACAGTTCTGAGTCGCCGACAGGCCGGGTTAGGGTGGTTCCTGATCGGTCTAGTCACGCGGGTGAGAATACAATTCCAAGTGGTTGCCACGTAATCAGAACATCTCGATAAACGACAACAGAACCCATAGTAGACGAACGGAACAATCAGACCAGAGGCTGTCCGCACGGACCAGCTATCCGCACGGACAAGCTGTCCGCATGCACAGGCCATACGGACGGGTTGTCACCCGGACGAGCTACCCTTGGGACCCACCTTCCAAACAAGGTTTGAGTATCGACGAATGAGCAATCCGGACGGACGACCTCTGAATGGATTACTCTTCAGATCATGAGATACTAAGGCCTTAAAATAAAAATTCAAACAATGTTCATCCGCACGGCCAAGTCGTACGCACGGACAGGCTATCCGGACGGATTGTCTCTGCTCGCGTGCACAGGCTGTCCGCACGGATTACCATTGTCCGCACGGACTGCCATCCGTACGGATTGTTGTCCGCGCGACCGGCTTGAAAAGGTAGAAACACTTATGTGCTTTCTAAATGCTACAACGAAAACTCCAAAGCACAAGCCATCATACACAAACACATCTCACATTTAGGAAGAAACAATCCACTTGAACGTTTATCCACACAAACAACTTTTCCGTACGGATAAGCCATCCGCACGCACAACTAATCCGCACAGATTACCATCCGCACGAACAGCTTGCACGCACCTACAGCTTATCCGGATGGATCACCATCCGCACGCATCACCATCCGCACGGATAGTTCGTGTGCACGGATGACTTCCTCTCACGAATAACTGATCCGCACGATCAGTTATCCTAACCACTCTCGCTTTGTACTGTTTTACGCGCCACTTATCATTGCGTTATCGAATCTATTCAGGCTAACCGTACTCGCTGTAAAAGCGCTCCCTTCAATCCATAATCGCTGTGAGTATACTCGAACCCTTTTTGCTTTAGCACTTTTGGGTGTTACATACGTTACGAATATTCAAACTACAAATATCACACTACTCAAGCTATTTTAACGTTAAACCGTTTATGCATGTTATACGTGGCTTATGAATGCTTGTTTGTTATGTTTACACATGGAATGCTGTCTACCTGCCTTAGCAACGATAGTACTATAGTTTGGACTCAGCACCCGTTCACACGGGGGTTGTTAAGGATCTTTTACTTGCATGGATTACGGTGGTAATCATGTATTGCGAACTGCCTCGGGCAGTCAACCCGCAGTCATTGGTATCGATGGATCTATGTCGATAACTAACGTGCTTCATTTCACTATGTGTACGTGCTGGTTATGCGTAAACGAATTTGAACTATATATGCTACTATCAAACTTGTATGCTCACCTTTACATTTTATGTATTGACTTTATTTTAACGTATGTGACAGGTGCCTAGGTTGTTTATATGCTTCTCGGGCTGTGATGAACTTGAAGCTAGGAACTGGAGTCTAGAAACCAACGAATAAACTAGTTATGTTAAATCTGAGTTGTCGAAACAGAATAATTGTTTTGATGTTATCTGTAATAACTTGTTTGACTATTTAAGATACGGTATGGGACGTATTGCTTTAATTAAATGGTAATGATAGTTGTTATGGAAACTTCTGGACAATCTGTTTCGCTCAGTGTCGCGCCCCGATGATTCCGCCATCGGTTGGGGTGTGACAGTAATCGCATCGAAACTCAAACGCAATCGAACTCAATCACAATCGAAATGGTATGATAATTAGTGGAGAAGGGATATTGCAAGATATGAGTAGTTGGGATTAAAAGTAATTTGACTAGGAAAACCTATCGCATCGCAATGCTCGCAATCGCAATCGAAACCTCAAAAACTGACGCGCCGAACACTCGAATCAGGCGACCGATCGATCAGGCAACCAGCCAATCGACCAGCCGTCCGTCCGGACTGCCGTCCGATCGGACAGGCTGTCCGATCGAGCTACCTGGCCGATCAGCCAACCCTTTCCTCTTTTGGAACTCTATAAATACCCATGTCACTTTCATTCTTTCTACTTTTGGAAACTCTCTATTCGACCAACTCGTGCTCCTCACCTTTTCTCATATTTCTCTCGATTCCGGTAAGATCTCGTCCTAAATCTTGTACTTCCTCAATCTACACGTGCTCCTACACCTTTCTGTCTTTTGAATCTTAACTTTTAACCGAGAAATCATCAAGATTCAAGGTGTTCTAGGATGACGTCATCATGTGTTCTTGAAGAACTTCATGTTTTGGCCTCATTCCACCAAGAACAACTTAGATCTAACCGATTTCCACATAAACAAGCAAAGATCTTTCATAGATCTAAACATATTCACAAGAAAAAAAGATTGAAAGATGGTTTTCCAACTTTCTTTCAACTCTTTTACACTCAATGCACTCAAATCGATAGAATTGGAGCTTGTGCCGACTTACTACTCGTTTGGTGTGGTTGTGTTGGTTCAAAATCCGTATTCTATCCATGAGATTATCGACTCCGGGTTAAACGTGGAACGTCTTCTCGAACCGTCATTGATCGGGTTGGGTGATTCCATATCTCGACCGTTTCGTCATCGTATTCATCGACGATGTCTTGATCTATTCCAGATCGAAAGCCGAACATGCGCAACATCTTCGTTTGGTTCTCGAGCTACTCCAGGGGAATCGACTCTATGCCAAGTTCTTCAAGTGTGAATTCTGGTTGGAGGAGGTTCAGTTTCTGGGTCACATTGTCAATAGTCAGGGTATTCACGTCGATCCTACGAAGATTGAAGTCGTTAAGAGTTGGATTACACCTAAGAACCCGACTGAAGTCCGTTCTTTTCTCGGACTAGCAGGCTATTATCGACGATTTATTGAAGGATTCTCAAAGATCGTTGTGCCGCTTACCACTCTCACGCATAAAGACAAGCCTTTTGTTTGGGGAACTGAACAAGAGTCTGCTTTCCAAACCCTCAAGCACATGCTCTGCAATGCTCCTGTTCTCACATTGCCCGACGGAAACGACGATTTCATTGTCTATTGTGATGCTTCCAACCTTGGTTTTGGTTGTGTCCTTATGCAACGAGACAAGGTTATAGCTTACGCATCTCGTCAGCTCAAAATCCACGAGAAGAACTATACAACCCATGATCTCGAGCTAGGCGCAGTTGTTTTTGCGTTAAAGATTTGGCGACACTACCTGTATGGTACAAAGTGTACGATCTTCACCGATCATAGGAGCCTACAACATATCTTTGATCAGAAAGAACTTAATATGCGTCAAAGCCGATTGGTAGAACTTCTCAACGATTACGACTGTGAGATTCGTTATCACCCAGGCAAAGCAAATGTTGTTGCCGACGCACTCAGCAGACGGAGCTATCTGCTTAGCACTCGTAACGTCCAAGCCCAAGATGATCTCGAAACCCTCATCCGCGAAGCTCAGCATGCCTGTTTTAATGAACGCACTCTGAAGAAGGAAAGAATCTATCACGATGGAGCCCAGCTTGTAAATAAGTTGAATGGGATATTCCACTTTCTGGACCGAATTTGGATCCCTAAACGGACCGATTTGCGACTGATTTTGATGGACGAAGCCCACAAATCCTGGTATTCTATTCATCCCGGTGCCGACAAAATGTACCAGGACCTTCGCTACAAGTACTGGTGGCCGAGCATGAAAATGGATATTGCTCTCTACGTTGGAAAGTGTCTGACTTGTGCAAGAGTCAAGGCTGAACACCAAAGACCCTCTGGCTTACTCGAACAACCGCCGATCCCTACGTGGAAGTGGGAGAGTATAGCTATGGACTTCATAACAAAGCTTCCGCACACGTCATGAGGTCACGACAGCATCTGGGTTGTTGTTGACCGTTTGACTAAATCAGCTCACTTTCTGCCAATACGGGAAGACTACAAGGTAGAACGATTAGCCCGAATCTACACCAACGAGATCATTTGTAATCATGGGACGCCTCGCGACATCATCTCTGATCGTGATGCTCGGTTTACCTCGCGACTGTGGGAAACATTTCAAACGGCGCTCGGTACATCGCTTAATATAAGTACCGCTTTCCACCCTCAAACCGACGGCCAGACTGAAAGAACGATCCGTACTCTTGAAGACATGCTCCGTTCGTGTGTCATAGACTTCGGTGGTAATTGGGACACATACCTGCCTTTAGTCGAATTCTCGTATAACAGCAGTTATCATTCAAGCATTCAAATGGCACCATTCTAGGCTTTATATGGAAGGAGATGTCGATCGCCTATTGTGTGGCACGAGATCGGTCACTCGTAACTAATCGGTCCCGAGCTACTGCAAGAAACGACTGACAAAGTCCTCCAAATTCGAGACAACTTGTTGAAAGCTCGAAGTCGACAGAAAAGCTACGCCGATAGACGACGCAAGCCCCTTGAATTTGACGTTGGCGACTACGTTCTCCTAAAGGTATCACCTTGGAAGGGTGTGGTCAGATTCGGCAAGAAAGGGAAACTAGCGCCTCGATATGTTGGACCTTTTAAGATTCTGGAAAGGATCGGAAAAGTCGCCTACAGACTCGAACTACCGGAGGAACTTAGTAATGTCCACCTGACTTTCCATGTGTCAAACCTCCGAAAGTGCCTAGCAAAGCATGATTTAATTGTACCTCTCGATGACCTTCAAATAAACGAAACACTACACTTCGTGGAGAAGCCTTTCGAAATCATGGATCGCAAAACCAAGCAGCTCAGACGCTCGCGCATTCCTATTGTGAAAGTCCGATGGGAAGGCAAACGAGGCGCAGAGTTCACTTGGGAACTCGAAAGCGACATGAAGACAAAGTATCCACAGTTGTTTGTTACGGCTTCGGCTTAATTTCGGGACGACATTCCCTCAACTAGGGGAGGCTGTAACACCCCGTGTTTCTGAAGTCAAAGTCAAAGTCAAGATTGAAGTTAAAGGAAGACAAGCTTGCTAATTGCGATCTGTCTCTCCTTGCTCAATTCCTGTTTTGACTTCTTTGACTTGTAATTAGTCTATTTTATTTTCGCTTTAGTTGTATTATGTGGAGTATCTATTAATAATCTCATGGTAATCGCTATTTATCGCATGTTTAATCGCTTTATCGCTATCGCAATCGCAACTCGAATTACGCATTTTGGTTATTGTATAGGTGTGCGTGTGCCTTATGTGTTACTTGTGCATGTTTATTTATGTCATGTTGTGGTAATCACATCGAATCGCAATCGAAATTAAAACGCAATCGAACTCAATCGCAATCGAAATGGTATGATAATTAGTGGAGAAGGGATAGTGCAAGATATGAGTAGTTGGGATTAAAAGTAATTTGACTAGGAAAACCTATCGCATCACAACGCTCGCAATCGAAACCTCAAAAATCGTCGCGCCGAACACTCGAATCAGGCGACCGATCGATCAGGCAACCAGCCGATCGACCAGCCGTCCGTTCGGACTGCCGTCCGATCGGACAGGCTGTCCGATCGAGCTACCTGGCCGATCGGCCAGCCCTTTACTCTTTTGGAACTCTATAAATACCCATGTCACTTTCATTCTTTCTACTTTTGGAAACTCTCTGTCCGACCAGCTCGTGCTCCTCACCTTTTCTCAGATTTCTCTCGATTCCGGTAAGATCTCGTCCTAAATCTTGTACTTCCTCAATCTACACGCGCTCCTACACCTTTCTATCTTTTGAATCTTAACTTTTAACCGAGAAATCATCAAGATTCAAGGTGTTCTAGGATGACGTCATCATGTGTTCTTGAAGAACTTCATGTTTTGGCCTCAATCCACCAAGAACAACTTAGATCTAACCGATTTCCACATAAACAAGCAAAGATCTTTCATAGATCTAAACATATTCACAAGAAAAAAAGATTGAAAGATGGTTTTCCAACTTTCTTTCAACTCTTTTACACTCAATGCACTCAAATCGATAGAATCGGAGCTTGTGCCGACTTACTACTCGTTTGGTGTGGTTGTGTTGGTTCAAAATCCGTATTCTATCCATGAGATTATCGATTCCGGTTTAAACGTGGAACGTCATCTCGAACCGTCACTGATCGGGTTGGGTGATTCCTGTCCGATCAGGAGCACCAAGTATTGACGAGGTTCCTGTTGCTTGACACGTTATCAAAGTATCTCGATAAAACGACAAACTACTAAAAACAACCAAGTGTAAGACGAACAGGACGACCAGGACGAGGTGCCGTCCGATCGGCCTATTGACCGAACGGACAGCCACCCAATCGACCGGCCAGCCGAACGACTTGCACCTTGGGACCCACACTTAACCATTGTGGTAATCTAAGAAGTCTGAGTTTTGAACGAGTTGCTGTCCGATCAGACTACCATCCGATCGAACTGCCAGCCGTACCATGAGACATTTGAACCTCCACACTTAAACAATTTTCAACATGTTCAATGCACTAGGAATGCCACCCGATCGAACTGTTGTCCGATCGAGTGACAACCTACTATGAACTTGAACTAGCTGAAGTGCCCAGCCGATCGGGTTGCCGGCCGATCGAACGACCGTCCGATCGACCGACCTGAAAGGTAGAGATACTTCTACGTTTTCAAATGCTACAACAAAAACTTCAAAAGTCAAGCCACCATACACAAACACATCATTCCTAAAGGAATAAACAATCCACTCGAACGGCCATCCGATCGCACGACCAGCTGTCCGATCGGACTACCAACCGATCGACCAGCTGTTCGACCCACCAACACTTATTCTCATTTTACGCGTCACTTATCATTATGCTATCGAACTATTCAGGCTAACCTTACTCTCAAGCGCTCCCTTCAATCCATTATCGCTGTGAGTATACTCGATCCCTTTTTGCTTTATGCACTTTTGGGTGTTACATATGTTACTTATTATAAATCACATCGAACACACTACGCAATACTTTTAACGCTAACCGTTACCGCATGTTATACGTGACTTAATGAATGCTTGTTTGTTATGTTTTCACATGGAATGCTGTCTACCTGCCTTAGCAACGATAGTACTATTAGTTTGGACTCAGCACCCGTTCACTCGAGGGTTGTTAAGGACAATTATTTGCATGGATTACAGTGGTGATCATGTATTACGAACTGCCTTGGGCAGTCAACCCGCAGTCATTGGTAGCGATAGGTCTATGTCGATAACTAACATGCCTCATTTCGCTCTGTGTACGTACTGGTTATGCGTAACGCTTTCGAACTCTATATGCTATTATCAAACTTGTATGCTCACCTTTACACTATGTGTATTGACTGTTATTTTAACGTATGTGACAGGTGCTTAGGATGCTTATCTGCTAGGAAATCGAGGCTAGAATAAGGCTTTAGAGGCCAACAAATAGTTGTCTGTACAAATGAAATCAAGGGTCTCTAGAAGCAGATAAACAATTGGGCTATTTGAAAAATTTGAGTTATCGGAATAGAACTAATTGCCTAGATTTTGTCTGTAATAATTTGTTTACCTTTTGAGACATGGTATGGGACATGTTACTTTAAATTGAATAGTAATGATAATTGTTATGGAAACTTCTGGACAATCTGTTTCGCTCAGTGCTATACCCCGATGTTTTCGCCATCGGTTGGGGTGTGACACATTTCACTTGCCATACATTTCATTTAGTTACTTATAAACATTATACATATGGTTTAAGTAGTCATTTTTACTTGCCATACATAACATTTGATTACACATTACATGATTTACATTTGACAATAGACATTGTTTACACATAAACATTTTGACAATTGGTTTAAACAATACATTTTGGTGGTTTGTTTGGGTAAGTGATTTAAATAACGAGGCGTGTGTAATATGATAAAAGTATGATGGATACTTCGCTGGTACTTCCTATATATAAGTGCTTTTATGATATTATATATCGTAGCGTTATTTAAACCATTTCAATTTAGACATATTACATTTTATACAAATAACATCTCTTCACAAAGCATTGTTTTACAATTAACATGTTTTATACAAACTCATTTTACTTGGTTATTCATTTAACCATACATCTTCCTTTCATATCATCTGATTTCTTACAAATTTTCGTATGATTTATAAAAGAAAAACACTTTTCAAGATTCATGACTAACTTTTGTTAAACATTTCTTTAAACTTACAAGTCATGAATCCTAAATCAATAAACCTATGTATCTCACAGGCATTTTTATGCTGACGTACTTATTTTCACATGTGTTTTCAGGAGCCGATGCATAGGTTTGGTCAGGATACACTAGGGCGGACTCGGGCCTTAGTGACATAAAAGAAGCAAGATTAGTTTAAATTATGTTATGTACTCTTTGTTTCTTTCGTTTTAAGACAATGTAACCGCTTTGTTAATAAATAAAACAAAACTTTAAATACCATGGTTGTGAAACAATAATTCTGCCACTCCACTCCCCGACGTTTCCACCGCGGTTTTGTTGTTTACGCGGTCGGGGTGTGACACTAGCATAGGATGCTTTTGTTTTTTTATTGATAGATGCTTAAAAATAAATGTGTCATTATTTATAAAGTAAATGTGTTTGAGGTGCCTGAGGCATCCTATGTGTATTTGTTCTCTGCCCGAGTATGGCTTGGTCTCATGCTTAATGTCTAGTATGGGTACGTGCTTATCTTATTTAGGCTAGCAGCTTCCGGGCTTATAGGTTTTTGGCTTCAAGCTTCATGGCTTATAGCTTTCGATCCTGAACTTATAACTTCTGAGCCTGAGTTTATAGCTTCTGAGCATATAGCCTTAAGCTTGTGGCTTAAAGCTTATAACTTCCAGCTTCAGAGCTTATAGCTTCCGAGCCTGAGCTTATAGCTTATTGTTTGTTGCCTTCTTAGCTTCTTTACTATTGGACTGCGCAAAAAGCTATTACCTTGTATGCTTCATTATTTTGACTAGATGTGCGTACCTACTTTCATTATCAATCCTCAATTAAAGGTGTTTATGGCGAAATTGTAGGTGCTTCTTACTTAAGTTGTCGTGCTTCTTGTTTATCCTCTTGTTGCAGCTTTTCCCCTTATTGCAACTTCTCTTCTTATTCTAGTTGTCTGGTGTATTTTACAACTGTTGAAGCTGCAGAAAGTTGCAGCTGTCATTTAAAGGTAAGGTGAACTGTAAACCAAAGTACCTTTGCTTTGATAAGTGACAAGATGTCACTTTTTGTGAGAGCACATGCCAATGCCCCCGTGTAAAGATATTAAAGTTGTTTTTACTTTTCTTGGGCTAAGTGAGGTTTACATGGGTTGTCTTTTCACTTTTCTTGGAAATATGGATATCATCATAATTGAAGTTTTTTGCATTCCAAGAGTTTTGACATAAAAATTGTCAATAGTTTGTATTTCCATTGACCCATGTGGATGACAATTTTCGGATGATAGTAGAGTGGCATGAGTTGTATTGCATCCTTTGATAAAAGTTTACTTGCTGTAGATAAGTTATGCTTACCAATTTGTAAGCTAATTAGCTTTAGATGTACTTGTTGACCAAAGGAAAATTTAGATCATGAAATAATCTTTACAAACTCCCATAAATATATAAATTTAATCAAACATTCGAGGGTGAAAGTGGCATGATGTGACAACTGGAAAAAATAATGGTAATTTCGTACAACTTAACAATCTAATCATACATTTAATTGCGTTCGTTATGACTTAATTGATACATGATTAGGTCACGTAAAGTCTAGCAGTCATAGGACATGGTTAAATACTTCAAACAATATAGATACATTCGTTGCGTCGCGAGAAAATCACAAACTATGTCCGAACACTGGCGCCACCACTGACCACCGCCTTCGTCACTCTCCGCCACCGAACACTGGCGCCACCACCAACCACCACCATTGCCGACCTCGGCCACCGCCGGCCACCACCACTGACCACCGCTGTCAACCGCAACCACCACCCACCACCCACCATCGCCCGACCACCGTTACCCACTGTCGTCGACACCCTCAACCACTGCCGACCACGGCTACCACTCGCCACCACCACCGACCACCGCCACCCACCCCCGCCACCGTCACCTATGCCATCACCACCCACCGCCGACACCCCACCACCGCCACCACCCACCACCACCACCGTCGTCGCCACCCATTGCCAATTTTTTCCTTCATCTTTTGCTGTCTACCAAACAAGATAAGGTAATGATTCATTCCATTCCCACATGGTAACCAAACAAGACCATGGAATGGTAATGATCCATTTCATTCCTTTGTCCATTCCATTACCTCGTCCATTCAATTCCCTCACCCATTCCATTACCTCATACCAAACAGACCCTTAGTATTCAAAGAATTATTACTAACAAGGGGCGGTGTTCCCCGACGGGGTACCCCACCACGTCACCTCACCGAGTACACACCCATGAGTCTAACCACCCCTAGCCACATTTCCCCTCTTAAATGAACATTAAGGGGCTATTTGTTTACCTCTTAATGAGGCTCTTAATGGTTCAGACCTCTTACTGGTTCAACACTTAATGGTTCAGGCTGTTTGTTTCACGAGCAGATGTCTGAATGGTTCAGACATTTGCCTCTGAATGGTTAAACATTATACAGAGTCTGAATGGTTAAGACCTCTAATCTGAATTGGTCAGACATTTGCCTCTGAACGGTTAAGCATTATACAGAGTCTGAATGGTTAAGACCTCTAATATGAATTTGTCAGACATTTGCCTCTGAACGGTTAAGCACTATACAGGCTCTTAATGGTTTAGACCTCTTACTGGTTCAGCACTTAGGGGCTGTTTGGCAACATCTGAATGGTTAAGTGCTGAACTAGTAAGAGGCCTGAACCATTAAGAGCTTGTATAATGCTTGATCGTTCAGAGGCAAATGTCTGACCAATTAAGATTAGATGTCTTAACCATTCAGACTCTGTATAATGCTTAACCATTCAGAGGCTAATGGCTGAACCATTCAAACATCTGCTCATAAAACAAACATGTCTGAATCATTAAGTACTGAACCGTTAAGAACCTCATTAAAATGTAAAGTTCAGATATATCTTACTGGTTCTATGGGGGTGTTTGGCCTGGCTTTTATTTTTTTGGCTTATGTTTATATTTTATAGTAGCTTATGCTTATTTTCTTTCATTTGATAAGCTATTTTTAAGTGTTTGGATTAGCTTATATTCTACAAGTTGATAATTAATAATTAATCTTTAGTTGTTTGTTAAGTTATTTTGTATTATGGGAAGGGGCATAATATCATTGTGTGTAATGAGTAAAAAATCATCTTCTTCAAATAATCTTATTCAAATAAGCTAAAAAACCATGTTCCCATAAGATTATTGGAATTAGCTTATATAAACGAATAAGCATAAGCTTAAAAAGCAAAACCAAACATCCATTAATGCTTATTTTGTAAAAATAAACTAAAAAAAAACTATAAACTTAGATAAAAAAAGGGTCATGCTATTTACACACGGAGAAAATTATTTTCACACCCCAAAGCGCCGCGCTATGGCCAAAGCGGGGCGCTTTGGTGTAAAGTCAACCGACAAGGACTGACGCGGTCAGACCTTGTCTGTTGTTTTACATCAAAGCGCCCCGCTATGGCCAAAGAGGGGCGCTTTGAGGTTTTTTTTTTTTTTTTTTTACATTTTTTAATTTTCGGGCAAAACGCCCCTCTTAGGTCAAAGCGCAGCGCTATGGGCCTTTTTTAAATTTTTTAAAATTGTTTTTAATTCACAAACGCGTCGATAATAGTCTAAATTTTACGCTTTTTCCATTATACATCATTTTTTAATATATATGGACTATACTGCAAGTTCCGGATCAAATCGGTTACGTGTGATGTCGTATTCCATTATATCGTATCATTTTGGTTTGAAAGCACAAGTACTCCTATGAGTTGTTTTATGTGTATCAGCCGCCTACCGTACATGTACATGACGTATTTTTTCATTAATTGTAGTATTATGATGTATATTGTCATTTTGGGTCGTACAAGTGCGTATTGAATCTGATTGGGTCGTGTCGGTGACATTCGGTTTTTAACGTGATGTAACGCATATATTGAACAAACACAAACGTACTCAATATTTTCGTGGTTTGTACATTATCACAATATTACAACCCGTTGATAAACCCACTAGAAATTTCTAATGCGAACCAAACATGAAAATTCTTTGAAAATTGTAACACTTTCTTACCTTTATGTTTATCGTTTTTCTTTTTATTTTAATAGTTTATTACTTTTAATTAAATTACAAGTAATAATTATTAGTTTGAAAAATAGAGATGAGTGAATAGACATT
The DNA here is from genome assembly GCA_030545235.1 of Helianthus tuberosus. Taxonomy (NCBI): domain Eukaryota; kingdom Viridiplantae; phylum Streptophyta; class Magnoliopsida; order Asterales; family Asteraceae; genus Helianthus; species Helianthus tuberosus. The sequence goes on along the minus strand of CM060431.1, from coordinate 5,161,547 downwards.
TGGATAGACAGTCCAACTTTGAAATTCAAACACACTTCCAAAAGTAATAATTACCATTTACCCAATTACCAATAGCTTTCTTTTCGTTACCAACACACTTCCAAAAGTAATAATTATTAGTTTGAAAAATAGAGATGAGTGAATAGACATTTGGATAGACAGTCCAACTTTGAAATTCAAAGTCTCATTAATAACACCAAAAGGGCCGGCGTTTGTCATATCACCACCGTTCCACTCACCCAACACCACCACCACCACACAGTAAATTTTGAAGTTTACCACTTTCATTGGTTAATTTTGAAGTTTACCACTTTCAAGTGTCTAACCACTCCCTACACCCTAATGTATACTATATTTCATTGTGGCAAGTGGCATTGTGGAGCCCACAAGAACTGCTAAATGTATACTATAGCACAGATGGGACTAGTCAAAGAGTTGGAAAGGGTTGTATGCGACAGTGAGATGCCTCAACAAATTAAATATTGAGATGGGACTTTACCTTTAGATATATGTGCACAAACAAATTAAATATTGTAAAATTTGGACCAAAAATGTAAAATTGAACTTAAACGTAGACCAGTCACCAGTGATTTGATTCGCCCAAAATGTAAAAAAAAAAAAAAAAAAAAAAAAAAAACACTAAAGCGCCGAGCTTAGGCCAAAGCGGGGCGCTTTGATGTAAAGCAACAGACAAGGTCTGACCGGTTCAGACCTTGTCGGTTCAGACCTTGTCTGTTGACTTTACACCAAAGCGCCAGCTTTGGCCATAACGGGGCGCTTTGAAGTGTTTAAATAGACTAAGGGCATATGCGAATAGACCAGGCCTAAAAAAAAAGCTAGGCCAAACCAACCCCACCACCCCCCCCCACCCCCCCCCCCCCCCCCCCCCCCCCCCCCCCCCCCTGTTGCCCCTAAACAACCAATCGAAAATTAAACCCTAGTTTGTTCCTCTCCTCCCTTTGCAACCGAACTTTATCATAATTTTCAAAATCGAAAACACCTGTAATTGATCACTCCAAACCTTGATTTTCCGGTCACAGATCTACCATAAGAACCTGATTCAGTCAACCGTGCACCAGGCGGAACAGGTAGTTGAATAAACCCTAATATTCAAAACCTACCTATATTCTTTCCTAATTACTGTCATTGTTAGACATTCAGACCTTTGTTTGTTCCTTTTATCCATAGAAGATTGTAAAATTTCCGTCTTCTAAGTTATATGTTTCCATTTGTAATGCCTCTGATAATAAGTGTTTGAATTTGTGTTGCTGCTTAAGGGGTGTTTGGATGTGCCTGTTAGGTTTTTTGGCTCTAAAAAATTAGACAAACACTGAATACATAACTCAAATGAAATCTATGTTGTCCAGGCGCGCACCGAACTGACTTGACCTGACCGAAGCAGGGCGGTCTTCTTCATCTGGTGCAGTGAGCGCCTCGGTGCAAGCATAGGCAAGGCGTACACTTCGGTCCAGGTGTAAAGGTGATACATGCTTGGGTTCGTGGTGCCAGAACCGGTTGATTTTGCTAGCCACATGCCAAACACATCTTTGGTGCGCCTTTGAGGCTTTGACTGCCTAGAATCTGATCAAGAAGGTATTAATCAATCACAAAAAATAGCGTAAACATCACAAGTCTACATATCATCATTTCATCCTATAGACAAGAAAATATAATGCTCTTAAATGTTAAATAAAAGGAAAACAAAAATTGAACTTGACGGTATGATAATAGAAGCGCGTGCCTTTCACGCGGCATACCTTAGTACTAAATTTCATTGGTATATTAAGATTCTTCTTGTTTGTAAATGAATCATTCATTTTTTAAGTATATATGATAAGCATATTGCATGTGAAAATGAAACGAGTAATTAATTGTGATTCTTCTATAAGGATTTAGTTCCGTAATACATTATGTATTACTAGAGGTTGCCAAACAATGTGCAGTGTATACACACACGCCCACGCCAATTTACAGATGAGACATGTGTTGATGTGGCAAAATGGGTGGGTTGGTTGGGCTTGGTAACGGGTCAAATTGGGTAACTTTGGTTGCACATCTGGTTGACCCACAAATAGGCCTGTAAACGAACCGAACGTTCAGCGAACAGTTCGTGAACCGTTTGGCGGGAAGTTCGTTTATGTTCGTTCGTTTAGTAAATGAACGAACACGAACAAGACATTTTGTTCATTAAGTTAAACGAACGAACATGAACATAGGTTGCGTTCGTTCGTTTATGTTCGTGAACGTCCGGTAATGTGTTCGTTTATGTTCTTGAGCGTTCGGTAATCAGTTCATTTATGTTCGTTCGTTTTAAGGTTTTTATATTTTGTATTTTGCTTTAATGTTTCTAGTTTTTAAAATTTTGAAACCCTAGTTATCTTATATGCCCCTCACAACATCCCTCATTTCACTATTTCAATTTTAGTATGTGTTAAAGCTTGATAAACTCTTAATTTTTTGTTAATCATGTTTATGATAATCATGTCAACTGTGTTCGGATAATTATGTTAAGTGTTCATTATTTTTTGTGTGTTCTTCGTGATGTTTGTGATGAAAATTCAGATTTTATTCTAAAATGAATATTGTATTCATTTGTGTTCATAATTCGTTTATGTTCATTTATATTCATGAACATTTGTTACAGTTCATTTGTGTGTGGTAAGTGTTCGTGAACAGTTCACGAACATGTTCGTTTCCTTAATAAACGAACACGAACAATAAATTATTAGCCTAGAATTATGCATGTGATTGTATTTCCATATATTCATGATTGTATTATATTTAGGTTATGTTTATAGTTTCCATAGTTAGTGCTAGGGTTCAATCCCTATATAAAGGGATCCTTTGTATTCTTTTTATTCATTCAGAAAATACAATTCATAACCACTTTTAGAAATCTCGTTCGGTAAGCGTTCATGAACATGCTTGTTCCTTAACGAACGAACACGAACAAGGCCTTGTTTGTGTTCGTTCGGTTCGTTTACAGCCTTACCCACAAACACTTTTGTTTTGTTTTTATTTATTTATTTTATCAGTATTTAATGTGTATAATATGATGGTAATAGTTGTTATTTGCAATAAGAATCTAAAACGTTGAAAGAAACGATTTAGGAGGTTTTGTTGTGTGCATAGAATATAAACTTTAAAAAATTATTCCGGCCTGAAATAAACAAAACCCAATTTGACCCGTCCATAAGTAACCTCTAGACGGACTAGACCTGCACAATAAGTGACTTTCTGCTGCATTTAAAATCATCTCACTGGCTTTCTTGCAGATTTATTTATTCTGCCACATATTTCTGTCATTATATTCGCGTCACTGACATGTGGGTTCATTTGTAAAAGGTTTTGCTGCCATATCGAGAATGTTATCGACCATGGATCAATCAGAGGCGCCAAAGAAACAATTTTACAGGGATATGAAGACCATAAATGATGTCACGAGCTCACTGAATGCCATACATTTGGTCAACAAAACTGAATGGACCGAACAAGATATGGAAATTGATGAAATGGACATAAAAATGTTTGAGGGAGAGCGGAAAATGTATGAAATATATGTGGATTATTGTTCAGAGGATGCTGATAAATGGATGGAAGTTTACTTGAGCATTATGAGTGGTGTTGTTGGTGGCCATCAGAATGCAATTGCAGTGATGGAAAATAGTGTGCGTAGTATGAATTGTTTTTTTGTAAATCTTACACGGGCGGAGTTGGATAAACTTGTGGAAATAGACCATGATCGGGTTCGGGGAATCTATCCTCCTTATAAACCTCTTTGATTGAATTTCGATGCTGGAAAGTTGTTTGTGAGGGCAGTGAAAGAAACCACACACCTGCAACATTTGCCTGTTTCAAGCATATTAAAACAGGTCTGAATCCAGACGTTATCCGTGGGGTCCACATGACTGCCGTGTCAAGGTGATAATTTATTTGTTTTTCTATTGGCTTATAGAGGTGGCAAAATGGGCGTGTCGGATAGGGTAACCAGTGTGGTCGACCCCCACACGCCCTTTTTTTTGTCATTTTTTTACATTTTCTTTGTAAATAGTTAATTATGTTGATATTAAAAAAAACATTATTATTTCAATAGTAATTTCTTTTTTGATTTAGGAGGTTGTATGCAATAGGCACAAAGTATCCATAAGTAACATTGGCACTTTGGTAGTTTGGTACACAACCGAAGTCTCATGCCTTACCAACAAAAGTTAAATAAACCAAGGCTCAAAATAGACATCACTACTAAAACAAATATGAAGAGGAACAATGACTAAATTATTTTAAACTACAAACATTGACTTTTCTAAACAACTAAAAACCACCCTGACATGTGGCCAAAAGTATCTTTGGGCATAATGTAGTGGTAACATGATAAGAAACTATCACCACTTATGACAAAAGAATAGCGATAAGTCGACTCTTGCAAAAGAAGGTTTAGGAGGAAACAGTGCTCTCATGCGGTGGGACTAACGGTTTGTTCTATTGCCTTAATCCTTTTAAGGGATAGGATTTGAACCAGTTGATAAGGTTGTCTGGAGTGGGGCACGACCCCATGCCTTGGTGGCACGGCCCCATGCTTTCCTTCTGGTTTGTCGTTTTGGCCTTGGAATGTAGCTTGGAGGGTAGACATGGTGTGTCAACTCTTCTATCTTGTATTTATGTTGGTTTTTTGCCGTTAATTTGTTCCTTTTGTACGGTTAAGCTTATTTAATCCTGAAAATCAAAAGTATACAAAGAAACGCACTTTTTCCTAACATTAGTACATAAAACAGTTGATTTTATGCCTTGTTTATATAAATTATATGTTGCTTTTTGTGCATATCACATGTATGTATGAATTAAACAAGTATGATAAAAGTGTATTTCCATTATGATCAAAGTCTCGAGATTACAAAGATTGAAACGAAATAAGAATACAAGCTTTCGAAAAATAAACGGTACAAAATTACCAGCTAAGTCTTTTCCATTGTATATTTTGTATTTTATTTTTAGTTTATTTTTGTGTTTTGTCTTTATTTTTATTTTTGGGTAGTGTTTTCATTGCTGCATTCGGGACAATGCAAATTTTAAGTGTGGGGATGAGACACTTGAGTCGTAATGCTAGTTAGTCGGTATTAGTTGAGTCGTTTGAGTCAGAAAAATTTTGAAAAAAAAAGAAAAAGAATAGGAAGTCCCGAAAATAAAAAGAATTGAAGATTTTGAAAAAATGTCTCTGTTTTAGAAGATTGTAGTTAAAATATGGAAGATGATAGATAAAATTAGGTGTCCAGTTTTTCAAAAAATAATAATATGAGATGATAAATAAGTTGAAAACGTGTCTGACTTGAGATATGTGGGTAAACCCAGCTAGTTGATATGTTTCCTTTGAGCTTAAATATACACATGTGGGTTAGAAGAAATAGGGAAATCGAAATCGCCGAAAATAGTATAAGAAATGTCGTTATAAGTTAAAACTATTAGAATTTTTTATTAAAGAAAAAATACGTAAAAAATTGGAATAAATGAGCTAGATAACAAGGCCTATGCAATCTCCTTTGGGGATGGTGACTCTGATCGAGAATCTCTCTAAGTTTATTTAAGGAAAAAAATGATAAAATTACCTAAGCTCATGCTGTCATTACTCGGGATGGCAACTTTGATTCGGACAACCTCTGGATTAGGTATAATTATGTCTAGTGCTCATATGAAAAAAGAGAGAAATTTTTTGATGTTAAGTTCTTTAAGTTTTGGTATAAGACGGTTATGAAATAGTCAATTAACTGTTCCTTTTGTTTCATAAGCTTGAGGCGAGATTAGGTAGAACTGTGGCTTTTGTAGTGTAAGACCCTAGGTTGACTGACCACACTTGAACTAAATAAACATGATATTGGCTTGGATACTGGTGTTGAGTTTAAGTGGATACATATACCTGCAATCGTGGTTAACATGTGAGTAGATTTTAGTTAAGTGACATAGTTTTTGAAACCGGATGTAAACCTGATTATGATTCCATAGCATAATTCTTTTTCAGAGACGAAAAAAGAGTAAGTGTGGGGATATTTGATGTATTGCAAAATACATACAGTTTCCATGTATAGTTCGTACAGTTTTTTAGTCAAATTGTGTCGTTTTTAGGTAGAATTTGTATTTTAATGATTCGTTTGCGATTTCCAGGTTTCAGGAGATAAAAGAAGCTAAAACATGCAGAAAAACGAACTAGGTGGGAAGAAAACTAGGTATCGAAACGCGTATGGGTGATCGAACAACGAAACGTCTAAGAAAACCAGAGAAATCACCCTGTCGCGTTGCACGGTAGGGGAAGGGAAGCTCCCTCGCGTGACGCGAGGGAAGGATTTGACCTGATGTTGACTTTATGGCCCTCGCGTTGCGCGATGCCTTAATTAATTACCCCTCGCGCGATGCAAGGGGACCTAAATAGAAGAAAGTGTCGTTTGTGATCATGATTTGCAATGATATATACCAAATCTAATCCCATAAAATAACATCATCAATCTTGGACGAAATTCTACAAACCCTAGGCGAAATTCAGAGCTTTGAAACATCAAAGTGGAAGAATTTAACGCACAGAATCACGAGGTTGAAGATTCAAAGCACGTGATTGAATATTATCGGGTTCACACTTCCGGTTTCTCTAGTTCTTTGTTTTTGATCTTTCAAACCATGAGTTCTCTACTTAACCTTTGTTTTGTTCTTGTTCAATCAATGATTCTAGGCTAAATCTTTGTATATTACCTAGGTTAATATAGTAACAACTTTAGATTTTTATCAGTTTTGATTCATGTTTGTGATTGATTAATAAAGCAACGACTTTGGTTTCTTGATTCGATGTATACGCATATCTAAATTTGCTTGATTTCATGATTATAACTTCACATGCTTCCTTACTGAATGTATTTCATTGATAGGTTCATGTTAGATTCAATTACTGTGTGTCTTTGATTAGTTTATGGTTTGCTAGACATGGTGTCCATAGAAGTTATCCTCGTGAATCAAGTAGGTCTAGGTGTTCAACTAATATATATATTGATGTCCATCCCCCACACCCTAGGTCTATCCCCTTCAGGCTCATTCTCACACCCGTTTACGTGGACGCTTACATAGCGAAGCATCCTTTGAGGACTACCCTCCTCCACACCCTATAGTCTTAGTGTCTAATTTAGGATCAATTTAGTTATTAATTATTAAACTACTTTTAGCACATCAATATGTAATTATTTTACTTTATGCGTAATTAACCGCATATACTTCATACATTAATTCTTATGTGTACATTAACTTCCCTCTAGTGTTTTTATGAAATACTAACTTGTTTTTTAATTAATATAATAACATAAACTTACTCTATTATTATCAAGATTATTATGGTATTTTATTTTTATTTTGTTTGAGCTTGTGAAGTTACCAATCGTTCTATCAGAACATCATTGTTAAAAGGGTTTTCCCAATAAGAATATATAACAACCCTCCTAAAATATTTCCGACACTCCTAATATATTTAGAACACCCTATACGTCCTAAAATACACCATGTATATGAAAAATGACCCAAAATACCTTTATATAATTAAAAATAAAATAAAAACAATAAAAACGAGTCTGTCGCGGGCCGCGACAGACTACCTTTGTGACAACTCGAGTTTCCGACTTTCACTTTCGCATTAAATGCACGTTGACTTTGACTGTTGACTGTGACTATTAGTTGTTTGTTTAATTGACTTATAACTGAAACCGTTGTAATAAGATAAAGTGCATTGTGTTTGCATGAGTATGTGTTATTGGGTTTGCATGGTTATGTGTTTGTTTGGGGCATGTGAACTTAACTGATTAAATCATTACGGACCTAAAAGCCCATTAAGGACCCGACGAATCAAATGTGATTCGCCATACAACCTCTCGACGAAACAGGTCCTTGATTCGTCAAGAGCACGTCGACGAAACAGAAGTCAGTTTTGCCGGCCCAATTTCGCCAAAAGCCCAGTTCGGGCCCAGAACGTTAATTCGCGAATATTAACGTGAACCGACTTCTGTTTTCATATCTTTGGCAAAAGTTGAAACCCTAGAGCTCTCTTAGTGTGACGGCAGCCTTGTGTACCCCCAAGCTCTCGTGAACGATCAAACCCTCGTACCCTCTACCGCGGTTAGTTGCGTGTTTGTTTAATCGGTTTCATTGATGCTTTGATTATTGTTACATGTTGTGTTTGCTTAATTTCTGGAAAGGATATGATTAGATAACCAACATGATTTCTTGGTATGCTCTTGTTATGATTAACAGTGAATGGTTATGATCTTGACGAATTGATTAAGGGTAAGCATGATGTATGTTATTGCTAAACTTCATTGACTGACATAATGAATAAACGAATGATGCTGAATCCAATACTGTAATTGTATGTGAACGGGTTGAGGTTCTTGTCGGTGGTAGGTTAAGTATGGGAACCGTGTTTCCGACTCAATGATTATTGTGTATTATGTATAATGATTCTGTTAGATGGTGATTGTATGTTGAGCGATTTCTGTATGAATTCTGATTGATGTGGTAACGGCTGTTCATGATCATTAGGGTTTCTGTGTTGATACTGTAACTGATCGGCATGATTGACGTAATTGATATTTGACGTAACTGACTGGTTTGGCGAAACAGAACTCTCGGCGAGATAGAATTGTGTTTCGCCAAGGACAGTCGACGAGATACAAATCTTGTTTCGCCAAACAAGACTCGACGAAATAGGATATGTGTTTCGTCAATGGATGTGTTTCGCCAACAAGTGTTTCGCCAACATGTGTGTTTTGCCATTATGTAATCAGCAGCAACTTACTTTAATTCCGTTAAGACTTAACCCAGTTAACTAACTGCTGTTAAATATTAAACATGACTGGTATGATTGTGGCTACGTGTTACCTGCTTATACGTGAACAACTTGGATACAAACTGATTATTCTATACGTGCATACTCTAGGACGTGATTGATTTACTTACGAGCACATATTTAGCATACCGAGCAAACCAAGGTGAGTTCATACAGCCAAGGCATGGGGTTCCCGGGTGGGAATGGGATTTGATGAATTATTGTGTATACTCAGACGGTAGAACCTAACGATAAGATACGACTAGACTAGTAACACTTATTGAACTGATCTTCGCACACCTGCCAAGGGTTGGCCGCGATATTATGACTGACTTCGCACACCTGCCATAGGAAGGCCGCGAACTAAATTTACAAATCTTCGCACACCTGCCTGGGAGGCCGCGATACAAATAAACCTAGTCTAGAATACTTGGGAAAAACATCCCCTAATATCTTCGCATACCTGCCTGGGAGGCCGCGATGGAAACTAATACGATACATAACGTAACGAACGAACATACTACTACTCACGCTATACTATTACTGAACTGTTATCTGTGAACTCGCTCAACTAGTTGTTGACTCTCTGTTGCATGCCTTGCAGGACCTTAGGTACATATGGAGCTTGCACAGGGAGGAGCAGGTCGTTGTGGAACATGGATCGATGATGCCATGTTAATTATCTAAACGTTTGAATTTACGATTTACATTGGGTTTACATACTTATGCTTCCGCTACACACTTGTTGATGTTTGGTTTTGAAAACACCTTTCGTATTGATGAATGACTTATATTATTTACTATTATGTTCAATATGATTTGTGGCTTGATCCTGGTCAGTCACGCCTCCAAGCGGTGATACTCCGCATGTGGATTTTGGGAGTGTGACAGATTGGTATCAGAGCCATTGGTTATAGAGAACTCGGTTTTAATAAGGGGAAAACGATTTTGTTAAAACCAGACTATAACCAGAACAGTGCTCAACGATCCACAACGACGCTTCGCTCCACGTGCAAGGCTCAACATCATAGGTACTACTATTCATGATACTTTACCTACTTGCTAGAATTACATAGAACTTTACTCGTGGTATGCTTAGATTACAGAACCTACTATATGTTACTGTTTGAGAATGCTTGTGTGCTCACTCTCTTCTGTCATCGCACTATTCGCGAACCTATCTCACTTACGTTATCTTTACTATGAAGATCATGTCTGGACGTATCAACATGACCCAGGACCAGTTGACGGCCCTCATTAACGAACGAGTTACTGTGGCAGTTGCAGCCGCTCAAGCAGGAGGTATACCCTGCAGTTACAACTCACGCTAGGATCCTTAGATCCTACAATCTTAAGCCAAATCTTGTGTTTAACCTTACTTTGATTCTTACACAACAGGTCAACCACCTGTTTGCACTTTCAAAACTTTCATGGACTGTCGTCCAACTACTTTCAGCGGCACTGAAGGAGCCGTAGGTCTTCTCCACTGGTTCGAGAAGCTAGAGTCTGTATTCAAAATGTGTGAATGCCCTGAGGCACGCAGGGTGAAATATGCTACTGGCACTCTCGAGGGTTTAGCCCTCACATGGTGGAAGGCTCAGGTCCAAATACTAGGGTTGGTTGCTGCTAACGCCACCCCATGGAACAATTTCAAGGAAATGATCAAGCAAGAATACTGCAGTCGTGACGACATTCATAAGCTGGAGGTCGAGTTTTTCAACCTCAAGATGACGGGGTCGGAGATTGAGGCGTACACCAAGAGATCGAATGAGCTTGCATTACTGTGTCCTACTCTGGTGGACAAGCGTATCGAACTTTATCTTAAGGGTCTAGTGCCGGAGATCCAAAGTCATGTGACTTCAGCAAACCTTGCCACCTACCAGCAGGTTGTCCAGTTGGCTCACCGTCTCACGGATCTGGCGGTGGAACAGAACAAGCTGCCAAAACGCATCAGTGCTACCACTACTGCTGTCACTACTTCTGCTACTCCCAGTGACAACAAGAGAAAATGGGAGGGGGATTCCAGCAAGGGATCAGTTTCTGTTCAGTCTCAAGCACAGCATCGCAAGACAAATGACTACCAGAGTCCGAATCAGCAATCATCAGGTAGTCAAGGGCAGAGTGGATATCGGGGAGTTCACCCATGGTGTAGTAGGTGCAACAAACACCACAGTGGAAGATGTCGCAGGGAACGTTGTCAAAGATGCCTCAAGATGGGTCATGAGGCTAAGGATTGTAGAAGCTCACGGCCAGTAAATCAGAACCAGCAACTCCCACCGCCAGCTCCACAGAACCAGCAGCAGCAGCCACAGCGTGGAAACCGGGGATGTTTCCAGTGTGGGGCTGAAGGCCACTTCAAACGTGATTGCCCTCAATTGAACCAGAACCAGAATCGCAACAACAATAATAACCAGGGCAACGGGAACAACAACAACGGGGGAAACAACAACAACAATGGCAACGAAGCTCGGGGTCGTGCTTTTGTGCTGGGTCGGGGCGACGCAATGAATGATCCCAATGTGGTTATGGGTAAGTTTCTTCTCGACGATATTTATGTTACTGTCTTATTTGATTCGGGTGCGGATACCAGTTATATGTCTCTGAAAGTTAGTCAAATGCTTAAACGCGCACCAACGCTTTTGAACACCAAACATGTTATAGAGTTAGCTAACGGTAAAAGTTTAGAGGCCACACACATAGTTCAAGGTTGTAATCTTATCCTCGCTGGTCAGATTTTCTCCATCGATCTCATTCCTATAACTCTGAGTAGTTTCGACATTGTCATCGGTATGGATTGGTTATCCCAACAGCAAGCAGAGATCCTATGCAAGGAAAAGATCATTCGTATTCCCCGTTCTGGCAAAGAACCTCTCGAAGTTCAAGGCGACAAGAGTGGTGTCGTGAGTGGCATCATATCCTTCTTGAAGGCTCAGAAGTGTTTACGAAAAGGCCACACAGCTGTTTTAGCTCTCGTTACGGATACATCGAAGAAAGAGAAAAAGATTGAGGATATTCCTGTGGTACGCGACTTTCCTCAAGTGTTTCCAGAAGAGTTACCTGGGTTACCGCCTCATCGTCAGGTTGGATTTCAGATCGAGCTCGCTCCAGGAGCAACACCCATAGCTCGAGCACCTTATCGCTTAGCTCCAACCGAACTGGAAGAACTGTCTAAGCAACTGCAAGAACTCTTAGAAAAGGGTTTCATACGTCCTAGCTCTTCGCCTTGGGGAGCTCCAGTACTATTTGTAAAGAAGAAGGACGGTACCTTCCGCATGTGTATAGACTACCGTGAACTGAACAAGGTGACTGTGAAGAATCGCTATCCTCTTCCACGCATCGACGACTTATTCGACCAGTTGCAAGGGTCGAGTTATTACTCGAAGATTGATCTAAGGTCTGGGTATCATCAACTGAGAGTCCGGGATGAGGACGTCTCCAAAACCGCGTTCAGAACACGCTACGGCCACTACGAGTTTCTGGTCATGCCTTTCGGGTTGACGAACGCACCTGCGGTTTTCATGGATCTTATGAACAGGGTGTGCAAACCTTATCTTGACAAGTTCGTCATTGTTTTCATCGACGACATCCTGATCTATTCGAAGAGTCAGGAGGAGCACGAGCAGCACTTACGACTTATTTTGGAACTTCTTCGAACGGAACAGCTATACGCTAAGTTTTCAAAATGCGACTTCTGGCTTCGTGAAGTCCACTTCTTAGGCCACGTGGTAAACAAGGATGGGATTCATGCCGATCCATCCAAGGTGGATTCGATCAAGAACTGGCCTGCACCTCGCACACCAACAGAAATACGCCAATTCTTGGGTTTGGCGGGTTATTACAGAAGGTTCATCAAAGACTTCTCAAAGATTGCTCAGCCACTTACTTTACTGACGCAGAAGGGTGTTGTTTATCGTTGGGGTAATGCATAGGAAACAGCGTTTCAGCACTTAAAGGATAGGCTTTGTAGTGCACCTATCCTCTCTTTGCCTGAAGGCACGGACGATTTTGTAGTCTACTGCGATGCATCTATCCAGGGTCTTGGATGTGTGTTAATGCAGCGGGATAAAGTTATTGCTTATGCTTCGCGCCAACTTAAGGTTCACGAACGGAATTACACTACACACGATCTAGAGCTGGGATCGGTTGTTTTTGCACTTAAGATATGGCGACACTACTTGTATGGTACCAAATGTGCTATCTACACTGACCACAGAAGCCTCGAACATATCTTCAAACAGAAGGAACTGAATATGCGACAACGACGATGGGTCGAACTGCTAAACGACTACGAATGCTCAATCAGGTACCATCCAGGCAAAGCCAATGTTGTGGCTGACGCTCTCAGTCGAAAGGACACTGTGCCTAAGCGCGTGCGAGCTTTACAACTCACTATACAGTCTAGTCTTCCTTCCCAGATACGAAATGCTCAGGTAGAAGCATTGAAACCAGACAACGTCAGGGCTGAAGCCCTACGTGGCTCAAGGCAACGCTTAGAACAGAAGGAAGATGGTGCTTATTACGTAACAGGACGCATCCGGGTCCCACTCTATGGTAACCTACGCGAGCTTGTAATGGATGAAGCTCATAAGTCTCGCTACTCGGTACATCCAGGTTCGGATAAAATGTACCACGATATCAAAACTACATACTGGTGGCCTAGCATGAAGGCCCACATAGCAACATACGTTAGCAAATGTTTGACTTGTGCGAGAGTCAAGGCGGAATATCAGAAACCTTCAGGTCCACTCCAACAACCAGAGATACCACAATGGAAATGGGAACAAATTTCCATGGATTTTGTTACTGGCTTACCTAGATCTCAGCGCGAAAATGATACTATTTGGGTGATCGTGGATCGACTCACAAAGTCTGCTCACTTCCTGGCTATCAAAGAAACAGACAAGTTCTCTACACTAGCAGACATCTACTTGAAAGAAGTGGTCTCAAGGCACGGGGTGCCAACCTCTATTATCTCTGATCGTGACGCACGTTTTACTTCGGAACTATGGCAAGCAATGCACAAATCTTTTGGCTCTCGATTAGACATGAGCACAGCTTATCACCCTCAGACAGATGGGCAGTCTGAGCGCACTATTCAAACTCTAGAAGACATGCTTCGGGCGTGCGTAATTGACTTTGGCAATAGTTGGGAAAAACATCTGCCACTTGTAGAATTTTCGTATAACAACAGCTACCACACCAGCATTAAAGCTGCACCATTCGAGGCATTGTACGGGCGTAAATGCCGGTCACCTCTCTGTTGGGCAGAGGTGGGAGACAGTCAGATCACAGGCCCAGAAATGGTAGTTGATACTACTGAAAAGATTGCTCAAATACGACAACGCATGGCGGCAGCTCGTGACCGTCAGAAAGTATACGCCGATAAAGATAGAAAACTACTCGAATTCCAAGTTGGGGATCGAGCGCTACTCAAAGTTTCGCCCTGGAAGGGTGTGGTTCGTTTTGGCAAACGCGGCAAACTCAATCCACGATACGTCGGACCTTTCGAAGTTATTGAGAAGATAAGCAGGGTAGCCTACAGATTGAACTTACCAGCTGAACTCAGTGCAGTTCACAACGTCTTTCACGTGTCGAATCTGAAGAAGTGTACGTCAGATGAGACCCACATAGTTCCCTTGAAGGAACTCACTATCGACGAGCGGTTGCACTTCGTCGAGGAGCCAGTTGAAATCACGGACCGGGATGTTAAGGTCCTCAAGAACACGAGAATCCCTCTAGTACGAGTTCGTTGGAACTCCCGCCGCGGCCCAGAGTTCACCTGGGAGCGTGAAGATCAAATGGAACTCAAATATCCCCAGTTATTCGGAACCAATGCAACTACTACTGAGGCTGAAGCTACCAATACAGAATTTCGGGACGAAATTCCAAATCAACGGGGGGATGATGTGACACCCCAAGAAAACCAGTAATCTTCGCAAACCTGCTCGGGGAGCCGCGATACAATACAGGTAAACAACGTCACACCATTAGCTTTCCTCAGTAACCGCATGCTAAATTTCGTGACACCCCAAGAAAACCAGTAATCTTCGCAAACCTGCTCGGGGAGCCGCGATACAATACAGGTAAACAACGTCACACCATTAGCTTTCCTCAGTAATCGCATGCTAAATTTCGGGACGAAATTTCTTTCAAGTTGGGGATAATGTGACAACTCGAGTTTCCGACTTTCACTTTCGCATTAAATGCACGTTGACTTTGACTGTTGACTGTGACTATTAGTTGTTTGTTTAATTGACTTATAACTGAAACCGTTGTAATAAGATAAAGTGCATTGTGTTTGCATGAGTATGTGTTATTGGGTTTGCATGGTTATGTGTTTGTTTGGGGCATGTGAACTTAACTGATTAAATCATTACGGACCTAAAAGCCCATTAAGGACCCGACGAATCAAATGTGATTCGCCATACAACCTCTCGACGAAACAGGTCCTTGATTCGTCAAGAGCACGTCGACGAAACAGAAGTCAGTTTCGTCGGCCCAATTTCGCCAAAAGCCCAGTTCGGGCCCAGAACGTTAATTCGCGAATATTAACGTGAACCGACTTCTGTTTTCATATCTTTGGCAAAAGTTGAAACCCTAGAGCTCTCTTAGTGTGACGGCAGCCTTGTGTACCCCCAAGCTCGCGTGAACGATCAAACCCTCGTACCCTCTACCGCGGTTAGTTGCGTGTTTGTTTAATCGGTTTCATTGATGCTTTGATTATTGTTACATGTTGTGTTTGCTTAATTTCTAGAAAGGATATGATTAGATAACCAACATGATTTCTTGGTATGCTCTTGTTATGATTAACAGTGAATGGTTATGATCTTGACGAATTGATTAAGGGTAAGCATGATGTATGTTATTGCTAAACTTCATTGACTGACATAATGAATAAACGAATGATGCTGAATCCAATACTGTAATTGTATGTGAACGGGTTGAGGTTCTTGTCGGTGGTAGGTTAAGTATGGGAACCGTGTTTCCGACTCAATGATTATTGTGTATTCTGTATAATGATTCTGTTAGATGGTGATTGTATGTTGAGCGATTTCTGTATGAATTCTGATTGATGTGGTAACGGCTGTTCATGATCATTAGGGTTTCTGTGTTGATACTGTAACTGATCGGCATGATTGACGTAATTGATATTTGACGTAACTGACT
Source organism: Helianthus tuberosus (assembly GCA_030545235.1). Taxonomy (NCBI): domain Eukaryota; kingdom Viridiplantae; phylum Streptophyta; class Magnoliopsida; order Asterales; family Asteraceae; genus Helianthus; species Helianthus tuberosus. Next base: position 5,145,535 of record CM060431.1, on the reverse strand, counting down.
GGTTTGGCGAAACAGAACTCTCGGCGAGATAGAATTGTGTTTCGCCAAGGACAGTCGACGAGATACAAATCTTGTTTCGCCAAACAAGACTCGACGAAATAGGATATGTGTTTCGTCAATGGATGTGTTTCGCCAACAAGTGTTTCGCCAACATGTGTGTTTTGCCATTATGTAATCAGTAGCAATTTACTTTAATTCCGTTAAGACTTAACCCAGTTAACTAACTGCTGTTAAATATTAAACATGACTGGTATGATTGTGGCTACGTGTTACCTGCTTATACGTGAACAACTTGGATACAAACTGATTATTCTATACGTGCATACTCTAGGACGTGATTGATTTACTTGCGAGCACATATTTAGCATACCGAGCAAACCAAGGTGAGTTCATACAGCCAAGGCATGGGGTTCCCGGGTGGGAATGGGATTTGATGAATTATTGTGTATACTCAGACGGTAGAACCTAACGATAAGATACGACTAGACTAGTAACACTTATTGAACTGATCTTCGCACACCTGCCAAGGGTTGGCCGCGATATTATGACTGACTTCGCACACCTGCCATAGGAAGGCCGCGAACTAAATTTACAAATCTTCGCACACCTGCCTGGGAGGCCGCGATACAAATAAACCTAGTCTAGAATACTTGGGAAAAACATCCCCTAATATCTTCGCATACCTGCCTGGGAGGCCGCGATGGAAACTAATACGATACATAACGTAACGAACGAACATACTACTACTCACGCTATACTATTACTGAACTGTTATCTGTGAACTCGCTCAACTAGTTGTTGACTCTCTGCTGCATGCCTTGCAGGACCTTAGGTACATATGGAGCTTGCACAGGGAGGAGCAGGTCGTTGTGGAACATGGATCGATGATGCCATGTTAATTATCTAAACGTTTGAATTTACGATTTACATTGGGTTTACATACTTATGCTTCCGCTACACACTTGTTGATGTTTGGTTTTGAAAACACCTTTCGTATTGATGAATGACTTATATTATTTACTATTATGTTCAATATGATTGGTGGCTTGATCCTGGTCAGTCACGCCTCCAAGCGGTGATACTCCGCATGTGGATTTTGGGGGTGTGACAACCTTTGGTTCTACGCGGGCCGCGAGCGCTTGGCTACGAGGCATGCCCCGGAAGCCGCCACGTGTCGAAGCTAGATCAGTGACCAGGCCAAGCTAGGGCATACCCGGCCTATGTCGCGGGCCGCGAAGGCAAAGCCTTCGGCTTACGCGGGGCGCGAGGACCCCCTGTACCAGCCCTATAAATTGGATCTCGACGTTCATTTGCAATCCGTTCATCACACACTTCTCTTTAAACTTACCCTTCCGCTACCTTCATTTTTACTGGCCGTGGCCGTACCTACCCCCTCCCTCTCTGTGAAGATGAGAAATCTAGTGGTGTACGTTTAGCATGCTTCTTTAGTATCTTTACTTAATCAGATGAGTAATATATTGTGGAAAACAATCAAACATGAATGGGATGAAAAGTCCCAACTACGGGGGAAAAGAATAGAAGGTACTCAAGTTCATTGAGTCCATTAAGACGCCTCACTAAAAATATGTGGTGGAATGAGTATCAGTGATCATTTCATTTGAATATGCATTCTTGAGTATGGTTACAAAAATATTGAAGTGGTGGGCGAGAGTGAGAATGTTGTGCTCTCAAAGGATAATTCAACAACTCAGTTTATGAATATAGGAGTCCTACTTGTAAAAAAACACAATTGACTAATATTACAAAACTTACAAATAAAAAAAAAAGTTATATATTGTGACAACATTGGTGTCACTTACGTGTGTACCAATTTGGTTTACCATTCTAGAATGAAACATGTTGTATTGGATTATCACCTCGTGCGTGAACGGATAGTAGTTGCTGGCTCTCTAAAGGTCATACATGTGAACTCTTAGGATAAACTTGCTCAAATCCTTACCAAAACGCTCTCCCGTGCTCCATTTCTAACATTGCGGTCCAAGATTGGTGTCTCCGATGGGTCCACCGACTTGTAAGGGTGTGTGAAGGCATCAACAACTTCAAGGATTAATTGAAATAATATTTAAATTTTAAATTCAAATGAAGTTTAAATATTCAGTTGCAGAATAGGTAAACTATTTTTGTATATTTCATACTAGTGGGAATGCCCGCGCGTTGTAGCGGGTGTCCCGAATGATTTCATATTATTTGTTTTTTCAATTATATATGTATAACTGAAAATGAGCCACCATGAATTATATATTAAAGATTAAGAGATGCAACCGGTAGCTAGACGGTTCAGTGTTCCGAATAGATCTTGTAAACATTACTTAAAACATAGTAAGAACAAACTTGTTTTGTATATTCGTTATCAAAATATCAATTAGAAGACACAAAACTTGCAAAAGTAAAAATAGGAACTTATTGAATCATAGAAAGGTAAACTAACCATTTATATCTGTGTTTAGAACCAAAGAGAAGCTTATTGGATCAAAGATAGGCAAACTAATAAAGATCTAGTATTATATTATCAATAATGAAATTCTTGAAAAATATCTAGTTTGCAACTCCCAATAGTCTTTAGTTTGCTTTGTAATTTCACTATGTTCTTCAACAAGTCTTTCTTTCCATTGTTCCTTGAACCTACAAATCCCATGTAGTATGATCAATGTTCATTCACAAGAATTTATAAACTTAATATTACTACTTACCTTCACTTAAAAAGTAAATTGAGTTCAGACATGCTCACTGCATTACCATATACACCATCCTGCAATCGCATCAACTCACGCTTTGTTTAATGATGTCACATTTCATTTTTTTTAAGAAGAGAAGAGTTCTATTCCCACAGCTCAAAGCAGATGGATGAAAAACAGTATTCTGGTGAATGAGATTGCACAAAAGATATGAAGCTATAATATCTTATGTGTATTGAATTATATACAAAGACTACAATGAAAAAAAAAATAATAATAACATAACACGCCGATAACATCCTTAATATTCAAACCAAATATGATCAATCATATAATAGACTCGGCGAGCAAAATTAAAGATATACGCATTTAGTTTACAAGATTATATGAAAGCATAACCTGGAAGCATTAATCTCAATACAGGTTCTGAATCTGCAATGGTGAGATCACAAGAGAATGGTATGTCATGAAGCTTGTAGTCAATCATATGGTTTGATTCATTGAAGCTCAAATATAAAGCCACCAGTTCAATTAACCATGGTGACTATGAAATCTCAAGTGTTCTGCCTGTAGCTTAGACTTGAAGTTCATGCCAGTTACAGATTTGTGCACCTGTAAAATCAATGAAAGAAAAAAACAAAAATCCAGAAATTAGGGGTCTTCATAAACTGCCGAAACCGACCAAACCTCGCATACCAAAAAAAAATTGGTTGGTTTGGCAGCTTTATGGCCCGGTTCATAGTTAAGTTTTAACGGTTTGTCGTTTTAGAACTTGGAACTGAAGGTTCGAAATCTATTATTTGTTTTTTTTAGAAATATAGGATTATGTACATATATTATATTCGTGAAAGATCATTACCATAAGGTAGACCTGGCAAACGGGTCGGATCGGGTGATGGATCAAAACGGGTTCGGGTCAAAACGGGTCAATTATAAAAAAGGGTTGTTTTGGTTCGGGTTGGAACGGGTACGGATGCATACTATGTACTGTAGGTAGAGCCTATCATTTTATCATATAACCAGGTCCTTGTCATTATTTATTACAAACATAAAACAATTCCTTTTGACCATTTATGTAAAAATGTTGTAAGCTATAGTGGATACCTATAACGAACATCTACAATTAGCACTTTAGCACTCTGGTTGCTTTGTATATGAACTCTAAAATTAGTGTGCAAGAAAATAACTTTCTTAATGCATAGAACTGAGCAATTCGGTACTGTAAACTGAAGTCAATGACTATCATTAGCAATTTTATCTTTCTAGCCACCTACGATTCTACAAACATTTAAAAGAAAACGGTAAAATAAAGTAGGCTTGTAAAAGTAAAGAAAAACAAGTGAGAGTAAAATGAAAGCACAGGAACATTAATTGAAAGAACTATTGACCTCTTAACATCTGAAGCTTTGCATCATTGTCACAATTCACAAAGAAGTTCACGGATTTCTCTGCCAAGTATTAACATAACCAGCAAAGATGATAACATCTTGGACAAAACAAAATGTCAAGTTGATTATTTAAGTCAACTATGGAAGTTTTAAAGAGAAAGTAGTCACTTAACATGTCTATTAGCAGGAACCAAATAAAGAGAAAGTAGTCACTTAACATATCAATGATCCATCTTGATTGTGAAAGTAGTTTGACTGCAAAAAATAGCATAACACACGTACCTTAATCTCACAGCTAGCAAGGTAATCATAATTGAGACTATCTGAACAACATTCATAAAGATTGAACTTAAGAACTCCAGCATCATCATGAAGAACCATATTAAAAGTTGAATCCCATGTTGGGTTGGGTCCCGCTACTTCAAGTGTTCTTCTAGTCAAATCTTTGAGTTCCACTTCAACAAATGTATGAAAGTCTTTACCCATGGTGTCATTATGATTATCTGCTGCTACTACTACACTCCCATCATCACTTATCCTAGGCCATCCTTTAAAAGTATTACGCGAAAGAGATCCAGCTGTCACAACAGTGACATGGATTACACCCCCAACCGCCTTTTTCCTTAGGTCCACTACTGGCAAATAAAGACAACGCCGTCGAGGTTCAACCATTGTTTTATTCAAGGAATCATTACATAATTTAACCTGGGATTAAAAACATTATTAATTAAAGAGTGTTATGAGTTATGACCAATTCGACGGTCCTATTATGTACGTATGTGACTACAGATGGCAAACTGGGAAGCTTTCGATAACGGGTCAAAACAGGTTAAAAGCAAAATAAGTAATTGTTTGTATGGGTTGGGTCGAACACAAGACCACTTGTCAAAAATGAATTTCCTTTTATAATTACAATCACAAACAAATATTACAATTTTTCAGTAATAAACTAATTATTAGATTTAGTAGGTTTTGTGATTTAAGAATACATTTTGGTCCGCTTTCGACTGATTCGACCCAAGCTGATATATTTTTCTTTTAGTGACCCGTTAAAGAGTTTAATGTATATACTATCATCATATAATGGTGACTCGTAAAATAAATTTTGTAAAGTAAGAACTCAGAAGCTTACCAGCCACGAAGAAACACCAGGGACTTCTGTTGCAGGTAAAGATTGGCTGCCACCACTTCCGAATGCAACACCTATTCTTGAAGCCAGTTAGCTGTTTAACACATTAACTTTATTAAAAAAATAAAAAGTAGACAAAGGGTGTTGCAAGTCAGTCCAATCTAACCCGTTCCACTTGGATTTGTACCGAAATTTGACATGTTTAAACCTAAACCCGTTCTGACCCCACCCAACCTGCCCGCTCACCAAAATTCCACTTCTTATCCAACCAGCGGAAGATATGTTGCTAAAAGGATTAAAAATAACTTAACGTATTGTACCTGAAACATTTCGCTGAAGCATAGCATGTAACATTTAGAACTACAATTAGTTTTAACTAACTACATACCCAGCCTTACCCAGACTATTAAGCCAGTAGAAATAATAGCATGTTCTGACCCAACCCAACCCCGCTACCAAACCTCCACCCATGGACTAACCTCAAAACCGTCAGAAGAAAGGCATGAAAGCGACCGGCTTGAGCAATAGTTGACGCACCATGGAAGCCCGTACAACTAATACGATTAATGGAAAAGTTACCATATATGAGTCATGATGGATCTTGCGCCGCCATTGTAACTTTAGACCTAAATAAGACCGGGCACAAAAATTAAGATAAAGTAGAAGTCATATGCAAAAAATTTTACTATCTTTTTACGGTAACCAGATCATATTTAAATAACTGGAACCAGAAACGTTGACAGCACGAACGATTCAAATAGGAAAACTCTAAAATGCAAAAAAAAATATGCATACTAAAAGTAAATCAAACAAATACCTGAAGGCATGAAATGTGGAACTGTGCACCATTAGATACAAATATGCCATCTTCCTCTATGCCAATGATTGTGTAAAACCATGAAGCAAGTTGAGCTCTTAGTTGCTGAACATATAAAGAGCACTTATATGTTAATTAACTATCATATTAATAACCAAAATAATAACCGAAAAAGCTAGGTAACCAAAAAAGCTATCAAATAGGTATACCTTGCCACTTTCTTCAACTTCATAAAGACCGTAACTCTCAAAAGTAAAAAAAGCAAAGCCAGGTGTGCTCTACTAAAACATTAAAAATATAAACCAAGCAAGGTAAACGCTAAGTTTAAGCAAAATTAAACTCAGAAACAATAAAAAACAAAAACATTTTCTTGCAACAAACAACAAAAAACGATTAACACATACAACTACATATTATCAAACTACGAATTGAAACCCTAAACGATAAATTCAAATCAAGTAAAACAAGAATTACCTCCATCCCTGTAATAGTTTGTTAGCAAAAATTGATAATATTCCGGTCGTTGGCCACCGCCCCCGCGATAACCATCCCCAACCCAGAAAAAAAGCTACTATGGTTCTAAAAGATAACTACACAAAAATATCCAAATTAATTACCATAACGCACCTTGTTGAACCTCTTGGTTCTTGCTAAATCAGCATCGTTGTTTCCATTAGTTCCTGCTTATAGGTTAAACAGAGGTGAGATACCACAATCGCACAGACATACACATTGAAAGCCTTAATTAAACGATGTACCTGTGACGTAGTGGTCCGACGGTTGCATTACAAAATCAAACATTAAAACAAAACAAAAGCAAACAAAAAAAAGCATAAGCAAATCAAACAAAACATACCGACAAACCAAACAACAGTAGGCCTGGAACAAATTAGTTAAACAAAAACATACAACAATCATTAGACCTAGAACCAAAAACCCAACTAAAAAAATACAAACTTTACATACAGATATGAAGCTGGACGCCGGTAATTAAACCGCAAATCGTCGCCACAGCCTGGTTCTTCATCACCGCTATAGTTGGAAACGTAGGGGTTCGCCGGAAAACTGTTGGCCGACTCCCCTTTTCACTCGGTCTCTCTCAACATAGGGTTGTGTGTGTTTTGTAAAGAAGAGAAAGGATAACAAACTTATACACACCATCGCCTGAACCAACCGATTCAACACCAAAAAAACATAATTTCAATTTCACAAATTACAAACCCTAAATTTACGAATTTTACGGTACCTTGGATCTCTTTCCTATAGGAATTGGAGATGAACAAGATGAAAACATGCTTTTAGATGACAACGAACTCCATCATTATCAATCTGTCCTCAGTTACGTACATGTTTCCTGTTCTTGATGACTTTGTACCGATTGATTAATCTAATCTGGTAAAACTGAACGACACCATTTGCTTAATAGCCGGACGATTCATTTACAGGGCTGTAATGAATTTGCATTGGTGAAATCCCTAGGATAACCCTGAAGCGTCTTAAAATTTTGATGAAACCCCATCTAAAATGGCTTGTATAGTATTGTACATCATGCTTCAAAATTTATACTTGTGGTAAAATTACAATTGTGTACGTCACTTCTCCTTTTTATAATAGTATAGATGTATGTATTAGCTCTATTATGTAACAAACACTTGTAGTTATCAACATACATCTCATCAATGAAAATATGTGTTCAAAACTAATTAGTGTCAAATTAACACATTAAACGTATGTCAAACGGATACTCTTTTTTTTTTTTTTTGAGTTAAATGTCATTTTAGTCCCTGTGTTTTTGGTTATTTTGCCAGTTTAGTCTAAAGGTTTCATTTTTCGTATGCGGATCCAAAAAGGTTTAATCGTTACCATTTTAGTCCACTGGGTTAACTTCATTCATTTTTCTGTTCACGAGAAGGGCAATTCGGTCATTTTATATGTAATTCTGTTAACTAAAATGACAATTCGACCATATACAATGACCGAATTGCCATTCTTGTTAACAGAAAAAATGAATGAAGTTAACCCAGTGGAATAAAATGGTAAAGATGAAACCTTTTTGGACCCAATGCGAAAAATGAAACCTTTAAACTAAACTGTCAAAATGACCCAAAACACATGTACTAAAATGACATTTAACTTTTTTTTTTGAGTTAAATGGCATTTTAGTCCCTGTGGTTTGGGCTATTTTGCCAGTTTAGTCCAAAGGTTTCATTTTTAACCTGTGGGTCCAAAAAGGTTTCACAGTTGCCATTTTAGTCCACTTGATTAACTTCATCCATTTTTTCTGTTAACGAGAAGACCAACTTGGTCATTTTGTATGTAATTCTGTTAACTAAAAGGGCAATTCAACCATATAAAATGACCGAATTGGCCTTCTCGTTAACAGAAAAAATGGATGAAGTTAACCCAGTGGACTAAAATGGCAACTATGAAACCTTTTTGGACCCACATGTTAAAAATGAAACCTTTAACTAAACTGGCAAAATGGCCCAAACCACAGGAACTAAAATGCCATTTAACTCTTTTTTTTTTTTGAACGAGTGGGCATATCAATTAACCAATAACAACACTTGTATCTTCATCACACGGATCACCAATCCAACGGCTGAGAGAGATCCCATCCATCCCACACTACAAACCAAATCACCACTATATAAACAACAACTCCCTCTTACAACATGATTCAAACCCAACAAATACAATAATGTCAGGAAGAGGAAAGGGAGGCAAGGGGCTGGGAAAGGGAGGAGCAAAACGACACCGTAAAGTTCTCCGTGATAACATCCAGGGTATCACGAAGCCGGCGATCAGGAGGCTGGCGAGAAGAGGAGGTGTGAAGCGTATTAGCGGTTTAATCTACGAGGAGACACGTGGCGTCTTGAAGATCTTTCTGGAGAATGTGATTCGTGATGCGGTTACCTACACAGAGCATGCTCGCCGGAAGACTGTTACTGCCATGGATGTCGTTTATGCTTTGAAACGACAGGGCCGTACCCTCTATGGCTTTGGGGGTTGAATTATATTTAGGGTTTTGTTGTTTGTTTCTTCACAGATCTATTGTTTTAAGTTTGTTCATATATCTGTGTAATCGAAGCTTCTAATGCAATTCAGTTGTTTGATTCTGCGATTTATAGCTTTATATGCTTATCTTGTTTGATGTTTTGGGGGTGAACTCTTCATTTAGTATTGTGCGTACCAGTTTCTCTTTCTAATTTGGTTCACAAGAGTGTGTTTTAATGTATATGCATACCAAACGTGTTATGAAATGTTCCTTTTTTTTAGTTTTGGTGACTAATTTCTTCAACTTGCTATTAATTAGTAGAATATGTTGTCAGTCAAAGCATTTTGTCTATTACTTTCATGTGTCAATTGTTCGTCATATTATGATTCATTGAAAGGAAAAGAAGAGGGCGGATAAGGCAATTCACAGATAACAACATTAATGAGTTTGGCAATTAACATACCAGCAATTGATTACCAGATTTCCTTAAGGATGATTGTTTTCCATCAACACCCGGCGGATTTCTGCAATGAACATCGATAATGTGAACTGTAATTAACAGTCCAATTAAGTGTTAACTGTTATGACATTCTCAAAGTTATGTTTATGAGTCCTATTTTTAATTACAAAGCCGTGCATTTTAGTATTAAAAGAACGCTTTGCTACGAAGATGGTTGTACTGTTGATTGAAAGTCGATACAATTGGGTATTGATTGAAGTTATTAGAATTTAGTATATGAAAAATCAACAACGCATGATTTGCTAAGATTGTTGCGATATAAAAACCATTCCACATCACTGTCAGCTACCCGATTACTCATTAATGAACGAGTTTGTGGTTTCTCCCGTGAATATCTTTATATAAAACCGTTCCACATACTTTGAATTTCCATCACCCCTAAAAACCGACTTAAAATAACTTAAATATAATTATACCAATTTCAGAATTTTAATACTTTCATGTTTCTAGCATACTCAAGAAATTGAAAATGTGATGCATTATACTTTTAATATCATGTAATAAGTTTAAAATGTTTGGTTTTCGGTGCGGGTAAACCAATGCAATACCGAATTTGAGTGGTCAAGTTGAGAATCACCTAATACCATCTCGTACCTGAACTCATGATTTCTTTTTAATGATACTCGTATCTAGTCTTGTCCCTTAATATTTGGCCCAAATGTTTTTATTTTTGGTTTCCCCCTCGGGTTTGGGTTCTTTTATCATCGCTAGACTTTCATCCCCGAACGGCAATTGCATTTTAGCCTGTGGTGTCGCCCTCTCTTCTTTCGAGATTCCGTTTGCTTAAGCTCATTAGATTCAGTATGGCTGAAGACCAACTTAGCATTTTTGTGGGAGGCAATCTACGAGATGTTTAATGGTTTCTTACTACTACCAAACAAAATAAGGGCTTTTACACACTGCAGGTAATCATTAATGATGGTTACAAATGCATGTGTAAGTTAACAATTTACATATAAGATGGCCTACTTATGTGTCAGTTAACATACATATATTTATTCATATCAAAGTCACAAGTAGGTGGAGCGTTTACATATATGTAAATAGTTAACTTACACGAACGTTAAACCTACGATGATCATACTAGTTATTCTTTGGAGGATCTAAGATGTAGGATCCTCGGTAGGGCGCCATTTCATTTCACTGGATAGACATCCATCCTCTAAAAAGAAGAAATGATCCATTTTTTTTAAACCCAAGGGCAATTCATCTACAACCCGCCACATCCCTACAACTTTCCAAGGTGTACTAGTCACGGAGACGAGCAAAGTGGTAAAAAGAACTCGAAAAAGGTACAAATGACGTACTTCGTTGTGTGCCCGTCATGATATCTTAAAGTGGGTAATTTGCGCTAAAGACGTACATAGTGAAATAACAACCTAAAGATCTCTTGAAGCTAACTGCACCAGATGACGTGCTGGATGTGTGAAATAACAATGTAACACGAGTGTCACATCATGCCTTAGAATTTGCAAACCAAATCGATATTACTTTAAATACTAAATAAAAAAGACGATGCAATAAGAGTTGGCATTTTGGACAGACGATTACAATGGCACCAAGAGTTAGCCTTTTGATTACAGTCATCACTTGTGAAATCAACTTGTAAATCTGCTTAGAAGGCAGTTGCAACGTTTCGTTTAGTGAGTTCATGAAAGCACAGACTTAAGAAGTTGTAAATCCATCTTTATACAGTCTGTAATTTTTTTCATGACAGTGTCCGCTTCTGCACGCAAAGTAGAAATAGATGGTTGAATCGTAGCCCGGTTTGACGCAGGCAACTTTTCCAGTACTTGGTTAATATCTTTCAATAATGAAATGATGAAGGAAGCCTTTTGTTTCCCTTTCTCAACCTGCACACTCAAATCTTTCAAACTCATATCAATATCAACATCTGCCTTCCCTTGTTCATGTATCTTTGCCATTTTGGTGTCTGTAGCAGCTTTCTCCTTCTCTAGGAACATGCGTAACTTTTTGATATGGTTTTGGGCTAACTTGGTGTTGTACATAACTCTAATATACTGCAGCAGTATTTACATGGATATTAATAAAACTTTAAGAAACCATAATACTACTCATCATTTTTTGTCACAAATCTCCAAATTAGTATCATATAAAATTTGGGCCAACCTTTTAAAATACTAACCAAGTTTCTTATATGTTCCATTAAAGTCATTCAACTTTTATTTATTGTTCCAGTCTTGAGTAATTTCCAGGTTAACAAGTTACACTTGATAAAGTGTCAAGTTCTTACTTTTTTTAACTGTTAATGCTGACATGGAATTTAATGGATGATAAGATTGATTTTAAAATATAAAAGAGGAAATTGCCAAAATTGTCCCTGAGGTTTGGGTATGTTTACCAGTTTCATCCAAAACAACTTTTTTGTACTAAAAAGTCCTTCACTTTTGAGATTTTTTGCCATTTTCATTCAAAAGCCTAATTTGCTTTATTTTTTCTGTCAAATATTTGGGTGAAAATGGCAATAAATCCCAAATCTCAGGGACAATTTTGGCAAAAAAAAAAAAAAATACACAGATATTTTTGAAAAACCTAAGTACATGTTGCTTTAAAATATAAAAAATACACAGATAATGTTGCTTTAGTTTTGGAATTTAATGGTTGATGAGATAGATTTTAAAATATAAAAAATACACAGCTGACATGGATAAAGATGTGTGTATACAAGTATGATGCATGGCAAACAAGAACATAGTTGATAATGTAAAAAAATACCTCATATGAATATACTGTGAAGGTGGCACCGGGAGAACTATCTAGCAGATAGCCTCTAACTTCTGCAGACATCTTTACTTTTTCTCGCGACCTTATAAGTTGTCCTGGATGAATCATTAAACTCTTTAAGTTAGCAAATGGAGAAGGTTGATTTGACAGAAGTTCCACGGATGAAGAAAGAAGCTGCAGAAAAAGCACAATTCAAAAAAATTATGTATAAAAGAAAAGGAGTAGTTACTTAGGGGTGTAAACAAGCCAAAGGTGGATAAACAACATAATTAGAAAAATATTTCTTAAATTGAAAATCATTGTTGGATTGGATGCACAACATAAACATTACTAATTACCTCAACAATTTCCAAGCTAAGTGTAAGAAACTTGACACTGTGAAGTCGTTGAAGCAGACATAGAACTTGATGAGCACATTTTGGATAGAATACACAAATATCTGCCTTCTCCAAAGAAAGAAAATCATTTGCAGGAGGTTGCAAACAATGATAACCTTTGTAGAGCAAGAATACGAGGTTGGGTGCAGAAATCAGATAATTCTTGTGTTGGAAATCAGTTATAATGAGATTCTTGAGTTGAGGTGCAACAATATTGATATCCTTCACACTCCCGGAGATAGACTGCTCAAGTGTAAGATTAGAAAGTAGAGGAAGACAAATACTTACAACCTCAAATCCATTCATATAGCAATCTCTTAAGGTGAGATCCTTCAAGTTTGCACACTTAGAGAAAAGATCGATGCACGGATCATTACGTTCATCACAACACAAAGTGACACTGTGAAGATACAAAGTTGTTAAGGCGGGGAAATCCCAAGTAGATGTTGCTTTAAAATAATACGGAAGATACTCTACTATCGTACGATACTCTCTAACTGCGGAACATCTCATCATGAAACTAAGATGCTTTAGAGACCGGGAACTAAACAGAAAAAGAGGGATTTGAACATCACTCTCAAGCAGGGTTGCAACATTGAGCGTTTGGATACTGTGAGAAAATGCATACTTGATAATTTGTTTGACAAACACATCACTATCCTCTCCATGAAGAGTAAGCTTAACAGAGGACACTTCTGTTTGATTGTTGCGGTCAGAGAGAACATGCGTAACAAATTCAGAGAACTTGGGCAACAAAGTAAAATCATCTCGTGAGAGATTGAGATAAGGCATTGAAGTCCATATAAACCTCCATCTCGATGACAAAACACTCGTTTGAATAGCATGTTTGATGCTAATAAAAGAGAGGATTTTATGAATAAGACAATCTGGCAAGCTGCTTAGTCTATCGTCTTCTACATTCATTCTCTTATCATCATGTCTAGAATCCATTCTCGTACCTTGATGCAATTATGCATTCATATACATGCTAATTTTTAGTATTCATCTTTGTCTTTCTATTATTTAACTCCAAAAGCTGCAATTTGATAGAACACAACAATTAGAACATATTTTATAAAAGCATTCCAGTTTTCCTATCACTATCTATGTCCCTAATTCCCTTTATTCATGTCATAATAACATCCAAAAATCAATCAAACACTAAATGCAGGCTATGTATTAAGCTTGATAGATGAAAACATTAAAGTTATCAAATCATTTTTGCATACAACGATTCTTCATAAAGCATTTACAGGCGTTAAACATATCAATAAAACACGAGATCACCTCCGTACGATGTTGAGTTTAATAGATCAGTGGTCAGATTAATAAGACGGCCACACGGCGGCAGACGGTGGCGATTGGCGACGGTGTGGTGTGAAGCGGACGATTTAGGGCTCCGTGAGTTTTTTTATGCTTTTTCTTTTTTACAAGAGTTAAATGACTGGTTAGTATTGTGGTTTGCAGAAATTGCACAATTAGTCCCAAGGCTTCACTAATTACAACTTTGGTCCCAATACTTACAAAATATAAACTCGTTTGGTCCTAGACCTTAACGGTAGTTAAATTTCTCAGTTAAAACACCTCATGATCCTTTTAAATGGCCCCCACCTTTTTCATTTAATGTAAATATATAACTAGTATTAAGCACCCCCGCGTTGCGGCGGGAGCGAGCACCAATGCCACACTACTGCCAGCGACCACCGATACTGAAGTTGCGGCGTGTTAATGCGAAAAATTAAACCGAAGCGTAAAACATAGAATAAAATAACTAAATTGATCTAGAACTCGCGCGCTACGATGAACCCGCCTCTATTTTTTTCCCGTTTAACAGGTTCATCGTAATCTGTATATAATATATATCATTACCACTATACAAACCATAATGCATACATTACAACAACCATTGCATCAATATGTTGCAAATTATATTTATACAATATTTTGGCAAAATTAATTAGATTATTATAAATAATAATAATTTACAAATAAAACAACACATCTTTGAATGGATCAAACCGATTAAATATGGTAAGATAATGAAATCATTATTTGATTAGGGTACAACCACTTAAGCACAATTTACAACCATGCATGCATACAAAACAGATTGAATTTGGTAAGGTAATGAAACCATTATTTGTTTTAAGGTACAACCACTTAAACACAATTTACAACTAAACATGCATAAAAATGTTACAAATAGTATATAAATAAATATAAACTAGAAGATTGATCCGTGCGCGTTGCGCCGCGGCCAACGAAATTGACAAGTTGTTGATTAGATTCACATTTACAATGTGTTAAACATGTTTTTGTCGATTAAGTGTGAATTACTATCTTATACAAATAAGTAATTCACCAAATAAGCTCAATACAATTAATGGTATCATAATTACTACGTTACATGACTTGTATCCATATAAATAACCTATCGTATTAAGGACCCCCCCCCCCCGCGTTGCGACGGGGGCGTTAAACCGTGACAAATAGCACCAATGCCACACTGTAGCTAACGGCCACCAACATTTAAGTTGCGGCGTCTTAACGTGGTGAAATTAGACCGACATATAGAACATAGAAAATAATAACTAACTCGATTTGGGACTCGCGCGTTGTGACGAACTTATTAAACGGGAAAAAAATAGACGACGTAAATACACTGAACCACACACGTATGTTGTGCCATGTTAACTCGCAAAATTTAGAACGAAGCGTATAACAAAACGTAAAATCGTTGAACCACACACACATTGTGCTGTGTTAACTCGCCAAATTTAGAATTATACGTAAAACGAATTTTTTTGCAAAGTATGAAAAACATAGGGGATCGAAGTTGAAAGTAAAAAAGTTGTGATGTTAAATTGGAAAAACTAAAGCTTTTGGGTTAAAACTACAAAATCAAGTAGTTTTGGGTTTAAAGTAAAATATCAATTTTCTTTTTTGAAAAACCCCTAAAACACGGGGTACAACACCTCAATGCTTTAACTTGTTGCTAATTTATATTATGTAAATATAAATCATTCCATAATATAAGTTTGCTAAACAAGTCCAATTTTAATGTATCAATGCATCCATCTGATATAGTTAGTATTTGCCTATTTGTATTTGATTTTGGTGGTTTTTCTTGAACCTGGGATGAATTTTAATTACAGGTACCACAATCAACTTGAAATTATTCAACCACTTTGAGCCAATCTATACGAATAATACGTATGAATTCTAAAATTATTAAAAAAAAAAAACATTACAACACGATAGACGACAAACAATGATATTTTATGACCGTCGTCATCGTTTGATTCATCTCCTACTTTTCTTGTCGTCTTCTGTTGCAGATGTACACCTGAAAAAACTTTCATATCACTAAACTTCAACACGATATATATGGATGGTTTCGGTTCCAGTAATGCTGGAGACGAAGATGCCGGCGCTGTCGGAGAGAGCATCTCCTTCTTCAAATTCTGACATATTGTGATATTGACGGTTGGAGATTTCCCGTATAATAGCAGTCAAATATTGACTAACTCCGAGTTCATGACGTGACATCCGGTGAACTCTTTGTGGAGCAGAAGGTTGCAACATGTTAGCCGGCTAGTGGCGTCAGAATGGCCTCCGGTGGTGGTCGGGATAACGTGAAGAAGAAGGTTGGTGTTTTAAGTGAGATATTTAACTGATGCTAGGGCCGAGGACCAAGCAAGTTTATATTTTGCAAGTATTTGGGACCAATGGTGTAATTAGTGAAAACTTGGGACCAATCGTGCAATTTCTACAAACCACAAGGACCAACCAGACATTTAACTCTTTTTACAAATATAAGGGTTTACGGTGTGGCAGCGGTAAACATGTGTTTACTGAATGTCTAACCACTGCGCACCATGTTTGCCGATCAAGTTTAACGATTTAGTGGGTGTTTCCGGTAAAAGATTACCGAATCGGGGAGAGGGAGGGAAGGGAAGAGAGAGGGATGTGTGTGGTGGGGTCCATGCCTTTTCAACTAATCACACATTTTTTTTTTTTAAATAGTTTACCTATTTCAAAGTGTCTAACTACCGCCAACGTTTTTAAGCAACAGGTAAACAAAATAAGATAAAATGACGTGGCACTGTTTGATTGGTCGATTTGGGAGTTTACCTATTCAAGGTGTTTAAGTGTAAAACGCTTTGGTTTTTACTTTTTGGGTAAATTACAAAAATTGTCAGGTATCTTATTGCAAAGTGTATCCATTTCCTTTAATAATTACAATACCATCCCTAATACACTATATCTTTAAACACAGTTAATTTTTTTTACAGTTAACTCAATTCGCAGTCATCAACAGTTTGTTGTTTTGAAGTCCAAAACTTAACATACAAAAGTGAAAGTGTTTGTTTATTTATTTAAGCTACAACTCTCGCTTACTCTGTATGTCCCTTTCATTTAGCGATGAAACAATGGAATCACTAAGGTGAAGAACTGCAGCAATTTACAAACGGGTAACACAAGTCCTTTTCCGAGTTATGTCTTAATTCTGTCGTTGTGGACAATTTTCCTGCCAATACTGATAATCAAGCCCAGGTTGATGTCTCGAGCCTTGTGGAAGTTGTCCACACAGGTACTGTCTGGGGGTTTTCTGGCTTCTGGTACATAGCTAACCATAAAATTGGGGTTTTTAACAGGTGGAAGGGCAGTAGGTAGGTTAAATGACTTTAATGCCCTTACGTGGGTTAAAGGATATAACATGTTACGATTTGTAAGCATTAAGTAGATTTTTTTTTTGTAGTTAATAAAGATAAATGACATACTTTACAATAACATACATTCATAAAGGATGATGAAGAAACACGTAACTAATTATGAGGCTAATCAGTTTGGTTTATGTTTCAACCATGATGGTTAATCTTCTTATGGTTTCCTGAGCTCCTTAATGACCGTGTTTATCTGCAAAACAAAACACCGTTACTCGTTAAGAGGGGAATGTGGGGGTTTCCCTCTTAACCGGGCTCCGGCGTGAGAATAAGTGACTGCTTTGGGAGAGAATTTAAGTATTAAGTGAGAGTAGAGGGAATGGAATGAATTTAACCTGTGAAGTGAAGGT
Source organism: Helianthus tuberosus (assembly GCA_030545235.1). Lineage (NCBI taxonomy): Eukaryota > Viridiplantae > Streptophyta > Magnoliopsida > Asterales > Asteraceae > Helianthus > Helianthus tuberosus. The sequence continues at coordinate 5,127,788 of CM060431.1, read as the reverse complement.
CTCTATTTATAGCCGGAGAGGTGCAAGAGAGTGTGGGCTGATGGGCCTTGGGCCGGAAGGCGACAACATGGGGGATATGCTCCTTGTCTTATTGGTGTCGACCGTTAGTGGCTTCCAGGAGCTTTATGGAGCTGGCGCAACGTGATTGGAGCCACGTGTCACTGTTGTCGGCCTGGTCGCCCTTCTGCCATCAGCAGGTAAGTGGAGATCGTGGGGCAGTTGTCTCTGCCTTGTGATTGGTGCCACAGGCGTCCTTAAGTACTTTTTGTCTCCTGCATGTCAGACGATCGTGGAGCACGATTGCGCAGGGACAGAGGGACCCTGATTGGCTCTTTTATTCTGCCACTTGTACCTTGTGTACTATCTGGAAAAGCCTCGCGCCGAAGTTACGCATGATTCTTGCTGAGCATGTTATCACCTCGCGCGAGCTTCGTGGGCCCTCAGATGTTCTTTTTAGAATGCCAAGTGTTGCTAGCTGGAGTTTACTCTTATGTGGACCTCGCGCAGTGTTACACAGATATGTTGTAACCAGCGCGAGGTTGGCAATCAAGAAAATTGCTGAGTAAGGAGTATGGTCCCGCGCGACCTTACAGGGGTTGCGCGCCTTTTTGGGACCATACCCTTTCAAGTCCCCCCAGTCCAGTGCTGCACCATGCGCAAGGCAAGTGGTTGGAGCTCTGGACTTAATAAAGTAAGATGATGCTTTTGGGTTTGGTAGACGGCGCGCGTGTAAGTTGTTGGTTACTACGGCGCGGCTACCAGGCCTGTTGTTGGCTTTGTTGTTACCTTTAACACGAAGTTTCTAATGGCTTTGGGCGGGAAAAATCTCGAAATTCGAATTCTCTGACAGGTTGGTGCAAAAGTCGTGGTTGGTGACGACTGAGTTGACCTCTGACGGTTGCCATCAACTGGTTGCTGACGGTTCAGATTTTCGTCAGGAGAGTGAAGCTCACGCGCGTGTGGTAACTGTCACTCCGGGAAACACGCCTTACGTGGCGCTTTCTGGTTGGCCTTGCTTGCGGCGGTTTCGGCACGGTTACCCATCGCATTAAATGCGATGGGTATATATATCCGGAGAGATGTGAGGCTCATCACTTTTCTCTTCTACTATTCTTTTACTTCCTCTCAAACTTCTTTGAATCTTCAAAGTTTGAAGAACACGGTTGCAACAGATCTCTTAAAAGTTCTTGAAGAACATCGTAGCAGATTATCAGGCTTGTTTCTAGGACATTCAAGACCTTTGTTTATCTATCGATGGCTGAAGAACAACATGAGGATAATCCCGGAGAAGAAGGTCCTGTGCCTATTCTCCGGTGGGATTTAGGGCTTTTTGAACAGCTTTCACGTAGTTTCCGGTTCCCACCGGAGTGGGATGCCCGGTACCCCGGCCAGAACCAGACGGCCGCTGATGCACCGCCGGGGTACATTACTTTATTCGAAGATTTCTTCCATCAGGGCAACTTCCGGTTGCCGGCGACTAACTTCATGGCTCATATTCTTCGATATTATGGGTTCCATATATCTCAGATGAGCCCACCCGGAATGGTTCGGGTTCGACATTTTGAGTTCCTGTGTTGGGCTCATGGCATAGAGCCAACTGTTGATAGATTCCGGGTTTTCTACCAACTTCAGAGGAATATGGGTTTTTATTCCTTTGCCAATCGTGGCACCGCCAAGAAGATATTATTGAACCCTCCCAAGAGTTTCCATGATTGGAAACCAAAATTCTTTTATATACGCGAGGAGGTTATTCCTATTGCCATGACGTTTCGCGCTTGGAATGAGGCTATTGTGAAAGAAGACTTGGCGATCCCCAAGACTGAGGCTTGGTATCGGGAGCTTACTGCTACCCCCAACAGGGTGTTTGGGGAAAATGTACTTGTTGCGGCGCGGATGAGTGATCAATGGCCGCCTGAGAGCCAAGACGGCCCTGTCTTGAAGTTCCAGGATGAAGGTTAGTTAATTCGTTTGTTTTGTTGATATTCGTTTCACAACTGTTTATTTATACAATTTGTCTTGTAGAGGCGCGCCTGTATCAAGCTGCATTCTCTACCTTTGGTGAGTCAATGAGCGTGCGCCCGCTCCAAGCTGGAGAGGAGTATTGGTACGCACAAATTAGGGGCAATTTCATGTACCCGGTTGCTGATGCATTTGCCGCGCCACCTACTGCAACTGAAGGTGCGCACATACCTAAACCCCGTCCTCTGCGCTATGTGACTTCTGCTGGGAAAGAGGTTGTCTATCTTTCCAGCGAGGAGTCTGTAGGTTCTTCGAACGGGGAGTTAAGTTCGTGGTCTAACGTCTTTGCAGGTTTGTTGCGCGACTTGGGCATCGACCCTGAAGAGAAGAAAAAGAAACCATTGAAGAAGAAGAAGGTTGCTGCGTCGGATGCTGAGGTGACCAGTAAGGGTGCTGGAGGTAGTCGCGCAACCTCTGGTAAAGGTATTCTTCGGCTTCGTCAGAGTGACTTAAAAGATTATGTGATAATTAGTGACTCACTTGAAGGCTTGTCGCGCGCAGGCGAGAAGAAATCCGGAGCAGGTGGCTCGAAGGGTGAAGGTAGCGCGGGTTCTCGAAACCCGGATGTTGGCGCTACTCCTTCTACTGCCGAGCATGAAGAAGAGGAAGAAGAAGAAGATGCTGCTGAGAAGTTGGTCAGCAGAAAAAGGAGTAGAAGCGCGACCACTGCTGGTGCGGCTGCTGCGCCGGCAGCTGGAGGGGCGTTGGTGCTTAGGAAACAGAGTAATCTGCGTTCTCTTTATAGATTCTCTCCTGGTACGTTCCTGATTTGTCTTTTCCTTTTGTTGCTCTCTTCTTAACCCCTTAGTTTATGCAGAAACCAAGAAGAAGACCCCTGAGAATGGTGTTGTGTTTACGGGGCCAGAGCCAAAAAGGCCAAAGCTTATCATCAAATCTTCCAAGACTGCTGGCTCTGAATCTGCCAAGGACAAGCATACTGCTGAGGGTGATACGGCGAAGGCTGCTGAGGAGAAGAGGAAGGTTGATGAAGAGCGTAGGAAGAAGGCTGATGAGGACAAGAGGAAGAAGGCGGAGGAGGAGAAGAAGAGGAAAGCTGAGGAAGATAGGAGGGCTGAGGAGGCGAAGCGCAAAAAAGCCTCTGACATCGAGAAGGAGAAAGAGCAGAAGAAAGAGGAGGAGAAACTTGTTGAGAAGGCGCAGGGTCCGGAGGTTGAGAGCGCGACTGGGCCTGAGAAGCCTCGTCAAGAGAGGAGGAAAGAGCCTGAGGTTGAGGAACCTGCCCGCCCCGCGCATACTGAGGTTCCCCATCGTTCTAAGGGGCTTTCTACCAGGGGATCGGGCCCCTATGTTTCTAGCGGCGCAAGCTATGGTGGCGCTAGTGGTTATAATCTGCAAGCTATTGGGGCGAAGGATACACTTGGTGATATCTACTATAAAAGTTACACCGAGGAGGAACGCGGTAATGCCCCCCATCAGGCTCCCTGGAGTTTGAGGCAAAAGGACACCTTTCAAGAGTTCGGTCCTTGCCGCGATTGGTTCTTCAACTCTTTCACTCCTGGAGAGGTTAACCGGCAGAGGGCGAAGACCCATGAAGCGCTATACCGCACTTATATGCTCGGGGAGGCGAATGCTCGCGCTGCTAACCAGGAGATTGTGCGTGAGTGGCGAACAATGGTTAGGGAGCGGTCGGACTGGGAGAGGTACCGCGAGCGGATGCTGAAACGTATTAGTGAGTTTGAGAAGTCGAAAACTGCCCTTGATGAAGAAAGGGCCAAGCTTGAGGCTGATAAGAAAGCCGAAGAATGGGGGCGCGAGGGCCTGAAAACAAAACTTCAAGCTGCTGAACAGCAGCTGGCTAAGGAGAAGGCTGAGTTTAAGCGCATATGTGCGAAAGACAATGAGCGCGCGGCCGCGGCTCATAACAAGATTGTCAACCTTGAAGCCAAGGTTGTTGAGTTGACCGGCAAGGTCGAGGATGCGCAAGCTGCGCAGGTTGCTAAGGAGCAGATTGAGGTTTGTAAATCTTTCCTGCCTTTTCCTTTTGTGCTTGTTTGCAGAATAGCCTAAATCTTGCCTTTTTTAGGTTGAGCTTACTGAAGTGAAGACTCAGTTGTCAGGCAAGGACAAGGATCTTCATGCCAAGGATGTTGAGATCGCCGAACTGAAGCGTCGCCTAAACGATCAGGTTGACAAATGCGAATCCTTAGAAATCGATCTCGAAGCTGAGAAGGTCAAGGCAGCCACTGCTGAAGAGGCTAAACAAAGAGCCGAAAAAGCTCGTGATGTTAGTACCAAGGCCCTTAATGTGGCGCAGACTAATTATGCTGAAGCTCAGGGCATCGTTGATACTCTTGTTTCTGAGGCTGAATGGATGCGCGGCCGTGGAGTAGTGTTGGTATGTTGCTCTTCTTTTTTTTTTCTTTAAATGTTTTTTAATTTGCTAGGAGTTGCTTTAAATGCGCGGTCTTCATTATAGCTTGCCAATTCTGTCCTTAATGCTGAAGAACTGGATCGCGCTGTAGCTGCTCTGACAGACGCCGCGCGCGCCGTCGGTCATCGCGGGGGTTACCTGGAATGTGCTCAGCACGTAGAAGAGGTGTTTGGACAGGAATTTGACATTAGTCATTGTTCAGCGACTGATCATGCTAGCGCCGAGCTGACACGTGCTGAGAATTCTTATGATCATTTGTCACTGCCCGTGATGGACTTGGTCGCGAAGGCTTTAGAGCATGATGACTGGTGTCACCGCCTTAAGGCCATCCTTGATCCACCGATAACTGTTGAACTATCAGATGAGGAGCCAGCTGGTGATGATGGTGGGAATGATGGTGATGACGGCAAACCTGATGATGATGATGGCGATGAAGGCGATAAGCATGGCGGCGATGGGAATGATGAGTTTGAATAGGCTTGGGAACAGGCTTTGTGCCTTGTAAAAAATTCCAGTAGGTTTCTGATGTAACCCCTTGCGCGGGCGCGCTTTTATCTAATGAATGACATTGTGTTTCTATAACTGATGCGCGGTTGCGCTTATTAAATAGTATGTTTGCTTATTTTCCGTTACAATTATTGCACTGTTGCTAGAAACTTTGGTTAAGTTAGTGCGAATAAATGCAAGTGTGGCTATTGTGAGAGTAACTGGAGTGTTTTCGTGCTAATCAAAAGTTTAACATGCATTTGTAACGAAATAAGCCGGATAGTGATAAAAGAGCATGTCGTATGCTTTCATCGATTACGTGGGCGCTTAGGCCGAGGTACATTGCTTGTAACATAAAAGGCGTGTAGCCAACATAAGAAAGTAAAGGGCGCGTAGCCGACATTAGTGGATAAAGGCTCAGGGCCTAATAGTCATATATAGCATTTGCGCAGTTGTTGCGCATTCCACGTGCGTGGGATGATGTGTCCATCTAGGGTGCGCAATTTGTAAGCCCCTTTTCCTAGCACTTCGTGCACCAAGTATGGGCCTTCCCATTTGGGTGCTAGTTTTCCTGGGCGTTCGGCGTTTGAGGCTTCGTTTTCTCGAAAGACATATTCCCCTGGAATGAAGGTACAGATGCGGACTCGCGCGTTGTAGTACCTCTCCAGTTGTGTTTTGTACTTGGCTTCTTTGATTCGCGCGATTTCGCGCTTTTCCTCTAGCAAATCCAAGTCAAGATGACGCTCTGCCTCGTTGTCGATTGCGTTGACTGCTGTCAAACGCGGAGAGGGCAGGCCAACTTCTGCCGGGATAACCGCTTCTGAGCCATAGACTAGGCTAAAAGGGGTTTCGCCGGTACTTGTTTTCGGCATGGTTCGGTGGGCCCACAAGATACTCGGGAGCTCATCCACCCAGCCTCTTCGCTTTGTGCCCAGTCGGGCCTTAATCCCATCGACAATACACTTGTTTACACTTTCAACCTGCCCGTTGCCTTGGGGATGCGCAACGGAGGAGAAAGTGTGTTCGATTTTCATCTCCTTCATCCAGTTTTGGAGATCTTCAGACGCAAAGTTGGTGCCGTTATCAGTTACAATCTTGAGTGGGAGGCCAAATCTGCAGATGATGTGTTCCCAAATGAACTTGCGCACCATCATGGCTGTAGTTGAAGCAAGGGCTTTGGCCTCCACCCATTTCGTGAAGTAATCGACGACCACTATTATAAACATGACAGCGCCGGGAGCGTCTGGGAAGGGTCCTACCATGTCAATTCCCCACTGCTGAAAAGGCCAAGCAGTGGATACGGGGATCAGGTCGTTCTTGGGGCGCAGGGTTTTTGGAGAGTGCCGCTGACAGGAGTCGCACTTGCGCAGCTCCTTCAGGGCATCCACATGCATCCCTGGCCAGTAGTACCCAGCGTTCATAATCTTCGCAACAACCATGCGTGGTCCCGCATGGATGCCGCAGATTCCTTCGTGAATCTCCCTTATCAGATAATTCGCATCTTGGGGGTCCACGCAGCGCAGTAGTGGCCCCAAGAAGGACTTGCGGTATAAGATACCACCATTCATTTCGTACTGCAGAGCTTTGGTCTGAATCTTTCTTGCCTCTGCCTTGTTCTCTGGGAGTATTCCTTCTTTTAAGTACTGAATGATAGGGGTCATCCAGGATGGCTGTCCTAACTCGATCACATTGACTTGTCGTAACAAGACTGACGGGTTCTTGAGTACCTCAATCCTTACATCTTTGGCAAGATGTTGGAAAGATGTTGAAGCAAGCTTGCTCAAGGCGTCAGCTGGTTTGTTCTCAGAGCGATTGATGTGGACGACCTTGTGAAACTTGAACTGTTGAAGAAACTCTTTTGCTTGTTCCAGATATAGGGCCATAACTTCACCCTTTGCATCGTATATACCGTTGACTTGACTGGCTATCAAGAGTGAATCAACATGTGCTTGTAGACTTTTAGCTCCCATTTTGATGGCGAGGCGTAAGCCTGCCAAAAATGCCTCGTATTCCGCCTCGTTGTTGGTGTTTTTAAAATCCAACTTGATGGCGTAAGTGAATTCATGGTTTTCAGGGCTTACTAGGCGCAATCCAGCTCCCGCGCCGTCCTCATTTGAGGCCCCATCAGTATAAAGCATCCAAGTCTCATTTGTCGTGTCTTTTTCAGGAGTTTCAACAAGCTCACAATCTTTGATTTTCTCTACCGGGACTTCTGTGATAAAATCGGCGAGCACCTGGCCCTTGATGGCTGGGCGTGGTCTGTACAAAATGTTGTGACCTCCCAACTCGATTGCCCATTTGGCGAGCCTCCCAGATGTTTCTGGTTTCTGAAGTATCGTGCCGATATGAAAATTGGTAAGTACTGTGATCACGTGCCCTGTAAAGTATCTGCGCAGCCTTCGGGAGGCGTGTAAAAGCGCAAGCACCAATTTTTCCATCGTGGAATATCTTGTTTCCGGGTCAGTGAGTACCCTGCTGACGTAATAAATTGGAGTTTGGACTCCATTCCTTTCCACCAGTAGTACCGATCCTACTGCCTTGTCTGAAGAAGACAAGTACAGTACGAGTGGTTCTTTTTCGAACGGTGCAGTCAGGGTAGGGAGCTCGATCAAACATTCTTTCATTTGCTGGAAAGCCTTTTCAGCTTCAGGGGTCCATCTGAACTCTTGCTTCTTGACACAGTTGCGCAACGTGCTGATAAAAGGGTACGACTTCGCGGCGTGATTTGACAAAAAGCGGTTAAGCGCGGCGAGGCGGCCGGCCAACCGTTGCATTTCTTTGATTGTTCGCGGCGATGGCATCCGCTCTATTGCCTGGACTTTTTCCGGATTCACTTTGAAGCCGCCGTTGGTGACTATAAAGCCTAAAAACTTCCCTTCTTCCATGCCAAAAGAACACTTGGCTGGATTCAATTTCATGTTTACGCTGCGCAATGAATTGAACGTTTTCTCGATGTCTTTCAACATTTGGTCCTCTTCGGGACTCTTGACCACGAGGTCATCGATGTAAACCTCAATATGCTTTCCGATGTCACCCGCGAAGGTTTTGTCCATCAATCGCTGATATGTGGCGCCAGCGTTTTTCAGGCCGAATGGCATCTTTGTATAGCAAAAAATCCCAAGATCAGTACGAAAAGCCGTCTTGTCTTCATCCTCGAGCTTCATTTGAACTTGATGGTACCCCTTGTAGCAATCCAAGAAGCACTTCCATCTGTATGGCGCGAGAGAGTCTATCTTTTTGTCGATCTCAGGCAAAGAGTAACAATCCTTAGGGCATGCCTTGTTGAGATCGGTATAGTCGACACACATTCGCCATCCACCACTAGATTTCTCTACCATTACGGGGTTGGCAACCCAACTTTGATAACGTACTTCTCGCAGGATGCCGGCTTTAAGTAACTCGCATACTTGCTCATTCATTGCTTTCGTTTTGTCTGCCCCTAAGCTGCGCCTTCTTTGGACTTTCGGCTCAACCGAGGGGTAGGTATTTAAACAGTGCTCTGTGATGTCGCGCGGGACTCCGGTCATGTCGGCCGGGGTCCAGGAGAAAATATCCATGTTCTTGAATAGGAGCTGCTTGAGACGAGTTCTGATGTTTGGTGAGATAGCGTGGCCTATCGTCACAGTTTGCTCCGGATATTTACGATTTAAAACCCATTTTTCGGGCTCAGTTGCTGAAACCTTCGCCGCTTTGGTTGGGCGCAACTCTTCTGTTGACATTACTTCTTTCTTTGCATAAACAATTGCCACCCCGGTCTTGGTTGGGAAACCAATCGCTGAGTGCGGGGTGGAAGTTATCATATTCAGCTCGCCTTGTGTCTCTCTCCCGATCAGCACATCGTGTCTTGACTTAACAGGCATCACTATGAAGTTGACGTTTGTTGTTCTTGAATGCTTCCCGTCAGAGAGTGTGACGGGGAAGCTGATATGGCCTAGCGGGAAGACCATTTCATTGCAGAATCCAGACAATGGATAATCAACTGGTTCGAGTCTTGCTTTGTCTTCATCGTCGAACTGGTTAAAGCATTGCTCATAGATGATGTCTGCCGTGCTCCCCGGGTCAATGAAGACGTACTCAGTTTCATAATGACCGATTATACCAGTGATGACGATGGGTCATGTGGCTCGGGGACCCCCGCGCACCACCCGGAAAATAACTTGCTGTTCTTGCCATGACGGCTCATAAGGTCTCTTGCCATTTTCTTTCGCGCTATGCCTTGGTCCATTGACCATGTGTGTCTCTAGGCGTCGGACTTTCTTGTGATTTCCTTCATCGTGGCGATGGAGCTGTCTTGTTTCTTTGCGCACGTTTTTCACCAAGTGGCTCAGCTTTCCACTCTTCAGCGCTCTTTCGATCTCTTGGCGTAAGCTGTAACAATCATCTGTTAAGTGGCCTGTATCTTTGTGGAAATCACAATACAAGTTGGGGTCCTGCCCCTTTTTGTTCGTCATTGGTCTTGGCGTCTTAAAATCATGGTTCTCCGTCATTAGCACCTCTTTTGGTGTTTTTATGAGCGGAGTCCAATGCTTGTCACGATTATCGTCTCGGACTGCCTTTCTATAGCCGATGCGATCGATAGTATCTCACGCGTCTTCCTTATAGCGGGATCGTTCTTCATAACGGGGTCGTTCATTATAACCGCTGGAGTGGTTGGCCTTCCACCCAGGGTTCTTGCCTTTGTTGCGTCTGTTGTCGTCGCGTGAGTGACCCCCTTTGGAAAATCTATCTTCAGAACGATAGCTGTTGTTTCGTGCAAGTGACTCTTCAGTTTGCGCGACTATCTTCGCGGCTTCCATGAGTTTATCCCATTCCTTGGGCATTCCATCTTTCCCAGTGATGGTTCTAATTAGGCTATCGCAGTGGATGGCTTTCTTGAAATGGCAGCGCATGAGTTGCTCACTAACGCCACCGATTTCCAGGCACTCTTTGTTGAAGCGAGTGATGAAATCTTCCAAACCCTCATTATCTCTGCGCCAGATATCTTCCACCTCGGCTGTGTCGCGCTGGTATCGTCGTTGTTGACTAAAGTGACTCATGAACTGGGTCCTGAAATCCACCCATGATTTTATCTTTCCCGGAGGAAGGCTGTCGAACCAGGCGCGAGCAGCCCCGGTAAGCGTTTGGATAAACAGATGGCACCACATGGGCATATTCCAATTTCCCATGCAACCGGCGCTTGTGAAAGAGCTGACGTGATCATCGGGATCAGTCAATCCGTTAAACTTGCCAACTGTCGGAGGTAACTTTTCTTTTTTAAGCGGCGCAAGCTCTATCTTCGGAATGAACTTCGAATGCTCTACGGCTTCAGCTGGCCGGTAGGCGAGGCGAAAGTCTTGCTCTGCCTCTTCGGTGTATCCCACATGTTGCCTTGGTTTGTAGCATTCGTGATTCCTTTGTAAACGATTGAAGACCGAAGATCCCTCATCGTACTCCCAAGTTGGATCATTTGGGTCAGTATCTTCCCATTCGTCGTTCATGTTGCGCGGCGTAAGCCGGCTATGAACTGGGACTCTTTGGAAGTTTGACGGATCGTCATAGTAACTTTCAGTTTCTCCCCGTGTGTCGCGCGTGTCCTGCACGCTTAACCTTCTGGTGGGGGGAGGTCTGTTAACTCTTCTCTGGATATTTTGCGGTGGTGGCATCTGGCGCGGCCCGTGACTTGGGCCGGTTGGCGTAACTAAGGAAGGTTCTGCCGTTAAAACTGCTTGTTGCGCGCTCAAAGATTGATATGCCTCGTTAATGGTGGCAAGTTGCTTGGCGTACCACGAGGCTGGGGTTTCGCCTTCTGGTAGCCCTAGTAGCGCCGAGATATTCTGAGGTGGAGCTGGGTTTGAAGGTCCAGCACCGTTGTTTCCTGGGGTAGTTTGAGTAATGCGGGTGAAGCTCCCGCGCGGACCCCCCGTATTGGCTACTTTGACTTCACCAACTTCTTCGAAGTGTTGAGGTTGGGCGTTTGGATTACCCTCCCCCAACGCTGTATTAGGGTTTTCACCGAAACCAACGAACTCGGGAACGATTCCTTGACCAGCCATGGATCGAAGGAAGAAAAAACAAACGAAAAACTCAGGAAAGAAGATGAAAGTGGTTTGTAGAAAAAACCGGTGGGCGCCAATGAAGAAACACGTGACTAATTATGAGGCTAATCAGTTTGGTTTATGTTTCAACCATGATGGTTAATCTTCTTATGGTTTCCTGAGCTCCTTAATGAGCGTGTTTATCTGCAAAACAAAACACCGTTACTCGTTAAGAGGGGAATGTGGGGGTTTCCCTCTTAACCGGGCTCCGGCGTGAGAATAAGCGACTGCTTTGGGAGAGAATTTAAGTATTAAGTGAGAGTAGAGGGAATGGAATGAATTTAACCTGTGAAGTGAAGGTCTCTATTTATAGCCGGAGAGGTGCAAGAGAGTGTGGGCTGATGGGCCTTGGGCCGGAATGCGACAACATGGGGGATATGCTCCTTGTCTTACTGGTGTCGACCGTTAGTGGCTTCCAGGAGCTTTATGGAGCTGGCGCAACGTGATTGGAGCCACGTGTCACTGTTTTCGGCCTGGTCGCCCTTCTGCCATCAGCAGGTAAGTGGAGATCGTGGGGCAGTTGTCTCTGCCTTGTGATTGGTGCCACAGGCGTCCTTAAGTACTTTTTGTCTCCTGCATGTCAGACGATCGTGGAGCACGATTGCACAGGGACAGAGGGACCCTGATTGGCTCTTTTGTTCTGCCACTTGTACCTTGTGTACTATCTGGAAAAGCCTCGCGCCGAAGTTACGCATGATTCTTGCTGAGCATGTTATCACCTCGCGCGAGCTTCGTGGGCCCTCAGATGTTCTTTTTAGAATGCCAAGTGTTGCTAGCTGGAGTTTACTCTTATGTGGACCTCGCGCAGTGTTACACAGATATGTTGTAACCCGCGCGACCTTACAGGGGTTGCGCGCCTTTTTGGGACCATACCCCTTCAGATGATTTTTGTAATTTACTTTTTTTTAAGTGGTTAACACTGTTCTCTAGCAAATACGACCCCGCGATGTGGCGCGCGATTCAGTTTCGTTATATTCGTTGTACAAAGTTAATAGACAAACCAAAAAAAATATAGTTCAAAACGTGTTCATTTCATATTTCTTATTGAGTTTTAGTTAGATAATAAGAAAAAGAATATTGAAAAGTTGTTTAAATAGTTAATTAAAAAAGGAAATAGATATGATAACATTAATGGATTTTATGCTGTTTAAAAAACTATAACATGAATTATGATGTTGAAGGGTATGGTCTCTAATCCAGTGTTGACTACACGAGTTAATCTCAGATTGTGCGTGAGGCCATACTAAGAATAAATGAAATCCAACACTTTGCTCTTTTCTTGCAATCAAATTGGCGCAAGTCCAAGAAGCGCAGACGACACCTGCGCCAGCAAGGCGGTGTTGGGCCGTGCAAATGGTAAGATTGTCAAAGCGGTAGGCCAATGAGCGCACGACAGGCTGTGCCCAGTAATGCTGCACGACGAGCAATCGTGCAGGAGACAGGAAGTACACAAGGACATATATGTGGCACCAATCAGAGTGCGCCGACCACTACTCCATGATCTCCACTTAATTGTTGATGCCGGACCAGACAACAAGGATAACTGTCAGGCCACGTGGATTCATTCAACGTGTGTCAACTACACCCTCGCCTGTAAACACTAACGGTCGTGACATGGGAGACAAAACGGATATTCCTTGTTGTCGACTTTAGGCCCAAGGCCCACCAGTCCATCTCCTTCATAACTCACTTCGGCTATAAATAGAGAACTCCGTCTACAAGTTTAAGGATCCCTCTCTTGCTCTCTCACTTAATACACACACTTTTATCCTCAAAACAAGTTCTTATTCTCACGCCGGATGGTGGTTACAAGGAGAACCCCATATTCTCCTCCTTGTAAAGAGCTTTATGGTGTGTTGATTGTTTTGCAGGATCATCGTAACTGTTTGTCGAGGAAGAAAGAAGATTAACCTTATTTGGACGATACACAAACCACAAGCTAATCTCTAGTTTATCTTGGTGTTTCTTCATATGTGAACAGAGGAGCTTAGATTTAATTCAAGTGTACCATACTCATAGTCTTGATTATATTATATATATAGTTACCATGACAAGAAACTGAAAACTAGAACATAGTTTGGTAGAAGTCAAAGTAACTGATTTGGGTTGGAGTGTCGGGTTTGGGCATTGAAAGGAACAGTATGATTAACCGTTCCATGCAAAGACCGAAGAAACGATTCATGCCCTTCGGCTTGGGCAAGGAGATACTGGAATGTCAGAGACGGGTGAGTGGCACGAATAGCCGTGGAGAACGTCTCAAATGACGCCCCAACAAGAATGCAATCGCAATGATGGAAAATAACATAAGTAGCTTTTTTTGTAAAGACCATGATTGGATTCCGGGAATCCATCCTCCTTATAAGCCTAAAGTTGTTTGTGAGGGCAGTGAAAGAAACTAGGGATGAGCTCGGTACCGTCCGGTACCGAACTGGTACCGGTACTGATACCGAGAACGATCTGCTCATCCTTAAAAGAAACCACACAATTGCAACATTTGCCATTTGTTTCACATCTCTTATCCATTACCTCACTCATTGAAGAAGCCCATGCTAATTCCCACGTTGGGGGTTAATCGAAAAAGGACAAATATGTACTTTTACCTTTTTTTTAAACAATAATTTTTACATCTAAACCACCTATCACTTTGTACATATAGACTGTAGAGATTTAAACCAACACCACTTTTGTGGTGACAGCCACCCATGTTGCCACTATGTTATGACATTCTCAAATTTATGTATATGAGCCCCATAATTTTATTAAAGGCGTGCACTTCAGTAAAAAAATATTATTATTTAGTTATTATAATTGATTAAAGTCAACACAAGTCTCCTAAACAAATCTAAATCCATACCACATACCTGGTCTCATTAGTCCATCGTCATTTAGTACCGGATTACTCATTAACCATCGGATAAGTTGTTTTTTGTTAGATATTTTAGTGTAATCGGGGATTAACTTGGTGATCAAAGCGAATTATACTACACATCAAGCAAGTTAGGAGGTGCGGGAGTGCACGCTTGTTTGAGTTATTATAATTCGAAGTGTACGAGCGCCCGTACTCTACGGGGGTTCCGAGGGGGCAGCGCCCCCTTGGCGGGGGTCCGGGGGCAGAGCCCTTGGGAGCAGGGTCCAAGGGGCAAAGCCCCTGGCTGGGGTTGAGCTGCCAGATCAGCTGGGAAAAATTTTATTTTCATTAAATTACCTTAATGAAACTGCATCAGAAAATTTTATTTTCTGGAATTTGTCACTTTTTCGAATTGATGGAAAAATGGCAGTTTTTGGCAAATTTTTGTCTGAAAAATAGAGGTAACTGCCATTAGGCAGTTACAACCCCAAAAACCAAACTCGTAGACAGTTTTGATTACATTATTCAATCTGGTTCGAAAATTCACACACACTAACATACCCTGGTTCAATTTCTCATAAAATCAGAGTTGTATCCGATTGAATTTTTCGGGTGAACCACCGAAATAATTTGATCTGAGAGTGATTACACGCCTCTCTGATCATCCGGCAAACTGAAATTTCCCCAACAAAGATCAAATTAGTTTCTGTGAAGATGGCAAGCGGATCGATGAAGGATATGGCAAGCAAGGTTGACAAACTGGAGAAGTTCGAAGGGCAGGACTTCCGAAGATGGCAGAAGAAGATGCACTTTCTTCTGACTTCGTTGAAGGTTGCGTACGTGTTGACTACTCCAATCCCGGAGAGATTGGAGGAGGGCAATCTGGAGCAAATCAGGAAGAGGTCGAAGTGGGATAACGACAATTATATATGTCTTGGCCACATTCTGAATGGTATGTCTGATCCCTTATTTGATGTTTATCAAAATGTTGAAACTGCAAAGTTACTGTGGGACACGTTGGAAGCCAAATACATGGCAGAAGATTCTTCTAGTAAGAAGTTTCTTGTTAGTAATTTCAATAATTATAAAATGGTTGATGAAAGGCCTGTGATGGAACAGTATCATGAATTGGTACTAATTTTGGGGCAATTTGCCCAACATGATCTGCAGATGGATGAATCCATCTCTGTTTCGAGTATCATTGACAAGTTGCCTCCTTCTTGGAGAGATGTTAAACATAATCTGAAACATCAAAAAGGAGAGTTAACTTTGGTTGAACTTGGAAGCCACTTCAGAATTGAAGAAGGCTTGAGAGCATAAGAAAATGTGTTGGTCAATGATGAAAAGAAACGGCCTGGATCAAGTTCTGTGAATATGGTTGAGACAGGTGAATCGTCGAAAGGAAACAGTAAGTTCAAAGGGAAACGAAAATTTCAAGGAAATAACAATTCGGGTTCAAACAAAAAGCCGAATTACCCTTGCTGGAAATGTGGTAAGGTTGGTCACTTTAAGAGGGACTGTAAGATGATGAAGAATAACAAGTCTGGTTAAAAGAACAAGAATGAGGCTAGTTCTAGCGGGTCCAAGGACCCGGTCAAGCAAGGTCAGAATTTAGTACAATTTAATAATTCGGTTCAGAATTACGTGTTACTAATTTCTGAGGCATTTTATGTGCAGGATGATGACATTGCTTGGTGGGTTGATTCGGGTGCAACAAGTCATGTATGCAAGGATCTTCGTTGGTTTAAAGACTTTCAACCAATCGAAGACGGGTCTATCATAAAGATGGGTAATGTTGCAACTGAACCAATCAAGGGAATAGGAACTGTGAATCTTGTGTTTACTTCTGGAAAAACTTTACTTTTGAACAATGTTTTGTATGCGCCGAGATTCAAAAGAATCTGTTAAGTGGCATTGTGTTGAATAATTGTGGGTACAAACAAGTATTGGAAAGTGACAAGTATATCTTGACAAGACATGGCACCTTTGTTGGTTTCGGTTATCTATGTAATGGTATGTTTATGTTGAATGTTGATGTCTCGTTTATGAATGAATCTGTTTGTGTTGCTTCAACTAGTAATGTTAATGATGTACCTTCAACTAGTAATGCAAATTGCATAGCTTCAACTAGTAGTAGAAACAACTTGACTGAATCGGAATTATGGCATGCTAGACTAGGACATGTACATTATAAAAGAGTTAAAGAAATGTCTAAAATGAGCTTAATTCCGCCTATTAACATAAACAATGATAAATGTCATGTTTGCAAGTTGAATAAGATAACCAAGAAGCCTTTCATGCAACATGTTCATAGGGAAACTAAAGTGTTAGATTTGATACATAGTGATCTATGTGATTTTCATGCTACACCGTCTCTAGGCAATAAAAAATATGTAGTAACATTTATAGATGATGCTACTAGATTTTGTTATGTTTATTTGTTGCATGCTAAGGATGAACCTCTTGAAAAGTTTAAAATTTATAAGCAAGAAGTAGAGCTTCATCGGAGTGGGTTGATCAAAACCCTACATACGGATAGAGGTGGTGAGTATTTTGATCCGGTGTATTTCCAATCTACTGGAATAATACACCATACCACTGCTCCTTACACACCAGAACAAAATGGTGTGGCGGAAAGGAAAAATAGGACTTTAAAGGAAATGATCAATACCATGTTGTCCTATTCGGGCCTAAGTGAGGGCTTTTGGGGTGAGGCTATGTTGACAGCCTGCCATTTGCTAAATAGGGTTCCAAATAAAAGGAACAAGACCACCCCTTTTGAGCTTTGGTATAAAAAACCACCTGAGCTGCATTAGCTGAGAGTTTGGGGTTGTAGAGCCGTGGTGAGGCTCACTGATCCTAAGATAAGGAATATAGGGGAAAGAGGTATAGACTGCATTTTCATTGGGTATGCGGAGCATTCATTTGCTCACAGGTTCTATGTTATAGAACCAAATGTGTAACACCTCGAAAATTCGTGTTAAATAAAATAACGACACGTGTCGTGTAAGACAAAAAGCGTTATAAACTCGGATTTATTAAAAATGTTTGACAGGATTTAAAAGTGTCGTCATGTTAACTTTTGCACCTCTGAACGACCTCGTTATAAATCCCAAGACTCAAATCATACTAAAAACATCTGGTATATGTTCAAGTTCAGTGAATTATAGCAACGAATGATTCATAATTCAATTGGTGGACTCCTACGAAGAAATTCCTACGGTAACCCTTAGTTTTCGGTACTTTTATAAAGGATCCAAGCAAACAAATTCAAATGGTAGGGTATATAACTGATAATTGAGGGCCCATGTTGTAAATAAGAAGTCCACAATTCGTTTATACCCACTTGCCCCTTCAAAACGTCAAAGAACAACAATTTTTCGCGTCTGACCAGAGGCTTACGGACCGTAAGCCAAACCTTTACGGTCCGTAAAGCAGTGCCCAGCGACCTGAAACCTGCTGCAGCCTGTTTTGCGAGATTTTGACCGATCTCACTGGTATTTCTCACTATTGGGCGACCCCTAAAATGTTCCTAGACCCCAGGGACACTTGTGGGACAATTGTGGTCACTTGTAGCCTTAGTTGTCAACATCTTATGGTGATTACAACTAGTATATAAGGCCTTCAAGTTTACAAACATTCTTGCACTCACTTCTGATCATCTCTGGAACTCCAAAGCAGATCCCAAGCCTTCCTAATCATCCATTAGACACTTGTAAGTATGTTTAACCTTTTCTAATTAAGTTTTAGCTTAGTTATAGCTTAAAAGTCAAACCGTCGTAATTAACGGTTGACTTTAAGATTAATCACAAATGGTCCAGTGATTAGTCGAATCAAAAGTAGTTATAAGTTGGTATTTATGTGGGTAATAAACCCTCAAAAGGGTTCCCCCTGATTCCCACTCTAACTATGTCAAAAGTCGGGTCAAACTAGTTTATAAAACGTCAACAGGATACTTAAAATGCCATTTATGCATAATTAACATTATAGATCATATACAACCTGTTGGATCATTTTTATAACTTGGTAATTAGTGTAATAACATGTCTAAACACGTTCAACCCGACAATTTACTATAAAGACCCGGTTCGGAACCGAAAGTCACATAGTTTGACTTTCACTTTGACTTTCAGTTCTGACCCGTTTAAGCATGTTTTAGAAATGCCTTAGAGCCTTATTTGGACCAGGTAACATGCTAGTATAACCCTCTGTGATTATACACCATGGTTCATTAGTTAACCACTTATTATGCATGATTCCGTTAATTACTCATATGTTGACCATTATGCCCTTTATACCTTAAAACGTGATTTTTGCAAATGTAAAAGAGTAGAAACTTTAATTACTAATATATAAACTTGTATGCAAAGTTTGACATCAGTTTGAGGTGTAGATTGAGAGTTATGCTCATTATCGCAAATTTAAAGCTTTATGTTAATAAAATGGCGTAATTAGCATATAGTCTAGTTAAGCCTACTTTTTGATATCCAAATCTTTACCCACTGATGTAATATATTATTTTGGGATTTTTAAAGATTTTTAATTAATTTTAGGCTGAGCATAACTAGTAGTCGTAGGCTTAATCCGGTAATTGTCGGTTTTGCCCTTACGGGCCATAAAATGAGTATTACTTATCTAAACGACTCCAAACCTTTTGCTACTGATCACATATGATAAATAAATTATCTGAAGCCTTCTGGAAGTATAAAAAAATCAGCTTTATGTATCGAACCCGTAAACGGCTCTTAATCGCCCTATTAAGCGTTTTTAACGCATAGTATGCATTTAAAACTATATTAAACATACCCGGGTTGATACCTACTGATATTTGAGGCAAATTATAATATTTTAATAGTAAGCAAAAGTTGATTAACTCAGACTTCAGTTTTGAGCTTTTCGGCTTATGTGAAATTACCAAAATACCCCTACGAGTCATAGTTTGGTTATAATTGATAAATTTCACATATATACTTTATCCTACTGATATAACTTAGTAAATTGAGTATATTTTCTGATTACATCAGACCTGTAACTCATCTTGTTACTTAAACTCTTTTATAAACTTTTAAATGACCAAACTACCCCTACGGGGCCTAGTTTGTGTTTAAATACGTTTCAGGCATAATGAAAGACATCCTACTGATGTCACAACATATTTGAGACATAATTAACTTAGGAAACCTGTCTATAGCTCTCATGAATACCCGTCACGCTTATTACGCGTACGGTTCGGTTTATGTAACAAGTTTACATAAATTAGCCGAAACGGGTCAAACCTTAACGGTTTTATCTCAAAATCCAGAATGTGAATAATAAACCCATATTAAGAAAGTCTTCAAACTTGTCGGGTCTAAATCACATTCTATCCGGTCTTCGCTTAATCGTGCGTACGAACCGTATCTTTGAAACTAGCCGGTCTAAGCTTAAGCTTAATTAAAGACCCGTTAGGATTCTAATAGGTTATTATAAAACCTTCGTTCCATATTAGGAGGACCAGTAAAAGCTACGTGCAATTTGCTTATTGTGATATATACTTTGCTCAGGTAAATACTTTTAACTTATTTTCCCTATATGGGCTTGGGTTACGGTATATAGCATACCGCTTGATCGAGCATCAAATCTCCACCGTAGGGTGGGTAATTGAATAATTTGATCGACTCGTTTAAACAGTCTTGTTTACTTAAAGCCTTTGGGGGGTTAATGACCATGTCCCGGATATCCTTGGCATCATCTTACGAGATGGCCACGACCTGAGCACGGGGTGTAGGCGTACACCTGTCAGTGTATAACTCTATAATGTGGTGTGTCTATTGATCTTTAACCCGGACAAGATCCGGGCTACTGAACGCACAAGTAACATGTAATTTGTTCACAAGATTATAATATTAAATAATTCTCCCAAGTTATTAAAAAGATTAATCTTGCCTCTGTGCATTTTAATCAAGTTATAAAATGTTTATGCCATGTGCATCCAAACCAATTTTCAATCATTTTCCAAAATGAGTCAGTTGATTGTATTTACCAGTGTAAACTGACGTATTTTCCCAAAAAGATTAAATGCAGGTACTAAGCGTAATTGGCTGGGATTTCTCCTTAGCATCATTAGAAGTCTCGCAAGCTTAAGATGCCTGAAGTCTGTTGAACTATTGTTTCCACTTTGTTTTCGATCCTACTGTGGATAAACTTCCGAATATTGTGACATTTGAATTTACAATATTAAATTCGGTTGTATTATATCTTTTAAATTCGCTTCCGCTGTGCATATTAAATATTGTGTTGTTTGACTATTATGTTGCCAACCACGTCACAATAATCCCCCACCGGGCCCACCGGTGACACGTGGAAATCGGGGTGTGACAAAATGACTACGTATCAGTGCATACGGTTATTGAGGCAAGAACTGCAGAGTATGATGAGAATAGATTCTCTTCAATACCTAGGCCTAGATATATGGTTCCAAGCTCTAGTAACTCTCACGTGGCCGATCAAGTGATTGATCACGTGGCCGATCAAGTGATTGATACTCCTCCGGAACCTAGGAGGAGTGGTAGAGCAAGGAAAACTAAATCATTTGGTGATGATTTTCAGCTATATTTGGTTGAAGGATCTAGAGATGAAATTAAAATTCAATATCAATATTGCTTCAATATTGAGGAAGATCCTAAAACCTATAGTGAAGCCATGGCATCTCGAGATGCAGCTTTCTGGAAAGAAGCTATAAATGATGAGATGGACTCTATTATGCAGAATAACACTTGGAAACTGTCTGATCTACCCCCTGGGTGTAAACCATTTGGTTGTAAATGGATCTTCAAGAAGAAGATGAAAGTAGATGGTTCAATTGAAAAGTTTAAAGCTCGATTGGTTATCCAAGGCTTTAAACAAAATGAAGGAATTGACTACTTTGATACATATGCTCCTGTAGCAAGAATATCCACTATTAGATTGTTGGTTGCCTTAGCTGCAATACACAATCTTGTAATTCACCAAATGGATGTGAAAACCGCTTTCCTGAATGGTGATTTGGATGAGGAGATATATATGAAACAACCAGAGGGGTTTGTTATGCCTGGCAATGAGCATAAGGTGTGTAAGCTAGTTAAGTCATTATATGGCTTAAAGCAAGCACCAAAACAGTGGCATCAAAAGTTTGATGAAGTGGTTTTGTCTAATGGTTTTGTATTAAACCAAGCAGAGAAGTGTGTATATAGCAAATTTGATGATTCTAGGAAATGAGTCATAATTTGTCTATATGTAGATGACCTGTTGATCTTCGGTACTGACCAGGATCAAGTTGATGAAAAAAAGAAATTTTTGTCGTCTTGTTTTGATATGAAAGACTTGGGGGAGGCGGAAGTGATCCTTGGTATAAGGATCAAACGGGAGAACAATGGCATATCTATCTCTCAATCTCATTATATATTATAAAGAATATATTTAGATTATCAACTCCTAATATAAACCAACTTGTTCTCCAAGTTTATTATCCCTATAAATAGTCCATGTATTCTATTGTGTATGATGCACCAATAATAATAAACATCTTCTCTCTCCCAATATCTATTCTCATCTTTTTGCTATTAGGCTTGTTCATAACACGTTATCAGCACGATTGCTTTGGATCATACATCATAAGGTATATCATATTCTCTAATTATTTTATCGTTATTCATCACACTCATACATAATCCATATTGTAATTCATACGATTGTGGGTTGTGTTAAAAAATAATAATAATTAACTATACCGATTAAATTCTTATCAATTATTATTCATGTATAGAACTATTTAAAATTTTTTAAATTTATCATTAATTAATTGTTACCCTCAAGAAGTGTAAAGGCTAGCACTGTGAGTTGCAGAATGTTCATTTAATTTAAATCACTTCACGTAGTTAAGTAAAATCGTAAATAACTTAAAGAAAACATAAAATCGTAAATAGCACTATGACCTGATTTCAAATTTAATTTTTCCTATTCATATCTATTTGATCGTTAATAATTATACTTAAATATGGGGAAATATTTTTTTTTTGTTCCCTGTTTGCATTTGTTTTGTTGTTGGGAGGACGAGGGTTTTAATCAAATAGTTTTGAATGTTTAGAAGGCAATAGATTCTCTATCTAATGCTTATTCTGTTAACCCTTATGTGAGGCTTAAAGAAAAGCTAAAAACTTGAAGAGGTTGATAATCTGTATCACAGAAGTTTTCTTTAACTATTACCAGGTTAAATTTAGAGATTTGATGGTGCTTTGATTTTGCTGGGTAGTTGTAGATCTCGGTTAGGCTTTTAATGATAAGTTCCATTTTGTTGTTATAAAAAATACAAGATGTTGGTATGTAAGATGTTTAGATGATTTAAAAAGCTTTCATATCTATTATGAAAATTAGAGTGACATATATTAACATTGCCTTTAACTTTGATATATATTAATTTATTGAGTGGGAGTTGTGTGGAAAGTCTAGTTTTTCTAGAAAGTCTAGAAAGCAATAGTAAATTGACATGTGTCATGGATGTATTTTAACTAGAAGGGCAAATATGTAATTTCATATATTAATTTTATTTTTGGTAATTATCTCAAATAACTATTTTTTGCATGATCATATGTGTAACCGATTACATGCATGATTTTCGGGATTATAGTTTTTTTTTAATCCAAATCTCTTCCAAATATCACGAACACGAAACACATATCTATATATTATAATTTCGATCATTCTATTCTTCACCAGCATCGTTCTTATTCAATATTATTTCAGTCTGAAAAATCATGGCTTCGAACACACTTGCTGATGGTGGAGATGGTAATTACAATTACTTTTGTAGTTTTTTGTGTTGTTTATTATCATTTTTCTGCAAAATCGTCAGTTTGTTCTTGATGCTGTGTTTTAACAGCCAGAGGGGTTGAGGTTTTAGTGTTCAGTGATTCTATAAGGTGACCGATGTTTTGTAATCTGAAGATTAATTTTTTTTCTTAAGATATTTCATGGTGTGTTTTAAAATCCATATTTGTAATTTATGTGCCAAACCATCATCTTTGTTATTGGTGTTGTGTTTTAACAGTCATACAGGTTCAGGTTTTTTGTGTTTTAACAGTAATGTGTTTTACCAGTTATGTGTTTTAACAGATCTTGAGGTTGTAGTCAACGGTTTTTATAATTTCATTGAATGGTGTGTTTAAATAGTAATGTGTTTTAACAGTTATTGAGGTTGAAGTCAATGTTTTTTATAGTTCCATCTTGAATGTTGTGTTTTAACAGTAATGTGTTTATCAGTTATGTGTTTTTAACAGATATTGAGGTTGTAGTCAACGTTTTTTATAGTTTCTTCTTGAATGATGTGTTTTAACAGTAATGTGTTTTACCAGTTATGTGTTTCAACAGATGTTGAGGTTGTGCCAAACCATCATCTTGTTATTGGTGTTGTGTTTTAACAGTCATACAGGTTCAGTTTTTTTGTGTTTATTGATTCACATAAGTGGGCTGATGGTTTGTAGTCCGAAGATCACCATTTTCTTAGATATTGAATGGTGTGTTTTAACTTCCATATTTGTAGTTTTTTGTTCTGTTTATTTAAACTCTTTCTGAGAAAACATCAGCTTGTTATATGTGATGTGTTTTAACAGTTATTGAGTTTGAAGTCAATGTTTTTTATAGTTTCACCTTGTATGATGTGTTTTAACAGTAATGTGTTTTACAAGTTATGTGTTTTAACAGATATTGAGGTTGTTTTCAACGTTTTTTATAGTTTCATTGAATGGGTGTGTTTTAACTTGCATTATTTTGTTCTTTCACATGGCTATAAGTTTCTTAGCATTCAGGTCAGATTTTTTTGTGTTGTTGTGTTATATAAGTTCATTAGTTGGTAGCATGGTCAGTATGTTTTTTTACTTTGGCCTGGGTTGCTTTTTTTTTTTCATCACATTTTGTTTTAGAAATGTGTTTTATGCTCATTTTTTGTCATGTGTTGTAGATGCACCTAATTACCAATTACGTGGTGTTGAACAAGTCTCTCCAAACACTGAAACAAAGAGATATATCCCAGATTCACCCTCTTCGTTGACGCCAGCAGAGGGCATGTTATTCGACACAGTTGATGACGCGTATAAATTTTATAAAACTTACGCAGAAGCTGGAGGTTGGACTGTAAGGAAGGGCACACAACACGAGAACCGTGGTATTGTTATAAACACGTACTTTTTTTGTTCAAAGGAGGGTCAAAAAGACTTTCGACCGGTCTATACTTTAGTCGAACAGCCGTCTGATAGGTGGGTACGTAGGGTACCATCCAAAAGGACCGGATGCCAAGCTGCGATCAGAATAAAGCTTACCGATGCTAAGAAGTATTTGCTGTATCATTTTACAGAGGCGCACAACCATAATTTTGTGCATGAAGAAGATTTACATCTTCTCAAGGAAAACAGGGGTATTAATCGTGCACACGAAGAGATGATAAACAAGATGTCACATCTCAACATTGGTCTTGTTCATGCATTTAACATTATGAAGGAAGTGTATGGTGGGTTCGAAAAAGTCGGTGCGACCAAAGTCGATTTTAAAAATTTCAAGAAAGAATTAAATCTTTTTATCGGAGAGTTTGATGCGGAAATGTTTGTCAAGCGATTGATGAGGAAAAAGGAGTTTTTACCGAACTTCTCTTGTGAATATGAAACGACAGATGAAGGTGTGTTGAAGTGCATTTTTTAGGCCGACGAGGATATGAAGAGGAATTATTATATGTTTGGGGACGTTATATCATTTGATGCTACATACAAGCGTAACAAGTAACGATGAGTTTAATTTTTTATTTATTCAATGTGTTTTAAAACCTACTGTGTTATAAATACATTATGATCTATTGTCATCGCTGATTGTGTGTTTTTTTGCCGATATAACATGATGTTTGTCCCTTTCACTGGGATTGATAATCATAATAGGAATGTCACACTTGGTGCTGCAATTCTCGGTTCTGAAACGGCAGAGACGTATAGCTGGTTACTTAGGGCGATCAAGAACGCATATGGGTACGCGCCTCCCGTAATCGTTACTGGCCAAGACCCTGCGATGAAAAGGGCTATAGCGGATGTTTGGCCTGAGTCGAGGCATCGGTTATGTATGTGGCATATCATGGATAAACTAACTACAAAGGTCTGTTTTTTATATGACAGGGTTTTCTTTTTTTACATGTGTGTTTTTTACTGTGTTTTAATATTTTTTTAACATACATGCTAAAATGTTCCCTTAGGTCGGGGCTGCCCTGTGTTCAAATACAGATTTCAGGAAAAGATTGTCTGCAGTTGTTTGGACTGATTCTCTATTGCCCGAAGCGTTTGAGGCTGAATGGGCAGCTATTTTAAATGATTTCGGTTTAACCGACCATGAATGGCTGACGTATATATACGGGCTACGTGAATCATGGATTCCAGCTTACTATCGCGAAGAAGAAATGTCTGGTCTTATGCAGACATCATCTAGGTCCGAAAGCGAGAATCACTTTTTTGGCAAGATTAGCAATCCAAAGTGCACATTGGTTGAATTTCTTAGCCATTCGACACGGCTATTGAAGCGCAAAGGCAAGAGCATCGAAAAAACGATCATGACACTCGATACACCAACCCTGGAGAGTGGAGTGATTTTGTTCTCGAGAAGCAAGCAGCTCAGATATATACCAGAACTAAATTTTTGGATGTTCAACTCGAGATTCAACATGCTATTCATCGATGTACTAGTGTCAGATTAGATCACGTCGGTGATTTCATTAAGTTTTTTTTATAAAGGATCTCGATCAGCCATGTTCTTCGTTCTTCTAGGTGACATTTTGTTTTACTTTATGTATACATTATTTTTTTTAATTATCCATCTTTTTATATGAACTGTGTTTTATGGATATTAAATGTTACAGGTTATGATACGCGAGGAGGATGTTACTGTTAAGTGTATCTGCAACAGGTTTGAGCAGTTTGGATTGTTGTGCAGTCACATTTTTTGCGTGTTACGGATTCTTGATGTAAGGGAGTTTCCGAAACAATATATATTGAGGCGTTGGATGCGTGAAGCTGTTCCAAATAGTTCCCCTGGGTCCATTCTTACGGATGGTGGAGATCCAGATCGTAGTGATGAGGTTAACCATTGTGTTCGTGAGATTAGTCACGCAACTGAGTATGTTGTGAACAAGTTGATTTCAAAATTTGAGTTGTCTGATTTTCGTGATCATATCAAGCAGTTTATGTCAGTCGCTGATGAAGCTCAAATAAATGCACCTCCCAAGACACGACGTAATCGATTTGCTGAACTGCTGGGAGTTGCTCCAGAGAGCTCGGCCACTATCCGTGTTCCAGTTGGTACCAGGTTCAAGGGATGTGGTTCTCATAAATGCCTTAAATCTCAAAAGGAGCGAGCTATAAGTCAGTCTGGAAGTAAACGTCGTCAATGTTCATTATGTAAAAAATACGGTCATAACAGAGTAACGTGTTGGAAATACACCGTGGCTGTGCCTGAGGCAGGTGCTTCGCGGAATGCTGAAGGTAATGAAGATACAATTCGCGAAGGAGACGCTGCTACAGTTGTTGAAGGTGATGGTCCTGGATCGAACGATGCTGATGATGTGTTTTATACATTTGGAAACGATACAGATATGGATGATGAAGACATGGCAGAGTAGGATCTTTTTTTATCAAAATTTTAAGTCTGTTGCTGAACTATTCAATTTTCTGTTTTATTTTTCTCGTATGTTTGTTTTGGATTTGTTTTTGTTGATTTAAAGACTTGTTTGATTCGACATTTATTTTTCTCGTGTGTTTTATAGGATGCTTGATTTGTTCGTGGTTTTGGCATATAGTTTAATTTGTAAAAAAAAGTGTTTTAACTGTGTTTAAACTATAAAGTGTTGATGAAATAGATAGGCTGGTTTCCAGATCATAGTATTTCAACTGTGTTTAAAGTATTAACTGTGTTCCAGAGAAACCATCAGCCTGTTATATGTAATGTGTTTTAACAGTTACTGTGTTTAAAGATTAAAATGTGTTTTAAGTTCCTGAGAATCCATTAGCCTGTTATATGTAAAGATTAAAATGTGTTTTAAGTTCCTGAGAATCCATCAGTTCCTGAGAATCCATCAGCCTGTTATAAGTTCCTGAGAATCATCAATGTTTTTTATACTTTAATTGAATGGTGTGTTTTATTGTTCATTATTTTGTTTTATCCCATGGTTATTACTTTATTAGCATGCAGGTTTTGGTATACAGTTTATTTTGTAAAGCTATTAAAGTGTTTTAACTTTGTTTAAAGTATAGAGACTTGATGAAATAGATAGGCTGGTTACCAGATCACAGTATTTGAATGATGTATATAGGCTGTGTTTTAAGAGGTCATACCACTGTATGTCTTATGTAGATCGAAACAAAGTAACATTATTGACATAAATTCACAATGTTAAAGAGGTTCAAACTGTTATACTTGACATTCTTATCGACAGGAAACACAAAAAAAAAAAAAAGATAACTGAACACACTGAACATATTCTAATTTTTAAATTCCAAAAGATAACTGAACAAAATGTTAGAACTGTTTTTTTAGAACATCCCACATTACTTCAACAAACCACCGCCAACGAAGTGTTTTACGAGAACATCCCATTTTAAGTTACTTATCCAATCTTTCAAGGATTTCGTCATAGGCTTTTGCTTCTAGCCTCTTTTTTTCATCGGCTGACAACTTGTAATATCTAGCAACCGCAGCTTTAACAAAACCTCTGTACTCGTTTGCTTCACTTAGGAGCATCTTCGTAATGTACTTATGCCTGAGATCATCAATTTCTTTGTGCTGCTTGTATGAAATCTCACCCGCATCAGTGCACTCGTTTGAGAATCCGCATTCCCAACCTTTTCCAGCTACGCCCTTGTATGTTTCCATATGGCGCATCAGGAAAACGCCACAATCGATTACATTGTTTTTTGTACGCCATAGCATCTCCAATCATACCGGCTCAACTTTACCGATCACCCCGCCCGCTGGATGCCCATTTTTTTTTTCCAAGTACACTGATAAAGCATCACGCTGCATGATAAACAATTTAATCAGATTGTGTTTTAAACTAAATTCATGTAAATGCACACCATAATTAACAAAGGGATTAATTTAAAGTTCTGATTCAGTGTGTTAAAGTACTAATAGTGCTGACAACGTAGCATTCAGTACCAATGTGTTTTAACATCAAATTTTAAAATTCTGATGAAGTGTGTTTTAAGTTAATATTATTTGTTATTATGTATTTGTCACATTACACTGTGTTTTAAAGTATTAATAGTGCTGATAACGTATCATTCAGTATCAATTGTGTTTTAACATCAAACTTTATAATTCTGATGAAGTGTGTTTTAAGTTAATATCATTCAGTATCAATTGTGTTTTAACATCAAACTTTATATATCTTTATGAACTATTTTAAACTTTTTGCAGTTTGTTATTCGTGTTATAACAAAGGTGTAATCAAATGGCATGCATTTCTATAACAAAGGACGTTTGTAGTTTATATATAGAGGGGCGTACCAATTTTTCCGGCCGTTTTTTGTATTTGGCTTGCATTGAGATATTCTTAGCGTTGTTGTCCAAAACCTCTACCTTCATGTCTCTTAAATTAAAACATACACAATAGAAATGAGCGTCGTGTAAGACTGGTACAAAGATGAGCGACTGGTCAGGTATCTTTTTCACATCAGCAGAAACTAAAATCGGTTCCATGTTGTCTGCGAATGTTTTTGCCCTCGATTTTGCATTTTTTATGTAGTCTTCTTCATTCTTCATTTTAAAGTGATTGCGTTAAACAATATTACTAAAGTTGTAAACTTAAATTGCAATTTCATTATGATCAGCCTTACCAACATATTTACTGAACAAAACAGGCGTGCGATGCTCCCCTTTTGCTTGAATTTTTCTTCATAATTCAACAAATCCGCCCATGCGCTTATTACCAATATGTGCACTTCGATTCCCGGCAATAATGATTCGAGCGGAGATCTCATAACCGGCACTCCTCTCTTAGTTCTAAACACAACATCCCTAATGTAACAAATGTGTTTTAATCAATGTGTTATAATATATTCATCAGAATCAGTTTCAAATATTGTGTGAAAATATTTTGTAGAAACATTCGTATTATAAATGGCATTTTTATAGCATACCACATTGAACCCCAGGCTGAAAACATGTATGAGCTGACTGAGACCTCAGCGTTTTCTAGCTTTGCCTTAATCTCTACTGCCCGCTTCACGTATATTCATATTCCTCCTGTGTTTTTTGGGAGATCAGTGTGACGACGAGTGCGGGCTGCTCCATTACTTCAACCTGAGTTGTCTGTGCGG
Organism: Helianthus tuberosus; assembly: GCA_030545235.1. Taxonomy (NCBI): domain Eukaryota; kingdom Viridiplantae; phylum Streptophyta; class Magnoliopsida; order Asterales; family Asteraceae; genus Helianthus; species Helianthus tuberosus. The sequence continues at coordinate 5,098,610 of CM060431.1, read as the reverse complement.
GCTGCTCAATTACTGCAAGCTGAGTCGTCTGTGTGGTTGTCTTGTCAACCGTCTTACATATCTCTTCTACCAATGAAGGTGTCCACTGCGACAACTGTGACATATCCAAATTCTCCTTATTTGCCTCTTTTTCCGGTGTTTTATCTGTAGGAGTTTGTGGATGTGCAGTTGTCGTACACGTCGATCCAACCTTTTTCAGCTTCTCAGTCCACAATGTGTGTATCTCTTTTATTTTCTCACTTTGGGGGTGCAATAGGAAACCTTCTGTAAAAGTGTCGTTTATCCTTTTTACACATTCGTCAAATTGATTCAAGAACACTTCCAACATTCCCGCATGTACCTGATTTACATCATACACACTTTATCATTGTCTTATTTCCCAATATGCAATGTGTTTTTACCAGATTGAAAATAAAATGTGTTTTAAGTTCCTGAGAATCCATTAGCCTGTTATATGTAAAGATTAAAATGTGTTTTAAGTTCCTGAGAATCCATCAGTTCCTGAGAATCCATCAGCCTGTTATAAGTTTCTGAGAATCCATCAATGTTTTTTATACTTTAATTGAATGGTGTGTTTTATTGTTCATTATTTTGTTTTATCCCATGGTTATTACTTTATTAGCATGCAGGTTTTGGTATACAGTTTATTTTGTAAAGCTATTAAAGTGTTTTAACTTTGTTTAAAGTATAGAGACTTGATGAAATAGATAGGCTGGTTACCAGATCACAGTATTTGAATGATGTATATAGGCTGTGTTTTAAGAGGTCATACCACTGTATGTCTTATGTAGATCGAAACAAAGTAACATTATTGACATAAATTCACAATGTTAAAGAGGTTCAAACTGTTATACTTGACATTCTTATCGACAGGAAACACAAAAAAAAAAGATAACTGAACACACTGAACATATTCTAATTTTTAAATTCCAAAAGATAACTGAACAAAATGATAGAACTGTTTTTTTAGAACATCCCACATTACTTCAACAAACCACCGCCAACGAAGTGTTTTACGAGAACATCCCATTTTAAGTTACTTATCCAATCTTTCAAGGATTTCGTCATAGGCTTTTGCTTCTAGCCTCTTTTTTTCATCGGCCGACAACTTGTAATATCTAGCAACCTCAGCTTTAACAAAACCTCTGTACTCGTTTGCTTCACCTAGGAGCATCTTCGTAATGTACTTATGCCTGAGATCATCAATTTCTTTGTGCTGCTTGTATGAAATCTCACCCGCATCAGTGCACTCGTTTGAGAATCCGCATTCCCAACCTTTTCCAGCTACGCCCTTGTATGTTTCCATATGGCGCATCAGGAAAACGCCACAATCGATTACATTATTTTTTGTACGCCATAGCATCTCCAATCATACCGGCTCAACTTTACCGATCACCCCGCCCGCTGGATGCCCATTTTTTTTTCCAAGTACACTGATAAAGCATCACGCTGCATGATAAACAATTTAATCAGATTGTGTTTTAAACTAAATTCATGTAAATGCACACCATAATTAACAAAGGGATTAATTTAAAGTTCTGATTCAGTGTGTTTTAAGTTCATAATACCGTTATTAGGTAGTGGCACATTACACTGTGTTTTAAAGTACTAATAGTGCTGACAACGTAGCATTCAGTACCAATGTGTTTTAACATCAAATTTTAAAATTCTGATGAAGTGTGTTTTAAGTTAATATTATTTGTTATTATGTATTTGTCACATTACACTTTGTTTTAAAGTATTAATAGTGCTGATAACGTATCATTCAGTATCAATTGTGTTTTAACATCAAACTTTATAATTCTGATGAAGTGTGTTTTAAGTTAATATCATTCAGTATCAATTGTGTTTTAACATCAAACTTTATATATCTTTATGAACTATTTTAAACTTTTTGCAGTTTGTTATTCGTGTTATAACAAAGGTGTAATCAAATGGCATGCATTTCTATAACAAAGGACGTTTGTAGTTTATATATAGAGGGGCGTACCATTTTCCGGCCGTTTTTTGTATTTGGCTTGCATTGAGATATTCTTAGCGTTGTTGTCCAAAACCTCTACCTTTATGTCCCTTAAATTAAAACATACACAATAGAAATGAGCGTCGTGTAAGACTGGTACAAAGATGAGCGACTGGTCAGGTATCTTTTTCACATCAGCAGAAACTAAAATCGGTTCCATGTTGTCTGCGAATGTTTTTGCCCTCGATTTTGCATTTTTTATGTAGTCTTCTTCATTCTTCATTTTAAAGTGATTGCGTTAAACAATATTACTAAAGTTGTAAACTTAAATTGCAATTTCATTATGATCAGCCTTACCAACATATTTACTGAACAAAACAGGCGTGCGATGCTCCCCTTTTGCTTGAATTTTTCTTCATAATTCAGCAAATCCGCCCATGCGCTTATTACCAATATGTGCACTTCGATTCCCGGCAATAATGATTCGAGCGGAGATCTCATAACCGGCACTCCTCTCTTAGTTCTAAACACAACATCCCTAATGTAACAAATGTGTTTTAATCAATGTGTTATAATATATTCATCAGAATCAGTTTCAAATATTGTGTGAAAATATTTTGTAGAAACATTCGTATTATAAATGGCATTTTTATAGCATACCACATTGAACCCCAGGCTGAAAACATGTATGAGCTGACTGAGACCTCAGCGTTTTCTAGCTTTGCCTTAATCTCTACTGCCCGCTTCACGTATATTCATATTCCTCCTGTGTTTTTTGGGAGATCAGTGTGACGACGAGTGCGGGCTGCTCCATTACTTCAACCTGAGTTGTCTGTGCGGGCTGCTTAATTACTGCAAGCTGAGTCGTCTGTGTGGTTGTCTTGTCAACCGTCTTACATATCTCTTCTACCAATGAAGGTGTCCACTGCGACAACTGTGACATATCCAAATTCTCCTTATTTGCCTCTTTTTCCGGTGTTTTATCTGTAGGAGTTTGTGGTTGTACAGTTGTCGTACACGTCGATCCAACCTTTTTCAGCTTCTCAGTCCACAATGTGTGTATCTCTTTTATTTTCTCATTTTGGGGGTACAATTGGAAACCTTCTGTAAAAGTGTCGTTTATCCTTTTTACACATTCGTCAAATTGATTCAAGAACACTTCCAACATTCCCGCATGTACCTGATTTACATCATACACACTTTATCATTGTCTTATTTCTCAATATGCAATGTGTTTTTACCAGATTGAAAATGTGTTTTACCAATCATTATTGTTTTTCTTTTTTATTTCAATGATTATTGTGTTTTACCTATCAGCATTGTGTTTTAGCAATCAGAATGTGTATCAAATGTTCAGTGTGCTATTTCCCAATCTTCAATGTGTTTTACCATTCTGAAAGTGTTTTACCAGTTTGAAAATGATATTTACCAATCATTATTTTTTTTTGTTTTTTTTTGCATGATGATTGTGTTTTACCAATCAGAATTGTGTTTTACCAATCAGAATGTGTAACAAAGGTTCAGCGTGATATTTTTTCCCAATCTTCAATGTGTTTTACTATTCTGAAAATGTGTTTTTTGGTATTCTGAATGTGTTTTAAGGTGTTACATGTGCCACATCTCAAAAAAATTATTTTTAAGCAATTTCTTATTTCAATGTAAATGTTTTTCACTTATGTTTGTGTTTAGTAGAATTAATTGGAAAATTAGAAGATTACCTCGTCGCTTTGTGTCGCTTGTGGTGTCGATCCATATTGAGATACCATAGGTGAGGTAATCCCCGGCTGACTTTGTTGTGTTTGCCCCCACTCGCCTGTTTCTCTATAGTATTTTTCTATATCGGATGTATCCACAACAGGCACTGTTCCTGGGCCAACATCTACATTCATGCATTCTTCAAACTCTGCATGGAAACCCGCATTAAGTGGAATTTCTTCGACAACAGGCGCAGTTTCCGGGCCACTTTCAACATCAGTTTTCTTCTTCCCAACCTCATCGGTTTTTGCCAGCTCCTTTTCAATTTGTTTTTTTTTTCGGTACCTCTGAGACCGGAGGTTTACCATGCGTTTTACCGGCCGGCTTCACAACAGATTTTTTTCTTTTTTCTGGATCACATTTCCTAATGTGTTTTACAGTCTTGGTTTCATCTTTCTTATTTGTTTTCACTTCTTTTGCTTCAATTTCTTCATCAGACTTTTTTTGCAAATGTATAGCTTTGTTCCGGTTGCAACTCATATGCATCCACTAAAATTTGATCAAATCTGACCGAGTCCAACTTTATGCTGACTGCCTCGATATCGTCATCAGTGATATCTTCGATGAGATGAGTTGCTCTTGGCTCTCCTTCTTTGTATATCTTTTGGTCACGTATCAATGCAACCTGTAAAAAACCAAGAACAAACTGATGTCAGATGTGTTTTAAGGTTTTTATATACATCAGATTGTGTTTTATCACTTATAATGCTGTTTAACAACACTTCGAATGTGTGTTGATGGTTTTTCCTATTCCACATTACATCACATTGTGTTTTTTTATGATTAGATTTCATCATAATGGTTTTCACAATATGTTGTGATTATATTGGTGCATTACTATATTGAAACAATATTAATGTGTTTTACCAGCAAACAGATGTGTTTTAAAGCACAATCATAGTGTGTGATTTAGAAAATTATATATGTATTTAGAACATACCACTAGCAAAGGCATTGGTCCAAGAAAGGGTTCCTTTGGTGTCCATGTTTCCACCGTTCGATCCAGACACCTGATCATGTACTCACACCAGTTAAAACTTCTGATATCCTTCCCTCGATGCAAGGCTGGTAAAAACTTCATATTAATTGATGAATTCGTAGTTGTCTCTCCGAGCAGTGTGTTGTAGAACAACAAAAAGTTCAACACAAAGATTCTCCCGCTCGCTTTTTGGCCCTGCATGTATGTTTTGAATTGAACAAGCGTCAAAAGTGCAGGAGCGCTTTCGAATTGTCCTTTCCATTCTGCCACAACCTCGTGGAAATCAGCCCTTGCTCTCTCTACTTACTTTATTTCTTCATTCCCTCTTGGTACGCCGAACACATCGTGCACCAATTCCTCTGTTATTTGAATGTGGTGGCTACCGCAATTCAAGACCCGTGTTTTAGTGTCGTAGTTATTTACCAACCACCAACTCAGAGTTGAGGGAATCGGACCCATTCTAAAGCTAAGTATTGACCCAAAACCTATGTTTCTGACAGCCCCCCGTTGATTTTCGTTCAAAGATTCCATCAACTCCCCCATGTGCTTAAGAGCCAATCGCAAAGTTAGTTTCCCATCTGAAAGTGGTATGTAATTCTTGACCGTTGTTGGCCTCTTGCGTGTTTTCGAGTCTTTGATTGAACTAGCATCTGCGGATCGTGTTTTTTCAACAACTTGTGGGCCAGCACCCGACCTCGTTTTTTTCCAAGGTGGGTTGTCAAAATCATCATCAGAATCTTCTATTGTGGAACCTGACAAAACACCAACACACGAAGCCGATCAGCAAGTCAGTCTTATCAGTAACTGAAATTTAGATCATAATTTTCAATTTACCGTGTGCTGCTTCTTTAGGCTTATTGACTGTTCGTATAACCACAGCTTTCTTTTCTTTTGGTTTGATTCCAGCCTTTTTGTCCTTCCTTTTCTTACCGGTATCGATACCCTTTTTGTTTGCGTCGGCTGATTTAAAGCCCATAAAAGTTGTTAGTATTATGCATTGTGTTTTACATCATCAAACATATGGTTTCACGTTTGTTCATCTAACTTACATATGGGCATTTCACGATTTTCGTTGGGTTCCGACTGTAAATCGTCATTTTTATCCATTACGTTCGGAAACAGATGTGCAATGTCAGACAGAAGGGTGGCGGCAGGCGGTTGTTGTGTGCAGTCTGCTTTGTTGTCTACCGTTTTTGTAGTTTTGTTAACAGATTCAACTGTTAGTAACAAAAAAAACACAACTGATCAGACAGATAGCCATATAAGTTACCCCCCACCCTTCACTGCCACAACTAACCGCACCTAGTAAAGGTGATGCTTCTTCTATGTCTGATTCATCCAGTATAATTGGTTTGTCAGGTGGGTTTCCGGGTACCCTTGAAAGCCATTTTCCTTTTATTCTCTCACTCTTTCTCCGTTTGACTGGAAAACACTTGTTTAGGATTTATAAAACACAATTCCCAATCACACATTCCCTTTATAAATCATAGTTCAGTAGGCCTTCAAAACTTAACAAATCAATTATAATTGTAAAACACACATATGCCAGTTAATGGTTAAACACATTTATGAGAAACACCCAATAGGACATTTATGCTTTTAAAATACAATCCACAAACCTAACTAAATCATGTTTAAAACCTAGGCAAACTGACCTTAAAACACATCTGTTTAAAACACATTTTAGGTAAAAACCCATTAACAAACAGAGTTTAAAAATGCCCATAAAAGACATTTGTTTATGGAAAACCCATTAACAACCTGACCTTAAAACACATCAGGTTTAAACGTGCCCATAAAAGACATTTGTTCAAAACCTGTTGTGACACCTGTGTCACTTCAACCATCAAACAAATTCCAAACCAATGAAATATTGTATTTCGTACTTGGGATTTGTAAAAATATGTGTATCGTTTACTCATATCAACTCTTGTTCAATTTCAAGCTTTAAATCGCTTTCTGGAGGGTTATACGCGCACTGATGCGTAAATATAACCAGTTTAATGCAACGAACACTCCGGAATAGTAAAATAGGCTTAACATACCTTAAATAACCTTTACATAACTTAGAAATAAGTTTTGAAGGCTTTGGTATGGCAAAATCAAGTTAAATCGCTTACAAGGACTAAAGTTGACAAACTGCGAATGTATGCCAATTTGAACTGTAACAGACATTCCGGAACATGACCATACGTTAAACATACCATAAATATCCTTCACATAGCTTAGAAATAGGCTTTGAGGGGATTCAGTATGCTAAAATAAACCTTTGGGGTCATTCAGGGACTAAAAGCGTCAAAAAGTGCACAAGTTTGCACTTTCGCGCATATCTTACGTTCTGAATACATCCGGACATCCAAAAATTTATGTAAGCACTAAAACATTTTATTTTAGTGTTTGGCATAATAAAAATCCATTCGTCGCGTCATTTGGATCGTTTTTCGCGCTTATGCGCATTCCGTCGTAATTAACTGAACATCGCGATCGTACGACCAAACGAACCGACATCCGACATATTTTTGAGCACATTTCAAGTTCCCTATACTTTAACTTCATTTTAGAGCTTTGAAATGGGGTTAACGGGCCTTAAACGTGTTGGAAATGACTTAAATGCACAACAGGGACCAAATCTGCCATTTTTGAAACATATCAGGTCTGCAGGTCCCCTGCGCACCGCAGGGATGTGGGTGCTACGATGCGCAAGCCATCTCCAGTTCAACAGAATGTTGCAAACAGCCTGTTATCAGCTGTTATACACTACAAAACCACTTGCAAACGGTTTTTACAATACCATGGGCCATTTCTATGGGTTCTAATGGTTTAGTAAAACTAGGGGCACACTTGGACGGTTGAGATCGAGGCACGTTTTTCGACGAATGATCCTAACGGCTCTACTTTTCCTATAAATACCCCCCCATGTTTGCTCATTTCCCTCACACCTAAATCTGATTCTAGCTCTCTAAGTGGAAGTGTTTGTGCTTCCTACCTGAGAGTGAATCGGGTTTAATACTTGCGGGGACCCTTTGTAAGTGTTCCTTCGTTCTTTTCTTTCGTTTTTATGCTTTAATGTCAAACTGCGTTTGACTTTCTGCATTGACCAGTTTATGGTCAATGCGAAGTTCGTTTGAACTTCATAACGTGAGCGTAATCACGATGGTTATAGTCCCTAGTGACTATACCTACTGATTACCACGTTATATAGACTCAGTGACGAGTCATAGTTTCGGGCAAAATGCGTGTTCTCGCGTATTTTGTTACCAAACTACTCTAGGGTATCAAAACCGTTTGTTTTGATACCAAACCTGTTTTTAAACCTTGTTAAACATGTTCTAGCATGTTTAGCTCGTCACTTTTAGATTTGTGCTTGTTTAGGGTCGTAAGGGTAAGCGATCTAATCAATCGCTTATGCTTTTGAACCCGACCCATTTGGTCGATCATTAGGATCCGACCAATTACATTAGGTGACCATAGTAGTATAGGGAATAACCTTCCGAGGTTATACCTTATGGTCACATCATTTGAGTAGTTGTATGATAAGTAGTTCTTATGCCTTAGGTAAATTACCAAAATGCCCTTTTTAAGTCAAAATTCATTTTAAAGCCTATGTAACATAACTTTTGCCATCTAAACTGATTTAACAACAATATTAAACATGTTAAGGCATATCTTACTTGTCATAGGGCTAGTTAGGCGGTCCGAACGCGTTATACGCGAACGACGCGTTAAAGTAGCATAAGCTACCTAAACGGGTCGTAACGGGTCAAAAGCACTTAGGATAAGTTTCGTTTTAGTATGTAGGCTTTGTCAAACCATATTACATGAGTTCCTACACTCATTTGGTTTATGAACCCTCATACTACCCGATCCTCCGATTAGGTCCGGTTATTAATGTAGTTACCTATATTAGGTGCCGCTTGATTCCGTGATCTTCTAGCTTTGCTTGGTGGATATCTAAAGTCTATTGAGCAATCTCAAGTGAGTACATAGACCCCTCTTTTACTGTTTTCCAAACTGTTTTGGGGTGAAACACATGTGCCTACTTGTTACTTTCATGCTTTCCTGTTTTCACATCATATACTTGTTATGTTCATTAGTACACTATTAGTACATGATTTCATTACATTTTACGCTATGTATGTCCATTGTGTGCATACTTAGTACATTGTTTTACATTACCTTTTCATGCTATGTATGTCCATTGTGTGCATACTTAGTACATTGTTTTACATTACATTTTATGTTATGTATGCCCATTGTGTGCGTACTTAGTACATTGTTTTACATTACCTTTTCATGCTATGTATGTCCATTGTGTGCATACTTAGTACATTGTTTTACATTACCTTTTCATGCTATGTATGTCCATTGTGTGCATACTTAGTACATTGTTTTACATTACATTTTATGCTATGTATGCCCATTGTGTGCGTACTTAGTACATTGTTTTACATTACCTTTTCATGCTATGTATGTTCATCATACTTAGTACATTTGCTTTACATTGCATCTCTGTTGCATATACTCATCCAGCATATGAACACATTATATTACATTTTGGAACCGTTGTAGCCATTTGATTATGTGAACCGTTGTAACCGTTTGATTATGTGAACCGTTTGTAGCTATTGACCCGTGTGAACTGTATTTGACCATATATAAATGTTTCTACAATTGTTAAAAAATTACATCTTGGTGGTTTGGTCGCTCGTTAGTAGGTAATGGTACCATAGGAATTGACAACTCCCGTTCCTAAAATCCTAGGTTTGTTTGGATGGATGGAATGACCGAATTCGAATACATTAACTCAGATAAATCTTTAATTTGTTTAAGGGTTTATCACCACAGTCTCAAGGCTTGGATGTATGCATTTTCACAATACCGCATAAATGTTTATATTCAGTAAAGCATGCATTATTCTACAAAGCATAACTTTTGTTTTATTCAAATACTTTGTTTTGTACATTTTTTTTTCTTGTGGTTTAAGTAGTTTTATTTTACTTACCATACATGACTTTTGCTTATACATTACATGGTTTATATTGACAATAGACTTGGCTTTCTCATAAACATTTGACAATTCGTTTAAACATTACATTTTGATGGTTTTTACATAAACATTTGACTATATATAAACATTTTTACATTGATGGTTTGTTTTGGTAAGTGATTTAAGTAACGAGACGTGTGTAGTATGATACAAGCATGGTGGATACGCCGCTGGTACTTCCTATATATAAGTGCTTGTATTATATTACATGTCGTAGCGTTATTTAAATCATTTCAATTTGGACTTATACATTTTATACAAATAAACATATTTTTCAAGACATTGTTTTACAAACAACTTAGTTTATACAAAACTCATTTTACTTGGTTATTCATTTAACCTTACATTATTCTTTTACATATCATTTACATATCATCGTTTTTCAAATGATTTATAAAACAAAACATTTTACAAGGATCATGACTGACTTTTGTTAAACAACCTTTTACTAAACATTAAGTCATGAATCCTATTTTCACAAAACCTATGTACTCACCGGCATTTTATGCTGACGTACCTATTTTCACATGTGTTTCAGGAAATGATGCATAGGATTGATCAAGATACACTTAGGCGGACTTGGGCCTTAGTGACAATAAAAGATGGAAGACTAGTTAATTTTGTTATACTTCTTTGTTTGTTAAGACATTGTAACTCTTTTAATCAATAAAACAATATTTAAATTTTCCATGTGTTATGAAACAATGATTCTGTTACAACACTCCCCGACGATTCCGCCACGTTTTGTTGTTTTACGTGGTCGGGGTGTGACACCTGTCCATAAAACACATTTGTTCAGGGAAAACCCACTAACAAACTGAGCTTAAAACACATCTTTTTTAAAACCTCCCCATAAAACACATTTGGGGGCAAACTCATTAACAAATTTTTTTTTTTAAAAGACAACCCACACACACAAATTGATACTCTATAAAACCTACATAACCAGACCATAAAACACATTACCAAAACACAACCAATGAAAAAACACAGTCATCCCCAACTAACGGAAATCATACACACATTTGTTATTTTAAAACACATACCTACGGTTCTGGCGACTACAACTTTGCTTCCGGCGACTGTGTTTTCTCTTCCAGCGACTTCGATACTGCTCGCATCCATCTTGTTCAAATCCACCTTTTTTTAATCTCTTCCCTGCAAACATAAAACACTTCAATATAGAACACGATTGAACCCTAATCGCCTACTAAAACACCGAACACAATGTCCGTTTGATCTTACATATATAGAAGTTTGAAAATCTCTTATCTTCATCCATGATTTTAGGTATTTTTGGTATGATTTTTGAGTGATTTCGTTGTGGGTTTAGAGAGAGAAAGTAAGAGAGAGAGAAATTCGCGTGTAATAAGGAGATGTGATATGTTGACGGTTATTTTTGATTGGTTTAAAACACTGTTATGACGATTTTGCCCCTGATCATTTAAATCAATCTATTAAATATAGTTAAATATTACAAGATTGCCATTGATTTAATCTCAACCCTTAAACACACCAATCTGATGGACCAGATCGCTTCCTAGACTTTCTAGGAAAAACACACTTTCCGTAGGAACCCTACTCTTAATTTATAAATCAAAGATATATATTAACTCATATGTTTTTTTTATTTATAATATAGTTCATCATGACAAATCTTGCAAAGCTTGAGTTCAGGGCCCTAGACATTACTGGGAAAAACTATTTGTCATGGGTATTGGATGCTGAAATACATTTGAATGCCAATAATTTGGGTGAAACAATTAAAGAAGGAAATAAATCAACTACCCAAGATAAGGCAAAAGCCATGATCTTTTTACGCCATCATATTCATGAGGCTTTGAAAAGTGAGTACCTCACTATCAAGGATCCACTTGTCCTTTGGACCAACCTGAAAGAAAGGTATGACCACCAGAAAACGGTAATATTACCGAGAGCTTGTTACGAGTGGATCAATTTAAGGTTGCAAGACTTTAAGTCTATAAGCGAGTACAACTCGGCAATGTTTAGAATCACATCACAATTGATTCTATGTGGTGAAAATATTACTGATAATGGAATGTTGGAAAAAACATTCTTAACCTTTCACCCCTCGAATGTGATACTGCAACAACAATATCATGAAAGGGGTTTCACCAAATATAGTGAGTTAATATCATGTTTGCTTGTGGCCGAGCAAAACAATGAGCTCTTAATGAAAAATCATGAGACTTGTCCGGTTGGAGCAACCCCAATCCCTGAAGCTAATGTGGCAACATATAATGGCCAAAGTGAAAGTTACGGACGTGGTCGAGGTTATCATCGTGGTCGTGGTCGTGGTCGTGGACGTGGACGTGGCCGAGGAAATTATCACAGTGTTCAGTTTAAAAACAAAGGGACCCACCAAAAGTGGCATAATAATGAAAATAAATCCAGCGATGAAAAAAATAAAAAGAAGGTGGGATCTTCATAGAATGCATGTTACTGATGTGGAAGTAACAATCATTGGTCGAAGACTTGTCGTACAGCCAAACACTTGGTGGAACTTTATCAACAATCCATCAAAGATAAAGCAAAAGAAATAGAGACAAATTTTACATATGGGGTTGCAAATGTTGATAAAGACCATAATGATACAACTAATTTGGATTATGATGATTTCCTTATTGAGCCAACTAACTTGGATCCTGGTGATATTGTGGCTGATACAACCCAGTTGGATGCTTGCAATTTTCCTTACATATGAATTATTAGTTTTAAGTGATGTTATTTCCTTCAGTTCTTTAAGACATTTTGTTTGAGTTTTGTTTTGGGATTTGTTATGTTTGAAGCATGTTAGACATTTTATTTATATGATTTTGTTTTGTTTTGAAGCATATGGAGTGTTTAACTAAGATCCCTATTAGTGGAGAAGATATATGTCTAATAGACAGTGCATCAACGCATACGATTCTTAAGAAAAAGAGTTATTTCTCTACTTTAACTATGAAAAAGGCAAATGTTGGTACTATATCTGGTAAATCAAAATTAATTGAAGGCTTTGGAGAAGCTTATGTAGTGTTGCCAGGTGGAACACCATTTAAAATAACCAATGCGTTATTTTCCCCAATGTCTCAAAGAAATCTAATAAGTTTTAAAGATGTTCGTTTAAACGGATATCATCTTGAGACTACATCTGAGGGACATGATGAGTACCTTCATATCACAAATATAAGTTCGGGTAAAAAACATGTGTTAGAAAAGTTGCCCGCACTTGCCTCTGGTTTGTATTATACTAAAATTAATGCAATCGAATCAAATGCAGTCATAAACAAGAAGTTTATAGACCAAGAAAATTTTATCATATGGCATGACCGGTTAGGCCATCCCGGATCAACAATGATGCGAAAAATTATAGAAAATTCAGTTGGGCATTCTTTGAAGAACCAGACGATTCTTCAGTCCAAGGATATTACATGTGTTGCATGTTCACAAGGGAAGTTGATTACTCGCCCATCACCAATGAAGGTGGGGACTGAATCCCTGATTTTTTTGGAAAGAATACATGGGGATATTTGTGGACCTATACATCCTTCTAGTGGACCATTTAGATATTTTATGGTCTTAATTGATGCATCAACTAGATGGTCACACGTGTGCCTACTATCAAGTCGTAATATGGCATTTGCACGACTACTTGCTCAATTAATAAGGCTAAGAGCACATTTTCCCGATTACCCCATCAAGAATATTAGATTAGACAATGCTGGTGAATTTACATCCCAAACATTTAATGATTATTGCATGTCTATTGGTATAAAGGTAGAGCATCATGTACCTCATGTACAAACACAAAATGGGCTTGCTGAATCGCTTATCAAGCGACTTAAAATGGTTGCAAGACCAATGATTATGAAATCAAAACTACCAGCATCTGCTTGGGGACATGCAATCTTACATGCAGCAACACTAATTCGCATCAGGCCAACGAGTTATCATACTTCTTCCCCATTAAAGTTGGTTCTTGGTCAGGAGCCAAATATTTCCCATCTAAGGATTTTTGGTTGTGCTGTATATGTTCCAATCGCTCCACCACAACGCACACAGATGGGGCCTCAAAGGAGGTTAGGAATATATGTTGGGTATGAATCAGCATCGATCATTAAGTATTTAGAACCTACAACGGGTGATTTATTTACAGCTCGATTTAGTGATTGTCATTTTGTTGAATCAACATTCCCAACATTAGGGGGAGACAAAAAACAGTTGGATAATAGTATGATTTAGAATGAATTATCATTATCTCATCTTGATCCTCGAACTAAACAATGTGAACTAGAAGTTCAAAGGATAATTCATTTACAAGGATTAGCAAATCAATTACCAGATGCATTCACTGACCCAAAGAGAGTGACTAAGTCACATATACCAGCTGTTAATGCTCCAGTTAAAATAGGTGTCCCACAAGGACAACCACATGTTGGTAATGAGTCTAATGCACGCCTAAAACGTGGTAGACCAATCGGTTCTAAAGATAAAAATCCTCGAAAGAAAAAGGGAGCAAATAATGTAGATGGTCAAGTTGAGGTAACAATAACGCAAGAAAAGGAGTCTCCAGAAGAGACACTAGACATGATGGTTCTAGAAGAACCTCAGGTACCTGAAAACGAAGAGATCTCAATTAATTATATCATGTCTAGAAAGGTATGGAACCGAAGCGAAATCGACGTCGATGATAGTTTTTCATATAATGTAGCGCTACAAGTAATGGAAAACAATGAGGATCAAGAAGCAAAATCAGTTGAGGAATGTAAACAAAGAAATGATTGGCAAAAATGGAAAGACGCGATAGAGGCAGAATTGAATTCCCTAAATAAACGAGAAGTTTTTGGACCTGTGGCCCATACACCTGAAGGTGTAAAGCCTGTTGGATATAGATGGGTCTTTGTGCGAAAGCGTAATGAGAAAAATGAAATTGTACGATACAAGGCAAGATTAGTAGCACAAGGATTTTCACAAAGACCTGGAATTGATTATGAGGAGACATATTCTCCAGTGGTGGATGCGACAACTTTTCGTTATCTTATTAGTCTGGTAATACAAGAAGGGATCGATTTGCGTCTAATGGATGTTGTGACAGCCTACCTCTATGGCTCACTTGATACTGATATTTACATGAAACTTCCTGAATGATTCAAATTGCCAAACTCATGTAAATCTAGTTCTCGAGAACATCTTTCAATCAAATTAAACAAATCATTATATGGGCTAAAACAATCTGGGCGTATATGGTATAATCGCCTTAGTGAATATTTGTCGAAAGAAGGCTATAAAAATGATTCTGTATGCCCGTGTATTTTTATAAAAAAGGTCAGGCTCTGAATATGTTATAATTGCTGTATATGTTGATGACATGAATATAATTGGAACTCCAGGGGAGCTTCAAAAGGCAGTTGAATACTTGAAAAGAGAATTTGAAATGAAAGACCTTTGAAAGACAAAGTTTTGTCTTGGATTACAAATTGAACACCTTAATGGTGGAATCCTTGTGCAACAAGAAACTTACATAGAGAAACTATTAAAAAGATTTTATATGGAAAAATCACATCCATTGAGTACCCCAATGGTTGTAAGACCGCTTGATGTGGAAAAAGACCCATTCCGACCTCCTAAAGATGGAGGGGAAATCCTTGGTCCAGAAGTACCATATTTAAGTGCAATTGGTGCACTAATGTTTCTTGCTAGCCATACACGACCTGATATATCATTTTCTTTAAATTTGTTGGCAAGATATAGTTCATGCCCAACAAAGAGGCATTGGAATGGGGTAAAACAAATATTTAGATACCTTCAAGGTACAAAAGATATGGGTTTGTATTTTACAAATCAATCGAAAACAGGTTTGGTTGGTTTTGCAGATGCAGGGTATTTGTCTGATCCTCACACTGGGCGATCTCAAACTGGATATTTATTTACAAGTGGAGGTACTGCAATTTCATGGCGTTCGGTAAAGCACACAATCACAGCCACATCATCTAATCATGCAGAAATATTGGCGATACATGAAGCTAGTCGAGAATGCATTTGGTTAAGAACTGTAATACAACACATTCGTGGATCTTGTGGTATTTCTTCGGGAGATGAGGGACCAACAATCTTACATGAAGACAACGCAGCATGCATTGCTCAACTAAAGGAAGGATGCATCAAAGGTGATAGAACAAAGCACATTTTGCCAAAGTATTTTTTTACACATGATCTACAAAAGAATGGAGATATTGCTGTCCAATAAATTCGTTCCAGCGAAAATTTGGCAGACTTGTTCACTAAATCACTTCCAACCTCAACATTCAAAAATTTAGTTCATGGGATCGGGATGCGTCGACTCAAGGAACTTAAGTGATCATCATCAGGGGGAGATAATACGCGCTGCACTCTTTTTTCCTTAGTCAAGGTTTTGTCCCATTGGGTTTTCCTGGCAAGGTTTTTAATGAGGCAGCATTAAGCGTATGAAGTTGATAATCAGGGGGAGTATTATAAAGAATATATTTAGATTATCAACTCCTAATATAAACCAACTTGTTCTCCAAGTTTATTATCCCTATAAATAGTCCATGTATTCTATTGTGTATGATGCACCAATAATAATAAACATCTTCTCTCTCCCAATATCTATTCTCATCTTCTTGCTATTAGGCTTGTTCATAACAGAGAAGATATTGAAAAAAGTTTAATTTTCATGATAGTTCTCCGGTTAGCACTCCAATGGATCCTGCTTTTAACCTCTCACCTAATGAAGGTGTAGCTGTAAGCCAACTTGAATATTCAAGGGTCATTGGATCCCTCATGTATGCCATGATTAGCACTAGACCGGATATAGCTTATGCTGTTGGAAAGCTTAGTAGGTATACTAGCAATCCAGGTGCAAGTCAATGGCAAGCAATGAATCGAGTATTTAGGTACTTGAAAGGAACCATGAAATATGGTTTGACTTATACTGGATTTCCTTCAGTTTTAGAAGGTTATTCGGATGTAAGCTAGATTAAGAACAAGGAAGATCATTCTTCCACAAGTGGATGGACTTTTCTGCTTGGGGGAGGTGCCATATCTTGGGCATCTAAGAAACAGACTTGCGTAACTGATTCGACAATGGAGTCTGAGTTTGTAGCATTAACCGCAGCTGGCAAAGAAGCTGAGTGGCTAAGAAACTTGATTTATGAGATTCCATTGTGGCCTAAACCTATATCACCAATATCTATTAGATGTGATAGTGTTGCTACCTTGGCTAAAGCATATAGCCAAGTGTATAATGGGAAGTCTAGACACTTAGGTGTTAGACACAGCATGATTCGTGAGCTCATCACGCATGGGGTGATATCGGTGGAGTTTGTGAGAACTCAACAGAATTTAGCCGACCACTTAACCACAGAGTTATGTAGAGATCTTGTGCACAAGGCGACTGTAGGGATGGGATTAAAGTCCACCTGAGATTTCTCGTGTTAAGATACTCAATTCCCACCTAATATGACGTTAGGTGCTGAATTCAATGTGGAAAGCTTAACATCTAGAAATTGGAACACATTAGTAGCATCATCCCAAGGTATGTGTTCAGACCTGCAAGTTAAAGGAGGTTGAAGGTTTTCTTCTTAATAGTTCTTTGAAAAATTGCATATGCATGTGCAAGAATAAAAAGCTACGTATATGAGCATGAAGTTTAGCCGCTTCAAGAAGCTAGGACTTGGCTTTGATATGTTCATTGAAGGATGGGACACAGGCTAGTAAAAACAGAGTCAGGAAAGAACATTAGAGTATGTAAACTTGTGTGTATATTATCTTCATGTATTCACTGAATAGAAAGGGTTCAATCCTTAGCGACACCCCTATATTCGAATATTTGGAATGTGTAATATACTAATGTGAAATTCAATCATCGTGATATTTCATTTATGCATAACTTTGATTGTTGTGAATTTGTTTAAGTTAATCAAGGATTACGCTAAAATGGGGGAGGAATGTTAGATATTTTAGTGTAATCGGGGATTAACTTGGTGATCAAAGTGAATTATACTACACATCAAGCAAGTTAGGAGGTGTGGGAGTGCACGCTTGTTTGAGTTATTATAATTCAAAGTGTATGGGCGGAGCCCGTACTCTACGGGGGTTCCGAGGGGGCAGCGCCCCTGGGAGCAGGGTCCAAGGGGCGGCAGCCCCTGGCGGGGTCCAAAGGGCAGAGCCCCTGGCGGGGGTCGAGCTGCCAGGTCAGCCCCAACATTTTTCCATGGGGATCTCTCTTTTTAATCTAAGATAAGATGGTTAAAATTTACTTGTTGAAATTCCCATCACCCAAAATCCGATCATCTTAGAAACCGACTTGTAATATCAATGCTCAAGTATAATTTTACCAATTCCAAAATTTTTAATTAATTCATGTTTGTTATTCAATATATATTTTAATATTAAGTAAGAAAATTAAAATATTGGGTTTTAGCGTGGGTAAATGGATACAATAACACTTGAGTTGTCGGGTTAAGATGTGTCACATCAGCATGCCACATCATTCCAGATCTCTACCATTAAAAAATACATTTTCCTCTTAACGCTAAATCAATCCAAACCTCCACCTCACACCCAATTTTATACTAAAATGTAAAAAAGAATGGTCATACTCGTTATTCTTCGGAGAATCTAATAAATACGATCCTCGGCAGGGCACCGTTTCACTTCATTATGTAGGCATCGGTCCTCTAAAGAGAAGAAATGATCATTCCAATCTTTTAGACTAGAGAGCGATTCATCAATACAATGTGCCACATCCCTTTGACGTTCAAAGGTGTACTAGTCACCGACACCAAAAAGGCGATTAAAAACATGAAAAAAGGGACACATGAAGTACTTTGTTGTGTGCCCGGCAGGATACTTTAATACGGGTGATTTTCACTAATCCTAAAGGTGTACATAGTGAAATATGTACTTTGTTGTATAAACTAGGGATTTGAACAAAACCGGCTTAAAGGAATAGTGACAGTTCGCAAATGAAATGTATTCGACTTGCCAGAAGTGTAGGATTTAGATCCGAAGGAATACCATATCGACTAATAAACTTGGATAAACTATCCTCAGTCATAACAAAACTAGAAATTCACAAATTACAACTCATACACGTGCTTGCTGGAGCTTGGTCGCATCTCTTTGTTGCAAGGCTAATAGGTGTTGCTGTGTGGAGGAAGTTTTCAACCGTGCTCGTCTATTTGTTAACAGAGCTAAAGAATTTCTCGCGCTTCAACTACCTTAAGATTTCTTAAAGTTACACTAGACAACATGTGTGATGGGTTTTTGTGTTGATATACGAGATAATAAGGTAACAGGAATGCCAAATATTGCCTCAAAATTTACAAACCAAATCAGTAATACTCTAAAAAATAAATTTAAAGATGAAGTAATAAAAGCAGGCATTTTGAAGACAGAGATATTCCATTACAATGGCACCAAGAGTTGGCCTTTTGACTACAGTCATCACTTGTGAGTACAAGGTAAATCGAAAACGTGCAATTTGCTAAGAAGACGACTGCATGTTTGTAGCAAGTTCATGAATGCACACACTTAACCGCCTTTGATTCTCGTCACAATCCATCTTTATACACTCTGTAATTTTTTCAGGACAACGTCCGCTTCTGCACGCAACGTAGAAAAAGATGGTTGAATCGTAGCCCGGTTTGATGCACGCATCCCTGTCAGTACTTCGTTAATATCTTCCAGTAGTGAAATAATGACGGAAGCCTTTTCTTTCCCTTTCTCAATCTGCGCACTCAGATTTTTCCAGCTTGTATCAATATCAACATGTGCCTTCCCTTGTTCATGCATCTTTGCCATTCTGGTCTCTGTAGCAGCTTTCTCCTTCTCGAGGAAGGTGTGTAACTTTTTAATAAGGCTTTGGGCTAACTTGGTGTCGCGCATAGCTCTAGCATCCTGCAGAGTTTACATGGATATTGATAAAACTTTAAGAAACATTAATCCTACTCAACAATTTAAACTGCAAAAAGGGTTTTTTTTAGCCAGACGTCTCATTTTCTATCTCGAGACCTTACTCTACTCTATGAGTGAGATTTTACTGGGTCCGTTAGTTTTGTTTGTTTACAATATTACTCATCATCTTTGTCATAAATCTCCAAATTAATATCATATAAAAATGGGGCAACATCGGTATCTGTGATAAACTTTTATGACGACTCTTTTATTTATTGAAACAAAATAAACCAGAATTCCAAAACTTACAAAAATAAAGAAGCATACACACCTTGCTTAAATACTTAATCAAACATGACAAAGTATACTAACCTATTTGACTTAGGAAAGGAAAGCATACACACCTTGCTTAAATACTCAATCAAACTTTTATACGTTAATACTTTTTTTAAATGTATGTGATTAACACTGTATGTCTTCCCCGCCGCATCGCGCGGGCATCATACTAGTAATATATGTATGTGTAATACAGAACCCGTCTCTCTCCCAACCCCTCTCTCTCTCTCTACCTTTGCACACCACCACCAATAACCGCCACCAACCACCACTACTCTCGACATCACCAACACAACCACTGTTCTCCAACGGCCTCCATTACAGGTGTTCAACGACTTTGGTTTAGAATTACCGACCACCACTAGATCTGTTCTAACGCTTCATTAGGTTTTCATATGTTAATTTAATTGTAGTTTTTAGTTTCTAAATTTGTGAATTAAGATTATCGGTGTCACGGCCCCAGCCCCCGGTTTGACCCGGTCAGGAGCCGCGGGACAGGAACCCGTGGTATTTTCACAGGATCTTTTAAAACTTGAAATGCCCGATTATTTTATTTCATAATTCGGGATCAACCCCGTAAATTACAATAGAGGAATTTTACAAGTAAATTCCCTGATTTATAAAACATGTTTATTCATTTTAACTGAGCCACCACTTCAAGCTGATTAGTGCTCCGTAGCACGTTTTCTTGATTTACAGCAGGTCGCCTGAAACATGTTTTAAAAATATTTTATCAGCGGGGAAATGCTGGCGAGTTATTCAAATTTGATAAAATGACACATAGTTATAAATTACAGCATAAGAGCGATTACAATGGCTTCTATCTTATTTTTATCTGGCGCCTTGTCACCTGGTGACGATGGTCATACCACTATTGGGTCTTTCCCCAAGTAGTGATGATTATCACTGTTAGGATTTATTAGCCTAACCCGTGAGAAATTAGTAATGTGCACAATACCTCACTAGCCAGTGATTCAAGATAACCACGACTTAATCCCTGTAATTATAACTTTTTGAAAATGGAGTATTGTAAAATACTTTTGATAAAAGAGAATAACTCACATTGCATATTTAAATGGACAGAGCTTAGCCTACTGATTAGCCTTGTAACCTAATTAAATAACAATGCACACGAACTAGGTCAGTAACCAATACAGCATTTACGATAACTCACGGGACTAAAACCCTCACAACGAATGACAAAGTGCAATACTTAAACATCCGTCGAATTCACGACTAATGACAAAGTATGGCCCTAATGTGGGCAGCACTTAAACATCCATCGGATAGTTTTACATCAATCGGACATTGAATCGTAGCAGCGATCGAGTTAATACCCTGTATCGTAGCAGCGCCTCGCTATTTTAATAGAAAATTCGACTTTTGAACAGCCAAACTTCGTTTTTATGAAATGATTTCGACACAGATGAACTGCTCGTAACCACTTCTATTTATAGCTGAAATTTGGGGCTCTCGCGGCCCGCGTGAACCTCCGGCTGATCTTTACGCGGCCCGCGTGGATGTCTATTTCGTAGATTAGGGCATCCGTGTCATGCGTAGGTGTGCCACGTGTGTGACACGTGGATCTGGACGCTTATCCGGTCAAACCTAGGGTTGACCATGTAAACATATGCTTACTTTTACGCGGCCCGCCTGAAGACCATTATTCTTGATTTTTTGGTTTTTCATACACAGTAGGGTTTCAGGGGTCCGGGTTTTCACTTATGGGTTGTTTTGGGACATTTTTGGAGTCCTTACATTCTCCCCACCTTATTTAAAATCTCGTCCTCGAGATTCACTGAAATAAGTGAGGATACTTTCGCTTCATCTCTGATTCTAGCTCCCAAGTGTATTCAGATCCTCTCCTTGAATCCCACTTGACTTTGACCAGCACTAGTCGTTTGTGTTTGAGAAACTTGACCTTTCTGTCTTCTATCTGCAGTGGCTTCTCAACAAATTTTAACTTTTCATTTACCTCTACATATTGAAGAGGTACTACCAGTGATTCGTCTGATAAACATTTCTTGAGATTAGATACATGAAATACATCATGTACTCCGGCTAGCTCGTCTGGTAGTTGTAAGCGATAAGCAACTAGTCCTATACGTTGGATAACTGGGAATGGTCCTACGTACCTTGGACTTAGCTTTCCCTTTTTACCGAACCGAATTACTCCTTTCCAAGGAGAAACTTTTAATAATACTTTATCTCCGACTTGAAACTCTAGTGGCTTGCGACGATTATCTGCATAACTCTTCTGGCGATCTCGAGCCGTTTTCAATCTTTCCTTGATTTGAGTGATCTTTTCAGTGGTTTCTTGTACTATTTCAGGACCTGATAATTGACTTTCTCCTATTTCTGCCTAGCAAACTGGAGTTCTGCACTTTCGTCCATATAGTGCTTCGAATGGGGCAGCTTCGATGCTTGAATGATAACTATTGTTATAGGAGAATTCAATTAAAGGTAGATGGTCATCCCAATTTCCACCAAAATCTATTACATATGCCCTAAGCATGTCTTCCAAGGTTTGAATCATCCTTTCACTTTGTCCGTCTGTCTGAGGATGATATGCAGTGCTTAGATTTAGTCGGGTTCCCATTGCTTCTTGGAAACTTGTCCAGAAATGGGAAGTGAAACAACTATCTCTATCTGATACAATGGAGAGTGGAACTCCATGTAAGATACGACTTCATCTACATATAACTTGGCTAACCTTTCCATACTAAAGGTTTCTTTCATAGGTAGAAAATGAGCTGATTTGGTTAATCGATCCACAAACCCAAATCGCATCATTACCTTTTCTGGTTTTGGGTAACTTAGTAACAAAATCCATTGTTATGAGTTCCCATTTCCATACAGGAATTTTCTAATTGTTGTAGTAGACTTGAAGGTTTCTGGTGTTCTGCCTTAACTTGTGAACACGTTAGACATTTAGAAACATATCTAGCTATGTCCTTTTTCATTCCTATCCACCAGAAATTGTTCCTTAAATCTTGGTACATCTTATTGCTACCAGGATGTATGGTATACCTAGATTTATGGGCTTCTTCTAAGATCTTATTCCGTAATTCTCCCTGCTTAGGTACCCAAATTCTTTTCTTATGGAATCTCCAAATTCCATCATGTAGGTCCCTCGGAGGTTGAGGTTCAACCTAATCCTTGTTATGTTAACCAACCCGGTTGTGCGGAATCCAACCGGAAAGGCAAACCGAGATAGAACAAGCAAAAACACAACACACAATCTTCACCGATTAACACCACTTGTATTAATACGAATGATAGGTTCGGTTACAAGCTCAATGTTTACAAATGTGTTTTGCAAACTCTCTCTCTCGTGTGTGTGTGCTCTCAACAGAATGCTCTCTCCAAGACTTCTCACACACCTTTCACCTCTCTTGTGTCACCCTTGTGAAGTGAACACACTACATGAGTATATATACCCATTTCAGCTCGTATGGTCGAAGGATCAGATAGACTGATCGAAAGATCATCTATCGATCTGAAACCTATCGAAGGATCCACATATACCTCGAAGGATGATATCCTTCGAAGTCCGACAACATCCATCGAAGGTTATCTTTCGAGCTCATCGAAGGATCTAAACAATCCTTCGATGAATCATCCTTCGACACACACACACACCTTACAAACATGTGTTAACTGTTTGGCCAAGTCAAACCAGGAGGATGGTTGACTTGGTCAAACTTACATCGAGCACACCTAAGACGTAACTCAGACTAACACAAGACATCGTTTTGTATCATGACGAAATACAGACAAAGTACAGACACAAGTGCACCAACAAACTCCCCCTTGGCTGTAGCTTTGTCTCGATCTTCGTGTCTTCAATTCTTTGACGTCCTTTTAAGTCTTCAATGTCGGAGGATCTTTAAAGTCTTCACGCCTTCAAAGCAGAAAGTGTATCAACAAACTCCCCGTTGCATGAAGAAAGTGTGTTGACAAACTCCCCCTTAACATAAGCTCCCCCTTGAGTTATGCTCGTGAAAGTCTTGATCTTTACAAGTTAAGATCCTTGTGGTGTTGATGATGGTCAGCGGCAGCTCGATCATTTTATCCTTTGAGTGCCTCCACTTCGTGTCTTCATTCCAAAGCTTGTCATCGAACATGTTCTCCTCACCTTTAGCATCTGCACATGCAAGAAAGCTAAACGCATAATGAGAACAACCGCTTGGAATATAGTTTAATTATTAAAACAAAAGACACATATGAGATCAAATCTCAATCAAACACCAACCGACAACAGTTTGAAAGTTTAGAAAATGTACAATTTTAATCCTTTAACTTTCAAAATATGTTAACTTCGACCATTTATGAAGGTGCAATTGTTTTCCGGCTTATAATCAGGATTTTGGGTAGGACAGACTCGAGTTCCAACATCAGTCAATCAAAAATAAACTAGAAGCAAAATCTTTTTGGATTTTATAAAGTTTATATTAAAACACACCTAAAATCTTTTTGGAATTTTTCATTTTTCAAAAGTAAAGACGGAAAGCAATAAATAAATATATACAAAGATGCAGAAACGAAAGCAGTAAATAAATATTTACAGACATTCGTTTTGTGAGTTTCGAGGGTAAGAGAATCATATCAGTGTACGGTCATGCCAAAACGCTCTTGTTGTTCTATTAGTTAACATTAAGATAAGCATCCTATAACAATTATCGATATTGTTGTCCACATAAGCTCAACTTATCAGATGTAATCATGGCGAGGGGATACGATTAAGGTATGATTTATACTTACCGACCGGTGTTCATCCACATCACGACACATTCCCGTATCAAGGTATGCACGAGGGTTCATCTTACCGGTGAGTATACCGATTATCATCTGTTTGACCGTATATGATGTGAGATTCTCACTTATTTTGATTTGAAAACAAGCCCTATGTGATAGAATCACTTATTGATGAGGAACTTGATTTTCAGATGCATGAGGGCACAGGAGCAAGTCCGTGAACAGGTCAGTACTTTCGTACAGCAGAGAGACGAACTTGACTCTCGGATAAATGTGATATTTTATCACTTATTTTGTGGACATGTGATTGTTTATCACTTATTGAGGTCGTATGCAGTATGTACACGTATGTATAGTATCATGGAAGATCTAGACTTGCGTCCCCGTTAATTTTTCGGTAAAAGATACAACCATGATACCCAGATGATAAGCAGCATAAAGACCGAATATCTCAGAACCTCGGCAATCTCTCAAACGAAATTTCGGTACTAAGACCATATGCCAATGAATGGTTCCCACCTGGTCTTCAGTCAATTTAAGTTTATATCACCCTGCACACTTTAAAATGATTGTGAGCCTACCGATACATCTTATATAGAGCTGCTTATCGTTTTTCAGTTTAGGTTTAAAGAGGTTTGGACAGACCACTGATGTACTATCATTTTCTCTTTTGCTCGCCAGGAAACTCATTTTTGTTTTTCTATTGTTTTTGTGTTTTTGAAATTTTTCGATGTTTTTGGATTTTCAAATTTTGATTTACTCCCCCTAAAATCAATAAACTAAGACAAATTTAAAACACAAAGGAATTTACAAAAACGATTTCCCGATGTCGGTTAACTCATGTTTTACCTCAATGCCGTTTACCAAAATTAATTTTGAATCAGAAATGATTTATCGAATTTTGGAAAAATCAGTTGGCATGTCGGTAAGCGGTGCGGACCATGACAACATTGTCTGGCCAAAGAGTGCTGTACGAGATAATAATAATTCATAAAGTAGCTTAAATATCGACAAGTAAAAGAGAGATAAGAATTTTAAAACCGTATCCTGCAACTGCTTCGTGCATTGCCAGGAATCTGAGCACTCTCCCAAACTGGATATCCACCCGGTGTGGATTTCAAAGTCGATTTTGTAGCTACTTCACTTAATCCTAGATAGCTTCACACAGCAACAAGATCATAAACCTCCGGGTCCGGCTGGTCTTCCACATTGCACCAGCGAAGGTTTTTGTCTTTCTCTTTCAGAAGTAGTGTGCGGTTGTTCAATCCATGCCAAGGCATCCGCACACCCGGTTGGTTTGTTCAACAAACACATTTTCTTCAATGACACCGCGTAGAAACGTACACTGCACATTCATCTTGTTGATTTTGAACTTCAAACGTGCTGCAGGTGCGTACATTTTACGTGAATCTATCCCGGGGACCCGATTAAAGCCTTTAACAATCACTCTTTTGGAATGATTTTCATTTTGTCGAAGTTATCAATTTCTTTCAACGGACAACTCTGTTTCCTCTTTCTTTTTCTCTCCATCAAAAGCAACAATTTCTTCTGTCGCCTATCTTGTGCAAGAACGCTCCACTATCAACAATCTTACGACTATCGATAGTTCCTCCTGGAATATCCTACACACTCACTCAGAAATTAGTTGGAGAGGGGGACCCAAGCCTTCACAGACTTGGGTCGTCCGAGATCATCAATGAAAGTGATTTCAATCACTTGATGATTAGGAAAAAGAACCTGTGGTGCTCCACCTGATTGAATTACCTGCTTTTGCTTCCAAGTTGTTTGTCCTTTACCAGTATTTGAATTTATTGTTTTAGCATTTACTGGTTTTACAGTTTCAGAATTTGCTTGTACAGGTTTTTCTTCTTTGACCTCTGATTTTAAGGCCTTTTCAATTACCTTTTGATTCTTTTGCTTTAACTTCTTTTCCCTTTCTTTCAAGACACGTGGGTCTTGTTTCGGGGAAACTGATCGTTTTCGGTAATCGAATTCTTGGGGAGCACTCGTTTTTGACTTCAGCTTTTGCACGTGTGGGCAATATCTTACAATATGCCCAACTGTCCCACATTCAAAACATGTTCTCCGCTCTACAAACTTCGGAGAAACACGTTGATGACCAGACGGAGAACCAGACAATGAACTCTGTGATCTAGACGTGCTTGGACCTAAATCACATCCGTTGGTGTGTTGGGTGTAATTATTCTGATCATTTCGTTTTAAAATTCTAACTTGTTTTATAAAATCAACGTTAGATTTATCTTGAAATGTTTCAAGTTTGTCTGAACCCGTGGATCCAACAAAGTTCATTTTCGGTTCTCGTTTCTTAACAGGAGCTCTTTTGTTTTGCACCTTTTGTTGTTGAACCTTTGGTAGTTCAGTCTTAGGCTGCTGAACTTTAGGTGCTTGAACATTCTTGTTCTGAGCCTTCTTTCCCTGTACCTTACCCTTTCCGGAGTTGACTTGTTGTTTTCGCTCAATTGGTAGTTTTTGGTTTCCGTATTGTTTTCTAACTTGTTCACACGGAATTGGATCACATTGAGTGACGGTAACTTTGCCACTTTTGTTCCCCAAAAACTTATCAGTACATCCTTCAAAAATTTGCTCAATTAAATCTTGATTTACATTTTTAATTGGAAAATCTTTGTTAGAGTAGATTTTGCTATCTCCTTTGAGCGTGTACAACAAGTTATTCTCTTCACTGCTAGACACAAGGGACTCCATTGCTTTTGACATTTCAGTCTTACTCAGTTTCACTGGTGGATCACACAGGATGTGATTCTCGATTGGAATATCTGTTGTAACCGAGTTAGACTGTTGTTTCACAATTTCTTCAGATTCATCATCCGAAGAATCAGCATCCTCAACAATGGGAGGACTCTGTTCCTTAACACACGATGAATCTGTCTCATTCTCAGATTCAGATTCTGATTGACCCGAGGATGATGTACCAGTTGTGAACCCGAGGCCTGCTGCAAAGTCATCTAGACCGAGTGGCACAGTGGGTTCAAAACAGGGCATATCCTCGTCATCAGGCAATTTGGAGTAATTGTGATTCATTGGGGGAGGACATGATTTGAATCCAATACATCTTGCATCCCCCTTTTTCTTTTGAACGTCAATGATGTGATCCAATACATAGCGGGAATTGGAATAGCTTTCCAGTTTCTGCTTAATTGTCTCACATTCACATCGAGCTGTTG
This sequence comes from Helianthus tuberosus, assembly GCA_030545235.1. Lineage (NCBI taxonomy): Eukaryota > Viridiplantae > Streptophyta > Magnoliopsida > Asterales > Asteraceae > Helianthus > Helianthus tuberosus. The sequence goes on along the minus strand of CM060431.1, from coordinate 5,070,651 downwards.
CCAACTCTACCATTTGCTTCTCAATTGTGTCAATAAGATTATTGTTAGCATGTTGTTTTCGCAAAACAGCCTTTTGTAATTCTGAAACATCATGTCTTAATGACGCAATTGTTGCTTTAAATTCCTTTTCATTTCTGGTTAAAAACAAGTTAGCTTCAGTTGCTTTAGAAAGATCTACAATCAATTCTTGATTGTGTTTGTGTGTGATTTCAAACTGACTTTCCTTTTCAGCATATTTAACATTTAAACTATCACAATTTTCACAACTAACTACAGTGGGTTCATCGACACATACCTGACTTGATGAACTGTCGACATTAGCCATAAAGGCTGAATGGAGAGAAGACGAAGAGTAAGCAGCTTGATTCACCAAAATAGATCTTCTTTCAGTTCCTGCTGCAGCTTCTTCCAAAGGCTCATCAATATCTGCATCGACTGACGCACTTGATGTCTCATCCACATGATCATTGCCTGAGGTGGAGGATTCTTCATCTGAGCTTCCACTATAACCAGAACTGTCTTCATCTTCAGAAGATACATCACCATTGGTGGAAGATTCTCCACCACTGGCGTGCTTTAAATCCTTTACGACTTCAGTAAAACATGCTGTTCCATCTGGAGCATCATTTCCCAACTGAAGCGACCAATCGCAACCTTCATCTACTTGAACCACAAGTGCCTGGTTGGCATTTGATGGCCCTGCTTGGCTTTGGTTGTTGACAGGTATCAACGTACGAACATTGTTCCTGTTCTGGTTCTGCTGGTTGCCTTGATTTCTGAAAGGATTTTGGTTTCCATGCTGAGCTGGTCTTGTGCATTCCCTTTTGAAATGACCCCGTTCACCACAGTTAAAGCACGTTACAGCTTGCTTGTCGAACCCATACTTGGTGTCTTTCTTGCTTTCCAAGTTGGTTCTCCCCGTCCTTTCCATAAACTCCTTTGCTCTTCGAATTGCACTAGCAAGAGCCCATTTGATATCCATCATTTCAAACTCTTCTTTATCCACTTGCTGATAATCTTCATTGGTTAGATTGATATTCCCAATCTGACCTGCGATCAATCCACAATAAGCACTAACCAAGGTGTTCAACATCTCCATATGCTCCTTGGCTATTTCGACACTAACTTTGGAAAAGTTGGAAGTGTCTAATCTGACTGTGTTCGGATTGGAAGTGGCTTGAAAATTTGAAGAGCTTCCATAAAACCCTTGCTGTTGCGACTGTTGCTGCTGAGCTGTTGGTTGCACAACCTGTTGTAGAGGAGAAGAAACTGGTCTTGAATACATCGTGTATGCTGAAGGATCAAACTGATCAGTTGTGGAAGGTCCGGTGTTTGAGATGAAGGCTGTTTGAAGCTTCGCATGTTGAGAGGCTGGTTTTTCTCCACTGATACCTCCTGCAATCCCAAAGTACATCTCTGGATTTTGAGGAGTTAGTGTTCTTTTTGCCTTAAGCTTTTCTTCTACATCCTTATTCTCCAATTTTTGAATTAACTCATAAACGGTGATTGTGTCTAGAACACCATTTTCTTTGAGAATTTCAAGATAACTGCTCCACTTTGCTGGTAAGCTATCAGCGAATCTCTTCACCATTTCTTGTGGAGTGGCAGTGACTCTGAAAGCAAACATCTCGCTCAACAAGTGATGGAACCTTGTAGATAAATCTGCCAAAGTCTCATTCTCCATACACGTGAATCCTTCAAACTCTTTCTTCAGTAATTCTTGCTTGATCTTTCTAGATTGAGCATTTCCTTCACATCGTAACGTGAGCATATCCCACAAGCTTTTAGTAGTCGTGCAGTAAACAAACTGGTGGTAAATGTCTCTGTGAAGAGCTTGTGTGAGAATCATGAATGCTTTCTTTTCTAACTCAAATTTCTTCTTATCATCTTCAGACATAGTGCTGTAAGTTTCTGGATTAGATCCTGCAACTTCCAAATCATGGTCAAATGCGGTGAAGAAGCACATCCATAGATCTTGACCTTGCCCCTGAACATAAGTTCTCAGCCTTTCTTTCCACCATCCCCAATCATTGATGTGATTTAGCTTTGGCGGTTTTGTGCTTGTACCAGTTTCACTGTCATTCTGCATCATAGATTGAATGCTGCTGCTTTGATTTGTGACCAATGCCCATTGATTTGCTGTTATCATTGTAGCTTGAGGTGGGGCAATAGCCTGTATCCATGCAGTTTTGTTGAAATCTGACGCAGATTGCGTAGCTGATGATTGCGTAGCTGATGATTGTGGAGTCAAAGATGTTAGAGTCCACGCGGTTGGATCCCACTGACCGTTTGTTCCCATTTTTTTTTTTTAAATTTTTTTTCACAAACTATGTTAATATCTTGAATGATAACAACCAGCCGAAGGATCCTTGATCGAAAGACCTGAAACACACAAACTTGTTAAACTTAAACAGACAAGTATCGAAGGAACAGAACTTGTTCGAAGGATCAACAGTGTTCGAAAGATCACTGTTGAGTTTCGAACAATGATTTCGAAAGATTCTCCAAACGAAGGATCCTTATCTTTCGAAAAGGAACTGTAGACCGAAAGATGTAGGCTTCGAAAAGATTCCTTGGATCGAAGGATAAGTCACAGACTTCGAAGGATGTTCGAAGGATGATTATCTATCGAACCTCCTTTGATCGAAAGATGATCTTTCGACTTCGAAGGATATCCTTCGATCTGCACTGACACAGTTGACAAAAGGTGACAGGTTGGTGAAAAAGGTGACAAGTTGGTAGAAACTTTCGGCAGAAGGTATGCTCAGGCCATACTTTCTGCCAAAACCATATTTGAACAAATAAAATATTGCCAAGTAAAACAAGGTTCTGAACCAGAAACCGGTCACCGGAGTAAGCCGGAATTTGGCCGGAAAATACCAACTTCCTTAAAAACAAGTTTTTAAGTTACCCAAACCGCCCTTTAACACACCCGGATAGTTTAGAACACGTTTTAACGTCTGAAAAAGCGAGAAAAACAGTAAAAACGGGTGCTAAACCATGTGAGTTTTTGTCCAAAACACTCCAAAGTCTTGTATAAACTCGGTTTTTAACAAGGAAAAGAGCCACGGCTCTGATACCACTTGTAGGTCCCTCGGAGGTTGAGGTTCAACCTAATCCTTGTTATGTTAACCAACCCGGTTGTGCGGAATCCAACCGGAAAGGCAAACCGAGATAGAACAAGCAAAAACACAACACACAATCTTCACCGATTAACACCACTTGTATTAATACGAATGAAAGGTTCGGTTACAAGCTCAATGTTTACAAATGTGTTTTGCAAACTCTCTCTCTCTCGTGTGTGTGTGCTCTCAACAGAATGCTCTCTCCAAGACTTCTCACACACCTTTCACCTCTCTTGTGTCACCCTTGTGAAGTGAGTACACATGTAATTTGTTAAATATAAAATAATTTTACAGGTATTGTTTCTATGTATGTATTATGTAGCTAATTACACATATGTACGATGCTGAGTACACATGTGTACTGTTATATTTATATCCAAGTATACATGTGTATACCGTTGAAATATGAAAGTTACGTGGATCTTAAAAATCAAAATTTGAATTCTGGTGATGAAATCTGAAATAAAAATTAAAATTGAAATCTGGTGATTTGTTGTTTGTTTTGATAATTATCTTATTAATAAATAAAACATAATGTGGATAATGAATTTAAAATAGGAAAGATGTAACTTAATTCAATTATTAAAATAATGATTTAAATCTAATTTTTTATATAATTACAATCCTACCCTTAACAACTAAAAAGGAAATCAAGTGTCCAGATATGTTCACGCAGTTCACTCTAGGGAGGTTGTTCACGCTGGAACCCTACCCTATAAGAGTGAACTGATCTGGGCCCTTGATTTTTATGATCTTGAGATTTTAAGTGAATGGCATGATGGTAATTATTTGGTTATTTGTTACTATTTAATTAAGTGAATAAGGGTATTTGTGTAATTTTCCATATTAAATTGATTGCATAAATCCCGTTTATATCTACATTTAGGTTTTATTCACCTCCTATTCAAACACACATATCTTTCTCTCTCACATATCATCGCCGTCATAAACCAAAACAGAGGAGACATCGAAGCTTGCATGCCGTCCGAAGCAGAGGAGACCATCGCAGACCATCACCACCACCCGCAGCCGGTAATGACGACGGCACTACGGCGGATCACCGGTGTGCTTCATGCAGTCAGACGCAAGGTGAGATGGTGGAGTGTTCTCTCTGCATAAAACTCTTCCATGTAGACTGTTTACAACAAGAAGCCACTGATTCACAAAACAACTTCAATTGCGCCAACTGTTTGACGAAATGCCGCAGAGCAAAGCCGTTGCGCCGATCTTCCTCCACCGCCAGAGGCGGTGACAGTTTAGGGCTTATGGATATGAATGTGTCTCCACCGCGTGAGGTTGACGATGATGTGATGGAGGGTTGTGTAAATCAGGAATTGGTGCAGATAAACGGTGGATTCAAGTATGATCTTTCATCCTTTTTGATAATGTTCGTTTGGATGATGCTTGTGCTTGATTTTGTTAGGTGTTTGTTTGATTTTACTGTTTTAGTGTGGTTTGTTAACAATGCTTGTTTGTGTTTGTTGATGTTTAGGAGATCCAATACATATCATTGGGTCAGAAGATCAGACAGAGATAAGAGGGTCAGGATATCCAGTAATGATCAGTTGGTCAAGAGGTCGAGGTCCACAATGCGTCAGAAGAACCAACTAACTTAGGCAATCCATAAAAGTCCGGTTTTGTGAGTTTTTTTGTTCAATCCATAGAGGTAATTTTTATGTTTTCATCTTAGCATCACCTGCTCGATATCTACTACCTCCGATCGACACCCATACCCACCGATGATTGAGGTTCTGAAGATTTTTTTGAGTTTGATTATTGAAAAAAAAAAAGTTTGCAATTTTTCATTGTTTTGATGTTGAAAATTATTATTGTTTGATTGAGGTTTTGAAGATTGTTATTATTGTTAAGTTGTTTAGCGTTTTTTGGAGTTCAATTTTTTTATTTTGCTCTGTTTTTAATGCGATGTACACATGTGTATAGGGGCCTGTTTTTTGTGATATCTCAGTTTTTTGTGTATTGAATGTGTAAAGTTGTTGATGTACACTTGTGAATTATACAAAGTATTAGTTGCTGAGTTTTTTTTGCTCAATTTTTTGATTTTGCTCTGGTTTTAACGCGATGTACACATGTGTATTCTGATTTTGCTCTGTTTTTAATGCGATGTACACATGTGTATTCTGATTTTAACGCGATGTACACATGTGTATAGTGTCTGTTTTTGTGATATCTCAGAATTTTTTGTGTATTGAATGTGTAAAGTTGTTAATGTATACTTGTGAATTATGCAAAGTATTAGTTGCTGAGTTTTTTTGTTCTATTATAGGAGATGTCGTTAACGAGAAAAGTGGAGATGGAAGGTCGATAAGGATGATTCACGTATGAGGTCGATAAGGATGATTCACATATGTTTGTTTGCTTGGTCGATAAGGATGATTCAGCATACAACGTGGCGAATAGTTGTAAAAGATTATGTTTTTTGTTTTTTCGATTATGTTGGGTTTATTATTTTTACGAAACTGGAACTTGTAATTATATGTTTTTTTGTTTGGTTTGGAAAACATTATGGAACTTGTAATTTGTTAAATATAAAATAATTTTACAGGTATTGTTTCTATGTATGTATTATGTAGCTAATTACACATATGTACGATGCTGAGTACACATGTGTACTGTTCTATTTATATCCAAGTATACATGTGTATACCGTTGAAATATGAAAGTTACGTGGATCTTAAAAATCAAAATTTGAATTCTGGTGATGAAATCTGAAATAAAAATTAAAATTGAAATCTGATGATTTGTTGTTTGTTTTGATAATTATCTTATTAATAAATAAAACATAATGTGGATAATAATTTAAAATAGGAAAGATGTAACTTAATTCAATTATTAAAATAATGATTTAAATCTAATTTTTTATATAATTGCAATCCTACCCTTAACAACTAAAAAGGAAATCAAGGGTCCAGATCTGTTCACGCAGTTCACTCTTGGGAGGTTGTTCACGCTGGAACCCTACCCTATATATATATATATAGGGAGCCGCTAGAATGAGAACCACCACGAGTTGTAAGAACCACGAGAACCGCGCCCCGCGGGTGGCCGTTGACCACGAAATTTTTTTTACACCTAGATCCGTATATTTTAAGACCGGGTGTAAATTTTGGGTTCAAACGGCGCGCCCGAGGGGGTAGTTTTTACGCCCAAAGTTTGGTAAAAAAAAAGAAAAATTAAAAAAACCCAAACTTTGGGCGTAAAAAACTACCCCCTCGGGCGCGCCGTTTGAACCCAAAATTTACACCCGGTCTAAAAATATACGGATCTAGGTGTAAAAAAAATTTCGTGGTCAACGGCCACCCGCGGGGCGCGGTTCTCGTGGTTCTTACAACTCGTGGTGGTTCTCATTCTAGCGATCCCCTATATATATATATATGTGTGTGTGTGTGTGTGTGTTAACGTTTACGTTTAGTGAAGGATGTGTATATGAAAGTTATTTTGTAAAAATACTTGCTATTTAAATTTCATAATCCTAATCTTTAACAGTGAATATAAAGCCAATTATATATGATATATTTTTTTTTTTTCTATAATTATGTGATGAATCTTTTTTAAATAAGTCTAGCCCATTATTTTACGGTATAATTATTTGAAGTTAGCTTGACTAGTTCCAAAACGTAAACGGACGATCGAACCAAAACGGGTTTTTTAATCCATAAAATCTATACCTTATAATAAAACAAAACAAACTTATGCCATTTGTCTTATTCTTAAAAAGCTTATTGCCACGTGTCATCTGATTGTTTCTTCACATCTCCATTTGAGCGGCAATTGAAGACGTATTGTATTATGCTTTCATCTCACACCAAATAATTTCCTAAATCACACACAATCATTCTCTCATCTTATCTCAAACAACCTTCCAAAATATGAATGAGTTTCCATCTGTAAGTAGGATTGGAATCAAAAAACCTTTTTCTAATATAAATGAGTTTCCATCTGTAAGTAGGATTGGAATCAAAAATCCTTTTTCTTTTTCTTTGATTTTGTAGATCATAAATCCTAACTGTATTGATTTCATCTTCTCAGCCACTCCATTGAGAAACCCTAATCTGAGTTTCATCTCTGCCTCTTGATTATATATTTCGATGAAAACCCTAACCAGAGCCAGCATCACGCGACCGACAAAGAACTTGAACACTACGACTTTCATGGGTGGTGATTTCCACGGGTATTTCATCTTTCTTTAAAGGTTTTTTTAATGTGGATTATTGAATCAATTTGGCAAATTATATGGATTAACTGTCTCATTTTGTTTGATTAAATTGGAAATTTGTGTGCGATTTCACTACCTAGGATTTTAGTTTTGTTTGTGCTTTAGGGCTATGTGTTAATCTGAATGTTTTTGAATGAATTTGGTGCACTATGTTGATTACTGTCACATTTCGTGAGCGATTTGATTGCGCTAGGATTTTAGTTTTAATTTCTGATCTAGGGTTATGTTCAATCTGAATGTTTTTGTATGAGTTTGGTGGATTATGTAGATTATCTGTCTCATTTCGTTTGAGGAAATTGGGAATTCGTGTGACTGCACTCTGTTATTAACCGCTTTATCTCGCTGCCGTTGTTTGAAGATTTAATTAGAACAGTTAAGTGCTCGATCACATACATGATATAACGATGATTTTTGTGATTCTCGCTATTTGATAGGTCTTACTAGATACGATCGTGTTTTGATTAACCTACTTATATTTTATTTGTAATTTGTAAACGTAAATGATATGTTATTTCCAGAATTTACCAGTTCTAATCCCATTTCATTTTTTGCTTGCTTTTTGACTAGGTAGACGTACCAAGTTTTGTATATATGAACCAACTACATTGGTAGCAACCTGTTTTGATGGTGAGTTTCAAATTCTTTGCTTACGCTAGATATAATTTCTTGATTTATTGAGTTTTGAACCTTCCAGTGTCACTATGTTAACTTATTCTATTTGAGCACTTGATAGAATGTCTTTGTAAAATCCTATGGAAATTAAAGAGCTTTGAAACTAAAAAACTTTGAACACAAATTAAACGATGTTCTTTTGGGGTTTTATGATTTATTCAACTTGGTGTTCAAGAAAGTGAAGAACAATAAATGGGTATGCAGGTAGTGGAGCATTAAATACTAATGTAAAAGGTGAGCCGAGGGCCTAGGGCTTAGGCGAAAGACGCTTAAAAAGCGAGGGCCTGAGATAAGTGAGGTTCATATCATAAATGTACTAATTTTTGGGGTTTTAGAATTCAGACATGTTTAGGGCTAATTTAGGCTGGTTATAGGCCATTCATTTATATGCTATAAACCTGTTTTCACTGAATTTGCAAAATTTTGCCACATTATTTAGCCTGGTTAAGGCATTTTTCTTGAGCCTCGCTTCACCTGGGGGCCTAGACGCTGCCTCTTAAGTATCAAAGGGTCTTTGGCCTCCCACATACACCTCTGCAGATGGATGAGTGTCCCATTCGTCAGTGTATGGCCGGAACTAAAGAACTTACATCAGTGTAATACGGTTAAGGAGATATTCACATGTGCACAAGAAGAAGAAAAAAAGGTCAACAAGCTGTGGAAGTTGTGGCTTAATAGAAATGACAAAGTCTTTAAGGGAGCCCATAGAACGTATATATAGGTCTGCTAGAAGAAAAAAAGGAGAGTGCATTTTTATGGTTAACGTATAGAGCAAACATAGATTGTACAACTCTAGAAGAATGGTGTGAAAAGGGGATGGTGAGTACAATAGTGGGATAATTTTGTTGTATGTGTTTGCTGTACAAGTGCCACCTCTAACTTATGGCTAGAGGATTTGAATTTATGATTATGAATGAAGGCTCCCTTTTTTGTTAAAAAATAATATAGATTATAGTGCCTTTTTGATTGCTGATGTAATTGGTCAATTGTTATGTAGTCGTTTGATTATCATCAGGATTATCAAGTTGAATCTAAACACAACAATTATTTCATATACTTTAGTTAAAGTATACATTTATAATAATGTAATGCTTTAGGTACTGGAGTTTAGGTGTGGAAACTCACAACTGTGTGATGAGTTATCTAATCAAGGAATTACTAATACTAATATAACCAGCACCGATCTAAAGGCTACAAAGGTTTTATGTAAATTTGTATTTATTCTTTTTCAATAATCATTATATTTAGTAATAGGATTTTTATATTGAAATAGCTTAATATCTAATGTATTATTTAAGTATATATCAATCTACTTTCATTTCATTGATATCTTTGTTTGCTGATGCATGTGCGTGTTTTTTTTAATAATCAATGCCACCTGTCCTCTCTACAAGTTCAACATATTAAAAAACAGTACTCAAAGTGGCAGTGATGAAGTATAGCCAACCAATACCATTTTCTTAAACGTTCCTTGATACAGACCAATGTTGAATTACCCGTTGCTAAGGTAATTTATGTTTACAGTTTTTGTTGTTTACATTTTTGTTTAATAGATTACGGATTTGTTTGGAATTTTTGGAGATTAATGTTTGTTGTGATGGGGTAAATTGATCCAACACATGGGCTGAGCCGCAACCTGCTACAAACCAAGCTAAACCAAGGCCCAGATAAGCACAAAATCATTTTAATCTAATAATAATCAATCGTCGTCTGGTTCAGTTTTAGTGGCTTAGTGTATTAACAGTTAATTGAACCTTTTGTGTGAAAAGTTTGTTTGTGAGTCGGGTCGACCCGTAACAGTTTTTTACCCGTTATATACTGTCATCAATCAGTTCATTTTGTCAACTTGAATAATCTATAGAACTTGGTTTAGACCTCAACATGACTGACCTGTACTCCACCGTTTTGACCCGTTATGAAATGGTTTATTACAGAGCGTTATTTCCAGGCTTAATAAAGGGCTTGCTGCTAGCGAAGAAGATTTGCAGAAGGTAGATTCTACAGCCAGGGAAGTGTTATAAATGGGTCAGGTTGTTTGATTGATTTAGTAACTTGGTCGGTTTAGTTTATCATCGTGTAAGGGCAGAGTTTATAGGGTGGAGGGTGATTAGGATTACTGTTTTGGGATGAATGTGTTTGAGGATAATGTCTATACCGTAACGAGGTTGCGTGTGTTCGGGTATATCAAGTGTGTAATAACTTAAGAGTTACGTAAAGCACCTCGATTTGTGTGGGGGCATATATTCGTTTCGACTATATTATTTCTTTCATAAGGCTTCCATTAGATTTTATATCTATAGAGTGGGATGAATATGAGGCATCATCAGTTGACTTGGTTCAGTTACTTGAACGATTATTTCAACAATTTTAAGTTATATATTTGTGTGTTAGTCCACCCGCGAAACTCGCGGGATCTTAGACTAGTGTTATATAAAAAAATTCAACCACACGGAGTCTATTCTGTTAATAGAAAGTTGACTTTCATTTAGCATAGAGTAAATCACGTTTTTAGCCCCGTGGTTATATCACTTTTACTATATTAGCCTAAAATAAGAATTTTTAACATATCTGCCCCCATGGTCTCTATAACTAACCATTTTGGCCCATAAGTCTAACCATTTTAGCCGCCATGGTCTCAATAACTAACCATTTTGGCCCCCATGATCTCTAGACTTAGGGGCCAAAATGGTTAGTTATAGAGACCATGGGGGCATATATGTTAAAAGTTCTTATTTTGGGCTAATACAGTAAAAGTGATATAACCACAGGGGCCAAAAACGTAATTTACTCTTTAGCATAAAACCAAATAGAATTACGAATAAGATATTTTCATATAAAACTACTACTACCTTCTTAAGCAAATAAAAATAGATATCCTTTTACAAACTACTACTATTTCTTAAGCAAATAAAACTAACACTACTTCTTAAGCAAAAGAAAGAAAATTAGGAGAATCATAGCTTCCTTTCTTCTACCGCTAACATAACAACCAATATACTAAGTTAACCTTGAGTGATGTTCAGCGTTTGCATAGTGCGGTTTAATTCCTCCACCGTGTCCTTTGCCAGTTGAATCGCTTCCTTTTGATATTTGCATCACGTTTTTCTGTGATAGCAGCTTCTGTTTCCTGAATCTGTCGTTGGAGATCTTCACATTTCTTTTCTCGATCGACCAATTTCTCTTTAAGAACCAACTCAGCTCCTACGGCACCAGTCAAAACATGTATCATCCTATTATGAACTTCCTCATCAAAACTGTGAACAAAAGATGATTTGTCCTCAAAAGATGCAAGGCATCTCAATGTACGTTCCACATAGGGAAGACAACACCTGTTCTTCAAATTGCAAATAACGTCCCTCTTCACTCCCATCTGTAATAGTGATTTAAATTGGCATTGTCGGTAACAACGGCGTCTAAAATACGCACAACCCTCACAATCGGCCATTTTAAAGGTTAAAGAAAACCCTGATTTTAAGGTGAAAGAATGAGAGAATTGTGATCGCTCATCGGGATTCTCGAACCGCTTTTTATAGCTGGAGAACACCTTTACCCTAAAGCCTTTTAGGCCCACAGGACAGGCCCACGAACCAAGGCCGGTGAGTGACGTATGCAGAGAGAGAGAGAGAGAGAGAGGAAAAAGAGTGAGTGAAAATTACATAGACTATAAGATATAATTTTGACTCGACTTTTTAATAAAAGAAAGAGTAAATTACAAGTTTTGTCCTTTATGTTTGTCCCAAATTTCAAGCGCTGTCATTTACCTTTAAAATTGATGACTTTTGCACCTAATGTTTGAAAATGTTGCACGTTATGTCCTTTAGGGCAAACACAGTTAGAATTTTATGTTAAGTTGTGTCATGTGCATTGCACATGAGGGTAGAACAGTCATTTCCCCTCCCCACTTGTGTTCCCTCTTTTAAAACCCTAATAACACCCCCAATTCATCTTCAACCCCAATTCATCTTCAACCCCAAACCCTAATTCCAAAATAAACCGTCTGCAACAAAATTCTTAACCCAATTCTCACAACAATCAAATCATTCATCTTCATCAACTTATCATAGCGTCAACTTAAAGCAATCAATCACGTATTCCACACAATTTGGAAAGCAAGGAGGGGTTCTGTAAGCATTTGATTCCGGCTTCGAAGTCGCCGATGAAATTGAGCTCTGCAATTTCCATTTTGATGTTCAATAAAGACAGAGGATTTGTGAATGTTGAAGAGATTAGAGAGAGAGGAAGTTTAGAGAGAGAAAGAGAGTGTAGAATTTCTTCCATTTTGATATCCGCCGGTGTTACGGATTCAGATTTGAAGAATAAGTTAGAACTGAATACGTCGACGGTACCTGAATACTTCGACGGACACTTGTTATAAACGTGTCGGAACTGAATACCTCGACGGTACCTGCGCTGATGAGGAACTCCATCAATCAGAGATAGAAACCGTAGTAGGACCCGATGAAGGTGAGTTCCTTGTTGTTAGACGCACCCTGTACGGTTACCGATACAGTTATAGTTAAATTGGTTGGTATAGATTTGGATGTAAATTGTTTCACTATGTATATGTATATATCTGTATCTATAGATTTGGATGCATAAATTGGTTGTGCATTTTGAAGAATTGAATAATTGTTTCTATTAATCAACAGATTGTAATTACTAATCTTGAAATTCTCAGCTAAAAACAATCTGGTTTACAATCCGAATCGGAAAACTACCGTGGAATGATCTTTGAGACCAAGTGAGAGTGTCAAGGATTTTGAAGAACCAGAGTAGAGTTGCTGAAAACAAACCAGAAGGGGTTAATTAATAATTACCATATATACAACATAGGTTAAACTTTTTTTAAAATGTATAGAAACATACCTTATATGTTCGATAAGCTGGCGATTTTAGGTGATTAAGATGTTAGCAATGGATGTTTTAGAGAGAGAAAGTGATGAGAGAGAGTAATGGAGGATAGAGAAGAATGGACGAAGAAGATGACAGACTAGTCCCTAGTTTTGTTTTGTTATCAGAGTATTAAAAGGGGGAAAAGAGAAGTGGGGAGGTGAAATGACCGTTCTACCCTCATGCCATAAAGGACATAGCGTGCAATATTTTTAAACATTAAGTACAAAAGTCATCAATTTTAAAGGTAAATGACAGCGCCAGAAATTTGGGACAAACATAAAGGACAAAACTTGTAATTTACTCTAAAAGAAATAACAATTTGTCTGTGTATGTACAAGTAGCCATTGGCGGATTTGAGGTCGAATGGCTACTCCCCAACTCCCGCCCCTTCAATTAGGCCACCACTCTGGCCTAATTATATTCTCAAATGGCGCTTGGAATGTTATTCGCAATCGCAATGTTTATACATCTCACTCCCTAGTGAGGCATGTTGTACCTGTGAATTTCGATGTGATCTTCTTAGAGCTAACTGATTTAGCCAGACTCAACAGTGTGCACAATGGTGAGGCCACACCGCTACGATTTACCTATCGGCAGCGTGATGATGACGGACATTGGCATCCGATCATAATTGAAACACAAGTACAGTTTAACCATTTCAGAGATTTGACTTAAACACAACCAGCCAACAGAAACATGGGTCTGTATCTAGATGTTGAGGTTGTACCTGTGGTTGTGATTGAGGTTGAACCAGGGCAAGGGTTGTTCTAATTTTTAGATCCGCTTATGATTTAGTAATTTTGTTTCTGTTTTTGCAAGTATTCACAAAGATCATGTTTTCGGTATTTGGAAATCAGTTATATTGAGATTCTTGAGTTGAGTGGCATCAATTTTGATAACCTCCACACCCCCGCAAGCAGACTGATTAAGTTTAAGATTAGACAGTAGAGGAAGACAAATACTTAAAACCTTGAATCCCTTCGTATTGCAACCTATTAAGGTGAGATTCTTCAGGTTTGCACACTTAGAGAAAGATCGGTATTGTCACACCTCGAAATACCAGAGCTTGGCGTGACTGGACCGGTATCTTCATTGCATAGTGGAAGTATTTGATCTAAGACTTCTAGAAATTGAACGCCTGCTAAGTACTCGAAATTCCCATGGGTTCTCCTATTCCAACCGTTCCATAGTTTTGAAAATGCAACTTGAGAAAGAACATGCGAAAAAGTCAACATAAAGTTGAGCGAGTTCATAGTTTGTTTGAAAAAGATTTTAAACAAATCTTTTTGTTTACCGGTTTAAAAGTTGCGGATAAATTTAATAAAATCATTTTCTCGGCATGTTATATGAAAACTGTGAGTCTAGCCCACGAGAGTCTTTGTGCATTGCATGAGAGAGAATGGGTCGAGCCCAAAAGAGTCTTTGTAAGCAGGACCAACTCGTCCTTACTTATACGTAAGTGAAAAACGTTACCAAGTTCGTAAATCCATGTGTTATGAGTTTGCGTCAGCTGAATCTTAAAAACATTTGAAAGTTTAGGTATCGAAATCCGGTATGTAAAGCGTCAACGAACATGTTGATCATTAATGTATAGCTAGGACATTAATATGTGTGCCGACATAGGAAGCCACCAACCAGTAAGCGATTTAGTACCGGTCCACCCGACAAGGGTAACAAAGGAAACTCCATGTGGCCACACAAGGACCCATAAGTGGGGCTCGCCCTGTGCCCGATAGATCTACCCCCTTTGTTCCTTCGTCTTAAACAAGATTAATGGTGCTTTAAGTATCAGCGTATTCGCACGTGACCTACCAATTCATTCTGTAGCTTAACCATACCAAAGTAACATGTAATGTGTGTGATACTGGGCCTAGCCCATGTCCTTGGGCCTTGCCCATGTCCATGGGTGTCCTTGGGCCTTGCCCCTCTCGTAAAACCCATGCATGTTTCGAGAAAAACTTATGTTTTTGTAAAACCGGTATGTTTAGCATGATCTTTTCGTAAACCATTTGAATTCGCTGAAATACTGTTGTGAAATGGTTTATAAATATGTGATATCGTTTATCAAAACATTGTGTGTCTTTGCAAAACTTGCATGTCTTTCCACCCCCGGAAACGTTTATAAAAATGTAAAAACCGTAAAAAGCGACGGTTATGAACTCACTTGGATATCCTTGTGCAAAGCTAGCTAAGTGTGTATTCCATAGTGTCGTTTCCAAGACGTGATTCGCTAGCGTGCGTTCTATAATATCCCTAACACGGAATATCTTATAAGTTTCTAAAATAGATGCGGTAACTAACTACGTGTCACCGAGCTCTGCCGAATCGTTAACCGAACGATTCGACGGTAAGTTGATAACTTAATGGAAACGATTAAGTTGTACTTGTTAAGTCTCGTTTAATGTCGGTAATTAATAAGTCTTGGAAAGACTTAGTTCTCGAAAGGTTTATAAATATATAAGTATTTTTATAAAAATATATAACTACACCGATATAATTACGTTAGTCGTTCCGAGAAATCGTACGTTTATGTAATAAACATTTCTAAGAAGATAGTATATTACCAACTCGTATATTGCTATATCGTGTGCCATTTAGGCGTTTGAAATAAATATAAAAAGTTATATTTATTTTATAGAAGAATCATCAAGTTGTTTGATGTTTGAAATAAATATATAAACTATATTTATTTTATAAAAGGATACGAGTCGTTTAATGTTTGAAATAAATATATAAACTATATTTATTTTTATATAAGAATTCGTGTTGTTTGATATTCGAAATAAATATATAAACTATATTTATTTTTATAAAAAGAAGTCGGTTTGTTTGTTATTCGAAATAAATATATAAACTATATTTATTTTTATAGCGGAAATCCGAGTTATTTGATGTTCGAAATAAATATATAAACTATATTTTTTTTATAAAAGAATTGTCGAAATTTCGAAGTTTAGAATAAATATAATAAACATATTTATTGTCGTAAATAATAATATCCGAATTCGTCGTTTTCGTATGTTTGTAAATTGTCGCCGAAAGTAATTGCATATTTGTATTTGTTTTTCTAAAAGATTACTTGAATTCCGATAGTTTGTTTTAAAATAAAACACGTTTTATTTTACGGATTTACGGACAGAGTTTCCTCTGTTTTTGGACGCCCCCGACAACAAAAGTTGTCGTTATTTTTCAAAATTCAATCATGATTCAACAATGTATATGTATATAATCAATTTATATAAATAAACTAATAAATAATCCAAGTACTTTTAACTAATAATTCATGTGTTTGATTGGTTCGGGAGCTCGATTTCGCGTAAGTAAGCCACCATTAATTATGTAATAACTATGAACGTGATGTTATCTTTACCAAATCTTTCGTGTCGATATGTCTGAGTAGGCTGACTGAGTTGACCGAGTCAACTCACTGTGTTGACCAGGTTTGACCGAGTCAACCCGAACCACGAACCGAACCGCCCCTGACTTATGTTGACAGAACCGAAGCTGTTGACCAGTCCTGACCCGAAACCCGAGAGCCAAAACTAACTGAGCCGCGACACCCGAATTGAGTCGACCCGGTTTGACCAGTCACTCGCTATGTTGACTCGGTTGACCCGGAACCAAAACCTGAACCAAAATGAGAATCTGTAACATTATAACCCAGTAGACGATTTTGCTTGAAAACATCCCCAACCTGACCCGAAACATAACCTCCACCACCACTGTCGGTCAACATCATCGCTCATCAGAAAAGAATAAAAGAAATCGAGGGGTTTAGTGGTTTACCACGAAAATCATCATCATATTCGCTGCTGTCTTTCTGTCGTTCCGCCGCATACCTCATCATCAATATCATAATCATCATCAACATCAGATCACCGACGAAACGAGAGGGAGATGAGAGTGTTGCGTGTATACGGATCTGGCACAAGAGATGAAGAGGAGATCGTGGTGTGGGGGTGTGGTTACCGGGGATTCTATAACGGGGGGTGTCGGAGGTGGGTTTGGTGTCATCGGAGAACGGAGACGCCGGAAAACCGACCGGTCACCGGTGTGAGATCGAGAGAGAGAGCAGGGGTTTGTTTGGTGTGTGCAGGCGTTTGAGATGTGAGGGAACTGAGGTTTTGATTTGGGTTTGTCCGTGTTTGTTCTAGGGTTTCTAAAGAAAGAGAGAAGAGTTTTGTGCGTGTATGATCTGCTTTCAAAAAAAAAAAAATGGAATGGAGAAGGGTTTTGCTACACATATATATGTCTAGGGTTTTGATTTTCTTAATGGGCTTGGGCTCAAGGCCCACAAACCCAATCCCGTGTTTTAAGTGGCCCATCATATATCCGAAGCCCGCTTTCAAAACCCGAACGCGTAACATTGTAAACTAACATTTTAGATTTAAAAATATGAAACACGGTGTAGGTTGTCGTTATTGGCGCGTCCGTTCGTCGATTACGTAAAACCGCGTAAATTTCGTCGTTTGTCGTTCCAATCCGTTTTTCAATCCGGTTTCGACTACTGTTATTAAAATTTAATTACGAAGCTAAATATAGCGTAAAATTTAAGTTTTTGGAGGTAGCACGCATCTCTGATGCTTTCGTTTCGTCGCCGGTGTGTTCCTTCAGTCGCGTTTTTTCGTTCACGTTTGCGTTTTGTGACGTACGGAAGTACGATAAATTCGCAAAACTAAATTTATAAATATAAAATACGCGTATAAAATTCGTATTTGTCGGCGTTGTTAGTATTTTGTTCGGTTTCCGTTCGTTACCGTTCAACGTTTAGTAGATTTTTCCGTAGATCGTCATACGCGTACTATAATGTCGGATAGACATTCCTAGGCATCCAAAAGGCCTAATTAAGTTAATTCGCATCATAAACACTATTTATTATCGTTTTAAACATCTGTTAATTGCGTAATTAGAGGCGTAAATTACCGGTTGTCACAGGTATTTTCATCACAACACAAAGTGGCATAGTGAAGATACAAAGTTGTTAAGGCAGGGAGCTCCCAGGTAGATGTTGCTTTAAAGACAAATGAAAAAATTTTCATCGTACGATAAGGATAAGCTCTAGCTGCAGTATATTCCATTGTCAAACTAAGATGTTTTAGAGACTGAGAACTAAAGATAGAAATAGGGATTTGAACATCATACTCAATTAAGGTTGCAAGATTCAACGTTTGGATGTTGTGAGAAAATGCATACTTTATAATTTGTTTGAGGAATGCATCAGTATACTCTCCATGAAGACGAAGCTTCACAGAGGACACTTCTGTTTGATTATTGCGGTCAGAGAAAACATGTGTAACAAATTTGGGAAACTTGTGCAACAAAGAGAAATCACCGGTTGAGAAATTGAGATAAGGCATTGAAGTCCATATAAACCACCATCTAGATAACAAAACATTGTTCGAATAGCATGTTTGATGCTAATAAAAGAGAGGATTTTATAAATAAGACAATCTAGCAAGCTACTTAGTCTATCTTCTTCTACATTCATTCTCTTATCATCATGTCTAGAATCCATTCTCTTACGTTGATGCAATTATGCATTAACAGACATGCTAATGTTTAGTATTCATCTTGAGGCTTGTTTTTTAAACAAGTATCATCTCCAAAAGCTGCAATATGATAGAATACAACAATCAGGACATGTTAAAAAAAAGAGTTGATACAAGTAACCTTTATTCATATCATAATAACATCTATCAATGACATTTATAAGGAAGAGATTTTAGAATACCTAAATGCAGGCTATGTATTAAGCTTGATAGATGAAAACACTGAAGCTATGCGACGATTCTTGATAGAAAAAAAATTAACAAGCGTGAAACAAATCAATAAAATACTAGAGATCACCTCCGTACGATACTGAGTTTGTATGATAAGTGGTCAGATTAATACGACAGCCACACGGCGGCAGACGGAGGTGATCGGCGACGGTGTGGTGTCAAGCAGACGATTTAGGGCTCAGTGATCTCTTTAGAGATAAAACCACTACTAAAATTACATTTTGACAAATTAGGGCTTTCGTTTTTTACAAAAAGTCATAAAATTCGTTTATTTTATAAAAACCTCCCAGATCTTGTTCTTTATTTCTAGAGAAAATTACTTTTTAAGTTTCTGTATTTTAGGAGTGTTAACTACTCAAGTCCAAAATTAAAATGTTTAACTTCCTAAGTCCCTAAACGCTCTTTTAGTAACCTTTCAAATCCAAAATTTTAACATCGTTATAAACTTTTTGTTAAATAACCAAATTAGCCCTATAGTTAAATAATAAAAAATAATTTAATATTACATTTCTCTTATATATATATATATATATATATATATAGGAGAAAGATCCGTTAGGAACCACCCTTTATTGCGAAAACCGCGAAAACCAATGTGAACACAACCAAAAATACCTAAAAATAGCTAAAAAAAACACACATATTTTTTTTAATATTTTTTACGTTAAATTCGTAGTATTTCGTTATTAAAAAAATTGCCTACTAAAAGTAGCGATTTTTAAGTAAAAAATATTAAAAAATTGTGTCTTTTTTAGTTTTTTAAGGTTTTTTGGGGTTTAGTTTTTTCATTTAGCTTGGGTGTGTGTGGGGGGGGGGGGGGTTAGGTGTTTTTTAGGTTTTTTTTTTTGGGGGGGGGGGGGGGGGAGGGTGGGGGTTAGTTTTTTTTTTTTTTTTTGGAGGGGGGGGCGGGGTTTAGGTTTTTTGGATGGGGGTGGGGTTAGGTTTTTTATGTATTTTTGGTTGTGTTCACACTGTTTCTCGCGGTTCTCGCAATAAAGGTGGTTCTCGCAAAAAAAAATCTAAACCCCCCCTCCAAAAAAAAAAAAAACCTACCCCCCAAGCTAAATGCTAAAAACTAAACCATCCCCCCATTTTGGTTGGTTAAAAACCTGTTTTGTGTCAAGCTTGAATTTAAGCTTGCTAATTTTTGTTAGTTGATCAGAATTAATCATGTAATCTGATACAAAACCTTTTTCGTTTTCACTAAAGTTTATTACTTCAGTTACTTCTTGTTCGATTGATTCTTTCGAATCTTCAAACGAATTTTTAAAACTCATTTTAAAATTTTTTCTTTTAAAATTTATTTTAAAAATGTTTATTTAACTTGAAATTCAATTTATTGAATTCAATCGATCGAATTCTTAGAATTCAATTTATTGAATATAAAATTCGTATTAGAATTATTAATCGATTTAAACCAATCGATAGATAATTTGAATATGAAATTATTAGCCGACAAATGTAGACTAATATAAACAATTTATGAACAATTTTGAAATTGTTTAATTGTGGAATCAGTCCTTTGAATTTACAAAATTCATTATTTTTTGTAGTCATATTTTGACTAAATTTTTTAGATTGAAAAATCATTTGTTTCGATAGTTGTTAATCGATTTCTTTTGTGTTTATTTATAAACATCATTTTTATTTTCTTTCAAAAACTTAGTTTTATGTGTGAATAAAATTCTTTTTTAAGATTTTAAGGAGAGATATGAAATATCAATCTTGAAGTAATTTAACAGTTTGAAATAAAATCTATACCTTTTTCTTCTTGTATTTTCTTCTTGAAAGGTTTCTATTTCTTCTGCAAGGGACCAATCCAACCCTTAATTTCCCTAACGGCCTCCTGCCTAAGCGGTACTTCAACGGGCTCCAGGAATCCAGGTTTTACAGAATAAAAACAACTTCATGATAGAAAATAAGATAGAGGGTTACAAAGGAGTTTTTATTTCATAACTGTTCTCCCAAAGGAGAACTTCTTGATATTTACATAACCCCCTTAAAGGAGTTTCTACTCCATACTAAAACACATGCTTAGAACTTAAGAAAGTTCAAAAACATGAAAAGTAAAAGTGGGTGAGTATTTTTGGTTGTGTTCACACTGTTTCTCGCGGTTCTCGCAATAAAGGTGGTTCTCGCAAAAAAAAAACTTAAACCCCCCTCCAAAAAAAAAAACCTACCCCCCAAGCTAAATGCTAAAAACTAAACCACCCCCCACCCCCACCCAAGCTAAAATGCTAAAAACTAAACCCCAAAAAAACCTAAAAAAAATAAAAAAACACACACAAAAATTTTTAAAATTTTTTTTTTGGTAACGAAATATAGCGTTTTTTTTTATAAAAAACATTAAAAAAATTGTGTGTGTTTTTAGCTACTTTTAGGTATTTTTGGTTGTGTTCACATTGATTCTTGTATTAATGGGTGGTTCCTAACGGATCCTTCTCCGATATATATATAAAGAGAGAAAGGAAGTGTAGAATACAATTCCTCTTATCCTACATTGCGTACGCGACTACAGGATCAAAACACGTGTCCCTGATTTAGTTTTCATAGCTAAGGGCAAAACAGACAATTCATTCAATCGTAACTCTCTCCTCACCAGTGAACTCGCCATGATCACTGACGAATTCAACATATTCAAAATCAACATCTGGGTTTCGTCCGGTGCTACTCTGTGGATCCATAGAAAACAACAATCGATTAAAACTCTAATCGCATAAAAATGGCACCCGCAAATGTATAATTTTAAAATTTATGCATATTTTGAAAGTGATACTATTTGATTGTAATGGTTGTGATGGTTTTTAATTATATGTGAGGCCAATTCATATATATGTATTAATTTGAAACATTGGGATGAATAGTACTACAGTAATTTTTTTTTTGTCTTTAACTTTGTCTTTTTGTTTTTTTTTTACTTTTATCCTTTAACTTTCAGTAATAACTCTTACGACCCCTTAACTTTCTAAATATTTTTTTACCGAGTTTTACGTCTTTATTTTTATTTTATTTATGTGTCGATATAAACTTAAGTTGATTTACGTTTCGACATAATTTTTTTGTGTTTCTCAACTTTCAGTATTCACACTGACAACCCTTTAACTTTCTAAATACTTTTGTAGTCGGTGATTTTTTTTTTCTTTTTTTTTTACTTTTAACCTTTAATTTTCAGCATTGACTCTTACAACCTCTTAACTTTCTAAATACTTTTTAATCGACTTTTACGTCTTTATTTTTATTTACGTGTCTATATAAACTTAAGTTGACTTATGACATAAGTTTTTTTTGTGTTTTCTCAACTTTTAGCATTGACACTGACAACCCTTTAACTTTCTAAGTACTTTTGCAATCGAGTTTTCCGGTCGATGTAAAACACGTGTCGACAAACTTTTGTACTTACCACGACTTTATTTTGTAAATTTTCTCTTTCGACTGCTATATCGAATCAAAAACCGGGTCGCCCCGCCGCGAAGCGCGGTTGTAACCCACTAGTTGTTATGGAATCACATGGTATTAATTTCGCATGTTTTGAGACAGACAAATCACATGTAATGATAATGCATTAGATGTGAATTTCGCATGATTTGAATGATAAAACCACATGTTATTCTCATTTTTTATTGAATATCTCATGAGAAATCGCATATTATAAGAACCCGAACATTACTTTCACATTAATTTCACATGTTTTTGAGACACACAAATCACATGTAATGATGATGCATTAGATGTGAATTTCGCATCAGTTGAATGATAAAATCGCATGTTCTCATTTTTTATTGAATATCTCATGAGAAATCGCATATTATAAGAACCCAAACATTACTTTCACATGTATTCCCATATGATAAAATCCCTAAAATCGCATGGGGAATGAAATCGCATGTTGTGTTTTATGGGGTGAAATCGCATGAGGGATGAAGATCTGACGGTTTGGGTTATCGCGTACGCAATGTACGATAAGCCATTTTGTACATTAATTGGCCAACAACCTCCCAAAAGTGAAGTGTGTGAACTGATCTGGACCCTTGATTTGCATCATCTTAAGATTTTAAATGAAAGGCATGATAGTAATTATTTGGTTAATTTTTTATATTTATTTAAATGAATAAGGGTATTTGTGTAATTAAACAATGAAATAATTCAAAACCCGGAAACTTAATAGTTTCCATACCTTCTCGATTCCAACAATCCCTTTAATATAGCACATCCAGTTTTACAATCCCTAATATTCAACTTTTATTCAACGACCATCTTTATCTCTCACTTTCATTACCGTCATCATGGATAAAACACAGAGGAGGTCCGTTGAAGTTAACAAGTCGCCGGAATACTCATACGATTTTCAACAACAAAGGTACACAATGATAAAGTGTAAATGTTTATATAATTCAGTAAATTGTTTCATGTTGTGTATGTTTTATACTTCTTTTAAGAACATCAAATCGGAAGCTAGTTTCTTTAATATGTTGTAATAGTTGTTTAATCACGATGTTTTGGTCCAATGGTGTGTTTTGATCAGTCATTGTTTGAGTACATGATTAATTTTTTTGAAATGATAGGGTTAATTTAACAAGATAGTTGATTTTGCTATGTTTTTAGGCATTATATGTGCCGTAAGGTTATGCTTTTAGTTTGGTTGATTTGGTGTAAAATCGTTGATGTACACATGTGTATAGCGTTCACAAGAGTTTCGAATTCATTGCTTATGTAAAATCGTTGATGTACACTTGTGTAAAGCGTTCAAATTAGTATACAATTGCGTATTATACTGATTGATATTGAATTGGGGAAAATGTTATTTTTCTTGCTAAAAGTGACTAGTGTGTGTATAAATGTTGAAATATACACTTGTGTATATTGTTTTTTGGCCTGCTATGAACAATGTTATATTATGTTCTTAAAATACACTGTTGTATAAACATGCTTCGTATGATGATTTGAATATGCCCATTTTTTTTGTTTATCTTATTTTCTTAGGTGGGTGTACACATATGTATTCGAATGATTGTTATTGTTGATTTGGGTGAAAGTATAAGAGTTGACACATGTGTATATTTGTTGAATGTAAATTTTATGAATGCCAAGGTATAAGTATGAACATTTGTGGATGCTGATGTCAAGCTAATTTGAACATTGTTATCTTAGGCCTGTGATTTGTCTTGCTTTTTCCTGTCATCTGTGTTCATGTACATACTAATGAAAATGTGACATCCCACATCGGTTGTGAAGGGGAACAAAGGCTTCCTTATAAGGGGCTGGATACCTTCACCATCATGACGCGTTTTGAAAACCGTGAGGGGCGGACGCCGAGGGCGTGCTGGCCGCCAAAGCGGACAATATCATGGTGCGGTTACGCTGGGCTGTTACAGATGGTATCAGAGCCAGGGCCGGACCGGTGGTGCCAGGTCCTGCGAGGACGCTGGACCCCTTAAGGGGGGTGGATTGTGACAACCCACATCGGTTGTGAAAGGGGAACAAAGGCTTCCTTATAAGGGGCTGGATACCTTCACCATCATGACGCGTTTTGAAAACCGTGAGGGGTGGACATCGAGGGCGTGCTGGCCGCCAAAGCGGACAATATCATGGTGCGGTTACGCTGGGCTGTTACAGAAAATGTGTTTGTAGGTCTAGATTTTGTTATAATTTGTTTTCTACGTTGTATGTGGTGTTTGTTTTTTCTTCTCGCTGTACAAACTACTTGTCTTTATAGGCTCAAATTTAGTATTGAAATATTATTTTTGTAATTTACATTTATGTACATTATCGTAATAATAATACATGCAATGTAGTTGTGTAGTTGAGTAATCTCATTTTGTTTACATTTGTAGGTTCGAAACGGTAACAATGAGAAGAAGTAAGTTTTAGGTTATTTAAAAGATTAAATGATTGAAAAGTACGAATCGATGTTCTAATATAATAATAGGAACATATTTAATTTAATCGTGTAGGGGGAAAGTGAGAGGATAGCTCGTATATTGGCTCGTAGACTTAATAATACAAAAGATTGCCGTAGGTTTTGTTTTTATTAAGTTCGGACGATGAAGAAACGGACAACATAGGTGAAATTGTTTTTATATTAAAGTTCATATATTAGTAACAACGTGTTGAATACATTAATTTTACACTATTTTATAGCCTTTTTATATGGTTTTTTAACATAATTAACATGAAAAAAGTGGACAATATGTCAAAAGAAATAAGGGATCGTAAGG
The DNA here is from genome assembly GCA_030545235.1 of Helianthus tuberosus. NCBI lineage: Eukaryota > Viridiplantae > Streptophyta > Magnoliopsida > Asterales > Asteraceae > Helianthus > Helianthus tuberosus. The sequence continues at coordinate 5,045,732 of CM060431.1, read as the reverse complement.
AAGGGTAAGGGTTGGCCGATGCAAAGGATGTTGATATAGTCTATAAGAAAGATGAAAGTAATATTATGTAAATATATGTTTTTTTTGTTTATAATGTTTACAAATATATTGTAATAATCTGGGTTTTTTTTCCGTAGGTTTTGTTGCTGACAAAACTGGTCATGCTAATAGCGAAAATAAGCGGGAAAAAAGGTGGAACAACCATGCGAAAAGATGGATATTGACGAAAAAGGTAACTAACACAATGTAAACCTTTAATTTGAAAAACAAGATAAACTTTGAACTAATGATAGTAAAGAAATATCCTAAAATTTTTATAGCTGATAATAGAGAAGCATGAGGTGACATAAAAATCGAGAGCAAGCAGATTAGGGATAAAGAAAAGAAAGGTTGTCCGGCCAGAATGAAACGTATGTCGTTGAAAAGGGGAAGAAAACAAAGAGTCAACCCTGTTCGTGTTCCTTTCGCCGATGAAGCAGAAGGTAAAATTATACTATTGCAATTGCTAGTAACATTATATAAATTTGCTGTTTAAATGTATTTAAATGAGTTATTATGTTATGTGTTTAGTTGATATTAAAGATAGTCCAAGTACACAACGTACAAGTAGAAATAGAAAACTGAACGGTGACGGTGAACGACATGAAAGATCAGGTATGGTTATGAGTGTAATTGTACACATGTGTATTAAAGTAGATCTAACCTTTTTTAATCTCTTTTGTAGCGTCGGGTAACAAAGTTGATAATAGCGCGTCGTTGGATTCCGTTAAGCATGATACTGATGAAAAAGATGAAGAAAACGGAGGTAACTGTCACACCCCAACCGATGGCGGAATCATCGGGGCGCGGCACTAGGCGAATCAGATTGCTCAAGAGAATCCATAACAACTATATTGCGATAATATTTAATGCATTTGTTATCCCATACTAACAAATAATACAATCACATAAGTTATCACAGATTTATTGTCCTCTCGAACAATACAAATCCGACAACCTAGATTTTAGTTGAGTTTCTAGACCTCCTAGCTTGATTTGATATAGTCTGCGAACTAACCTGCAACATACGTTAAAATATTTGTCAATACAAAAGTATTGGCGAGTATACAGGTTTGATAAGTAGCATAAATAGATAAAAAGTGTAGCGAATTTCCATATGCAAGAACGTAACACACGACATATATACTCACAAAGCTGATACTACCAACTAAGTCCTCGATGCTCGAATATGCGATGGCAAACCAGACCCCGTCGGGCGCAATAGTACTATACTAGTCATGGTGGGACGTCGCGAGTATAAGCCCTAGCACATATGCAGCTAGCATCACGTATATCTATGCATAACAGTTATTCGCAAGTGATAATTCGATTGCTTGAATAATTCGTTTGATAAGTTCGATTTGTTAGAAATGTATGTTACACCCAAAATACGATTAAAAGGGTTCAAGTATACTCACAGTGCATATTCAGCAACTAAGTACTGCTTGATTGATTGGTTGAGAGTGCGTCTGACTTAGCCTGATTGATTTAGAGTGCGTTAAATGGCGATGGACGAATCAGGTGACTATTGGTCATTCGGTCGGATGGCAATCCGGCCGGATGGCCATTCGGTTGAAATGATAAGGTTCAGTGACTATCCGGTCGGATGGCAATCCGGCCGGATGGTCATTCGTTTGGATGATGCGTGCTTAGTGACTATCCGATCGGATGGAGATCCGGTTGGATGGTCATTCGTTTGAAATGAGTGGTGATCCGTCCGGATTGTCATGTATTCCGTCCGGATTGTCATGTAATCCGTCCGGATGACATGTTATCCGTGCGGATTACATGTTATCCGTGCGGGTTACATGTGATTCGTGCGGACAACACGTCTGTTTCGCATTCTAAATTCTGTTTCAGAGTGTTTGACGAAAGGAATACGTGTAGAGTTACCGGGACAGTGAAATCTCGCACTAACACTAGACGTTCCGTCAAATCCCGACCCGCTCTAACGGCCGGGAATCACCCCGTTCCGTCAGATCTGGCCGTTCGTGATGGTTCTTCCTGGTTAACTCGAAATCGCACAGTTCCTTGGGTAAATACATAGATTTAGGCGATATTTGTTACCAAAACATGTGGAAATCACCCAGATCTGAGTTGTTTATGGTGGGATGAGGTCACAACTGGAAGTTCATAAGAACTCTTGGTGACATCACCTCAAAACGCCTCAAATCCGCAGATTTCATGGTTAGAATTTGAGTTTTAAAAGGTAGAATGATGTAGAAGGTAGTGTAGATCATAGAAGTACAAGTTTCTAGGTTGAAATCTTACCGGATTTATGAGGAATCGAGAGGAAAGGGTCTTGAAGCGTGTCTGGTCGAGTGGGAGCTGTCACATCACTTGAACAATGGTGTGGCAGGCTATTTATAGGCGAAAGAGGAGAAGGGAGTCTCAGATCCGGATTGCTCATCCGTCCGGATTTCTGTCCGCCCGGATTGCTATCCGTCCGGATGGCTATCCTGACGCGATGAATTTCTTCGTTTTTAATAGTTTTGATAGTTTTCGAAGTACACGCTTTTTATATTACATTTATATTATTATTATATATGTATATATATATCACTAGGGGTCGTATTTACGTATCCATATTCCAAAGTTTCGATAATTAACAACCGGTTTTCGCTTCGAGTATGCGACTATTAGCGACGCTTCGCGGCCATCAGAGAGGGTAGTATAGGTCCTTTCCTGATATCGTCGCGAACGTTATTGCGTGTTGTGCCACAAAGACTAACGGGGTACCATTAGCTCGTATTGTCATCGTCGTCACAACGACTGGAGTTATAGCACTCACCCGAGAGTCCCTGTAAGTTTTAGTTGTTTACGTTTCGACACATCACGGCCGCCGAGGGGGGTAGAATAGGTCCTCACTTAGTACCTCCGCGAGTGTTAATGTTTGTGATAATAGTGTAGTATAGCAATATTGTATTTCGAAAATATGCGATTATCTTTCGAATAGCGATATATGCAATATAGTTATATTATGATCCGAATCTCTGGTGCTAGGCGTAACGAGTATATCAGGTAGTAACAACGCACAAAAGTGCGGGTTGTTACAGACTCCCCTACTTTAGGAAATTTCGTCCCGAAATTAATCCAATAGGTAGACCTTTGAGAGTTGATCCTGGATAGGTAGCGATACAATGAGTGAATTGGGGAAGAGTTGACAAGCGAGAGCGTTTCGAATAAGAGAGATCGATTGCGATAGCGAGGAGACGACGTAAAGACAAGAGTAATATCCCACGAGTTGGCGTTCCACAGTTCCTCTAGTCGTGAAGAATCCGTTAGCTCGAAGCGATTGAAATTTAAAGAATTTGGAAGGTTTTCTCATGACGTAGGGTTAACTGAGTCGATCGTTAACCATCGTCACAAGGAAGTTTAAGTTTTAAACATTTTAAGGAATCCAAGATGAAAACTGGGGCTACGAAAACTCTTCTATGGCATGGGTTCAAGCTGAACTCGATGTTGAACCAACGTCTCAACAGATTCTTGTTTTTGATATTGCAAAAGGTTTTAAGGAAAAATTTGGACTCATGAAAGCTTCCTTTGAACGTGGAGTTAAGCTGATTCGATGTTACCTCCACATGGTGAGGAATTTCACTTGTCCCATAGTTTTAATAAAAGTTTTTATAAAAATAAGTTTTTAACCGTTTGAAAAGATAATTTAGCATCAGGCCCCACTTGGCACCTTCCCACGGAAGTTCGTTAATATGTTTAAAACACTTATATATAGGAAGTACCAGCGGCGTATCCACCATGCTTTGCACATATTACTTCTGTTTCGTGTGGCAGTGTCAGGTGGGCCGATATGACACGGATAGAATTGCGTTTACTCGGTCCACTCGATAGAAAGTCAGACCGAGTGTAAGATAGAATCGAATAAGTTTAAGCCGGCGAGTTGAATTTCGAACGTAGCTACAACAGCGTGCGCGAGTAGCCTGATGACACAAAACATTTATGTGTCGTGTCTGGTTAGGCGCCGAGCGATAAGCGATTAGCGTGTTTTTGATTAGACTCCACTTTGAACCCACATGGCATGTTTCCACGAGGGTTTGCTAGCATGGTGAAGCACCACGTTTCACCAGGTTAGCTTCGCCTCGTGAAGCGATGTCATGTGTACAGACTGCAAGGAACACCAAGCGAGCGATAAGCGGTAGACTATACACGATAAGTGGTAAGCGATTAGGTGATTACGCGAATAACATACACACCACACTAGTAACGATGGCGATGATAATGAAGTACGATAATCGGCAGTTGTTGCGTTGCAATCGATGGAGGTATACACGATTCATGCGGTTCGATTTGATTGATTAACACCACCGAGTTTAACCATCGTCAGACCCCACATGGCCTTTTTCCACGAAAGGCCGCTTATATGGCTAAAACGCCTTGCTTTAACCATTTGAGCTTTGTCTCATGAAGCGAGGTCATGTGTGCTAACTTCACACGAATATCACATATAACGGTAGGCGATAGCGATAGATTGATACACAGCAAGCGATATAGTTTCACATAATAAGCGACAGAGATTGTGAGATACACATGATAAACGATTGTGATTAGTCGAGTTTTGTTTCGAACAAGCTTTACGTTTCGTTGCGACGCATCACAGTTATCGAGGAGGGTAGAATAGGTCCTCGCTCAGTAACGTCGTGAGTGTTTATGTACTCGTTAAGATTGATTGCTATAGCCTTACGACCAGTCTTGCGTTGATGCAATTGTCCTGCGAGGTAGACTCCATGGAGTCCATCGATGAGGCGATTGCACTGCGTTTGCAGACTTACGACAAGTCTCGCGATGATACGGTTTGTTACGCCTTGCGATTGAGTGTAGTGTGTTGAAAATAATCACAATAGTATATAGGTCTAATAACGTTCAACTCCACATGGCACTTTCTTCACGGAACTTCGGTAGTATGATAAAGCACACCTTTCTTGCCCCCTACTACTGAGATCCCGTGATTTGGTGTCATACTTTGTCGTAATGCTTATGGCACCTTAGAACTTACTACGATCTCCGTGCACTGATCCAAATAATCCCGTGTGCACCCGTGATTAATCGTTCCTTGCACGTTTATCGTACCTCGTTCTAAGAGTGTAGTGAGGGTAAAACACATTATTTCGTGGTATAGTATATAGTATGTGTGTGAATCTAGTCTAAGTGCAACGATTAAAGAGTGAAAGAGAGAACGAGGACGAGAGTTAACGTTATACATAGTAGCAACGTCGAGTAATGGAGTAGGTTCAAAACTTAGAAATTAACGTCGAAAATCGTATCATTACAACTTTATCCTACGCTTGCTAAATGTCTGATGCTGAAGACTTTTGCTGGAGCTGTCGTTGTTGTACTCAAGTTCACGGTTTGATGCGGCAGTTGTGGGTGAAGTGACCGTAACGGTTACAGTTATTGCAATAGCGACAGTCAGCCCCAACTGGATGATGATAGGTACACGAGTAACACTGAGGATGAGCTCCAGTGTAGGCTCGTTTTGGAAACATCGGAACTGTTCGAAGAGGTTTCAGTTGCAGCAGTTCGGTTGTTGATGAGCTCGGGCTTGAAGTCTTTCGTTTGCGACTGGGTTTGTTGGTGTCTTGCGAAGAGGTGTCGTCATTAGAGAATTCGTCTGAGGACTCACTTGCAGAATCTTTGACCGAGTCGTTGGAAGAATCGTCGGTAGAGTCATTAGGAGAATCGCCGGTAGATCCGTCAGAGGAATCGTTAGCAGATCCGTCCGAAGGATCGTCAGTGGATTCATCGGAAGACTCATTGTTAGGATCCTCTGAAGGATTAATGTTGATTGCTTGATGTGCTTTCTTGACAGGATTTCTTGAGAATAACCCTTCCATGAGTCGTTTGTTGTTGATTTCTGGAGCCAAGCGGTATGTCTCTTCGATAGTGGCAGGTCTTGCAGCTTCGACAAAATCACCCACACCTCAGGCAAGCCGCGAATGTACTTCGAAATGGCTTTTTCTGAAGTGTTGACTTGACTTGGGCAGATTATGCTAAGCTGTTTGAACCTAGCGGTGTAGCCAGCGTTGTCACCTTCGAATTGCTTGATTTCCCAAAATTCGTTTTCTAGCTTCTGAATTTCGTGAGGGGGACAGTACTCTTTCTTCATGAGCTCTTTCAGCTCATCCCAAGAGAGAGCGTAAGCTGCGGAGATCCCACGTTTGTTACGTTCGGCGGTCCACCAGTCGAGTGCTCGCGATTGAAATACTCCGGTAGCGCAAGTAGTACGGAAACTATCGGGGCACCTGCTTTGACGAAGGGTAACTTTGATAGAATCGAACCACTGGAGTTGTAACAACCCGCACTTTTGTGCGTTGTTACTACTCGTTATACTCGTTACGCCTAGCACCGGAGATTCGGATCATAATGTGACCATATCGTATATATCGCTATCCGAAGGATAATCGCATATTTTCGAAATACAATATCACTATACTATGCTACTATCACACTAACACTCACGGAGGCATTGAGTGAGGACCTATTCTACCCTCCTCAGTGGCCGTGATGTGTCGAACGTAAACAATTAACGCTAACAAGGACCCTCGGGTGAGTGCTGTAGCTCCAGTCACCATGACGATGATGACAATACGAGTAAACGGTACCCCGACAGTCTTTGTGGCACTACACGAAATAACGTACACGATGACATCAAGAAAGGACCTATACTACCCTCGTTGATGGCCGTGAAACGTCACTAATAATCGCATACTCGAATCGGAAACCGATTGTTAATTATCGAAACTTTGGATTATGGATACGTAAATACGACCCCTAGTGATATATATAGATAATAATAACAATATAATGATAATATCAATTAATTATGGAAAGTACGCACTTCGAAAACTATCAAAACGATCAAAACGGAGAAGTCCAACGCATCAGGATAGCCATCCGGACGGACGGGCCATCCGGACGGACGGATCTGATGGAACGGGGTGATTCCCGGCCGTTAGAACGAGTCGGAACTGATGAAATTTCAAGTGTTAGTGCGAAATTACACTACCCTAGTTAAAACGAACGTATTCCTTCCGTTAAAACACTCGGAAACAGTGTTCAGAGTGCGGAACAGACATGACAAGTCCGCACGGATGACACTTGTCTGTACGGATGACATGTCAGTCCGCACGGATGACATCAGTCCGCACGGATGACATCGGTCCGCACGGATGACATCGGTCCGCACGGATGACATCAGTCCGCACGTATCACCACTTATCCGCACGGATGACACATCATCCGCACGGATCACATGTCATCCGGACGGATGACTTGTCATCCGGACGGGTAACATGCCAATCCGCACGGATGAGAACCATTCGACCTAATGAGTGACTTTTCAAGGCTATCTTGCTTAACCGTACATCGTTTACTCTATTTCTTCAAGGATCAACACTGACGTACTCGCAACCGACCCAAACAAGTTGTATTTCCGCTAAATACGCACTGTGAGTATACTTGACCCCTTTTTAATCGAATTTTGGGTGTAACATACGTTTCTAACAAATCGAATTCATCAAACGAAATATTCAATCAATCGAGTTATCGCTTGCGAATGACTGTTATGCATAGATATACGTGATGCTAGTTGCATATGTGCTAGGGCTTATACTCGCGACGTCCCACCACGACTAGTATAGTACTATTGCGCCCGACGGGGCCTAGTTATGCCATCGTACGTTCGAGCATCGAGGACTTAATTGGTAGTATCAGTTTTGTGAGTATATATGTCGTGTATTACGTTTATGCATGTGGAAATTCGCTACACTTTTAATCTATTATGCTATACTTATCAAACCTGTATACTCGCCAATACTTTTGTATTGACAAATATTTTAACGTATGTTGCAGGTTGGATCGCAGACTATATCAAATCAAGCTAGGAAGTCTAGAAACTCAACTAAAATCTAGGTTGTCGGATTTGCATTGTTCGAGAGGACAATAAATATGTGATAACTTATGTGATTGTATTATTTGTTAGTATGGAATAACAAATGTATTAAATATTATCGCAATATAGTTGTTATGGATTCTCTTGAGCAATCTGATTCGCCTAGTGCCGCGCCCCGATGATTCCGCCATCGGTTGGGGTGTGACAGATTGGTATCAGAGCCATAACTATAGGGAATTAGGCCAGACTCGACCTAGTCCGGGTCGACGTCTTAGAAATTGACCTAGTCTATAGTCTAAGTACCAACAGGCCGACTCGTACGAACCCGGTGGGGTTTGTACCGGGCTTACTTGATACTCTCAATCGAAATTTCTAAAAGCTACAACTTTGTGTGAACACCGTGTACTACAACTTCACACGAAGAAGCCTTTCCTAAGGCTGAAATACTACTTAGCCTTTCCTAAGGCCGACACAATACACATGTTTTCGAAAATACTCGCATAACGAAACCGAGCGATCCAGTCGAGATCAGGCGTGAAAACCAAGAACTCTCAATAGGATTGCTCACTCAGCGCATTTTTTTTCTAGCACGAGAACCTTTCATCGAGTTGGGAGTGACATCCACATCTCGATGAAAGCCTCCATTTCGAAATCTAGTGGAACTCACGAATTTATTCGAAGAGCATAACCACAATTAGGAACGAAACTGTTAAGACAGGGGTGAAACCTGTACCTTGATAAGTCGTTCCACTCTCTATGAACTGTTTTTCAAAAGCTCTCACCAAGGACTCGACTATCATGATAACTCGAGCCACGTGATGACTAGGAAGACGAATGCCATGAGCTGCATCCCAGTGGAAGCATGGAGTCTTCTAGGTCAACACGCGCGCACGAGCTTGTAAATATAGTTGGGTTACCTTGGGTAGTCGACGCCTAAACACCCAAGGCACTCTATCATACGACCTGCCAATCTTACAACTGGTTGGGAACTTATTTACGTTTTGAGACTTTACGCGTTATCGACTTCCCGATTTCTCGATTTTCACTCCCTACTTTATAAACACACAATTCGCACAGCCATCGCAATCTAAAACGAAACCCGAATGTTTGCAACAAAACAAATGCATAATCTATCGCATTCGCTCTCGCATTCTTACCTCAACGCGTTCTCGCTTATTCTAAATCGACCTGAATGTGTATGATTACAAGTTACATCTATACAAATATACATACATATATATATATATATACATATATACATATAAACAACAAGTCATTGCGTGAGAACTTAGGAATTTCATGTCTCATATGTGGCTCCTATGTGACTCGTATTACTACTATACTATCGCACCAAGTTTTGAACGCGCTCAATCGCATCGCAAAACTCAAAAACATTATGATCGAATCTCACTCCAAGTCTCTTTCTGTCTAGATGCCTTCCAACAACTCTACCTCGAGACGAGTAGCTAAGAGGAGAGCCAAACGAAGTGTCAATAAGAGGATTGCATCACTTGTGACTAAGGAAGTGAGTAAGCTTATTCCTCGAATTGTCGCTCAAGTGCACTCTCTCAGCAACTCTCGAGCCTCGGAAGACTCCAAGACGGAAGCGCCGCAATCTACTTTTCTCTACAAGCACTTCAAAGCCTGTGACCCGATGGAGTTCACGGGTAAAGGAGGTGCGACTCAACTACTCCAGTGGTTCGATTCTATCGAAGTTACCCTTCGTCAAAGCGGGTGTCCCGATAGTTTCCGTACTACTTGCGCTACCAGAGTATTTCAATCACGAGCACTCGACTGGTGGACCACCGAACGAAACAAACGTGGGATCTCCGCAGCTTATGCTCTCTCTTGGAATGAGCTGAAAGAGCTCATGAAGAAAGAGTACTGCCCCCTCATGAAATCCAGAAACTAGAAAACGAGTTTTGGGAAATCAAGCAAGCAAAAGGTGACAATGCCGGCTACACCGCAAGGTTTAAACAGCTTAGCATAATCTGCCCAGGCCAGGTCAACACTTCGGAAAAGGCCATCGCGAAGTACATTCGTGGCTTGCCCGAGTGTGTGGGTGATTTTGTCGAAGCTGCAAGACCTGCTACCATCGAAGAAGCCTATCGCTTAGCCGCAGAAATCAACAACAAACGACTCGTGGAAGGATTTTTCTCCAAGAATCCTGTCAAGCAAGCTCATCAAGCAATCGCCAGTAATCCTTCAGGCGAACATGTTGACGAATCTTCTGATGAATCTACTGACGAATCTTCTGACAAATCTGCTGGCGATTCTTCTAATGAATCAGCTAACGATTCTTCTGACGGATCTGCTAACGATTCTTCGGACGGATCTGCTGCCGGTTCTTCTGACAAATCTGCCGACGGATCTTCCGACAAATCAGCCAAAGACTCCGCAAGCGAGTCTTCAGACGAATCCTCCAGCGACGACGCCTCTTCGCAAGACATCGACGAACCCACCCGCAAACGAAAGACTTCAAGCCTGAGCTCATCAACAACCGAACTACTGCAACCCGAACCTCTTCGAACCGTTCCGATGTTTCCGAAACGAGCCTACACTGGAGCTCATCCTCAGTGTTACTCATGTACCTATCATCATCCAGTTGGGGCTGACTGTCACTATTGTAATAACTGTAACCATTACGGTCACTTCACCCGCAACTGCCGCATCGAACCCTGAACTCGAGTACGACAACAACAGCTCCAGCAAAAGTCTTCAGCATCAAGTACCTAGCAAGCGTAGGATAAAGTTGTAATGATACGATTTTCGACGTTTATTTCTAAGTTCTGAACCTACTCTATTACTCAATGTTGCCACTATGTGTAACGTTAACTCTCGCTCTCGTATTCTCTTTCACTCTCTAATCGTCGCACTTAGACTAGATTCACACACATACTATATACTATATCACGAAATAATGTGTTTTACCCTCACTACGCTCTTAGGACGAGGTACGATAAACGTGCAAGGAATGAATAATCACGGGTGCACACGGGATTATTTGGGTCAGTGCATGGAGATCGTAGTGAATTCTAAATGTGCCATAGCGTTTTGACAAAAGGTGACACCAAATCGCGGGATGAAAGTAGTAGGGGTCAAGCAAGGTGTGCTTTATCATACTACCAGAGTTCCGTGAAGAAAGTGCCACGTGGAGTTGAACGTTATTAGACCTATTATACTATTGTGACTATTTCCAACACACTACACTCAATCGCAAGGCGTAACAACTGAAATTGCATCATCGCAAGACTTGTCGTAAGTCTGCAAACGCAATGCAATCGCCTCATCGATGGACTCTGGAGAGTCTACCTCGCAGGACAATTGCATCAACGCATGACTGGTCGTAAGTCTGCTCCAGCAATCTCATCAAGCACATTAACGCTCGCAACGTTGTCGGGTGAGGACCTATTCTACCCTCCTCGATAACTATGATGCGTCACAACGCAACGTTAAGCTTATTCGAAACAAACCCGACTAATCGCAATCGCTTACCTTGTGTATCTCGCAATCTCTATCGCTTATTATGTGAATCTATATCGTTTGCTGTGTATCAATCTATCGCTATACCGTAGCTGTGATATTCGTGTTAAGTTAGCACGCATGACCTCGCTTCACGAGATGAAGCTCATATAGTTAAGGTAGGGTGTTTTAGCCATATCTGCGATCTTTCGTGGAAAAAGGCAATGTGGGGTCTAATGTTAGTCAAACTCCGTGGTGTTAATCAATCAAAATCGAACCGCATGCCTTCATCGCTTGCACGCAACGACTGCCGCTTATCATAATTCGTTTATCGTCGCCGTCGTCACTAGTGTGGTGTTATGTTATCTGCTTAATCACCTAATCGCTTATCGTATATCGTGTATAGTCTACCTCTTATTCGCGTACCGCTTATCGCTCGCTTTGTGTTCATTACAGTCTATGTGGTATAAGTACACATGACACCGCTCCACGAGGCAAGGCTAACCTGGTTAAGCATGGTGTTTCGCCATGTTAGCAAACCCCCGTGGAAACGTGCCATGTGGGTGTAATGTGGAATCTAATCGAAAACGCGATGTTCGCTTCTCGCTTATCAACTCGCCGGGTTAACCTATTCGATTCTATCTTATGCTCGGTCCGACTTTCTAACGATTGGGCCGAGTAAACGCAATTCTATCCGTGTCATATCGGCACACCTGACACTGCCTCACGAAGCGGAAGTAATATGGGCAAAGCATGGTGGATACGCCGCTGGTACTTCCTATATATAAGTGTTTTAAACATATTAACAAACTTTCGTGGGAAAGTGCCAAGTGGGGCTCGATAATTAACTACCTTCTAGTACTGATAAAAAAAACGTCTTTTTATAAAAAAAAATTTTGATTTAAAACCGGTGGGCAAGTGAAATTCTCTCACGGCGTGGAGTTAACATCGAATCAGCTTAACTCCATATCCAAGAAAAGTTTCATAAGCCTTGTTTTTCCCTAAACTTTTACAACGTCAAAATAAAATCCTTCTTAAGACATTGGTTCGACATCGAGTTCAGTTTGAACCCATGTCAGAGGAAAGTTTTCGTAACCCTTGTTTTCACCTTCGAATTCCTTAAAATGATTAAAAACTTAAACTTTCTTGCAACATCAGTTAACATCGACTCCGTTGACCTCATGTTAAAAGGAAAACTTTCAAAGATTTTCATCCTAAATTCCTTTTAAATATCTAAAACGAACGCTTCTTGTAACGTTGGTTAACGATCGACTCAGTTAATTCTACGTCATGAGAAACCTTTCAAATTACAATCGCATCGAACTAACGAATTCTACACCAAACAAGGTACTTTGGAATGCCAACTCGTGGGATTAATACTTTCGCCTTTACGTTGCCTTCTCACTATCGCAGTCGATCTCTCTTATTAGAAACGTTCTCACTGTCAACTTACGGTCAAATCACTCGCTGTATCGCTACTTATACAAGATCAACTCTAAGAAGTCTATCTATTGGATTAATTTCGGGACGAAATTTCCTAAAGTAGGGGAGACTGTAACAACCCGCACTTTTGTGCGTTGTTACTACTCGTTATACTCGTTACGCCTAGCATCAGAGATTCGGATCATAATGTGACCATATCGTATATATCGCTATCCGAAGGATAATCGCATATTTTCAAAATACAATATCACTATACTACGCTACTATCACACTAACACTCACGGAGGCATTGAGTGAGGACCTATTCTACCCTCCTCAGTGGCTGTGATGTGTCGAACGTAAACAATTAACGCTAACAAGGACCCTCGGGTGAGTGCTGTAGCTCCAGTCACCATGTCGATGATGACAATACGAGTAAACGGTACCCCGACAGTCTTTGTGGCACTACACGAAATAACGTACACGATGACATCAAGAAAGGACCTATACCACCCTCGTTGATGGCCGTGAAACGTCGCTAATAATCGCATACTCGAATCGGAAACCGATTGTTAATTATCGAAACTTTGGATTATGGATACGTAAATACGACCCCTAGTGATATATATAGATAATAATAACAATATAATGATAATATAAATTAATTATGGAAAGTACGCACTTCGAAAACTATCAAAACGATCAAAACGGAGAAGTCCAACGCGTCAGGATAGCCGTCCGGACGGACGGGCCATCCGCACGGACGGGCCATCCGCACGGACGGGCCATACGCACGGACGGGCCATACGCACGGACGGGCCATCCGCACGGATGGACAATCCGGACCAAAACCCCTTCTTCTCCTCTGTGGCCTATAAATACCATGTCACATCACTTGAACAGTGATGTGACAGCTCCTACTCGACCAAACACGCTCCAAGACCCTTTTCTCTCAATTTCCTTGCGATTCCGGTAAGATTTCAACCTAAAACTTGTACTTTTACAATCTACACTCGATTCTACATCATCCTATCTTTCGAAACTCAAATTCTAACCGTGAAATCTGCGGATTTGAGGCGTTTTGAGGTGATGTCACCAAGAGTTCTTATGAACTTCAAGTTGGGGTCTCATTTCACTATAAACGACTCAGATCCGGGTGATTTCCACATGTTTTAATGACAAACCTCACCTAAATCTGTGCGATTTCGAGTTAACCATGAAGAGCCATCACGAACAGCCAGATCTGATGGAACGGGGTGATTCCCGGCCGTTAGAACGAGTCGGAACTGATAAAATTTCAAGTGTTAGTGCGAAATTACACTACCCTAGTTAAAACGAACGTATTCCTTCCGTTAAAACACTCGGAAACAGTGTTCAGAGTGCGGAACAGACATGACAAGTCCGCACGGATGACACTTGTCCGTACGGATGACATGTCAGTCCGCACGGATGACATCGGTCCGCACGGATGACATCGGTCCGCACGTATTACCACTTATCCGCACGGATGACACATCATCCGCATGGATCACACATCATCCGCACGGATCACATGTTATCCGCACGGATAACATGTCATCCGGACGGATGACTTGTCATCCGGACGGGTAACATGCCAATCCGCACGGATGAGAACCATTCGACCTAATGAGTGACTTTTCAAGGCAATCTTGCTTAACCGTACATCGTTTACTCTATTTCTTCAAGGATCAACACTGACGTACTCGCAACCGACCCAAACAAGTTGTATTTCCGCTAAATACGCACTGTGAGTATACTTGACCCCTTTTTAATCGAATTTTGGGTGTAACATACGTTTCTAACAAATCGAATTCATCAAACGAAATATCCAATCAATCGAGTTATCGCTTGCGAATGACTGTTATGCATAGATATACGTGATGCTAGTTGCATATGTGCTAGGGCTTATACTCGCGACGTCCCACCACGACTAGTATAGTACTATTGCGCCCGACGGGGCCTAGTTATGCCATCGTACGTTCGAGCATCGAGGACTTAATTGGTAGTATCAGTTTTGTGAGTATATATGTCGTGTATTACGTTTATGCATGTGGAAATTTTTTACACTTTTAATCTATTATGCTATACTTATCAAACCTGTATACTCACCAATACTTTTGTATTGACAGATATTTTAACGTATGTTGCAGGTTGGATCGCAGACTATATCAAATCAAGCTAGGAAGTCTAGAAACTCAACTAAAATCTAGGTTGTCGGATTTGCATTGTTCGAGAGGACAATAAATCTGTGATAACTTATGTGATTGTATTATTTGTTAGTATGGAATAACAAATGTATTAAATATTATCGCAATATAGTTGTTATGGATTCTCTTGAGCAATCTGATTCGCCTAGTGCCGCGCCCCGATGATTCCGCCATCGGTTGGGGTGTGACAGGAGTAGTTGAGAAACACCTCCCTCACCCGTGAATTCCATCGGGTCACAGGCTTTGAAGTGTTTGTAAAGAAAAGCAGATTGCGGCGCTTCCGTCTTGGAGTCTTCCAAGGCTCGAGAGTTGCTGAGAGAGTGCACTTGAGCGGCAATTCGAGGAACAAGCTTTGCCACTTCTTTAGTCACAAGTGATGCAATCCTCTTATTGGCACTTCGTTTGGCTCTCCTCCTAGCCACTCGTCTCGAGGTAGAGTTGTTGGAAGGCATCTAGACAGGAAGAGAATTGGAGTGAGATTCGATCATAATGATTTTCGAGTTTTGCGATGCGATTGAGCGCGTTCAAAACTTGGTGCGATAGTATAGTAGTAATACGAATCACATAGGAGCCACATAGGAAACACGAAATTCCTAAGTTTTCACGCAATGACTTGTTTGTTTATACGTATATATATATATTTATTTGTAACTTGTAATCATACACATACAGGTCGATTTAGAATATGCGAGGATGCCTTGAAGTTGAGAAAACGAGAGCGAAGGCGATAGATTATGCGTTAGTTTTGTTGCGAACATTCGGGTTTCGTTTTAGATTGCGATGGCTGTGCGAATTGTGCGTTTATAAAGTAGGGAGTGAAAATCGTTAAATCGATAAATCGATAAAGTGTAAAGTTTCAAAACGTAAGTAAGTTTCCAACCAGTTGTAAGATTGGCGGGTCGTATGATAGAGTGCCTTGGGTGTTTAGGCGTCGACTACCCAAGGTATCCCAACTACTTTTAACAATTTCGTGCGCGCACGTTGACCTAGAGACTCCATGCTTCCACTGGGATGCAGCTCATGGCATTCGTCTTCTTAGTCATCACGTGGCTCGAGTTATCATGATAGTCGAGTCCTTGGTGAGAGCTTTTGAAAACCAATTTATAGGGAGTGGAACGGATTATTAAGGTACGGGTTTCACCCCTGACTTAACAGCTCCGCTCCTAATTGTGGTTATACTCTTCGAATAAATTCGCGAGCTCCACTAGATTTCGAAATGGAGGCTTTCGTCGAGATGTGGATATCACTCCTAACTCGATGAAGGGTTCTCGTGCTAGAAAGACGCGCTGAGTGAGCAATCCTATCGAGAGTTCTTGGTTTTCACACCTGGTCTCGACTGGATCGCTCGGTTTCGTTATGCGAGTATTTTCGAAAACATGTGTATTGTGTCGGCCTTAGGAAAGGCTAAGTACTATTTCAGCCTTAGGAAAGGCTTCTTCATGTGAAGTTGTAGTATGTGGTGTTCACACAAAGTTGTAGCTTTTAGCAATTTCGATCGAGAGTATCAAGTAAGCCCGATACAAACCCTACTGGGTTCGTACGAGTCGGCCTGTTGGTACTTAGACTATAGACTAGGTCAATTTCTAAGATGTCGACCCGGAGTAGGTCGAGTCTGGCCTAATTCCCTATAGTTATGGCTCTGATACCAATCTGTCACACCCCAACCGATGGCGGAATCATCGGGGCGCGGCACTAGGCAAATCAGATTGCTCAAGAGAATCCATAACAACTATATTGCGATAATATTTAATGCATTCGTTATCCCATACTAACAAATAATACAATCACATAAGTTATCACAGATTTATTGTCCTCTCGAACAATACAAATCCGACAACCTAGATTTTAGTTGAGTTTCTAGACCTCCTAGCTTGATTTGATATAGTCTGCGAACTAACCTGCAACATACGTTAAAATATTTGTCAATACAAAAGTATTGGCGAGTATACAGGTTTGATAAGTAGCATAAATAGATAAAAAGTGTAGCGAATTTCCATATGCAATAACGTAACACACGACATATATATCACAAAGCTGATACTACCAACTAAGTCCTCGATGCTCGAATATGCGATGGCAAACTAGACCCCGTCGTGCGCAATAGTACTATACTAGTCATGGTGGGACGTCGCGAGTATAAGCCCTAGCACATATGCAGCTAGCATCACGTATATCTATGCATAACAGTTATTCGCAAGTGATAATTCGATTGCTTGAATAATTCGTTTGATAAGTTCGATTTGTTATAAACGTATGTTACACCCAAAATACGATTAAAAGGGTTCAAGTATACTCACAGTGCGTATTCAGCAACTAAGTACTGCTTGATTGATTGGTTGAGAGTGCGTCTGACTTAGCCTGATCGATTTAGAGTGCGTTAAACGGCGATGGATGAATCAGGTGACTATTGGTCATTCGGTTGAAATGATAAGGTTCAGTGACTATCCGGTCGGATGGCAATCCGGCCGGATGGTCATTCGTTTGGATGATGCGTGCTTAGTGACTATCCGATCGGATGGAGATCCGGTCGGATGGTCATTCGTTTGAAATGAGTGGTGATCCGTCCGGATTGTCATGTATTCCGTCCGGATGCCATGTATCCGTCCGGATGACATGTTATCCGTGTGAATTACATGTTATCCGTGCGGGTTACATGTGATTCGTGCGGACAACACGTCTGTTTCGCATTCTAAATTCTGTTTCAGAGTGTTTGACGAAAGGAATACGTGTAGAGTTACCGGGACAGTGAAATCTCGCACTAACACTTGAAGTTCCATCAAATCCCGACCCGCTCTAACGGCCGGGAATCACCCCGTTCCGTCAGATCTGGCTGTTCGTGATGGTTCTTCCTGGTTAACTCGAAATCGCACAGTTCCTTGGGTAAATACATAGATTTAGGCGAGATTTGTTACCAAAACATGTGGAAATCACCCAGATCTGAGTTGTTTATGGTGGGATGAGGTCACAACTGGAAGTTCATAAGAACTCTTGGTGACATCACCTCAAAACGCCTCAAATCCGCAGATTTCATGGTTAGAATTTGAGTTTTAAAAGGTAGAATGATGTAGAAGGTAGTGTAGATCATAGAAGTACAAGTTTCTAGGTTGAAATCTTACCGGATTTATGAGGAATCGAGAGGAAAGGGTCTTGAAGCGTGTCTGGTCGAGTGGGAGCTGTCACATCACTTGAACAGTGGTGTGGCAGGCTATTTATAGGCGAAAGGGGAGAAGGGAGTCTCAGATCCGGATTGCTCATCCGTCCGGATTGCTGTCCGCCCGGATTGCTATCCGTCCGGATGGCTTATCCGTCCGGATTGCTATCCGTCTGGATGGCTTTTCCGTCCGGATGGCTATCCTGACGCGATGAATTTCTTCGTTTTTAATAGTTTTGATAGTTTTCGAAGTACACGCTTTTTATATTACATTTATATTATTATTATATATGTATATATATCACTAGGGGTCGTATTTACGTATCCATTTTCCAAAGTTTCGATAATTAACAACCGGTTTTCGCTTTGAGTATGCGACTATTAGCGACGCTTCGTGGCCATCAGAGAGGGTAGTATAGGTCCTTTCTTGATGTCGTCGCGAACGTTATTGCGTGTTGTGCCACAAAGACTAACGGGGTACCATTAGCTCGTATTGTCATCGTCGTCACAACGACTGTAGTTATAGCAATCACCCGAGAGTCCCTGTTAGAGTTAGTTGTTTACGTTTCGACACATCACGGCCACCGAGGGGGGTAGAATAGGTCCTCACTCAGTACCTCCACGAGTGTTAGTGTTTGTGATAATAGTGTAGTATAGCAATATTGTATTTCGAAAATATGCGATTATCTTTCGAATAGCGATATATGCAATATAGTTATATTATGATCCGAATCTCTGGTGCTAGGCGTAACGAGTATATCAGGTAGTAACAACGCATAAAAGTGCGGGTTGTTACAGTAACATTTTTTTAATTATTAAATTTTATCTTGTATTTTGTTATCATAAGGCTGATTGGGTTGTTTGAATGTAGTTAATGAAGAAGATGATAAGGAGAACATAATCGGTGTTGTTTTCAACTTAAAAAAGAGGAAGAACAAAAAGTTACCAAAGAAAGGAAAGGCGAAGCCGAAAAAAAGAGCGAAGACAAAGGATGAGTTACCAAGTATTCATACTCGGACATCTCCAAATAAGTTGTATGAAGCGGTCCGTGTAATGAAACAGTGGCAACGAAAAATTGTGAAGGAAATGAGGTTTGGAAAGCTATTAAGGTTCAATGTTAGTGATGTCACGGCAAACCTAGGTCATTTTGTGATAGATATGTTAGACACTGAAAAATGAGAATAACTATGGGAGATAGGTACATAAGTGTCACGACCCCCGACCACACCCTGGACGGGAGCCGCGAGCAGTCAAGTGGTACCGGTGGTTATTTTGAAATATTGCAGCGGAAATTTTCATAAGGACCGTGAGTTAGGAAAATACCAGAGTTTAGAAACACCGGATTTTATTTATTAAACAGATGGGAATAATAAACCCGAATATATGAAACAATGTCTTCTTAATTTAATTTAATTGATAAAATAAGCCACTTTTTTAAGCCTTTCGGTGCCGTATCATCACTCTTATTCCAATCTACTGTAATCACCTGAAACGCGTTTTAAAAACATTTGGTCAGCAGGAAATACTGGTTAGTTCATTCATTTTTGTACAAAAACACATTTGTTATAATTTATAGTATTAAGAGCGATTACAATTGCCCCTATCTTATAATTATCTGGTCCAGTTGTCACTCGACCGGATCTATGACTGTGGTCATATCACTATTGGGTCCGTTCACCTAAAAGTGATAAAACAACAGTAATGTGCACAATACCCCACTTACTGCCAGTAATTAAAGATACGCAAAGACTTAATCCCTATAATTCTAACTGGAAAACATTTAGGGTTTTACAGAGAAACTTTGATAAAAACCGAATGACTCACCTTGTTAGCATATAGTCTTGATTAAACAAGCATCTTGATTCTAAGTCTTCGGATGATTATACATCTTGTTTGATAGTAGGTTTATGGAGTTTTCTGATAGTTAAACATATAGTTTAACAGAGTGGAATACGTAGCAAAATAGTAGCTCGGTATTATACCCCTTAAACCCCGAAACTCTGCTCGTTATTAGGGTAATAACTCTAATCACGGACACGGTACTATATCCGATTGATTGAAACTGATCCAACGGATGTTTAAGTGCTGCCTATATACGGCTATACTTTGTCATTCGTTGGGAGTTTTGATCTCGTGATTATCGTTAAAGTTGAATTGGGTTAATACGCTAATACGAGTTCCATTGTATCTAGAATTAGAACTCATAATTAGGAAGCTGTTAAACTAGAATACTTATCGATTAAGTAAACTTAATGATTAAGTAAACTTAATGATTAAGTAAACTTAGTGGCTAAGAAAACTTAATGGTTAAGTAAACTTAGTAGTTAAGTAAGCTTAACAGTTAAGTTAACTTAGTAATTATGAAAAACTTAATGGCTAAGTAAACTTAGTAATTAAGAAAACTTACGGTTATGTAAAACTTAGCAGTTAAGAAAACTTAGCGGTTAAGGAAAACTTAATAGCTAAGGAAACTTAACAGTTAAGCAAGCTAAGTAAGTTAATTTATCAGCTAATTAAGTTAATTAATTAATCGACTAAGTAAATTATTTAATTAAACAGTTAAGGAAAAGTAATCAGTTAAACAGCTAAGTGAGATAATCCGAGTAAACTTGATAGCTAAAACAATTAAGTAAACTTAATATATAAGTAAACTTAATAGGTAAGTAAACTTAAGCAGTAAGAAAAACTAAATAAATAAAAGGAAACTTAATAATTAAGAAAACTTCCTAGCTAAGAAAAGAATCAGCCTTACCTATAAATAGAAGCCTAGGATTTCATTCTTCCTTGCTCATTTCTTTTCTTCTTCTCTCTATACGTTGGTGTTCTAACCAATAATCACTTATGCGATATTATGTCTGATCGATTCGGGAACCAACTAACGAATGACAAAGTGTTGTCTAAATAAGACTATACTTTGTGAATTTCGTTAAGGTTCTGATCTCGTGACCATCGTTAGGTTTGATGTGGTTTTAGAGGCTGATAGAAAGAAAAGAATTGAACGAGAATAACTGAGGCTCTCGACTCCATTTATAGGGCTGATCGAAGGGCGGGCCGCGGCCCGCGACGCCCCCAAGCTTTTCCTTCGCGGCTAGCGAGATAGCTTAGGGCGGTTGAGGGTTGCTGAGTTATAGCGTCAGGTCAACATGTGTAGGGACATGTGGCGTAACACGTGTCTGGATGAGGATGAGTCTCTCGCGCCCTGCAAGAGATCTCTCTTCTTTGGTCGCGGCCCGGGAGAACATCAAAAATCAAAATTTTTGATTTCTCGTTTCGGTTTTCGTCGTACGCGTTTAGGGTTCCGGTTAGGTTCGTCCTAGGGTGTTTTTGAGGGTTGTTATAAAAAGAGTAGATAAAGAATCTGTGAGGAAAGTGTTAGGTTTACCGCTTGGTGAGATAAGGGTGTCTAAGAAAAAAAAAAGATGAGCCGGGTCATCCTTTAAAAGAGAAATGGGTTGCTAGGTTTGATAAGGTTCCGATTGGCTTTAAGAACATATTAGACAAGATTAGGTTGGATCCTTATGAAGACAAGTCTATGTTCAAGATAGATTTTGTAATGTTGTTTATATCTACAATGATCGTGAGTACAAAAAATGGGAGTGTGATGTATAACATTTTGATGTACGTAAAATACAACACATAAATTATATCAAATACTGCGTAAAATCAACCCTTTTCGGTACTAATATTGGAAAAGGTATTTTTCTTTGTTTCTTTTTAATTTACAGGGTCAAAAGAGGTTAAACGCAGAAAAGAAACAAATTAACAATAGAAACCAACATAAATACAAAGAAGGAGGATTGACATGACTCACCAAGCCCCCATCCACATCCAAACCAACAAAATAACAAGAACAAAAGCTCTGGAACGGGGTTGTGCCTACCAGGCATGGGTCGTGCCCAGTCAAGATTATTTGCAGAAGAAAAGCAACAACAAAAGACAAACCAGACAGACCAACACGGGGTCGTGCTAAGGCAACACAGGGCGTGGTCAACTCTAAGATTCACAGAATCTGAGATACTACAGCAGGTACAATGGCCACGGGTCGTGTCGTTGACACACGGGGCCGTGTTAGTACAAGATCTGACACTGCAGTTAATGAGGAAGAGAGAGAAGGAAGGCCATGGGGCCATGTGAGCTATCTGACTTCAGCTATAAATAGGGGTGCTTGGTTTCATTCCAATCCATCCCTTGGCAAACCACTTCTCTCACACTTGCCACCACTCCACTACCACTACCACACCAACACGCACCACCATCATCCATATTCCATCATAAGAGTTCTTGTCAAACAGAGGCCATGCTTGGCTAAACTCTTACATCACTTGGTGAAGACAAATCTTTTATGTATTACTTTTTGATTTCCAACCTTTGGCTCCTTTTTATTTGGGTATGTATTAATGACTTTAATAACTGGTTTTCTATATTTAAGGCGAATTGATTTAACCATTCTTCATGTTTTGTTGATTCACTCATTCGTGTCTTTACGGTCTATATAAAGCACATTAACTGCCTGGAATGGGGTTAGAAGGGTGTTTGGGTAATTATATGTCTCGTTCAGTGTATAGATCTTGCGAGAACCTGGTTCAAGCCTAGTAAGACTTCACGAGTGGGCGGTACAATCTGCCTTGGGAGAAGTAAGAACCGCTTGAATCCTTTATCTATAAACTACCATTAAAACTTTAAACCAACCTTACGGGACTGTATCCTTGCTGACTCAGACCAATAGGTTGAGGGTAACGTTGCTTGGAAGGGGCCCACCACTTTTCGCATGAATAACTTACTTAATTATCTTTCAATAATCCGACCTTGCGGGACTGTATCCCTGCTGACTCAGACCAATTGGTTGAGGGCAACGCTGCTTGGAAGGGGGCCTACTACTATAACTTAAAGATAATCTCTTAAAATGCCCAAAGTTCGGAAATCATTAAAGGATACATAAAAGAGGAGTTGGAACCAAGTGATTTCTTCTTGTCTATTTGTTTTCCTTATATTTTATTTTTATTTTCTAGATTATCTTTTTAAACTTTCAAAACTTTTTATCAAAATTTGGTTAGATTAGACGTTAACGATAAGCCTGTACTAGAAGCTCTTGTGTCCTTGGCCGACCTTGGTATCTTGCCATCGCTATACTACGTCCGCGATGGGTGCACTTGCCCTAACGTGTGTAGACTGATAGTATTATATCATGTTTTATAAATTTAAAACTTGATTCGCGAGTAAAAAGAGCTTGAAATATATCTAAAAAATATAACCTCACACGCACAAGTCACATGTTGGATTGGTTTTCTCAGGAAAAGGAGTTAAAGATCATGACTAGTGTCAACTTATTCTGGATGTTGTGAAGTCATGCAAAGATGACTGGGTAAGATGTGATCCGAAAGAATACTTCAGGGGTCTGCTTACGTATTTGGTGGTATGTGTCATTTTTATATTGTACATCTGTGTATTTTGGTTAATATACACATGTGTACTTACCCAATTTTAAGTTATTTTTTTGTTGTCGTATCTATAATTGTTGTAACTAGAGGCCACAACATGTCCAGGATTTGACGATACACACGCCGGAGCTCCTATAAATTTTTGGACGCATGATATGATGAGTTTGAGGAAAGATCAAGAGTTAAAAAATGGTGGGACGGTTTGGATGATCTTAGAGAACTTCATGATGACGTTGAAAATTATGATAGCCAGAGCGAAGAAGAAGCTATTGATTTATCAAAGGATGATGTGGAAAAGGGTCCTGTTTGCTTCGATGTGTGTTCATTAGAGGTATGAATGAGATGTAAATGTTTATTTATTATATTTTAAGTAAATTATTTTACCGTACTTATCGTCTATTTTTTGTTTGGTTTAAATGTAAAGGGATGTGTTGCTAGCATTCTTGCCATGTGCGCCGACGCGGAGAATGTTAAAAGTAAGTTGGAGAGTGCGAAAAACCAACTTAAAACTCAGTATCCGAAAAGCGATTATGTAATTCCTGTTCTTGAACGATACAAGAGTATATTCAACAAATCGGTTATTGGTGAGAAGTGTGATTCTGACGGGTTTGCAAGTCCAACTGGAAAAAAAGTGGTAATTAATATTATTTGTTGGTGCATGTTTCGTATGTCTGTCACTGTGCGAATAGGCTAGATAGTGTGTGTGTTGAATATTGTATAGAATAGTGTGAAATATGGTACCAACTGAAAGGTTTTGTGATGTAACAGTTCCTTCGTATGAAGGGAGTCCCTTCTGTAACACCCCAAAAACGGGTTGGTAATCAAATCGCGTTAATAGTAAAGACGGGTAAAATACCGTTAGTGGTAAAAATTAATCCGGTAAATATTAGGATTTAAATAAATAAACTTGATGTTAATTAAAAGAAGGATAAATACTTTGGAAAAAACAAAGTATATAGAAGGCCCGAGTTAACGGGACTTAAAAATAAAATGGGTTATGACTTTCCCGAAACCAGTAAGTAACTGGGAATATAAATGTAGTTAGTTAAGTATGGTTAAAACAACAATGAAAACATGAGTTAGTTAAACCTTTATAAAACTTGAGACCTTGAGGAAAGCTGAGGTGCCAAACATGAAAAACTGGAAACTTGTTTTAATTAAATAAAACTCTACACCAAAACACACACACTAAGTGTGTGTTCTGGTCGAAACTTCCAGAGGAGCCAGCAGCTCTCATCTTCAAACCCTAAATTGCTCAAATTGATCAAATTGAAAGGCCATATCAGTCCCAAATCAAAATCCAACTTCATATTAGTGATCACCTAAGTGAAAGGATCACAAGGTATGTTAAATTTTGTCTTTTGATTACATCTTGAAATTTCGATGAATGTTAGAAATCGAAATCTGAGCTTGATTGATTGATGCTTAGATGAAATTAGTAATGAAAACATGTCTAGGAGTAAACCCTAGTCAATAACTTATTGAATTAGTGTTTAAATTATGAAGTTCATGATCATCCATTATGGGTGTTTAATGGGTTTTGTAGAAACATGATGAACACTAGAATCATGATTGTCAAACTAGTGTTATTTGAACTCTATGAAGTTAATCTTGACATTGAACCATGAATTTGATGATTATCTAGTAAAAGATGTTGAAATTGGCAAAGATAGGTAGCCATAAAGTTTGATTGTTAAATTTTAAGTATGCTCACTAGGTGTTTGATATAATGCCTAAGAGAAAGCCAAATGTTGAAATTTTGAATAAAATGCGCATTTGAATAATATGGCAAATTATGTGAAATGTGAAGTGATAAGGGTTCTAAACATCATGTTGAATTAGACTTAATTGTGTAAATCATGTGATCAAAAGTGGTTGACATTTGATAAGTTAAACTAACCAATGATGAAGTCGAATAGTAGTTTCGACATAGAAAATCCGTATGGTGGAATAGTCATGATTGTTAATGACTAATCTAACCACCTTGTAAATGAAGACGATAGTTTGACGCTTAACGAGCTAGGTGGCGGCTTGGGAAAAGAAGCGAGTCAAACGGCTTGAATACGCGGAGAAAGAGCGAAATCGGATGAAAGGTAAGTTAAGCTTACACTCCCTTTTAAATTACAATACACTTACTTGCGAGTATTAAATATGAATTATGTTAAGTAATCGAAATACGATGTTCCGGCACGATATAATGCAAGCCGGAACAAGTGCGAATGGTAAGAAACCATAAATTATAGTAAAAACGGGTTAAGACTTGCATAAGAAACCCGTAATTTGAACCTTGGATAATAGTAAACGGATATAACGTGATGTCCATGATATTTTAAAGGTGGCACACAAGTTTGTTTGATAAAATCATGAACGGGTCAAAAAGTGTCATAATTGAATTTCGAGCCTAGAGCTTGAAATCTAAAATTTTGAGAATTTAGATGTCGGGTCTTTACTCCATGAGATGGAGAATTAAATTATGAACGTGTAGGAAAAAGAATCGCGTAAAACGGATAAGTATATAAAAAGTTATGACACTTTGAAGTTCGTTTTTCGATTAAAACTATAGCTGGGCAAACTGCAGCAGCAAACAAGCAACATTATGTCAAAAATGGGGCGTGGCGTACGGCGACGCCCCGTAGCGTACGGCGACGCCCCTAAATTCCGAAAATTGTTTGAATTTTGTTGTTTTGACTCATGAAACTAGTTTTAACATGTATTTAACTTATCAAAACTAACTTTTATGTTGGTTTTGAATTTAGGTGATCGAATTATGCATTTGGATAAAGATCAAGCTCGATGAAGAACCGAACACATGAGATTAAAGCTTCCGCACGTTGTTTTGTCGTCATTTTAAACGACGAATCCATACATATTAAATTGTATGATTTTCAAATTGTAAAAGTTTTAATTTACCCGTATTAATCAACAATATGTGCATATAGTTACATATTTAATTTTCGTAATTTATACGAAAATCGTTATTTAATAGTAAGGGTGTTACAAGTTGGTAATCAGAGCTCATGGTTAAAGAGTAAGTGTGTTCGGTTCGAGGCTTGATCGCAAATCTGGTAAGTATATGTATGTTAATGGTTTAGCATGTTAAAGTGTTGTAAACAACACATAGGGTTATCGCGTAATACACGCTGCCCAAATTAAAATGATTGATACAGTTAACGAAATTACGTGCATTGACACGTACAATAAAAAGCCTTGTATTACATTACAGACGTTTATTATTGTCGAAATTACTAACATTTGTAAATGTTTAGTTGAAGGACACTCGCATCTGAAGATGACGAGAGTTGAACGAATTGTGGATATGACGATGGAACGGTCCGATGTATGACAAGCTGAGCATACTCACTGAGGACCTAAATCGCGTGATGATCGTGAACAAAGTTAACGGCAAGAGAAGCCCGTTAGGGCAAGCATTACCAGGTGCACGCTTTTAAATTTAATCGCATAAGTAGTAATATGCAACAAACACGTAGGGGATAATGGGTGCATATATCTGATAAAACCTGAATAGGATATCTATTCAGGATGATGTTTCTAAGAGAAGTTTAACAGAAACATGTGTTATTCACGATGATGAATAACAAAGAAATAATAGGATTAGTTCATATGGAAACTTGGACCGGGGGGGGGGGGGTAATTATCCAAGTGGAAAACTCTCAATATAATAATATTGAGAAAAATAGCGATCACATTAACAAATGTGATTAAATAATAGTTCGATAGAAAAGAAAAACATTTTTATATGTTCAAATGTAAAACTAGTAAAACTAATGATTGTTGCTTTGCAATTAAATAAAGTTTTACTAAATGAAATCAGAGATATGAAATAAATAGAGGTGTTACTTACATAGGGTGTGATGTGAAAACTATAAAAAGGTCATGTTTATCATGTGTTGATAGCTTACTCTGGCCAAGTAAGTAGTGGCATATGATACCATGAACTTCTTGTAGCGGACACATTTACGTCCGATGTAGTAAGGACGGGGTGAATGGGACTAACTTAAATGGTACCCAAATGAATCAAACAAATAAGATGTTTGATAGTAAACGTAAACGCAAGTCGGATGACGGAAGCATATTACGTTAGAATGACAAGCCCGAGAGAAGGGACAAAGATCGAGGTAAATGAAAATACAAACCAACTAATGAGAATGCTAAGGCATAGGGATAAAAGTTTGACTGTCATAAGTGATGAAATTCACATGGACAAGTCAAACGAATTAAATAAAGAATAAAGGACTTGACTGAACAAAAGCGATGGATCTCGCTAAGACGACCAAATAAATTAAAATGACGTCTAAAACCATATAAGAATGGTTACTTGAAAATGATTTTGGTAAAGATACCCGATGAATGGGTAGGATTTGGAAAGTATGCGTAAACCATGAGACGGGAACGCGAAACAGCAGGTCAAAAGACTCGGATTGTGAATTATAACTAAGAGACAATGAAATTTTGCAAACATAAATTTTGATAAATTACGCTCAACTATTTTCAAGTTGAACGGGTCAAGTAAAGAATGAAGTTTGTCATTCGAATTAAATAAAGAATGACGCTTGCTAATATAAGTAAGCGTGAGCCGAATAAATAAAAGCGCAAAATATTAATAGACCAATGCAAGGGGTTATGGGTGCTAAAAACATTAAGATAAAAGAACCCGGGTAATGGGCTGTAAAGAAATACATGATAAAAGTTACGGCCCATGAGGCCATACACATGAAAGACGCACACGTCAATACAAATGATAACTATAGACGGAAAAGAAGGAAAACCTTGAAACCGAAGCTAAGTTCGTTTGGTTTAACCAACGAGCTACATAAAGAAGGTTTCGGGGACGAAACCTCTTTAAGGGGGGTAAACTTGTAACACCCTAAAAACGGGTTTGGTAATCAAACCACATTAATAGTAAAGACGGGTAAAATACCGTTAGTGGTAAAAATTAATCTGGTAAATATTAGGATTTAAATAAATAAACTTTATGCTAATTAAAAGGAGGATAAATACTTTGGAAAAAAAAATATATAGAAGGCCCGAGTTAACGGGACTTAAAAATAAAACGGGTTATGACTTTCCCGAAACCACTAAGTAACTGGGAATATCAATCTAGTTAGTTAAGTATGGTTAAAACAACAATGAAAACATTAGTTAGTTAAACCTTTATAAAACTTGAGAACTTGAGGAAAGCAGAGGGGCCAAACATGAAAAACTGGAAACTTGTTTTAATTAAATAAAACTCTACACCAAAACACATACACTAAGTGTGTGTTCTGGTCGAAATTTCCAGAGGAGCCAGGAGCTCTCATCTTCAAACCCTAAATTGCTCAAATTGATCAAATTGAAAGGCCAAATCGGTCCCAAATCAAAATCCAAGTTCATATTAGTGATCACCTAAGTGAAAGGATCACAAGGTATGTTAAATTTTGTCTTTTGATTACATCTTGAAATTTTGATGAATGTTAGAAATAGAAATCTGATCTTGATTGATTGATGCTTAGATGAAATTAGTAATGAAAACATGTCTAGGAGTAAACCCTAGTCAATAACTTGTTGAATTAGTGTTTAAATTATGAAGTTCATAATCATCCATTATGGATGTTTAATGGGTTTTGTAGAAACATGATGAACACTAGAATCATGATTGTCAAACTAGTGTTATTTGAACTCCATGAAGTTAATCTTGACATTGAACCATGAATTTGATGATTATCTTGTAAAAGATGTTGAAATTGGCAAGATAGGTAGCCATAAAGTTTGATTGTTAAATTTTATAAAAGTATGCTCACTAGGTGTTTGATATAATGCCTAAGAGAAAGCCAAATGTTGAAATTTCGAATAAAACGCGCATTTGACTAATATGGCAAATTATGTGAAATGTGAAGTGATAAGGGTTCTAAACATCATGTTGAATTAGAATTAATTGTGTAATCATATGATCAAAAGTGGTTGACATTTGATAAGTTAAACTAACCAATGATGAAGTCGAATAGTAGTTTTGACATAGAAAATCCGTATGGTGGAATAGTCGTGATTGTTAATGACTAATCTAACCACCTTGTAAATGATGACGATAGTTTGACGCTTAACGAGCTAGGTGGCGGCTTGGGAAAAGAAGTGGGTCAAACGGCTTGAATACGCGGAGAAAGAGCGAAATCGGATGAAAGGTAAGTTAAGCTTACACTCCCTTTTAAATTACTATACACTTACTTGAGAGTATTAAATATGAATTATGTTAAGTAATCGAAATACGATGTTCCGGCACGATATAATGCAAGCCGAAACAAGTGCGAATGGTAAGAAACCATAAATTATAGTAAAAATGGGTAAAAACGATAAATTAGTCGGGCGATGACAAATAAATAAGGAATTTTGAACAATGAGTTACGGGGTGAGCCGTAACGGGTAAAATTGGTTAAATAATAATTTGGACACGAGTTGACGGATAAACTAAAAGATTTGAAAAGACCCTATTTTGGTAAAAGTCACAACGGGTCAAATGGTGTGTTAACGCCATTTGACAATAACAACTGATGATCGCTTGCTGAGTTTTGGTGATTACAGGAAAGTAATATAAGCTTTGCGACGCTATTAATTGGTAGTTAATAGTGAAAGGTATTATAGAAGGGTCAATGCTATGACCCGAGCCAGGTACGCATAATTAGATTTGTAGTAGAAATGGTATTTTGGTCAAATAATTAGTGGAAGTTCTTCGTTGTAAAAAGAGGAACTAAAATTGATCAAAACGCCCTTGATGGGTAAATCGGGCAAACGACCTTTAAGAGTTGTTTAGAAATAAGCATTTTGATAAATTGAATCCTTGGGATAAGTATAAAATGGAGATAGGATGTAAACTAAAAAGAAGCGTGATTTAAGCTTGAAAGTGTTAAATACCCTTAACGGGTCAAAATGAGTAGATGTGTAAAACAGGTTAAGACTTGCATAAGAAACCTGTAATTTGAACCTTGAATAATAGTAAACGGATATAACGTGATGTCCATGATATTTTAAAGGTGGCAAACAAGTTTGTTTGATAAAATCATGAACGGGTCAAAAAGTGTCATAATTGAATTTCAAACCGAGAGCTTGAAATCTAAAATTTTGAGAATTTAGATGTCGGGTCTTTACTCCATGAGATGGAGAATTAAATTACGAACGCGTAGGAAAAAGAATCGCGTAAAACGGATAAGTAGATAAAATGTTATGACACTTTGAAGTTCGTTTTTCGATTAAAACTATAGCTGGGCAACTGCAGCAGCAAACAAGCAACATTCTGTCAAAAAATGGGGCGTGGCGTCGCGCGACGCCCCTAAATTCTGAAAATTGTTTGAATTTTGTTGTTTTGACTCACGAAACTAGTTTTAACATTTATTTAACTTATCAAAACTAACTTTTATGTTGGTTTTGAATTTAGGTGATCGAATTATGCATTGGGATAAAGATCAAGCTCGATGAAGAACCGAACACACGAGATTAAAGCTTCTGCACGTTGTTTCGTCGTCATTTTAAACGACGAATCCGTACATATTAAATTGTATTATTTTCAAATTGTAAAATTTTTAATTTACCCGTATTAATCAACAATATGTGCATATAGTTACATATTTAATTTTTCGTAATTTATACGAAAATCGTTATTTAATAGTAAGGGTGTTACACCTTCGTACGAATGGACACATTAGTCAGTTCGTGCGAAGCCACAAGACCAAACCCAGGTTCGTACGAAGGCACTAGGTGGGTTCGTACAAAGGCATAATGCCTATATATATGGGTGTTGGGGTTTTGTTTTGGACAAGCTTTGGTTCCCTAAGGGGAGATGTTGTCCAACTGGTTTCGCGGGTATGTAACTTCAAATCATCAATAGAAACCAGATTAAATTGACTTGTTCGGTGTCGATTCTACTTTTACTCCTTTCTTATCAATAATACTTCACCGAGCCGGTTATCTTGGGACCAAAACTCCGTCAAACCTGTCGGATCCTGGAATCTCAATTTGTGACAACCCGAGTTTCTGAGATTCCATCTTCGTATTATTGCACGTTAATTGTATAGATCGTTTGATTGACACGAATTGTTTGTTCACAACTGTACACGTGTGTATTATGACAAATCGTATTGTAATTTATATGATGTGTATGATTTATATGGTGTGTGGATTAAATGTGTTTGTAGTGTATGTTAATGAGGGATCTTGTGTTAATTGGTATCTTATAACTAAATATGGATTTTTGGGCTGGAAACCCCACCCACGAAATCACCCCAATCTGATAAATGGGCTTTGGCCCAGTTGTGATTTAATAAATATCTGGTTAACCTTTATGTGAACATTATTTGGCAAACCCTAACCACAACTCACACACTCTCTTTCTCTCTCTACCCTTGGAACTTGACGGCAGCCCCCTCCCGGTCGAAGCCAAACCCTCCTTGTTCGATCTACGGTTAGTGATTTACATGTTAAGTTGATATCTTATATTAACTGCTACTGTGAGATATTATGATCTTATGGTCTGATTTTGATTGATGATTAAATGTTTAGATCGTTGTTTTCTGTTAATGGTGATTGTTAATCTTCGAGATAAAGTGATCGTAGATAGTCAGTTGATAAATGCATAAACTAGATCTCCTGTTAAATGTTAAACACTATGATGTTGTTGGATGTTAATCCTGATTATTTAGATGAGTAAGTATCTAATTGAATGTTTTAGCTTCTGTTGGATCGATTGTTCCTACAAATGGTTGAATCTGTTATGTGATGATTAGAGTTGCTGGGTTTAAGTTACTGTAATTGTTGGTGAAGATGAAGTACTGGACGAAATCACCCACCACAAATAAACTGGACGAAATCACAATAGTGATTTCGGCCCATGTGTGATTTCGGCCCACTAGTGTTTTCGGCAATAGTGTATTCGGCCCACATAAGTGTTTTCGGCCCATGTATGATTTCGGCACACAATAGGGATTTCGGCTCTAAGGTGATTTCGTCATGAGTTGTTATTAACCTGTTAGTTATTTACTCAGTTTATAAATTCAGTTAGTTATTAACTTGGTTAAGTTATTTATCTTGTTAACCTTGTTAATTCTGTTAAGCTCATAACATTTCTAGTTTATTAACTTCTTTAAGTTAAGTTGATTAATTCGGTTAATCAATTAATTTTATTAACTCTATTTACTCAGTTATGATATGTAACTCTGTTAAGAGTGTAACCCTTATTAACTGTGTAACCCTGTTAGTTCTGTAAACCCAATCATATTGTTAGTTCTGTTTTGGATGCTAATTCTGTTAAGTGAATTACTGGACAGTCATATTAGAATAAACTACAAAAGACCTTTATGTGTAACATGGATTGTTTGAACATGATTAACTGTTGTGTGTTATATGATATCAACTGTCAAACACACTCTATGATATTGATTGCATGCGAAACCTTACAAACATGTACTGATCGATTATACGTGCCTACTATAGGACTTGACTGATTTTTGTGAGCACATAGTTTAGCATACCGAGCAAACCAAGGTGAGTTCACACTAGCCAAGGCATGGGATTCCCAGGGGTTGGGAATGGGATTGAATAACTACTCATACAACCATTACTATTAAACTAATTATTACTGTCCTCGGATTGAAGGGCACGTACGTAAAACCTACGTACAGTTATACTTACTACTGTCCTCGGATTGAAGGGCACGTACGTAAAACCTACGTACACGATCATAAGACCATCAACTCTATCATTGGAAGTCCCTCATTTATCGACTTAATCGCCGAGGCCTATGGCGAGCGGGTCATTAGTAAATAGCGCTATTAGGTTTAACAAACCTCACACCGTGTCGTCCGAACGGGCGTGTACTAATGGACTATGGGCAAAGTGTCAATGCTGATAGACATTGACTTAGGGCACCTCTTACATTTTCGTAGCAGTCGATACGCGTGGTCTAGTAACACATGGGAAGCCCCCACTAATCATCGCACAGATGCCTGGATTGGCCGCGATAAGGATTAATACGATACTTGGTTTACAAAACGAACATACGATTTACGAAATGAATACTATAACCAAATAACCAACTGTGAACTCGCTCAACATTGTTGTTGATTCGTTGTTACATGCCTTGCAGGCCTTTAGGTGCATATCAAAGGGACTTGCTGTCTGAGAAGCTGGAGTGGTCATGGGTCGAGACGCATGGAAACGCAAAATAAGACTAAGAGCTTACATACGGTTTTATAAACACTTAACGAGTTAAATATGCTTCCGCTGTAAACTGTGAAATATTGTAACATTGTAACACTTGTTGTTTATAAATGAAAGTATTATTTATCTATGCTTATGAGTTCAATGTGATTGATGGTTAAGATCCTGGTCAGTCACGCCTCCAAGCGGTGGCACTCCGCATGTGGATTTTGGGGGTGTGACACAATTGTTATCAGAGCTACGGTACCAATTCAATTGATTTAACAGTTGATTGAATCACCTACGCTCATAAATTTTAGAGTTTTTGGAGGTTTTGACGTTAAACATCGAATAAACATTAAATTGAAGGTCAATTCACGGATGGATTTTGAAATTGGAGACATCATTAGATTCGTGATTGATTTTCGCACAATCATGTGAAGTTTCATCATGAAATTCGTAGAAATAAAGGTCCTGGATCGAAAAATGTGTTTGGGAGTGTTCTTGAGGAATCAGCCTCTCTGGTACGAAAGCACAGCTTCGTAAGAATCGGCATTCCAGGTTCGTACGAATCCACTCATGTCCAGATTCATACGAAGGGACCAGGTTCGTACGAAGGGACCTCCCTTTTGTTCAAAATATCATTTCGTTCCAAATTAGCCCATTCGTACGAATGGAGTATGTTCGTACGAATGAGCAAATGCATTTTTGATCGCAATGACGAGTTGCTTCAGTGAACAGATTTGATGATACGATCACAGATTGTGGAAATTAGTGGGGTAGTCATGATACTGGTGCAGAATGTTTATCATCTGGGTTATCTGACTATTAATGGGTCGTAACGTAAAATCCGCAATGATGAAAAACTGACGTTTGAGGAAAAATTGTCATATTTTCGGCATAGTCGAGTTTTTCAGAGATAAAAGAGAACTGGATTGCTCAATTTGAGGGGGAATTCAGTGATAAGACGTCAGAATTTGCAAAAATGAGGGAGAATAAAATTTCATAGAATATATAAATTCCGGCATTTTTGAAATTCGTGACAGTGCAACAGTATTCGGGTGGTCCCGACTTCAGATTGTCCGGGAATGTGAATCTGATTGTGGATGAAAGCTTCTGAGATTTAGATTGTCTGAGAAGATGAATCTGATTATGGACGAACGCTTCGG
Organism: Helianthus tuberosus; assembly: GCA_030545235.1. Classification (NCBI taxonomy): domain Eukaryota; kingdom Viridiplantae; phylum Streptophyta; class Magnoliopsida; order Asterales; family Asteraceae; genus Helianthus; species Helianthus tuberosus. The sequence continues at coordinate 5,010,741 of CM060431.1, read as the reverse complement.
AGATCAGTATACGTTACAAGATGATTTGATCCGTTGAAGATTTGCTGATGTGGAGATACCGTTTATACTGATCAATCATTCTTATAGGTGCTTAAAGGTGATCACGGAAAACAGGATTTCAGATGTTCGTGAGTAATCACAGATTTTAGGTTAACCAGTGGGGTGTTCGAAGTTTCTATCTATTGCCGGTTGGGTTTTTGTACATTAATAAGATCAAGCAGTCGGAATGCGTGATCGATGGTGCTGAAATGATATATCAAAAACTGAACGCGGATGTGGTTAAAGCTGAAACAGAGAAGCTGCATTGATTAGTTTCAAGTTGATTATTCGTGAAGATTGGAGTTGAGTAAATCAGGGGAGGAGTCGTGAACTATGCAAACAAAGACCTGAAGATTCATTTCAGGGGGAATGTGTGTATAACATTGTCAAAGCAAACCCGAATCATCAATCAAGGGGGAATTGATTGAAGATTTCAATATGCCTGATTGAAGTTGCAGAATATTCAAAACACGGCTCTAGGTTTTCAAAGAGACGATTTGACAGTGACGGCCAAGGGGGAATCTGTTGGTGCATGTTTCATATGTCCGCCACTGTGCGAATAGGCTAGATAGAGCGTGTGTTGAATATTGTATAGAATAGTGTGAAATCCGGTACGTACTGAAAGGTTTTGTGATGTAACAGTTCCTTCGTACGAAGCCACAAGACCAAACCCAGGTTCGTACGAACGCACTAGGTGGGTTCGTACGAAGGCATGATGCCTATATATATGGGTGTTGGGGTCTTGTTTTGGACAAGCTTTGGTTCCCTGAGGGAGATGCTGTCCAACTGGTTTCGCGGGTATGTAACTTCAAATCATCAATAGAAACCAGATTAAATTGACTTGTTCGGTGTCGATTCTACTTCTACTCCTTTCTTATTAATAATACTTCACCGAACCGGTTATCTCGGGACCAAAACTCCGTCAAACCTGCTGGATCCTGGAATCTCATTATTATTTTTGTGTATGTTTTTAATTTGAAAACCTTTTTTTGGTTAATGTGCATTTTAGTAAATTAGACGATTACATTTGTTTAGGTGCAAATGTCAAAAAGAGTGATGGCGACATGAATCAAGAGGGAGATAGGTTTCCAACGCCACATATTGCATCAACATTCACAAAAATTGCTATGAAATCCGCGGACGTTAGTGAGGATGTAATAGCTGGTGCATATGATACGCTAAAAATGAATGATATTCTATCATTCAGCCTCGATATCACACAGGATGACCCGTGTCAAGCAAATTGTGTGCCTGAAAAAATTGCAACTCTACCAAAGGTGTCGGAAGTTAAGGATGTAGAAGGGAAAGGGAAACGGAAGAAGATCTCAAAATATGGGCAATCACCGTTTTTTATCAGAGCTGTAAATATGGATAGCTGGATGAGTAAGAAAGATAATGTTTTATGGAAATATTTGTCCAGTTGCGCAAATGACAAACAGTACGTTTACTTTTAATAATGTGTAACTGGTAATTTTCACTTAAATTATTATACTTTTGATTAATTTGTTATTTTTGAACTGTTGTTAATTTATAGGGTGGCGAAACCAAAGAAAAAGAGCGGAAAAGACAAGGGGGTTGACAAAGAACTAAACGAGATTGCATCTACGAATGCGTAAGAAACATTTTTTTTGAAAGCATAAAGCATATTGAGTAGATACGTAGAGTAGACTGCACTAGATATAGTGACTAGATATGTTCAGCAGACTGCACTTTTTTGAACAATATGTTTGTTTTGTACGGTGTACACACGTGTATACACTTTTTATTCAACCAAATACACTTGTGTACTCATATGAGGATGGTCCATACAAAACAAACATATGAGTACACAGGTGTACATATGAGTACACATGTGTATTTGGTAGGGACGATGGTCCGTATCTACACAAATAAGATGAGGATTGACACACTCATCTATGATGGTCATACTCGTTATTCTTCTTTGGAGGATCTAATAAATATGATCCTCAGTAGGGCTCCGTTTCATTTTATTGTGTACACACCAGCCCTCTAAAAGAGAAAAAATGGTCGTACAAATCTTTTAGATTTAAGGGCGATTTATCAATACAACGTGCCACATCCCTATGACGTTCAAAGATGTACCAGTCACCAACAAGAAAGGGACGATACAAAAACATGGAAAAAGGGGCATTGTCACATCCCTAGGTACTTTGTTGTGTGCCCATAAAATAATCCTAAAGGTGTACAATAAAATAAATTTAAAGATGAAGCAATAAAAGCAGGCATTTTGAAGACAGAGATTCCATTACAATATTGGCACCAAGAGTTGGCCTTTTGACTACAGTCACTTGTGAGTACATACGTAAATCAAAAACTTGCAATTTGCTAAGAAGACGACTGCATGTTTATAGCAAGTTCATGAATGCACACACTTAAACGCCTTTGATTCTCGTCACAATCCATCTTTATACACTCTGTAATTTTTTTCATGACAACGTCCGCTTCTGCACGCAAAGTAGAAAAAGATGGTTGAATCGTAGCCCGGTTTGATGCACGCAACCCTGTCATTACTTGGTTAATAACTTCCAGTAGTGAAATAATGACGGAAGCCTTTTCTTTCCCTTTCTCAATCTGCGCACTCAGATTTTTCCAGCTTATATCAATATCAACATGCGTCTTCCCTTGTTCATGCATCTTTGCCATTCTGGTCTCGGTAGCAGCTTTCTCCTTCTCGAGGAAGGTGCGTAACTTTTTAACAAGGCTTTGGGCTAACTTGGTGTCTTGTATAGCTCTAGCATCCTGCAGAGTTTACATGGATATTGATAAAACTTTAAGAAACATTAATCCTACTCAACAATTTATACTGCAAAAAGGGGGTTTTTTTTAGCCAGAAGTCTCATTTTCTATCTCCAGACCTTACTCTACTCTATGAGTGAGATTTTACTGGGTCCGTTAGTTTTGTTTGTTTACAATACTACTCATCATCTTTGTCACAAATCTCCAAATTAATATCATATAAAAATGGGGCAACATCGGTATCTGTGATAAACTTTTATCACGACTCTTTTTTATTTATTGAAACAAAATAAACCAGAATTCCAAAACTTACAAAAATAAAGAAGCATACACACCTTGCTTAAATACTCAATCAAACTTGACAAAGAAGTATGCTAAAAACCTAACAGGAATACAAGGATAAACCTACAACAGTTCTTCCCAGTCTTTTTCAAGATCATTTATCATTTTGATTCTGAATTTCATTTGTACAGTTCACAATTGCACTAAAACAAATGTAAATAATTGCCAAGATCAATCAATCAAGACCTAACCAGTCTCAATTCCCCGTCGATATTGACGGCTGCGATTAAGTTTACCATGCAGCGGCCATGGAAAATAATTCCTTGCAGGTTTATCCTCTGCATTCATTGTATATTCTTAGGGTTTCCAAAAAAAATGATTCATTTTAGAATTTAAATCATCAACCATTAAATTCCACCTCAGCAAGAACTAAAAAAAATGAAACCTGACATGCCATCAAAAGTGTAACCTGTTAACCTAGAAGATGCAAAATTTGAATAGAAAATGAAAGTTGGGTGACTTTGAAGAGATAAAAAAACAAACTTCAGTTACTTTAGTGAAACAAATGAAAAACTTTGTTACTAGTGCGTCAAGTGTCCCCTTAAAATCAAACTTCTTTATAATCTAAAAGCAGCAAGGCATAGTAGTTTTCAACTTAAAGATATACTATACATACAAGTTTCTACTTTCTACTACAAAATTCAGCTTAAAGATAAAGCAGTTAAAACAAATATATAAGTTGTATGCCATAATATTGTTTATAACATAGCTACAAGTATGATACATGGCAAATAATGTAAAAAATACCTCACGTGATGCCATTGTGAAGGTGGCACCGGGAGAACTATCTAGCAGATAGCCTCTAACTTCTGCAGACATCTTAACTCTCTCATGTTCTCCCACCTCCAGAAGGTCGTCTCTTTCTGGATGAATCTTTAAACGTTTTAAGTTAGCAAATGGGGAAGGTTGATTTGACAGTAGTTCCGCAAATGAAGAAAGAAGCTGCATGAAAAACGCATTTCAAAAAACTATGTATAAATGAAAAGTAGCTAATTAGGGTGTAAACAAGCCAAGCTGCTCGTGAACTACTCGAAATCGGCTAGCTCGGATCGAACCGAGCATAAACCAGCCCGAGCCTAAAAATAAGTTTGTTTAATATGAGGCCGAGCTTCGCTTATCAAGCTTGATCTGGCTTGCGAGCGTAAACATACAAGCCTGTTATTTATATACTTTATAATAAAAATATTAAATATATATGTATTTATATAATTATTATTATTATATATCAGGTTATATATAATGTATAATTATACTTTATATACAAAAAATAATCATAAATGTATATAAATCCATTATTAGATAATAAACGAGTTGAGATCCAGCCTAGCTCGGCATGAAAAACTATTCACGACCCAACCTCGAGCTCTAGCAAGTTAAACGAGTCGAGCTCAGGCTCGGCTCGTTTACACTTTACACCCCTATAGTTGATGACTTGATGCAATCATCATAATGATGAGTACATATTTATAAATGTATGCACCATGTCTTTTTTAGAGCATGACCTTATCTTCAATACGGTGTTTGGCTAAAGGGTGCTTAAGAAAGAAGAAATAGCCAATGGCTTTTCAAAGTATCAAAGCATGCATCGAATCTAGCTTGACCACCAAATTGTTATAGGGATCCTAGTTTCTGTTAAAACACTTATGTATCTTCACTATTTTTGCAAGCGTATAATTCAAACCAAGTTAACCATCATAACATTCAACACAATAAAACATGAAAAAGGGAATGTTCCTTTCGTAACAAAGAAGACTAACCTTTTAATTTGCTTTTCTTTTTCGTAATTCAGAATTGCAAATCATAATTGGATGCATAACAAAAATAGTAACACTACTAATTACGTCTACAATTTCCAAGCTAAGTGTAAGAAACTTGACATTATGAAGTTGTTGAAGCAAACGTAGAACTTGATGAGCACATTTTGGATAGGATACACAAATATCCGCCATCTCCAAAGAAAGATAATCATTTCCAACAAGTTGCAAACTATGATAACCTTTATAGAACAAGACTAGAAGATTGGGTGCAGAAATCAGATAATTCTTGTATTGGCAATCAATTATATTGAGATTCTTGAGTTGAGGTGCATCAATTTTGATAACCTCCACACTCCCGTAAGCAGACTGATTAAGTTTAAGATTAGAAAGTAGAGGAAGACAAATACTTAAAACCTTGAATCCCTTCGTAGTGCAACCTATTAAGGTGAGATTCTTCAGGTTTGCACACTTAGAGAAAATATCGGTATTTTCATCACAACACAAAGTGGCAAAGTGAAGATACAAAGTTGTTAAGGCAGGGAGCTCCCAAGTAGATGTTGCTTTAAAGACATATGAAAAATTTTTCATCGTACGATAAGGATAAGCTCTAGCTGCAGTATATTCCATTGTCAAACTAAGATGTTTTAGAGACTGAGAACTAAAGAGAGAAATAGGGATTTCAACATCATTCTCAATCAAGCTTGCAACATTGAGCGTTTGGATATTGTGAGAAAACGCATACTTTATAATTTGTTTGACGAACGCATCAGTATCCTCTCCATGAAGACTAAGCTCAACAGAGGACACTTCTGTTTGATCGTTGCGGTCAGAGAGAACATGCGTAACAAATTCAGAGAACTTGGGCAACAAAGTAAAATCATCTCGTGAGAGATTGAGACAAGGCATTGAAGTCCATATAAACCTCCATCTCGATGACAAAACACTGGTTTGAATAGCATGTTTGATGCTAATAAAAGAGAGGATTTTATGGATAAGACCGTCTGGCAAGCTGCTTAGCCTATCCTCTTCTACATTCATTCTCGTTTGATCATAGCTAGAATCCATTCTCTACCTCGATACAAACATGCATTTATATATCTGCTAACTATTAGTATTACATCATCATCATGACTTCTCCTTTGACTCCGAAAACTGCAATTTGATGGAACACAACAATCAGAACATTTCAAAAAAAACTATTGTTACATTCAAAGTGTATGCGTTGACTTTCTACATAAAACTAGGCATAAGGTGGGTTGTAATGACAACAAATAAGTCTTAATCATACATAAGAATAACAAATCATCAGTCAATTCCCTTTGTTCTTATCAGAAGAATAACAACCAAACATCAATCAAACACTGAAGTTGTCAAATAATAATTGGCTTATTTACAAGGGTTTATGCTTCGATTCTTGATAAAGCATTTACAACAGTGAAACAAATCAAGAGAGGAATGATTATCTTTATGATGAATTAAAAGAAGACTCTATAGAGCTTACTATGAAATACCTCCTCCCTCCGTAGTAAATTCAAATGGCAGCTGCTAGGGTGTGAACCAATTTAGGGCTCCGTCTAAAATGCAATTCCTTTTCCTTCCCCCCTTTTGTCGGTTTTTAGTGACTTTTTTTTTTTTTTCTAATTAATCAATGTCTAAAGCCCACCAGTTATATCTCGAGCCCTAAGAGGAAACAGCCCAAAACATGCACACAATAATAAAACGATGAGTAAATTAGAAAAATCTTTTTTTATATTGACGTTAGATTGCATAGTGTGTCATTTGTTTTTAAAAAATACAAAAAACATATTCAATGTTTGCAAACCCTTGCATGTTATGTCCTTTAGCCATAACTCAATTAATTTTCATGGTTAAATCTGATCAAGTGGACCCCTTGAGAGGGTATTTTGATGCAAAACTACTATCGAGCCGGGGGTCTCACTGGAAGCAGTCTCTTTATTCTTATGGGGTAGAGGTAAGGCTGTCTACATCTTACCCTTCTCAGACCCTACGTTAGCTTTGCTATTAGTGGGATTTACTGAGTATGATAATGATGATATTTATTTATGTGTTTAGGGTAAAAAGACCAAAATACCCTTGCATGGAGTCCACATGGTCAGATTTAACCATGAAAACTAACTGAGTTAGTGCTAAAGAACATAACGTGCAAGAGTTTGCAGACATCAAGTATGTTTTTTGTACTTTTTGAAGACAAATGACACAATTTACAATCTAGTATTATCATAAAGGACGATTTTTGTAATTCACTCTAAAACGATTAGAAATATTGAAGTGTTATTTTAACGAGGATCCAACAATTGGTATTGTTTTTTTATATATTTTTTTTTGTTTTTTACTTTTATTTTAATTCCTAAAAATCGTACATCATAATTCTTTTTTTTTTCAGACACGCCTATGCATATGGCTGTCCAAAAAGCTCGCGGCTCGGAGCTCGCTCGAATTTAGCTCGGAAAAAGCTCGCTCGATATGGCTCGGTTTGAAAGTGAGCCTAGCTCGACTCGGCTCGTGACGAGCCAAATTGGCTCGGTTTGGCTCACTTGGTAGCTCGACTCGGCTTAGCTCTAATTATTTTACTTATAATATATTTTATTTTTATATACATACAATATACTACAAAAACATGATTATTATTTACATGTATTTAGGATTCTAGTTTGATATCTATGACATATTTAAAGGTTGATTATTGTGCTAATGAACAAATATTGTATTTACTTGAAATATAAAACTTATTTTGTGTTGTTGAACGTGATTTTGGCTTGTAATGTATTAGATTGAACTTATTTTGAATATGTTCTTTTAAAGTATTGAATAATATTTTAGAATACTGAATTTTAGGAGCTATGAATTAATTTTTATTTTTAAAATCGAGCCAAACCAAGCCGAACCGAGCCAGCTCGGTTTAAAACCAAGCCGAGCCCGAGCTTAGATTTTCAGCTCGGATTCAAATCCGAGCCGAGCCAGCTCGGTTTATAATCGAGCCGAGCCCGAGCTTGCCCTAGCTCAACTCGGCTCGGCTCATGAATAACCTATGCATACTTTACCTGTTTTGATGATAGTAAAAATATAAAGATGTGGGTCAAATAATAAGGGTGGAGATACAATAGGAAGTTAATTTGGCTAGGAAGGCTAGGAAGTGATCTTGACCATCCATTTAGTTAATCAAGGGCTAAGATTAAATCAGGGAAATTGAAAAGAAGAAAAGAGGCGCGTGAGTTTGTTCAAGGGCATTCTAGTCAATCCAAGTCAATAGTTTCTCTCTCCTCCAATTCCCCCCATTTTTTAAACGTTAATAACTCTTTCATACGACATTATTTTTTTATAAAAATTGCACCAAAAAAACGAGCGTTTTTTTATCTTTAAAACGAGTATACTATTGCTATATTTAAAAAAAAAATTAAAACCAGTTGTGTAAAACGCAATAGAAAAACCACCAGTTACGTAAAACGCAATGAGAAAAAAAAAACCTAAAAAATGACATTTTTTTAAAACGCAATGCACAAAAAACACAAAGAAATGACTTATTTGTAAAATGCAATGGCCAGAAAACACAAAGAAATGTCTTATTTCTAAAACGCAATAGACTAAAAACACATAAAAAAATGTTTTACCTATAACGCAATGCACAAAAAACACAAAAGAAATGTTTTATTTGTAAAACGCAATGGCCAGAAAACACTTAAAAATGTCTCATTTCTAAAACGCAATGACCTAAAAAAACAAAAGAAAGTGTTCTCTGTAAACCGCAATGGACTGAAAACACCTAAAAATGTGTTTTACCTAAAACGCAATGAATAAAAACACTTCAAAAATGTGTTTTACCTAAAACGCAATGACTAAAGATACTTAAAAATGTGTTTTTTCTAAAACGCAATAGCCAGAAAACACATAAAACTCTCTTATTTCTAAAACGCAATGGACACATAAAACTGTTTCTGAACTTTTTGTGAATTGTCTGTGAACTGTCTGAATTGTCTACGAATTACTGTCTTCGAAATGAGCCAATTTCTGGAAAATTAAATTTTCTGATGCGTTTTTAGTACAGCTCAACCCCAGCCAGGGGCTCTGCCCCTTGGACCCCGCCAGGGGCTGCCGCCCCCGGACCCCCGCCAAGATCGTAAAACGCAATGACTAAATAAAAACCCAGATCGTGAAAATGAAATTAAAGAATTTCTTACATGGATCGAAGCCGGTTTCTTCATCAATTGACGAATTTTGAAATGATAGAAACACTTATCAACGATTGAATCGAACAAATCGAGTGATTATCTTCAAAATCAACGGAAAAAAACGAGATTTTGTATGAAATTAAACTGGGTTTTCTTCAAAAAAACTGAAGAACACGTTGATCGGGGGTTTGAATCATTGATTGGTGATGAAAATCTCACTATAATGTAGTGATTATCGAGATAGAAAGTGAAGAAATGGTTGAAGATGGTGGGTTTTGAAAATGGTGGGTTTTGAAGTTACTGGGTTTTGAAAAAGGAAGAAGAAAGGGTTTGATTGATTAAAATACCTTTTTCTTTATTTTAAATGTTGCCACATGTCATCCTCTTATTGCTTTCTATCCTTCCTAGCGAAATTAATCTTCCTATTTGATATTTACCCCAAATAATAATATATGTCTTCCGTAATAAATTAAATTAAAATCAAATACAAAATACAAAGGAAGATAAAAACACTACGATGGGTGCATGGTTGGAATGTGCATCGACCGCCATTTTTCCATGCTACTAAAAAGGAACTGAATAGCGGTTATCACCTCTAAACTAAAGTTATTTTGCAACACATCATAATCAAGGTTGGACATACTATGCAACATCTGAATGAAAAAAATAACTTCTCAAAAGTATGCCTCGGTAAGTTGAAAAAAAAATGATTAATCAATTTTGTTTGTTTCTTAAATATTTTGATTTACTTTACCCCTTTTGTGAAAATCAAATATATGTATATTTATAATATAACATTAACCCCCACAAGCCATCTCCATCGCCTCCATTTCTAGCGAGTGGCGAATCTAAAACTTTTGTGTAACACCCCAAAAACGGGTTTGGTAATCAAACCACGTTAATAGTAAAGACGGGTAAAATACCGTTAGTGGTAAAAATTAACCCGGTAAATATTAGGACTCAAATAAATAAACCTAATATTAATTTAAAAGAATGAAAAGAATACTTGAGAAAACAAAAGTATATAAAAAGGGCCCGAGTTAACGGGACTTAAAAGAAAAACGGATTTTTAAACAAGATAAAGTAACTGGGGATAAATGACCAAGTTAGTCATAAGTCTTATAGTGATAAGACAATTTGTTAAAAACACACTACATGTAACTTGTTAAAGTATAGGGACCAAAGGTGACAAACTTGAAGCAAGTTTGTATTAAATAAAACATCTAACACCAAAACACACACTTTAAGTGTGTGTTCTGGTCGTGAATCGCAGGAGAGCCAGGGGGTTCCATGCCCAAACCCTAGCCAGCAAAAATCAAGCAATTGAGAAGCCAAATCGACTCCAAATTGAAATCTAAGCTTGGATTAGTGATCACTTCAGTGAAAGGATCATAAGGTATGTCAAAATTTTCACTTTTGTTCCAACTCAAATCTGGATGAACACATAAGAATCTGAAATTTATGGTTGCATGTTTGTTATATGGATAGAATAGGAACATAGTAGTGTCTAGGAGTAAACCCTAGACAAGTATATGTTGAAATCATGCTTAGCTCAAGTCTTTGTTGATACCAAATTCATGTATGAGATGTTTTTAGGGTTTTGATTGCAAAAGAATCGTGTTATGATGTCAAGAACAAGCTTAAACTGAAAGCTGAATTCAAACGATTCTTGATCAGAATTTACAGCCGATTTGTATTGGCTGTAACCTGGACAAAACCTGATAAAATCATGTGTTTCTTGAGTCTAAAATGTAATTCCAGGAAATATCTTTAAAACCCCACTGGAATCGCATTTTTTCGACGAAAATTGAGTGTTTTATGAATTTTTCCGTATCAAAGGTTCAAGCTGCGTTTTCTGGCAGAATTTGCAGCCCATTACGAATGTCATAACTCAATTTAGGAATTGAGTTATGATCTCAAATTTGTACAGTAGAAAGTGCTAAGTGATTAGAAATATCGCCAATTGGAATTTCGTCAATCGGATAAACGAGGAATTTTAAATGAATTTTTCCGTAAGCTGCAGTCAGAAGTGACGAATCTGATTGCAGCTTAGTAAATGAATTTTCACGAATTTTTGGTAAAGAGTTAGATCTTGAAATTTTAACTCAAGGGCTAACCCTCCGAGAGGTACGCCACATAAAAAGATCATAATTTTTGAAGACTTGTAAACAGGTTAAACAAGTCACAAAAAACAGCCAATTTTCATTGATATGAAATGCCTAAATGAAATCGCGGCTTACTAGTTAGTATGTAAAAATTGATTTTTTGTTAAGAGTTCGGATGAAATATGCCTAAGTGAGTTCAATGAACCAAATGTGCATATGAATATGTTGGTAAGTCAATTGACTTTTAAAAGTCAAACTAACCAATGATAAAGTCAAATAGTAGTTTCGACATAGAAAATACGTGAGGTGGAATAGTCGTGAATTGAAATGACTAATCTAACCACCTTGTGAATGATGATAGTTTGTCGCCTAACGAGCTAGGTGGAGGCTTGGGAAAGAAGCGGTCAAACGAATCAAGCACGAGAAGAAAAGCATATTCGGATACGAGGTAAGTGGAGCTTACGCCCCTTTACATTGCTTGCAAAATTACTTAATTTCAAGTATTGCATATGAATGCTACTTAGTGTTGGTATACAATGTTCCGACACGATTCAATGAGAGTCGGAACAAGGGAAAATGGTAAGAAATCATGAATCATGGTAAAAGGAGTAAAAAAGTAAATTAGTCATGTAATGACGAACAAATAAAAACGGTTTTAAGTAAAACAAGTTAAAGGAAAACTGGGTTAGGTTTAAAGGGATGAAATGGTAACTAAGTACCATCTCATATGGATAAATGGCAAATTAGACTAAATGGGTCAAATGGTGTTGTTAGCACCATTTGACAATTACATTTGACAATCGCTTGTTGAGTTTTGTAATCACAGGAAATAACATAAGTATGCGTTGCTTAAACTAGAAAGATTTAAAGCAAAAGTTATGTAAACGGGTCAATACCTTGACCCGATCCAGGTACGTTTAAATAAGCTTTTGGTTAAACATACAATTTTTTGTCAAATAATTAGCGAAAGTCCTTCGTCGTATAGTGATTCATATTCGTGGGTCAAATGCTCAAAAACGGTCATTTGCGTAAAATGATCAACCAATGGGTAAATTTGGGAAAAAGGGATTCATTATGTTAAATCCGCCACAAAATAGTTGTGGTGGAATATTTGTAGTTAATTAGACATGGACTTTTGTGGCGTCAAAAGAAAAGCACAAGTTCTAGACTAAAATGCGTAAATACCTCAAACGGGTCAAAATAAGCATATGGGTGAAATGGATTAAAGAAGGTATATAATTCTATAATCGGAACCTAATATGTTAGAAATTATTGAATTTAATAGGTTTGTGAGAAATAAGGGTCGAACAAACTTGTATGTTCGATAAAATCACAAACGGGTCAAATTTTGGTAAAAGAGTATTAAGCCGAAGACTTAAAAGTCTTAAATTTTATCAAGCCGGATATCGGATTTTAACACTATATGATGGAGAATCAAATTTTAAACATGCAGGAAGAAACGGTAAGTCAAACGGATAAGCGGTTTGAAAGATACGAAAGATTTCGTGTCAAATTACGGCAAAATGGAAAAGTTGCATACAGGGCCCACCGTAATTTACGGTGCCACCGTAAGTTACGGTGGAGCTGATATGGTTACGGTGGTAACCTACTGTTGTACGGTAGAAGAGTATGAACTCAGGGGCCACCGTAACTTACGGTGCCACCGTAAGTTACGGTGGAGATTATTTTCAAGTCCTTGTTTTTCTTTCGAACATTAATTGTTTCCCGTACTCGTTTGGACATGATTTAAACCCCGTAAGACTAAAGCATTTCATGTTTATGAGATGTAGGTACACCTTGGGATGCCGGAAGACGATCAAGCTCAACGAAGAACCGAACACACTATAGATACACGCTTCCGCACTTTGCTATGTTGTAAATTTTAAATAACAAATTCAACCACGTGATGTAGAATAACTTATGATTTGTAAAAGTTTTAGTAAACCCGTATTTCCGATGTATATGTAATTGTAATTACATGATTGTCTTCGTAAAAGATTCATTAAACCTTAAATTAACTTAACGGGTGTTACATTTTGAATAGAAGAGCGCGGGGGAGGGGAACTCAATACATATATAAATTTCGAAAATATTCAGTAAAATTTACAACTTGAAGCGAATAATTTACAACGCTTGTGTAACTTCGCTGTTTTACAAGCATATAATTTAAACGAACTTAATCACCATAACATCTGACACAAAAAACAAAAAAAATGGAATAAACCTTTCAGAATAATGTGTCATTTTATTAGATTGAAATTCATTGTAAGATGCAAAAGATAAACACTAGCAATTACCCCCACAATTTCCAAGTTAAGTGTAAGAAACTTGACATTGTGAACATGATGAAACCAGTGGCGGAACTAGATAGAAGACTCAGGGGTATCCCATTTTTTTTTAACTAGGGTCACCCCTAAAAATTGAGGGCCCTATGCGACTAATAAAACGAGCCCTGGAAATTTTCTTTTACCTAGGGTCATCGCTGAGAATTCGAGAGCACTTAGTGGCCCTATGCGACTAGTAAATATATATATATATAGGGGATGGATCATGAGAAAACTAGTTTAAATGAGAAAACATAAAAAACTAACTAAAAAAAGCCTAAAAACATACCAATTTTTTTTTACATTTTTTTATAAAAATTGCTATATTTTATGTATGGAAAAAAAATTTCAAAAAAAAAATAACTTTTTTTTTTGTTGTATTGCACATGTGTACTATTACGGATATAATGCACATGTGTAGTACACATATAATGCACATGTGCAGTACAACAAAAAAAATTTGAAATTTTTTTTATATATAAAAAACAGCGATTTTTATAAAAAAATTGTAAAAAAAAATTGGTATATTTTTTAGCTTTTTTTAAGGCTTTTTTAGTTAGTTTTTTAGTTTTCTCATTATCATCTCCCAATATATATCTATACTACTTTATAAAGCATATTAGAAGGACTTCTTAAAGTCATAAAAATTTCCTTAAAACACCCATAAAGCATGCTGTACAAGTCTTTTAAGCATCATAAAACATCACTTTCCACTTATACCCTTACTTCACTCAAGCTTTTAACTACAATAAAACACTTCACACGGATCATAATCTCTACCGTTCATTTTGATACATGGATTATAATCTGGACCATTCATTTTGAAAACCTTGTCCATTGTGAAAACACAAATCGAAGATGGATCTATACTCACTGCACCTTTCCTTTTCGTTCTCTCTCTCTCTCTCAAAGATTAAGATTTTAGATCGATCTATTCACCATAAGCTGTTTTAAATCAGAAGGATGAAGCTTCGATGTAGTTGCAATCAGGTAGATTTTTTTCTATTTTCTACTTATAGTTTTCTCAAATCTACCATTCTATCGTTAATTTTGATGTTTTTGGTTGCTTTATTGTAGATGAAGATGGCAAGAAAAACTGTGCAAATCTGAGTTTCTATGCTACATTCAAGAATTTTACAAGCCCAGATCTGAGACTTTTTCTTTCTTTAATAACTTTGCATCGTGCTACCATTAATTTTGAGAAAAAGATCCAGGTAGGTTTATTTTTTTTTCTGCTGAATGTTTTCTCATATCTAAGGTCATTTTTTGAAGTTTTCGGTTGGTTTGTTGTAGATGAACATGCATTTTAAGCTCAGATATGAATTTTACACTCACACAAGAGAAAACACGGATACAATATTAGGGTTTCAGGATCTCCCAGTTATCATCCGCCTCCATCTACTCTCTTTCCTTCTATGGCGATTTATGAAGACCTCCCTAAGATCTGCGATTCCTCTTCAGATTAGAGTTTGTTTCTCTTCAGGTATGTGATTCCTCTTTAGATCTGTGTTTGTTTCTTCGTCAGATCTATGATTCCTCTTTAGATCTGTGCAATTAGCCAGCTTCGCAGCTACTTTTTGTTCAACTTCGCTTATACAAAAAAAAACGTATATATAGAGTAATACCGTTAATGTTTTTGTTGACTGATGTTCAGGCCTTTAGCTTTGTTTGTAGCAAGAACAACTTCAGCAATAAAATAGGTATATGTGTCTATTTAGATGAACTGAAAATAATGTTTTTGTACAAGTGTGAAGTAACTTTGAACTGTTTATCTTATAAATCATGCTTTTTTATTTCCAAGATTACACGGTAATATAATGCACCAGGTGGGTGTGGAAGATTTCACCAGATCGGTTTGGATTTTGCTCTCATTGGCTGCTGTAAATGGCGGTTGTCTGGTTAAGCTAGCGATTTCGACTACTTGACAAACTTTAAGGTATGAATATTCAAGATTTGATTCAAGTTAACTGATTTCATATGGTTTTATAAGGGTCTTTTGCTAAATCTTGCTGCAGGTTGAATTCAGTATATTATATTCTTAGCATTTAGTTTGAGTATTTAAGATTTGCTTCAAATCATTTGATTCTATATGGGTTGTTAAATGTTTATTTGTTGAAGATTTGCTTCAAATCATCTCATTCCAGATTTGCTTCAAATCAAGCATGTTAGTAGTTCTGTGGTGACCGATGGTGAGCGTATCTTAGGATTGGGAGATCTTGGGTGTCGGGTACAATAAGCTAATCTTCTTAACTTTATGATTACGTTTCATCGATGTCATAGAAGTTCTATCCGATGTAATATATTGTTGTCCAATAATGGAACTTTTTAAATTCGTACTGGGTATGAGAATTCCAGTTGGGAAACTTGCGTTATATACTGCACTTGGAGGAGTTGGGCCTTCTGCGGTAAGCCATATTAAGTGAACTGTTCTTTCAAATTTTGTACTCAGTTTAAAACTGGAAGCAGTTTTAAAACCGGTCTGTTGTAAATCTAAATATGGTCTTTAACTTGCTATGTAGTGCTTGCATGTTACCATTGATGTGGGGACGAACAATCAGAAGCTACTAGACGGTGAGTTCTATATTGGACTTAGACAAAAGAGGGCCACCGGAAAGGTACATCGAGACCGTTAAACTAAATTAGGGTCATTAAAGTTATATAGATTTATTGTTACTTTTATCATCTTTTTTTATATAGAGAAAAGCTTTAACATCTATTGTTTATGCAGGAATATTCTGACTTGCTTGAAGAGTTCATGTCTGCAGTCAATCAAAACTATGGTGAAAAAATCCTCGTGCAGGTAATAATTCATACATCTTCTAAAAGATAAAGAGTCATAACTCATAAGCTTATCTTTACATGAACTCTTGTGTTGGTGCTGTCAAAAATTTGCAGGTTGAAGACTTTGCTAACCACAATGCATTTGAGCTGTTAGCCAAATACAGAACCAATCATTTGGTTTTCAATGACGATATACAGGGGACTGCATCAGTGCTTCTTGCTGGTCTTGTTGCATCACTGAAATTACTTGGCGGTAGCTTGGCTGATCACACGTTCTTGTTCTTTGGTGCTAGGGAAGTAAGATATTATATTACAATTTTTGTTACAATATTTTGTGTAATCATACGGATACCTTATGTAATATGCATCTTTGTATTTCAGGCAGGGACTGGTATCGCAGAGCTTATAGCTCTTGAAATATCAACAAAGGTAACAGCTTTATGTTGAAGTTTACCTTTTAGTACTATCACATGCAATAATATTTGCTGCTTTTCTTAACATTTTGTTTTAACTTTTATAGACAAGTATTCCCGTTGAAGAGGCTCGTAAGAAGATATGGCTGGTGGACTCTAAGGGGTTGATTGTAAGCTCTCGTAAAGGTTCCCTTCAGCATTTGAAGAATAAGGTTTTTGTAAGTGTTATTGTTGCTACTGTCTTTTTCCAGGTTGTAATAGTTTGAGTATTTAGGTACCTTTGCTAACACGTCGGCGCTTACAGCCACACAATGGCTGTTTAGTATTTTTAAGGGATTTTTAAGCATGCCGGTTCCTGTGATCTTGAAGAGAATCCTTGTTTAAGGGTAAAGTCCTACTTAAAAAGCCGTTGAACTTTTACTGTCACCCGATCTGGTAAACTGATCGGGTGATAGTAAAATCTAATGGCTTCAACATTACCTCAAACAGAGATTTTGTTTAAGAGCACGGCAATTGACATGCTTAAAAATGGCTCTTTAAGCATGCCAAGTGATGTGCTCTTGAAGAGAATCTTTGTTTGAGGTAAAGTCCTACTTAGAAAGCCGTTAGATCTTGAAGAGAATCTTTGTGATCTACAATTTGGCATTCCATTCACCTGACCAGAAAACTTATTCAAACTAAAACTAAAATCTGCGACAAAGCCTACCAGAATCCTCCATTTTAGTTTTACTAAAATCTGTGAGAAAGGCGCAACATGTCTTGATTTGTTATTTGTGAAGGTACTTCATAGGACAGTTATGTACTTCATTTGTTTTTTTTATTTTGAATATTGGGTAAATTACTTTTTGAGTCCCTGTGTTTTATACGTTTTAACTAGTTGAGTCCAAAAGCAAAAAGTTTAACGACCTGAGTCCCCGTAAGCATTTTCTTTAACCATTTGAGTCCAAATTTCTAACACTGTTAGAATTTTTTTGTTAAATTTTATTAAATGACCAAATTACCCCTATAACTAAAAAATAAATAAAAAAAACTAATTTATCCAGCACGATGGAGATATATATCAGCAGAATCCGGTATGTCATAGTTTGTGACGATGTTCACTCGTTCGATATCAATACCCCTACCGACTAAATTTGTTTCCACCAAGATTCTTTTGTGCCCTTCCTTGAACCCCTGCTTACACTTTTGAAAAATATTACGACTTGATCTCGCTCAATTTGATGTAGTGCTGCCATGAATAGATATGTAAGTGAAAATAATTTCAAAAATATGATATTGATAACGACTGGAAGAACAAGCCCTTACCTATACGAGACCATGTAGAGTCAACTTTGCTTCATGGCCTTTCGCCTAATTATTACCGGCACCGGACTGCCCAAACATAATGTTATCCGGCCGTACGTTCCAGATCTGAGACTGTTCAACGTTCCTGGCTCCAGATCCATAAGCACGACGCGTGGAACAAACCTTCCGTCGCTAGACTCATTGTAATACACATTAATCCTCTCGAGCTACAGCTCAGAATCTCCTCTCCGGTATACTTTCCAGTCATGTCAATACCGTGTTCTGCACAAACTACCTCCCAGAACTTTGCTCCGATCTGGTTTCCGCATTGGCCGCCTTGAATATGGAGAATCTCACGCATCTTCGTCGGTGCCGTAGATCGGAGTTGCAGGTTAGGGTTAGAGGTTTGACAAGATGATAGTTATAGAGAAACAGACAGAATGAATGATTTTTATATATATTAAAAGTTTATGCATTAAAGACTTGTTCCTTGTACTTATGTGCATATAAGACTTGTACTTTGTGTGTAAATGACCAAATCACCCTCAAAGTTAACAGACTTGATGGATGGAGTTAGAAATTTGGACTCAAATGGTTAAAGAAAATGCTTATAGGGACTCAGGCCGTTAAACTTTTTTGCTTTTGGACTCAACTAGTTAAAACCTATAAAACACAGGGACTCAAAAAGTAATTTACCCCTGAATATTAGTTGGTAAAACTATGTATTTAGTCCGAATTATAATGTACATTATTTTGTTAATCTTTGTGGTTATTTGTTATTTTCAAGAAATTATCTCTGAGGGTGTTATTTTTTACTACTTGTATGTTAACCACCAGAAGAACCAACAAACCCTGGGAAAAGAGAGGGTGGGTCATAACTAGATGTTTTTCAACTGAAATTAGCAAGTGGGATAGATTTTAAGGAACCTGTGAGGTCTATGTTTAATAACTTGGCTGCATAAGTAATCTGAACCATGTCAGCAGACTATGTGACAAAATCTTGCACCAGCAAGTGATCATTTTATAAGTGTCCCCCACTCACACAATGATTACATGCTTCATCTGAAGTTATGGTTGTGGGGATTGGGGAAATAAGAAGGTAAGAGAAGTTCAGTGATTTTTCGGCCAACAAGTTACATGTGTTGATAACAGAACATCTAGATGCACCACCTATACAAGATAAATAATTAGATGAAGACGGTATGTGTGGACATGGATGATGGTATTCATCACACCTGATACACCAATACATGATTGAACTTGGATCGAATGAAACAATAATGATACTAACTGATAAACAAACTAAACTTGTATGCTTCTGATTATAATCAACTGAACGTGTGTACTGCATCTGAAAAATATCTTCATATACTAAGTGCTCGCTAATGAGTACTGCATCTTCAGAATTGTAACCTTCCCATGGCATATTGTCAATTTTTGGTAATCAGAGATTCAAAACTCACTAAAATCTTCAAATTCTATACAAAAAATAAACTGAAACAAATGAAGCACAACACTTAATCTACCAGCAGATCATCTGATGACCCGAGACTCTCAATCGATTTAACAGACATGAACGGATGGTTTGATTAGTTATGAGCTTATGGTTGTGCTTTTGTTGGCTTGGCGCAGTTCGGTTTGTTTACATCCTTTTAAAACTCCCTAAATCCCCATGACCGGTTTTGAAGTACCTTAACCGAAAATTTAGATTTTAGTTATGACCCAACTGAACTGAAACTTCTCATGCACACCCTTAGAATTACTAACACGTGTTGTGTTTTCCATTGCATCACGAATTTGGTTTTGGTTATGGCTCAAAACCGAACCGCCCCGTACATAGCCCTAAACTCACCAACCTAAGTGATATGTTTCCCGCCGCATCACGCGGGTAAACGGCTAGTGTATATATATATATATATATATATATATATACACACACATTAGGTTACAGATTCGTGTTTAGTTGAATAAAAAAATAAATAGTTATAATAAGATTTAGAAATTATAATATGGCATCAAGAAAAGATGGTATTGATACGTGTGTTGTGAAACTATTTTTAAAAATAAATTTGTTATTCAGTCTTTCTTAATCGATACTGTATAATATAGTGTCACTCTCTAACAAAATGAGAGAATGAAAACAAGTTAATTATAGGATTCAAATATAATTTTATTTTTACCTTTTAAAACATACTAGTTTTTTAATGTTGTCGCGTTGCGGCGAACGTCTTTTGTTGTTTAGTCTGTGTTTACATGTGTTTTGAAATCACTACAAGTGCATTGCGCACGGAACCACTCATAAGAATAAAAAGAAAATATATAAAAAAACACTAAAAGATAACCAAAAGAAAATCAACTAAAAATTTTGTATGGTAAATGATGTTCGTATGAAACCTGTGATCAGAGATAAGCAAATGATGATACTGGGTACCGGTATCGAATTTCCCGAACCGAAAGATTTTAAGTACCAATTTGGTACGACTTTTGGCGTTCCTGGTACCGGTTCGCTACTGGTTTTTTACATTCATATACAGTACCGATTCGATATTGGTTGGCACCGAGCTCATCCCTACCTCTGAAACTAAAAAAAGAAATCATTAAAAGTTGAAGAAAATAAACAAAAAGTTCCACGATACCGTTGTTCGTACGGTACCCGTGAACAGGGATGAGCAAATGGTACTGGGTAGCAGTACCGAATTTCCCGAACTAAAAGATTTTCAAAATCAATTCGATACCGACTTTTGGCGTTTCTGTAACAGGCTGGTGTCGGTTTTTACCTTCATGTACTGATAACTGTACCGGTATTTTCGATACCAGTATCGGTTGACGCAAACTTATCAAACTTAAAAGTAAAAAAGATAACAAAAGTATTAAAAAAACTATATATTATTATAACATTTAAAAACTATTCATTGTCTTATCATTTTAATATAAATAAATAAATATAATATAATATAATACATGTATAATGTTAATTATCAATTTTTTTATTAATGGGTCTACCAAATACACAAAACATTATCAAAAAAGTTTATATAAAACATTAAATGTTATTTGTTATTTTTATAGATAACTAGGGAGAAAGCCCGTGCGATGCACGACATGCATAATAGCTATTGTTTGTTCGTGGTAAGACGTCTGACACGACCGGTGCATAACATGTAAGACAATACGCCTACAAAGGGGCGTGCTAAAACTTTATTAAACCATGGACCATAAGTTGTTTCCTTGCAAAACTTGCCGGCCAAAAATAAGTGAAAAAAGATGTCTTCCAAGGAAAAAAAACATGAAACAGAAAAAGGAAAAACGCATAAACTCTCGCACGTCTTCCTATCTTATTGGATAACACATAGACCAAAATTTAGCTAACGCATGCCACCATCATCCCCAATCCCATCACCAGCCAACTTACTTACTGCAGTGAAATAACGAAAAGAAAACTATTAAAAATGGTATACTATGTTTACGTATATATGCATCGAAAATTAGTACGGGTTTTCATTACTAACACTAAGTACAGACGGTATACCTTTCATGTGGGTCACTGTCAACTGTTTCTTCTGAATCCGAATCTGCATAAGCAGGCCTGGGAAGGAAAAGCACGAAACATTTATGTAGACGGTTATCCAAAAATAAATATGCACAATTACATTGTTTATGGAAATCAATCAATTATAGTTGAAAGTTTTTTTGTTGCCTTTCCATTTATAACGACACCAAGTTTATTTTTTTTCAAAAACCAACTTCTCCCCTTATATGTCTTTACACATTCGAAGTGATGCGTTACCAAGTTTTTTATTCCTAATTTTTTAATGTAGAACAATGCACTTTTATATTTACGAACTCAAGTTTCCGACTGTTGTAGCCTCCTAATTTTAAAATAGAGTAAACATATATCAGGTATGTAAATAACATTTCAGATCGAGTAGAAAGGTAAATAGCACATCTTTAATTAAAATGGTTTATTAAACAGGGCACGAATAAAGTGTAAGCCGATATATACCTTCCGATCGCTTCAACGCGCTTAACTGGTGTCGGTATGGGTAGCACCCCTTTGTCTTTGGCGGGGATCGATGGAGGTATGGAAGAACCAAAGGGCTTACAACCATCCCCATCTAGGAGGACATTCTTGCAGTTGAAGGATTCAAAATGGCCATGATCATAATACGTACACGAATCAAGCTGGAGGGTCTGAGTGCTGCCCACAAGAGAGTTCAAACAATTCGGCAGTGTTGAAATGCTTCCATCAGCGTTCCTTACCATCACCGGAGTGAACTTATCCTGTATGTCAGTGGAATAAAGGTTGTAGACGTGTGACAGGCCAGACTCTGATGTGAGTATACTATGAGCAGTGGTCTTTGTCATGCGTTGGGCGGTGTCTTCAAAGCAGACAACGACAGCTTCAGCTGTTGAGTAAAACACCTCGAGTTCTAGCCTGAAACTGTGTAAGGTTTGTAATTTATTTTCAGTTATAAGCCTGCATGAGAATGGCTACAAATTAATACAACTAAACATTTTTAGAAACAAACCTTGCTCCCGGGAAGACAACGGGGTTTTCGCACCCATCACACCACATATCGTTGTCTTCACGCCCCACACCTTTCATGCAATTCCCACCGCCACATGTCAGCCTGAACCACTCTTGGCTATTGCGTATGCGTTTGACTTCAACATGACAGGTGAATTCAGCACTCTGCATATATTACCAGCATAACTATAAACTTTAACCATTTGATTAAAAAATGATAACCAATATTGTGTTTATCCAAAATAATATATCCTAAGTGTATATTACATTCTAATGCAAACCTGATTTGACCTTAACCAAAATGACATTAGTATATTGTAAACAGAGGTAAAGTTGATGAACATCTTTTTTTAATTGTAAAGTACTTAAACCAAAATGAGGAAAACATTTTGCTTAAGAAAAACTTATTATTTGAAAGCAATACATGTAGTCAAGATTATACCACCATGCCGACATACATCTTTACGCTTCTAATAAACTACTTATTATAGGAATAGTATAATATAGATACCATGAGCCCAACTTTTTTAGCCTTTTTACGTTGTTTATGTATAATAAATGTTGATTGTATATTATTTAAAATATGAAAAAAAAAGGTTTTTCTAGCACATAAAATTTTAATACAACTTTATGTTTGGCTTTTGTAGCACATAATATTTCGTTATTTTTCATAACCTTGTCATTTTAAAGCCATGTTTATTAATTCAACAATTGTCTCTTACTTTCATCAATCACCAACCACTATCAATGTTTTGACATGGCCAAGATCACGGTAAATCATTTTTTGCTATGGAAGCCAACATTAGCATCATTTTTTGCTATGGAAGGCAACATTAGCTAAATCATTTTTTTGCTATGGAAGCCAACATATGCATATGATAACCTAAATAAAAATACTAACTTTTTAAATGAAAAATCAACCCTGCCTTGGTTCTAGTAACACGCAGATTGCAAGTTGACATTAGACCATTAGACCATGTGTAGTGGTTAAGAAAAATAATGCCCCCACCATGGGACATTATCCGACACGTGCCAGTCCAGTCAGCATAGGGCGTTATTGCAAAAGTGGCGTAGTGGGAATAATGCCCAAATAATGCCCCTTCCAATCATTAAACAAAAAAAAAACCAAACTAATTTCTCATTGGCCAGTCAAAACCCAGTCAACCCATCACAATCCAAAAGTGGCGTTTTTATAAACACGCCTAACCCATTTTTTTTGAAAAATAATGCCCCATAATGCCCTATGTAATTGTAATGGGGTGGGGGGTGGGGGGTTTGGATTTTTTTTCAAAAATAATGCCCCACTACGGGTGGTCTTAGGATAGTAACACCCAGATTGCAAGTTTTGACGTTAGACCATATGTAGTGGTTAAGAAAAATAATGCCCCCACCATGGGGCATTATCTGACATGTGGCAGTCTAGTCAGCATGGGGCGTTATTGCAAAAGTGGCGTAGTGGGAATAATGCCCAAATAATGCCACTTCCAATCATTAAACAAAAAAAAAACCAAACTAATTTCTCATTGGCCAGTCAAAACCCAGTCAACCCATCACAATCCAAAAGTGGCGTTTTTATACACACGCCTAACCCATTTTTTTTGAAAAATAATGCCCCATAATGCCCTATGTAATGGGGTGGGGGGCGTTTTTTTTTTGGATTTTTTTTTTTCAAAAATAATGCCCCACTACGGATGGTCTTAGATATCAATGGTGTCAAGTGGTAAACAAATTCTATGCATTAGACACTTTGGGCGCTACCACCCATTTACTGACAATCAAAACTGACAATCACAATCAAAACACTAACGTAACCATCAAAAATCAAAAATTAAATCATTGCAATTCTAATAAAATTCTTTGAAAATTACCAGAGTGACTGCACGAGTTGAGATTTTAAAGGTTATTCGGCTCCTTGCTGAATTGAACGCTCTGGGTTCCATTACCGAACTCCCTTACGTGAAGTCGCCATTTCTGCTACTACTTAAGCCTGTGTCAATTAACAAATTTAGATGAAATCATACATCAATAACATATAGTTTGAGATGAATTGATATTCCTCACCGTCTAGGATTTTGCTAAGGCGGCCTTGTGGTGTCCAATTCAACTGCCAATCACAATCAAAATCAATATATGTGATGATGATACACCTTAATAGGCAGTGAAAATAAACAAACGAAAGCGTTCGGTACTTTAAAAAAATCGAGATCAATTTGATACATTGAGCAATACAATATCGATTAACATTGACCTTAACACAAAATCGGCAGACGGCTTCTGGGAAAAGACGGAGGAAGACAAAGAATGGACCAGAATCTTATTCAATTTGAGTTGAGTTGAGTTGTGATTATCATGAATTAAAAAATTGAAGAGAATAATAGAGATATAAAGAATAGGAAACCCTTTCCACTTTCCATTATTAAAAGCCTCACTATAGGGTTCTTTGAATGTTGAGGAATGAAAGGTTTTGTAACCGATGGATTGAGTCCTGGGAATGTCTGATCAGTTTCGACATTACTTCACATTTCTCATATGTATTTATTGTAGCTTTTGTGTGAGTAGGAGGTAACATAAGACCTTTCATATGTCATCTTAAATAATGTAGAAATTTTAATTTTAATTCAATTAATAAATTATGGTTTGAGAGATGTATTAAATGGGATTCAATTTTCATTTAAGCCAATTCAGTTTAATACTATAGGGTCTGTTATCTTATTTTAATTTAATATTTTATGATTAATTGAATATAGTTATGTAGAAAGACAACTTTATCCCTAAACTAATCTCATTTAGTATTGTACTATAAGCATTAAAACTTGCAATATTATTTTAAGTACTGCATTTAAAACATCATAAATGTTGATTTTAAAACAGAACATGTAACTAAATTTTAGATTATATATAGATATTAGGTTTGTAATAAAAAATATATTCAACAAAAAACTTAAAAACCGAAAACTTATTAGTTAAGTAAATCTAAACTTAAAAAAGTTAAATAAGCAAAGTAAAATAAATAAAAGAAACAAGCGATGTCTATATCATCATCATCATACTCAGTATATCCCACCAATAGCAAAGCTAATGTAGGGTTTGAGGAGAGAAAGATGTAGACAGCCTTACCTCTACCCCGTAGGAATAGAGAGGCTGCTTCCAGTGAGACCCCCGGCTCGGTAGTAGTTTTGCATCAAGCCTTGGACATAAGGCACACAACACTCAGCAATTGGGATAAAAGCCGATTAGCGCATGTACCCCCTTGCCTTTCGGCTATCAACGCCACCACATGATGCATGATTAACCGTCCCTCGCTTTTAAACGTTATTTTCACGAAATTAGTAAAATAACGTTAAAATTAGTGCACTTTCATTTTTGCCCCCTAAGGGCCCACACACATATATATATATATATATATATTATATGCGCATACCACAAGCGGGGCGAAAGCAATGTCCACAATAAATTAAATAAAGTAATTCGGAGTTTAACTTCTATGTTCAGAAAATAAAAAAGGAAGTTTGACTTCTGACTTTAGATATGTGTGTTACTTTTTTTATTGGTGCTCTTTTTATCTTTCCCAATGTTTATTCTGACTTCATCTTCTCCGTTCATCTTCTACAATTTTTCAAGAAGGTGCCGCTGCAAATTTTGTGACCGGATTTTTTCGATTTTAGAAATTTATTTCATCTTATCTTCATTTACATTCAGGGGTATCTTAATATTTGCTTGAATGTATCCCTAATAAACGGAGATTTAAAAAAAAATACACTACAAAAAAGTTGAGGGGTATCCGGGCTACCCCTAGTCTCCATGTAGATCCGCCCCTGGATGAAACAGAAGTAGAACTTGCTGAGTGTTGCGAGCCTTTTCTAGTAGGCAAACTAAGAACAATAGAGGGAAAACGAGTTTTGGAACAATTTTCTAGATATTTTCTCAAAAGCAAGTTACAAGGAGGTTATGAGCACATGATGCCCATGTCCCTTATTTCTTGGAGACATGCATGTAACAACTCTTACCATGCTCCAGTAACTAATGCACTTGCTAAGACTGCCCGTAGTGGGGCGTTTTTTTTAAAAAAAATTGAAAAAAAACGCCCCAAAACGCCCCCCACCCCATTACATACGGCGTTATTGGGCGTTTTATTTGGAAAATTTTGTTGTGGGCGTGTTATTTAAAACGCTATGCACTTGAACCCCACTTTTGTTTTAACCAATCACCTTTGAAAGTTGCCCTGACAACCTTTGACCATTTTGAGAACCCCACTTGAACCCCACTTTTGTTTTATTAAATGGTCTGACAACTTTTGACCATTTTGTTTTGTTTTTTTTTTCTAAATTGGAAGGGCGTTATTGGAATAATGCCCCACTACACCACTTTATGCTATAATGCCCCATGCTGACTAGGACGCCACGTGTCGGATAATGCCCCATGGTGGGGGCATTATAAGTTGTTAACTTGTTACCACTACGGGTGGTCTAACCACTAATGCAATACTCAATTAACATGTGTCAATTAAAGAAAATGCAACTGCCAATTCCTTAGAATATTCCGATGCTCCCTTGTTGGCCTCCTGTGCACTCTTTTGGGCCGATTACTAGCCTCCTTGTTCAGCTGGGTCGCTTCCTCCTGGGTTTGGATTGGGCCTGTATGCGACGAGCCTGCATGGGCTGCATCACTGAGCATCGTTTTCATTGGGCTACATGAATGATAACCTTTGTAGACCAAGAATACAAGGTTGGGTGCACAAATCAGATATTGATGGTTAGGTAAACCTGTTATAGTGATATTCTTGAGTTGAGGTTTAACGATACTGAAAACCTTCACACTCATGACAACAAATTCAAGTGTAAGATTAGAAAGTAAAAGGAAGACAAATACGTAAACCCTTGAATCCCTACTATAGCAATGTTTTAAGCTGAGATTCTTCAAGTTCGCACACTTAGAGAAAAGATCAATGCACTTATCTGTATTTTCATCACAACACTTAACTAAGTTGTCTTCATTGAAAAAAAAAATCAGTGAATAGAAAGGTTTGACCCATCTTTCATCATGACGAAATACATGATGTGCTTTGTTGCTATGGGAAATAATAAAAAAGGTAACACGAGTTTCATAATGTGTCAAAATTCGTAACGCAAATCAATAAAAAAAACATTGACACTGATCAATAACAATAGAAAGGTTTGATAACCAAAACTGGAGCAACCGTAAGGTCACGGGTTAAGGTAGTGGAAATTGTCCCAAGTTGGCCTTGACACCATAAGTAACAATATCTCGATTACAACCAAAACACTTCAGAATCTTACTTATGCATAATAGCAGCAAACTAACATGTCCGAACAAAAGGACAATATGGCACTAAAAGTTGGTCTTTTGATTATAGTCATCACTTGCGCGTATAAGGTAAATCAAGAACTTACAATTTGCTAAGAAGACGGATGTGACGCCGTGGTAACATCATCAATGCAGACGCTTAAACATCTTTGATTCTCATCACAAACCATCTTTATAAAACCCGTTATTTTATTAGTGACAATGTTGGCCTCTGCACCCAAAGTAGAAAAAGATGGTTGAATGGTAGCCCGGTTTGATGCAGGCAGCTCTGTCAATATTCCATTAATCTCCATCAACTTTGACATGATGTCAGAAGTCTTTTTTTCCCCTTCCTGAATCAGCACACTCAAATATTTCCAACTCATATCAGTATCAACATGTGCCATCCAGTGTTCGTGCAACTTTGCCATTTTGGTCTCTATACTAACTTTCTCCTGCTCTAGCAGCATGCTTAACTCTGTAATACAGTTATGGGCCAACTTGGTGTTCTTAATAGTTCTAACATCCTGCAATGTTTACATGTATATTGATAAAGTATACTATATATATATAAGTTGCTTGACTTAATATTCTTTATAACATATAGCAACAAGTATGACGCATGGCAAACACGAATATCATTGATAACATAAAAGCATACCTCACGTGAAACCGTTGTGAAGGTGGCATCGGGAGAACCATCTAGCAAATAGCTTCTAACTTCTGCAGACATGTCTGCTCTCTCATGTTCTCCGAGGTCCGAAAAATTTATGTCTGGTTGAATCTTTAAACTCTTTAAGTTAGCAAACGGAGAAGGTTGATTTGTTATTAGTTCCACAGATGAAGAAAGAAGCTGCACAAAAGTATATTTCAAAAAATTCTGTATAATTGAAAAGGAGTAGTTAATGCAATCATCCTAATGACGAGTACTGAGTACATATTAATAAATACTTTTATAAACCATGTCTTTTTAGAGCATTACTTTATCTTCAATATGGTGTTTGGCTAACTTGTGAAAAAGAGAAATAACCAAAGAACAACGGCTTTCAAAGTATCAAAGCATGCATCTAATCTAGTCTGACCACCTAATTGCTATAGGATCCCAATTTTTGTTAAAACGCTTTTGTATCTAAGATAAACACCACCAATTACCTCAACAATTTCCACATTAAGAGTAAGAAACTTGACATTGTGAAGATGTTGAAGCATACGTAGAACACGATGAGCATCTTTTGGACGGGGTACACAAATATCTGCCTTCTCCAAAGAAAGGAAATCATCTGTAGAAAGTTGCAAACAATAACAGCCTTGGAAGAACAAGAATACAAGGTCGGGTGCAGAAAGTGAATATTGCTCGTCAAAGTAACTTCTTATGGTGAGATTCTTGAGTTGCGGTGCAACAATATTGAAAACCTCCACGCTCCCGCAAACAATTTCAATCGTAAGATTAGAAAGTTTAGGAAGACAAATACTTAAACCCTTGAACCCCTCCATATAGCAACCTTTTAAGGTGAGAGTCTTCAAGTTTGCACACTTAGAGAAAAGATCAATGCATTTGTCAGTATTTTCATCACAAATCAAAGCGGCATTGTCGAGATACAAAGTTGTTAAGGCAGGGAGGTCCCAAGTAGATGTTGCTTTAAAGACATACGTTAAAGAATATTTGCTACGGTACTCTATATCTGATAAAACTTTCATTGTCAAACTAAGATGTTTTAGAGACCGAGAACTAAAGAGAACAAGGGGGAAGCCAACCTCATTTGCTAGCACGCTTGCAACATTCAGTTGTTGGATATTGTGAGAGAATGCATACTTTATGATTTTTTTGACAAATACACTGCTCTTCTTACCATGAAGACTAAGCTTAACAGAGGAGACTTCTGTTTGATTGTTGCGGTCTGAGAGAACATGTGTAACATATTCGGAGAACTTGGGCAACAAAGAGAAATCATCCCTTGAGAAATTGAGAAAAGGCATTGAAGTCCATATAAACCTCCATCTCGATGACAAAACACTAGTTTGAATAGCATGTTTGATGCTAATAAAAGAGAGGATTTTATGGATAAGACCATCTGGCAAGCTGCTTAGTCTATCCTCTTCTACATTCATTCTCTTTTCATCATGTCTAGAATCCATTCTCTACCTTGATACAAACATACATTTATATATCTGCTAACTATTAGTATTCATCTTTGTGTTGCTGTTACATCATCATCATCATGACTTCTCCTTTGACTCCAAAAGCTGCAATTTGATAGGAAACAACAATCAGGACATTTGAAAAAAACTATTGTTACAAGTAGTTACATAAAAACGCCTATGAAGATTGATAGTTTACCAAAAAGGCCAGCAATCCAAGTCGGATTTCCCTTAAAGAAATCTTGATTGTTTAAAATGTTGGGTGATATCTCAAAGTTAATTGGTTATCTACCGATTTGGGTACATAAAAGTGTATGCCTTGACTTTCTACATATAAACTTGGCATAAGGTTGGTTGTAATGACAGCAAATAAGTTTTAATCATACATACATAAGAATAACAATTGATCATCAGTCAATTCCCTTTATTCATATCAGAAGAATAACAACCAAACACACTCAATGACAACAACTTTACTTGTGCATACCTTAAAGGTGCCAAATATCACTTAAAGCAGCAGGCTATATATTAAGGTTGATGGATGAAAACATTAAAGTTATAGCCCTAATTGGTGATATATTTGCATACAACAGTGAAACAAATCAAGCAAAAGAGGATTATTAAATAACAAGAAGAACACTGACTAGAGTTAATGAAATACCTCCTCCTCCTCCTCCGTAGTATCTATCAAATTCAAATGGCAACCGTCTGAACCAATTTAGGGCTCCGTCCAAAATGCAATGGGTGGTTCCCCCCTTCCCTTTTGTCAGTTTTTATCTTTTCGTTTTTTTCCCTAATAACTTACTCATGAGTAAATTACACCTGGTTTGCCTATGTTTTAAAAAATTGGGGATCTCGTCTCTATTACATGTTTATCAGGAAAGCCATAACGGATTTTGTCTCTCGTTTGGAGGCTTGTCTATATTAAACAAAAAAACTAGTAATTTTACCTCGTGGCGAGAGTCAGTTTGGTTCGTCACGTTAGCGAGAGAAAGGTTGATCCGCTAATGGGTATGATGTGTAGAAGGTATTTAGGGATGAGCAAATGGTACCAGGTACCGGTCCGGTTCGGTACCGATATTTACCTATTTTTACCCTCAAATACTGGTACCGATCCGTACCGGGTATATTTGATACCAATACCTACTTTTGAAGATTTTCGGTTTTCGTTCCGGTTCGATTTTGTCGGTTATTTCGGTTACGGTTCACTTATTTCGGTTTTCTGCTCACGCCTACTATTTATGGAGAACTAAGGTCAAAGAACAAACTTAATCGAGCGTTCAGTTTCTTGGATATGAGATAAAAAAATAACATCATGATTCTTTTATGTTTGTAAATACACGCCTATGTATATTTTATCTGTTTTGATCAAGTCCGTCAACAAAAACGTTAAAAAGAAATTGGCCCTGGGCGAGAGGAAAAATTTGGGCCCTACCCGCTAAATCAATTGCAGTGTATTTTTACATTCGAAAATCACAAACTTATGTTAAATGATTAACGTGATATCAACACGAGAAGATTGTTAATTTCTTTTAACATTTTTATAGTATGTATATGCATAATCCTATAAAAAGATTGTTTATTTTCTTAACATTTTTTTAGAAAAGATATCTCTCTATATAATAAAAGTGTTATTCAAATATAAAAAAGCAAAAAAATCAGATGAAACAAAAAATCTAGAATCTTTTTGTATAAACTTAACTGAATTAATAAGGAAAAATAAATAAATAATGGAAACCACTTCCTTTTGACTAAATTATATATATATATATATATATATATATATATATATATATATATATATATATATATATATATATATATATATAGGGTGGGGTTCATTGGGAAACACCAAAAAAGTGGGGAACAAGGGAACAGTGGTATTTTTGTCCAACTATATTTCAAATTAAAAAAAGCGGAGAAACCATCACCCACATACCTAACTGCATCTTCTCAATTCTCCAGCCCTAAATCCTCCACCGTCGCTTCTCCGCCGCACTTCTCCGGTCGCCGCCGCTCCTCCACTTCACTCTCCTACACTCAATCCTTCTTTAAATCCTTCAATTCTCACACACTCTGTTCTTCTTCTTCTTCTTCTAATCGATCTTGCAGAGGCATTGTCGCCATGGCTGGCTCTGGGAAGCTCTAAATACTTTTATAATTCGGTGTGTATTGATAGTAAATTCGTTCTCAGTTTCTATTTTCGCAGTCATGATCCCGTTCTTTTGTGTTTAATGTATTGTTCTTATACACAACACGAGTCTTAGATGATCGTTTGTAGTAGAGGATTATTAAGTATTATCTTTTGATTTTTGAATTTTCTATTTCAACAAGTTAGCAGTGATTTGTTTTTTTAGCAATGAAGTGAAGACAAAGAGGCTTCTCACTAGTCACATGAAGAAACAGAATCTCAGCTTGTGAAACAATTCAGGTTTACATGTAAAACTTTCCGTGTATGCTGATTTTTTGTTTTCCGTCATCCTATGTTCACATGTTAAATAGATAATGCGTATTACTTTTCTTAAAAGTTAATAATAAAAATTAACTAATTTGATTTGTAGAACTATAGTGATGCAACAAGTCCTTGGGAAGGAATCTGTCTCCAAAATGCAAGAATATAGACAATGACTGCCATTGATATTTCAACATCTGAACCATCAATCCTACAAACGAGTGAGGTGACAGCATCTTCACTCTATTTAGTTGTATTCTACGGATTGACACACTTATTAATAACTATTGTAGTTAGGTTGAAAAGACCAAACTGAGTAACTCTATGTGAATGCAACAATTTAAGCTTTTTCTTGGCCTAGGTAAACATCTCGAAAACTTTGTTAGAAGAAGGCGATCCGCTGGAAACACGCCATCGGCGCTGTTTAGTCTCGATTCTACCGCTGATGTTCTGTCTTGATTTCCCCACCGTTAATATTCAGATCTTCCGAATGTGCAAGGTTTTTTCAAGGTTATTCAGATGTTCCGAATGTGCAAGGTTTTTTCAAGGTGGTGGACTGATTTCGTTTTTCTTACGTAAGTGGTGATCAACGATTGCGTTTTTCATAACAAAAAATAGAGATGTTTAAAAAAGGTTGTGAAACTGGAAAGTATTTACTGAAGTTGTTGTTGGGCTAATCAATTTTGCTTGCGGGATATGGGTCCACGAGTCAGTGGGTCAGTAGGCTAAAAAGGTCAGAATTAGGTGAAAACTTGCAGCAGGAATCATTTTTATTTCTGTTCTATTGGGTCAAATAGTGGGTTAAAGTCACTGGTTTGTTTCCTGGCTTCTGGAGATTTTGTTTCATGTTTGCATAGTAGGAATCTAGGTCTTTGTTTCGCTATTTATTTCCTACAAAGTTCTGTCTTGTAGCAGGTTCCAAATATATAAAAGTGTCAATCACAAAGGGTTCTTTTGATCAATTACTGATGTGTTTTGTTTGACTAATTCTACAATGGTGGCTTTGATATCCAACAATTAGTTTAGTAAAGGTAACAAGCAAGTTTGTTCTATTGTTCATCATCTTATGATTTCAACGCGTGAAGATGTTTCAAGGATCTAATTGAAGTTGTTTATATTTAGTTTTATCTTTTTCAGAGTAGAGTTATTGAAGAGTGGAAAAACAGAAAAAATAGAGTTTATAGATTGATTGTTTTTGTATTGTTTTATGTTTTGGGCTTAGTAATTTTTTATGTTCTTGAATTTAATATTATCAGTTTTCTTCTGGCAAATTTACACTTCTAAATGATTTTAAACATAGTTAGGGTTTCATAATCTGTTCAGAAAAGTTGTTTATTGTGTTAGTAGCCACTGGTGATTCAGTAGAATTGGAATATTTTGTACATGCGTTTTGGCGAAGTAAACAGAGATTTAAGATTGTGTGTTGGTGATAAGGGGTGGACCGGTGGTTAAGTATTGATAACATATGTTCGGTCAAGATCTTAAAGTTTGTTATTGGGAAAAACAATACTTTATTTATGGAACTAGTTAGGACTAGGGGCGGGCTTCGATCAGTGCATAATTGTATGATTGCATTGCATCCAGGGTTTAGTTACTAATATAGGTTCATGAATTCATTTTGGAATCTGTAGAGATGGTTGTCTCTTAAATCCATTATTATGCTCGCTATTTTGATTAATTTTCTATGACAAACTGGGATAAATGATGAACATAATTCAATGAAGGAACCCATTAGTTGGTTATGCTTTAGTTCTTTTTTTCTTCATTCATTCACTAAGGTCGGTTAATGGTTTTTAGTTCTTTTCTTCATCATTCCTTTCTTTTTTTAAAAGTACATTTTGATGTTTATATGCAGTTCCTATAGGGGGATTCAGCCCCGAAAGCACCACCAGCAAGTAAAGAAGTGGTTGTAAAGCTTCCTGTAATCACTGTTACACTGAAGACACTGGCCAAGATGGGAGCAGATGCCAAATGTGCCATTTTGTAAGGAGAATTTGCTGGTAGACGACATTATGCAAGAGATGTCGTGCAAGCATACATTTCATCCTTCTTGCCTTAAGCCATGGCTGGTTAGTTGTTACACTTCTTTTACTCATTATCATCCTTACGCATTGGTAGATATTGCAACATAAGGCTGGTTAAGCAGGACGGGCAACGGGTCAAAATGGGTTCGGGATGAAATCATTATTTTTAGTACAAGTGGAAACGAATTGGGTTGAGTTAGGTTGACCCACAAACACTTCTTTTGTCCATTTTTAGTCTTTTTATATATACTTAATGTATTAGCCAAGTTTGCTGTAGTTAATAACTGTTTTTTTAATATAAGCTAAATAATATGATATTTGAACTTAAACCACCACACCAGAGAGCTCGTGTTTTAATCCGTAAGTGGTTGTTAACCATAACCGGGCTATGGTTACAATTTCCCTCATCGAAGTACTCTTAAATATTTGATCCATTTCAATGGCTGCTATCAATATGTTTGACCCGTTTCCTTTTAGCAGTTTTTATTAGGCTAGTTTGACCCATTTAAGATAAAACACCCGACCTTGCTACCTATACTCACATTTATGTACTTCATAATTGCAGATTGTAAAAATTTTCATGGATCCAAAGACAGTTGATGGTGAAATTTGTGTACCCAAAGAACAAAGAAAGACGTTATGCACAATAGGATGACCATCGAAGTATTAATGGAGAAAGCTAGGTCTCAAGATGTCTAATCGTAGACTTAAGCTATAAACACTATATTTCGCATGTGAATCGTGTTAGGATAACTCGGGTATTTAATGCTTTACATTTTAATTCTTAAGTGGAATTATATAAGGTTAATAATTTTACCAAATTATTAATTTTAATATTTTGAGCCCGTGTATACTCCATTTCCTTCTTCTGGCTACACAAATGCTCCAAACCATACCATATCTATCCTCACACAAACATTATTTTAATTTTTTTAACTCTAATCCGAAATTCAATATATAATGTGGTCAAATAAAGTTGAACCGAATCTAATTGATCAATGCAAACTCTCATTTCATCATCATACTCAATAAATCCCATCAAATGCAAATTCTCATTTAACATGTTAAATTTATTTATTTTAGTCCGCATAGACTTTATTTCCTTCTTTTGGTAAGACAAATGCCACAACCTTCCAAATCCATCCACACGAAACTTTATTTCAATTTTTTGAACTATAATATGAAATTCAATATATAATGCGATCAAATAAAGACTATCATTTAACATATTTAACATGTTAAATTTATTTATTTTAATATTTTGAGCATGTGTATACTCCATTTCCTTCCTCTAGCTACTACACAAATGCTACAAACCTAACCATATCTATCCTCACACAAACGTTATTTTAATTTTTTTTTAGAATATATTTTAACATGTTAAATAATTTTTTTATAAAATATTTTAACATATTAAACTTTTATAAAAAACATTTAGAAAATTTTATTTTTGAATTTTTTTTATTAAAAAGGCTTCTAAATGTATTTATTCCAAAACTTTTTTTAGAATATATTTTAACATGTTAAATTAAATTTTTATAAAATATTTTAACATGTTAAATTAAATTTTTCTAAAATATTTTACATGTTAAATTAATTTTTTTTAGAATATATTTTAACAAGTTAAATTAAATTTTTATAAAATATTTTAACATGGTAAAGTAAATTTTTTTAGAATATATTTTAACATGTTAAATTAATTTTTTATAAAATATTTAAAATGCTAAATACATTGTTCCTTGGTTTTTAAATTTTTTTTACCGTTTATTTAAGTGTTTTATGCATTTTGTGAAAAAAACAATATATTTAACATGTTAAATTTTGTGAAAAAAAATATATATTTAACATGTTAAATATTTAAAATGCTAAATACATTGTTCCTTGGTTTTTAATTTTTTTTACCATTTAGTTTAGTTGGTTCAAGTAACATGTTAAATCTATTTTTTATAATATATTTAACATGTTAAATATATGGTTCTCAATTTGTATTTTTTTTTTACCTCTTATCAACTGTTTTTAAGAAATTTTTTATTTTTGAATTTTTTTTATTAAAAACGCTTCTAGATGTACTTATTCCAAAACTTTTTTTAGAATATATTTTAACATGTTAAATTAAATTTTTATAAAATATTTTAACATGTTAAATTATATTTTTATAAAAAAAATTTGTAAATTTTTTTTATTTTTGAATATTTTTATTAAAAAGACTTCTAGATGTATTTATTCCAAAACTTTTTTTATAATATATTTTAACATGTTAAATTAAAAAAAATTTAGAATATATTTTAACATGTTAAATAAAATTTTTATAAAATATTATAACATATTAAATTAAATTTTTATAAAAAAAAATTTAGAAATTTTTTATTTTTGAATTTTTTTATTAAAAAGGCTTCTAGATGTATTTATTCCAAAACTTTTTCTAGAATATATTTTAACATGTTAAATTAAATTTTTATAAAATATTTTAACATGTTAAATTATTTTTTTTAGAATATATTTTAACATGTTAAATTAAATTTTTATAAAATATTTTTTTAGAATATATTTTAACATGTTAAATTATATTTTTACAAAATATTTAAAATGCTAAATACATTGTTCCTTGGTTTTTAATTTTTTTACCGTTTATTTATGTGTTTTATGCATTTTATGAAAAAAAAACAATATATTTAACATATTAAATATTTAAAATGCTAAATACATTGTTCCTTGGTTTTTAAATTTTTTTACCGTTTATTTGGTTCAAGTAACATGTTAAATCTATTTTTTATAATATATTTAACATGTTAAATATATGGTTCTCAATTTGTAATTTTTTTTTACCTTTTATCAACTGTTTTTAAGAAATTTTTTATTTTTGAATTTTTTTTTATTAAAAAGGCTTCTAGATGTATTTATTCCAAAACTTTTTTTTTTAGAAAATTAATTTTTAACATGTTAAATAGAATTTTTATAATATATTCAATATGTTAAATACATGTTCCCCACTTTTTCCAAGGCTGTCCATTGAACCCACCCCTACATAATATAATAAATTAGACGGATAAACACAAATTTTTATAAAGTATTGTCGATGGGTTTGAAGCCCTACGAGATGAATAGTCCAAGCTTAGGCACAACGACAGAAGAGGGAAGGGGTTCGAATACAAGTTTAGAGAGGCTACAAGCTTATTCACTACAGTGCTTATGCCTGAGGACTTGCCATATAACCTCATTGTTCTTGATTTTGTAATGACTTTAGAATTCACCTGCAAAGAAAGCCAAGATCTGAGTATGAAAACAGATATACCTGGCATTTGCACAAACTATTAGAGCCTAAAATAAATATCTCATATTGAAAATGTGTTCTTATCAATAAAAACATAAGAAAAGAATAGTAGAAAGTACTTCCCTATTAATTCCAACATCAACAAATCTATCTAAAAGAAAAATAAAAGTTATGTGTTGCTTGAGTAATAAGAACTTACAGTGGGAGACCATATAAGTTGATGTTGCTTCAAAGCGGTACTGATACTTAGTGCAGAAATTACACATGTATGATGCTTATATGAAAGACGCCCAACCCATGTGAGTTCTTTCTCATGAAGAATCACCAACACCGGTTCAATGCAACCTATAAACTCAATGTTATCAAACTCATAACTCACCAAGAAACAAAAAAATTGAACATTAATCCAAACACATGCTCTTCAAATAACATGAATCAGGCGAAGTTAGTTATTAAAAAAAAACTCATCCTGCAGGACCAGCATCTTAACTAGGACTTAGAAGACTGAAACGAGTTCATACATGTTTAAAAAATTGAACATTCACAAAGATGAACTACAACCAAAAAATTGAAATTACCAGAGAAACTGAACCGAAACGAGTTCATACATGTTTAAAAAATTATGACATGTAAAAATGACATCGCCTGATTTTTTTCTCATCCTTCGATTTTTACGTATAAAACGAGCATCGACATATTTTATTCTTGTCTTTAACACTAATAGGATCTATGTTAGATAGTTTTTTTATGCCTGCAATTGTATTAAGCTCTACAATATCCTCTGTAGTAGTCATGGCTACCAATAAAATTGCTTTTATTCTGAACCACATGTTTAATAGCTCCATCATGTTCTCATAGTTAAAGTTTTGCAACCAAACTTCATGAATGGAAACTTTACTGTCAATAAAATTACCTCATTGCCGTTCAAAAAATAAAATAAATTACCACATTAATGTTGCTTGTTCCATAGTTGAAACTTCATTCAAAGGAAATATCAAAGTGAACGACTGATATTTCTATCCTTTTCATGAACTCAAATCCGAAATTCTTTGTTCAAATAAAGTCGAATCTACTTGATCAATGCAATCTCTCACTTAACATGTTAAATTTATTTAGATTAACACTAAACCTTCGGAGTCGTCAACTTCGGGGCTATCTTCCTCATCACCACAACTGTTGGATCCGGCTGCAACTGCTACGGCTTCAATTGCTCATCGTTTCTGCTCCTAAACAACAAGCATCCGACGACGGTGGAGACGTAGCTACAGGAGACGATGGCGGAGTTTGAAACTACTCGATTTAGATGGCGGTAGTGCGAGTGATGGAGAAGGAGGCGGTGAAGAGAGATTCAAACTTGAAACAAACGACGGCGACGGTGATGTCAACCACCTCCACTGCTTCCGTCGGAAACACGGTGGAGGATGATCGGAAGGATTAGAGGCAGCGGTGGCTCAGATTGAGAGGAGCGGAAAGGAAGATAACAGCATGTTGCAAAGGTAGTAATTCTGAATAAAACAGCATACTAATATAAATACTATCTTCTAGGCTGGAGCGAACTAGTTTTAATTGAAAACTCCGCCTTGCTGTTGCCAGTTTTCCACAACCACCCATCTTTATCGTCCTTCAAAACTTGCTGCCCCAACATAGCCAGAAGTTGTTACCACTCGTCTCTTTCAGCTGGCGACTGCAAACAACAGCTTGAACATGTCCTTAAGAGGCTCATCCCTTGTCCAGTTAATTATACATTTAAAGAGCAAATTTGAAACAAGATTCCATACAATATCTAGAAATAAGAATCATAAGTGTCAGATTGTGTTTTTCAATTAAAAAATTTAATTGCAACATTGCACAAAACTCAAAATGTTACCTCCAGCTTTATAAATGGTTTCATTATAAGAAATGGTTTATTTTCAAGACAAGTATATGAGTGATATGGTGACAAGATTCACATATCATATTACGATCTATGATTCAAAATATACACATAAATTTAACTATTTCAGTAAACAAGCTATTCCAATAGAATATATAAATTCTGAACATGATCACTTCAGAAATTAAATACAAGGTAAACGAGTCAAACCTTTGCATTCAAATGATTCTTGTTGCTGCTTTTCCAGCTCAACAACGCCTCCACCATCGTAACCATTCATCTTGTGACTTGAAAAGCTAGATTTTACATGTTAAATTGTAGTTAATTATACATGTAAAGGAGCCTAGCTATTAAATGATTTACTGATTATCATTTACAAAATTGTTAGAAAAGTTAGATTTTACATGGTAAATGATTTTCTGATTATCATTTGCATGTAAGACATAACACAAAACCTAGAATTGCTATTTATTTTGAAGTTTTTTTCATTAATTTTTCATGTTTGAATTTGAATAAGTATTATACAAATGTTTAAAAGATAGTTCAAATAAGTTTAACATGTTAAATTAAAAGTGTTTTGATTGAAAACATTGCAAATGACATAAACTGTCTGCATTTTTGCAAACAACAAGAAACAAAGGTCACAGGAATGATGTATTATACCTGCTAATCCAGTAAATCAACATGGCGGTTGCTCGTTCCATCTTCGTTACACTCATCTGGTAACCTAATTCACAACTTTCACTTCCTTTTCACTCTTACTTCCTCCAAACCCTAACGTTTTGTATTTCTAAACCTTAGGACATTAGGAATTACATCAGAATGGGAACAAACAGTTTGTCTCCGTCTTTAATTGCTTCCAAATCAGAAATCTTTATAGAATTGGCAACGGTGAGAATTGACGGTTTAGGGTGGTGGTAGTGGTTTACGGCAGCCAGAGATATGATTATTGTTGCTATGATTTCTACTGTGACGGAGATTCCGAGCTCCGGCGTCGATGAGTGATTCTCTGGAGGAGCTCCGCCGTGGTTCTACAAACAGAACCCTAGATCTCTAAGGGATGAAAACTTTTCTTTTATTCCAGAAATACCCCTCCGCGTTTTTTCCTTTAATTTTTAGCTTAAAAAGTTATATTCAATCTCAGCCTTTAAAACTTTAAATCCAAGGGCTCTTAGGTGGGTTCCCCGGTTCCCCACTTTTTTAGTGTTCCCCAATGAACCTCACACTATATATATATACTAGGTTTTTACCCGGGATTGCTTCCCGGGCTCGAGAAAGTTATTTAGATTAATTAATTACAATTTGTTATTAATACGACCACATTACATCAACCATCTTATTCTATTCAACAACATTGTCTTAAAATCACGGAATTAGATCTATTCAACAACAGGACCACATGAATAACATTATTTCCAATTTTACTTCAATGCACTTAAATGATCGGGTGATTTGGGATTTTGTAAAAATGTTTGTTCTTGTACTTCTTAACAAAATAAGATGTTGACCAAAATTCAAACAAATGTTGACCAAAAGTAAATCAGATCAGATGTTCAACATAAACACTGAATCTATAACAACAGACACTACAGACACTGATTATATTCAAACTACTGATACATAAACATTGATTCTTCAATCCACTGTTGTAATCTAAGCACTAATGTTGAGGATCAGTGCTATTTTCAAAGGGTGATCAGAGCTTGAATGACAATGCTTTGATCTTCAACAATGCTTGGATCCCATCAATAGTTTGAGGTTCAATTTTTATGCTTCATCAGTGGTTGGATTCCAATGTATGTAGAAGCTTTGCTGAGCTGTCATCTTCAAGTGCCATTGTCTTGATAGCCTGTTTAAAATATACAGCTTCTTGCTCTTTCTCTTCTGCATCAGTCAACTTTTGCCTCTTTTTTTGGTTTAACATAATGACAGAGGTATCTGATGATGTGAACAGTGGTTCAGAATTGTGGAGCTGCTTCTTTGACATGTTAATAGTTTTGTAATCAGGCTTCTTTGGAAGGCTAGGATCTGTTTCTCTCTTTTTTCTAAGCCTTTCATAAGCTTCATCAGTGTACTGCCTTGTCCATTTTGCTATGGCCTTGGCAGTTGCAACCTTTGCATCAACCAACTCTTGTTTCTTTCTTTTATACTCCAAGGTAAGATCATCAATAGCCTTTTTGTATTTACGCCAATTTGGTGCTGACCTTTTCATGCTTGGATCTCTTTTTACTCTTTCAATTCTATTGAGTTCTGCTTTGAGACCAACAAGTGGCCAATCTTGGAATTGCTCTTCCTTGGCAGGGTAGAACTTCTCACTCATGATCAATGCCAGAATGTCTTTTCTCACATCTTTTTGCAGGCCAGGTTCTGGTGGTAAATTTGACATTTCTTTACTCAAATCTCTAGCATAGTCTTCCATGAGCTTGACTTTGGTGAGTAAAAACTGATAATGACTTGAATACACATTGTCATTTTCTCCTTCGCATTCAACCCTAGCTATTATTTGAGCTTGTCGAGCTTTTAGTTTTAGATATTCATCCATGTTTTTTGGATTTCTAAAACCAACCAGAGAAGGGAATTTCCTTTTTGAAGGATCATCAACTGTGTAGAACTGCCTCATTTCATTCTTTACTGCATGGAGTTCCAGTGGATAACTGGCAGCTGCTGGGGTACCATCTGCAGACTCATATCCTTGAAGAGCTATTGGATCTTTGATTGGATTGACCAATTTTGGAGGAATGAAAGATTCAGGTTTGGTGATTTTGTAAGGTACAGATGAAACAGGATCAGGTGCTGGTATATCATCATCATGCACTTGAATATTTTTCTTCTAGTATACACATTTTCAGGAGGAGGTGTTTCTATTTGAGGTTTTGGAGCAAACATAATTATGGCTTGGGAAGGATTGTTAAAAGTGGTAGGTAATTGACTAACAGTTGTCGAAACAACTGGTGTCTCAACCACTGTTGATGTATCGACAGTTGTCTTTTGCTTTAAGGCAGGTGGTGAGTTTTGTGATGATGGTTTTGTTTGGGGTGTTTGAGTAGTGATGGTGTGTGTTTGACTAACAACTGTTGAAACAAGTGGGGTTTCAACCACTGTTGCCATTACCACGGATGATGTGTCAACTGTTGTCTTCTGCCTTTTAGCAGGTGGTATTGGTGGTAGTGAAGGGATTTTTCGTAATGGAGATAAGACAGTGGATGTAGTGTGTGTTGAAGTGGTGGTGGTGAAAGTTTGGATAACAGATGTTGAAATTACTGAAGAAGCAACAACTGTTGCTACAACAGGTGTTTTAACATCTGTTGGTTTCGAAGATTGATGTGTGGAACTTTTGGAAGGTTTGGGAGTTTGTTTTGTGGATTTGGGAGGTGTGGTTTTGGGTTGTATGACTTTTGTAGTAGACTTTCTTATGGGCTGAGAATTTTCTTGATCCTTTGGCTCAGAAGTACCCTGTTCATTCATCTCCATAAAAACTCTCTTCTCCTGTTCAAACCTTCCTTTATCCTTTGCCTCCATATCCTTTTTCACCCTTGCTTTTGCATCAGCAATGGCATTTAAGGTTACATCAACCTTTTTGGAACCATCTGGCAAAGGGATGTGTGCAAGCATTGTTGAATTATCTGGTGCAATGTACAGACCATCTTCATATCCCTTTTTCTTCAACTGCCTTATTTTCTCCGCCTTTTTGGCATTATTTGGTGGTGGGCTGTCCACAAAGATGATAGAGGGAGGAGCAGTGCCAGTGGTGTTCATAAATTGAGCCTTCAGGGTTTTTATATCTGCCTGAGTGTCTTTGAACCTGGCTTCCATTATATTTCTGATATTTTGAAGCTGAATTTCATGTTTCTGATCAGCATTTGCTCTTTGTTGGTGAAGCAGAGGTTGAAATAATGCCCAAAGGTCAGTGGGAGCAGGTGGTGCCTGCTGTTTTTGTAACAACTGTTGCAGTATGGTTTTGATTTCTGCAATAGATGTATCCAGTTTGTTAAGCTTCTCCCTCAATTCTCGGTACATTAAACCATCATCCAATTTAATGGGATCATCTGATTTCCCACCAGAGGTGGTTGTAACAGTGGTTGACTGAGGGAGACTTTCCCAAAAGTCATCCCCTGTTGCCCCTTTTTCTTGGAACTGGGGACTTCTTTCCTCAGCAGAGGTTACCAATCTAAGCTCACCAGTGTATACATGATACACACCAGTATTTAGAAAGGTTCCCATAGAAGAAATTGCCTTCAAGGAAGTCTGATTAATGAAACTACTGTCCAAGTGTAAACCAGTGGGTTCAACACTTGTAGTAGCTGCTTCACTTGAACTACTGACAGGAAGTACTTGTACATCCTGCAGTGTAACCTCCTCAGGTGTTGTTGGTGGGTTAGCAATGATAGGGAGCTCACTTTCTGTGGCATGCTCTCAGTGATAGGGGGTTGAGAGGAACTGATTGCTATCTGATTTATATCAACTGAATCCAACAAAAGTTTTGTTTGTGGTGGAATTGTAACAGTGAGTACGGGAGTGGAAAGAGGATTTGCCCCGGGCAGTGGGCTGGGGATGATGGACTCAAGTGACTCCAAAGCAACATAATTTGATGTCCCTATTCTTACAACCTGTTCTTTTTTAAAAGAAACAGGAGGAGTTTGAGGCTCAGGTTGAGATATTTCTAACATCTGCTGTGAGGAAGTAGCAGCAGTGGTTTCTGGTGACTTTTGTGTTTTCACCGGCAGTGGCTCTGGGATCTCATCTTCCAGAGTTGCCTTTGTTTTAGGTTTGAGGGGCTTTTGTGTTTTCTTTTGTCTTGGTCTTTTGGTGGATTTAGGTGTCGGTTTCACAGCAGTTGTTTTGCTGCTGTGATCACCTTGAGCAGTGGGCTCAGCAGCAGGTGCCTGAGGAGCAGTGGTAGCTGCTAAAGTCTGCTCAGGAGCCTGTGCTTGTGTTTTGGACACTTTTGATAGCCTTGTAAATGTTAACGGTGTAAGGCCATTTATTTGAAAAGGTTCACCCTGGATGAGTACATGAGCATCATCCTTTCCAAATTTCTTTTGAAAATAAAAGCTTAGGAACCTTGGAAATAGTAAAAATGATTTGCTATCAACTTTTTTTACCAAGTCATTAAAGATCTCCTGTG
This sequence comes from Helianthus tuberosus, assembly GCA_030545235.1. Lineage (NCBI taxonomy): Eukaryota > Viridiplantae > Streptophyta > Magnoliopsida > Asterales > Asteraceae > Helianthus > Helianthus tuberosus. The sequence goes on along the minus strand of CM060431.1, from coordinate 4,966,036 downwards.
AATAGTTAAAGTTTTCCCCATGCAAGATAGCATATGCCAGGTATTGGATCTTTAATGGAATTTCATTGAAAGCAGTGGTCTTATTAGAAACACACATTAAGAGGGTATGAAACAAAAACCTTGGGGCAGGTGGAAAACTGCCTTTTTGCAAAGTGTTTTTTTTCATTTGCTTTGCATACCCTCTTTCTAAAAAATCAGTTTGATACTCTATTTTAGGGAAAAAAAGTCTTACCTTCAAGATCATTGAGTTCAAACACCTCAGAAATGGTTTGTGGTGTGATTTTAACATCAACACCCTTTATCGAGGAATTGATAGCTATGGGTGTTTTATCTTGATATTCAAGTTTTGCATTTTTCCAAAATTCCCTCTGGGTTGCCAAGTAAATCGAAGCATCAGAAGTCAACAAAGTTTTGTATTTTGAAGACGAAAGGGCATCTATGACGGAATTGAACGTTTCAGTGTTACTTGGTTTTGTCAAGAGCCCCAAGTAGTTATGGGGAGCTTTGTATCGAATTTGTATGACCTTTTGACTGGATTTCCTTTTAACTGATGAAGACCGTGATTTTGCCATTTGAGGAAGAAAGACGATGAGGAATTTTGAGAGAAATGGAGGATAACTGCTTTGAAAAAGGAAAAATTAATTCGATTCGACAGTTAAAACCCTGATTGGGGGTTTTGATCAGGGTTTTATAGCAGGAAAAGTGAATGCTAACGTGGCAGCGGTTACAAAAGATCTGACGGCTATGAACTGTCCACGAGCCAACCCCTGATGAGTAATGGAATACATTTGTTTTATGAAGACACTGATGGAATAATAACAGTGGTTGCAATGATTACACTGAAAAACAGTGGGAGACTTTAAGTTATCAGTGGATAGCCTTAAAACATTTTAATGCTTATAATTCATAAAAAAAAATTCATTTTAACTATTTTTAAGATGAATTTTGAGATTTTTTAAATAAAGTATTACATATAATCAGTTAGCATGCTAGGGTGATGTGATAAATACCGTTACATATAAACAACCCTATGATATGAAATTTAACAATCTAACAAAGTATAAAATACATCTGTTGAATCCACTATAGATGCTGAAGCACTGCTGCTACAGAGCAATGTTTTTCCTTTCGTTGATCAGGCTTTAGGAACATAAGTGCTTGTCTTTAACATGGCTTTGTCTTCAACAGTGGATAGGCCTCATCAATCTTTAAGAACATCAGTATTTATAAGGAGCAGTGGTTAATTATCACAGTCCTTAGCATGATCAGCTGTTATAACGACTCAAAAACCTCTTTGAGAGGAAGCATTGAAAGTATTAAACCTCTGTTGTCTTATCAAACAGATGTTCAGACACAATTCAACATCAACATATTTTAAATCGTACTCAAACACTAAATAATAAATAAAAATAGAATACAACATAGAAACACTGGTACATAAATACTAAAGTTGAATCCACTATAGATGCTGAAGCACTGCTGTAACTGAGTAGTGGTTTTCCTTTCGTTGATCAGGCTTTAGGTACATAAGTGCTTGTCTTTAACATGGCTTTGTCTTCAACATTGGATAGGCCTCATCAGCCTTTAAGAACATCAGTATTTATAAGGAGCAGTGGTTAATTATAACAGTCCTTAGCATGATCAGCTGTTATAACCACAACATAACCCTTTGAGAGGAAGCATTGAAACTATTAAATCTCTGTTGTCTTATGAAACAGATGTTCAGACACAATTCAACATCAACATAATTTAAATCGTACTCAAACACTAAATAATAAATAAAAATATAACACAACATAGAAACACTGGTACATCAATACTAAAGTTGAATCCACTATAGATGCTGAAGCACTGCTGCTACTGAGCAGTGGTTTTCCTTTCGTTGATCAGGCTTTAGCTACATAAGTGCTTGTCTTTAACATGGCTTTGTCTTCAACAGTGGATAGGCTTCATCAACCATTAAGAACATCAGTCTTTATAAAGAGCAGTTGTTAACTATAACAGTCCTTAGCATGATTAGCTGTTATAACCGCAACATAACCCTTTGAGAAGAAGCATTGACACTATTAAACCTCTGTTGTCTTACCAAACATATGTTCAGACACAATTCAATATCAACATAATTTAAATCTTACTAAAACAGTAAATAATAATAAAAAAATACAACATAGATTCATAAAATAAAATTTATTAATTTATTCATGACCTTAAAACTAAAAGTCCAATAATTACATGACATACTAAACAGTATTAAAGTTCAAATCTAAGAATAACAGCAAGAATTAAGAAACTTTAGTTTCAACTCCATCCATTGCTGAACCTCTAGATGTATGTACTTCAGCATCGCCAAGAACTGCAAGTCTCTATCACCGCACTCTATATTACTGACAACACAAACAAGAAACAAACCTAAAATGCAAAGGTCTCTTCTCAACTGTTGTAGCACATCTAAGTTTTCAAGATATTGCAAGAATCTATCCATACTTTCTATAAAAGAAGAAATCCCAATGACAAACCTGACACAAGAAAACCTGACTTTCGATTTAACAAAAATCGAACAACGCAACTTTTCACGATGTTGCAACAATGATACTGCAACATCCATATTGAAAGGTTGACTTGTGATGGGAATCTTCATTGAAACGACGATGTTGGAACAATGATACTGGAACGATAACATGTTCAACAAACATTCGAACAAAGAAGTGTAATCGGAGATTAGCGTCTAAATCACGAGAAAGATGCATTTGAGAGAGAGATATACGCACACATATATGAGCGAGCGAGATTTGAATCTGATAGTAGATAATTATATCTTATTTATAGGATTAGAATATACGGTTTGAATGAGCCTTTGAATTTTCAATTTTGAATGTGGGAACCGATAATTATTAAATTATCTTATTTATTGGGAACTTATGTTTATTGGGAACTGATGTTTATACGTAATCCACAGTAGTATATATCCTTATCCTCTCTTTATTAAAATATTAAATATTTGAATTGTTATGCAAAGTAGAAAAAAAGAGAAGGTCAATTTTCATGATGACTTTTCTGTAGTTACTGATGATGATTTGAAAGCAACTGTCATTGTCATGATGACTTTTCTAATTTTTAAAAGAGTAAAATGCATGGATAGTCCCTGTGGTTTTGCAAAGTTTCAGCTATAGTCCCCAGATTTTGGAAATTACACTCATAGTCCCTGTGGTTTGACAGTTTGTTACACGGATAGTCCCTGGAGTGGATGGGGGTTAGTTTTCTCAGTTAAGTTGGTGTGAAATGACTATAATACCCTTAATATAAAATAAAATAAACAACAGGGCACCACAACCGTTGTCCGACCCGGATTCCAGCAAGCTCTACCATTACCATCTGTTTCATCGCTCTTCTTATCATTCTACAAAATTTCAAGTTTTTTTAGAATGGCATATGTGATTTCGTATGTAGAGGGATTTGGGTTTCTTGTTGGTTGTACCCCTTTTCGTGTAAACAGGGGGGACTAAATTAATAAATTGAAGGGTAATGGGTTGTATAAATGAGAATTTTACATTTGTTAATTCATCTGTTTAGATTCATCTTTTGAAAGCTAGGATTAGGGAATGGGTTTTGTTCCCTAATGTTATATGTTTGGATGGTTGCATCTAAAACTACAGAGCTTGCACCATGTACTGCAAAATTGGACCCTACATAAGAGGTCCGCTGTCTGCCATCATCATCAGTTAGTTCGTCATGTCGGTGGATTGGATGACGGTGTTCAAGACGACGATGTCGGTGGATTGGACGAATTTATTGCAGCGAATGCGGCTAATTTGGTCAAATGTGTTACGATTAATGATTGGATCGAGCTACGGATCATGAAACCTGTTAATGCTAAGATCTTGATTATTATTTCCTTACCTTCCTTCTATGATTTGTAATTTGTAGTACACTGTGTCAATGGCGTCTTGTTGCTTGTACCCCCAACATGTTTATTTACTTTTATCAATTTAAGTCATGATTGGTAACTTGAGCTACGAACGTATTATCAATTTAAAGGAAATGGAATACATCCGTAAATTACCATGGCATGCTTGTATGATGTGGTTTTTAACCGGAATAACTCGCCAAAAAATGTGCAGGTTTGCCGGAGATCATGGGGAGTGCGTGGAGGTAAGGTTCAGAGTTAAGTTATAAAAAAAGTGGGACCCACTTTAATAATTAAATGATTAAATATATTTTTTAAGTTTATTATTATTAGGTTTTATAATAAGGGTATTTTAGTCAATTCATATATACTTAACTGAGAAAACTAACCCCCATCCACTCCAGGGACTATCCGCGTAACAAACTGTCAAACCACAGGGACTATGAGTGTAATTTCCAAAATCTGGGGACTATAGCTGAAACTTTGCAAAACCACAGGGACTATCCGTGCATTTTACTCTTTTTAAAAACATAATAACCGTGAGTTTGAAATTCACATTTTGCATGTTTTAAATGTCCAAAGCTCAAGAAATTAACATTAATTACTGATTTGATTTTTTCCAAATAGTTATAAAGAAATTTTTTTATTTTTTAATTTAATTTTAAATTTTATGATAAAAACAATGTTGTTTGAAATCTTACCTCATTGGTATGTAAAGATGAGGTAAAATGGTAATTTTATTGTAATTCTACTTTTTATTTGATAATTTCAATCTATCACTAAACTAAAACAATCAATAACAAAAAAAGTAAGCAATGGCCGTTTTTTAGGAAAACCACTGATGGTCAATATCAATAGATCTCAACAATAAAAAAAGTGAGCAGTGGCTATTTTTCCTATCAGTGGATACCCCACAGTTTTTTAAACACTGATGTTTGGTCAGTCAATGGTCAACAGAAAGATGCATTTGAACAAAGAAGTGTAATCGGAGGGAAAGTGAGTTTGAAATTCTAGTTTTGCAACAAATAGTCAAAAAGTATTTTTTTATTTTTTAATTTAACATTAAGGATAAAAATATAAATGGTTTGAATTTTGAATTTCAAAATTACTGATATTATTAGTAATTACTGATTTGATTTGACCGCAATTGTGATGATGTTTATTGGGAACTGAAAGGTAAGTAGTGTATATCTTTATATCCCTCCTTATTAAAGTAAATAAATATTAGTAATGATATGCAAAGTAGGGAAAAAAAAAGAGAGAACGTCAGTCAATGGTCAACAGATTTTGAAGAAACATACGTTTCGCCTTAAACAGAAGTTTGCCCATAAACAGAAGTTTGACCATAAACAGGTGTTTGCACATAAAGAGATGTTTATCTGGTGGTTTAAAACTACTGTTGGGTCAAACAAATTTCACAACAGGACCAATACTCAAATAGATGTTGACCTTAAACAGATGTTTGGTTTAGAGCCGAACATCTGTTAAACCCCAAACATCTGTTTAACCCTGAACAAATGTTTAAGTTAATAACATCTACTGTTCAACCTAACAGGGGTTTCCATTAACTATTGACCAAATTGCAAACAGATGTTAAAACCACTGTTTGTTATTGTACTTCTTTACAAAATTACATAGAATTCAAGAAAACGAAACAAACACTTAAAGAACTATAATTTAACACATAATCTAATTGGGCAAAGCAATCTATTATCTAAGAATTCACTGATTCTTACAACATGAAACAAACTCATAATGAAATAGTAAAGTTACATAAGAACCACTGATAATTAAACCCCAAACATCTGTTTAACCCTGAACAGATGTTTAAGTTAATAACATCTACTGTTCAACCTAACAGGGGTTTCCATTAACTATTGACCAAATTGCAAACAGATGTTAAAACCACTGTTTGTTATTGTACTTCTTTACAAAATTACATAGAATTCAAGAAAACGAAACAAACACTTAAAGAACTATAATTTAACACATAATCTAATCCGGCAAAGCAATCTATTATATGAGAATTCACTGATTCTTACAACATGAAACAAACTCATAATGAAATACTAAAGTTACATAAGAACCACTGATAATTAAATACTAAATTTGAATCCGTTGTAGATGCTGAACCACTGCTGATACCCCCACAGTCGTTTTCCTTTGATTAATCAAACTCTAGGTACATAAAGTGCTTGTCTTTAACAGGACCTTGTCTTCAACAATGGATAGGCCTCATCAGTCTTTGTTCATAAAGAGCTCCTTTAAAACAAACTTTATGCTTCTTTTAATACAAAAAAGGTGGGAAACACCATTACTCTAGACTCTCTAGTATCATAAAATCTTATCTTACAACAATAGCAGATCCTTTCTTGCGTTTAGTAGGAACTACTGTGGGTTCTACATCATCATCTTCTGCACAAGTCAATTATAATCATCATCATCATTTAGACATAAGAAAAAATTATTTTAACTATAAATTTAATAATCTTTCTTTGTGTTTAATTAAACTTTATGCTTCTTTGAATACAAACCTATAATAACCCGCAGCAGATTGTATGAATTTAAAACAACTGTGATTAGACTGAAATATAAACCGAGAATTAGAGTATATCACTTCAAAATAAAAAACTCAAAATTGAAAATCAGAGTAGCAAAAAACACATACTTTAAACGATGTTGGAACAATAATACTGGAAACAACCGTGGAACAATCATCATCATTATATGAGAATACCCTTAATTTATGGAACTTGTAGAATGAAATGCTCCACTGTTGGGTTATTAACTTTCAACCTCACTTTCCCTAAATTTATCAATTCTAATTTTCAACAGGATGTAATACAATTATTACCTTAATTAAGATATCTTCAACTGCAAACAACAATAGCAAACAACATCAAACAACAATAGCAAACAACATCAGTCAATAATAGCAAACAACATCAAACAATAATAGCAAACACCTGATTTTGAATCCACTGTAGATGCTGAACCACTGCTGTTACAAACAGATAATACCAATGAAACTCTAATTTCAGAAAGAATAATGGCTGAACATACTCAAACATCAATAATCAACAGATGTTATACTCATATCATCACCATCTAGAAAAAAACGCTAATTTCAAAACATATTCAAACATACCAGCTTATGGCAGTTCTCTTATCCGCAGCTAAGCGGATTTCAACTTTGATGACAACAACCCTGGAACCATATGATTAGATTACGAGTAGAAATTAGGATTAGTGTAAATAAGAGGAAATCATGAAAGTATTTCAACTAAAAAAAAGAACAAACCTTTTGATGAAGTAATCGATGAACAAAAGAAGATTTTATGGTGGCGTCTGAAGAAGATTAAGGTTTTGATGGAAAGAATTATCTCAATAATTTACAGGGTTTGTGAAATTTGAATTTGAATCGCCTGAATATAGAGAGAGAAAGAACCCAAGGTTTGTAAACAAAGATTAGAAGTGAGAAGAGAGATTATATAAGGAAAAGGGGATGGCACTGTTGGGCGGGAAAAGAGAACTGAGGATGCCCTAATCAAGTGACACGTGGCCCAAATAACTTTCATTTATTATATATAATAGATATATATAGTGTGAGTTTCATTGGGGAACACTAAAAAAGTGGGGAACCGGGGAACACTCTTAAAAATTTAACTTAACATGTTAAAAATTAATTTTTTAAACATCTTTTTCGACGCTTCTCCTTATATATACTTGTAGAAGCATTTTTAATAAAAAAAATCAAAAACTAAAAATATTAAAAAAACAATTAAAAAAAGGCTAAAAAATGTTTTTTTAGAAAAATTATTTTTTTACTCGAGTAGTTTCTCCTCCTTTTTATAAAGAAAAGCGCTGAAAAATTTTTAAAAAAAATTATTTTTAACATGTTAAGTTAATTCTATAAGATATAACTGTTTTTTAAACATTTTTTTGTATTTTTAGTTTTTGTTTTTTTATAAAAAATGTTTCTACTTGTATTTATAAGAAAAAGCGCCGAAAAAAATTAGAAAAATATTTTTTTTAACATGTTAAGTATAATTTTTAAAAGTGTTCCCCCGTTCCCCACTTTTTTAGTGTTCCCCAATGGACCCTCCCCTATATATATATATATATTGTTATGAATGACGATGAATAATAACATTATTTTTATAATATTATATAGTTTTTTTATTCAATATATTATAATAGTTTATTATTATATTTACTTTTAGTAATTTTGTTAACATTTTTCCTTTTTTAAAACCATATATTTCCTTTACCATTTTTTAATAATTCTTTTTTTTAAGAACATATATTAATTTATCGATTAATTTGATACGTCTTTAATAATGTACGTTTATAACTTTTTTCTTAAAACTTAATTATGTAGTTGCGCTTGATTTTTTACCTGACAGAGGAAATGTAGAAGAATAAAGATGAAATCAGTTGTTTACTAGATAGATACTCACTTAGAAGTGACTGAGATGAGTTCTAGATGAATTGCCTGAAGTTGGTTTAGAGAGAATTCGGAAGTTAAAGGATCCTAATTAACATTTCTAATGTCACGCAGGCTCTCTCCAAGCTTATCACTACCCAAGATGAGAAGCAATGCGGTCATCGGAGGTCTGCCCCCTAGATTTGGCCACAACGGCCAATCTAGGCGGTCAAAGTCAAAATTGGCCCAAAATCGCCCAAAATTAGGTCAAATTGAACCAACTCAATCATGTGGAACGCATTCTTACCTTATTTCGAACAAAGATCAATGCAATGAACAGTCAAAATTGGGGCTAGGGTTTGTATTTTACTGTGCGTCTGGTGGTGAAGGAGGGAGAAGCCGCGTACGGGATGAACTGATGAGAATTAGGGTTTATTATGTTTAAATATTTAACATTTAACCCCCTACATCTTTACTAGGTTATATTTAGTCCCCAAACTTATAAATTTATACATAAAAAAAATAAACTAAAGGGTTGGGTTTATTTCAGAACTCTAAATAATTGCAGAACTTTCAGAACTCCTAATAAACAACCATTTTATATATATATATATATATATATTGTATTTATGATATTTTTAACATCTATTATATATATTTTTATGATTACATACATGTTAAAAGTAGTTTACATATGTTTAATAGTCAAATCTATTATATATAATAAACATGTTAAATAAGGGCTGACGTGGCGCATTATAAGAGCATCAAAATTGACGTGGCGCATGATAAGGGCATCTAAACGTGGGTTTGGGAGGGAAAAAATTCGGGTCTTCTTTTCTTCATATGGACAGACACGGGATCCGGATTTTGACCCGGGTATATATTGTTTCTAAAGTTTTCTTTTCATTCAACAACACGACATAACTCTTTTCTCTCTATCTTCTCTATCAAAACCCTAGCGCAGCCATGTCTGAAGTGGAGGTTGCTTGAAGCGGATTTTACGGCGGCGGATAAACACTAATAAAATGATTCTTCTTCACTCCGATTTTTTATATGTTCTTTGACTTTATCCTTTTTTTAGTATGAAAACCCTAACTCGCATCTTTGAACAATCGATGCCATCCATCTTCTTGAAACCTGAATCAGTTACCCTAGGTTTAGATCATTCATTTTGTTGATTTTTCTTGAAACCCTTCTTCCAGATCATCCATTATGGGCCAGATCTGTTTCTTTTTGCTGCTATTGATAACCCTAAACCTCATTTTCCCCCAAATTACAGCTTCATCATTTGATCATTGGTATATTGTAGGAGATAATGCACTTTTATTCGCCAATATTGTTGGTCCCTTGAACAATCCCAGGTTAGTAATATGTGTTTTTCTCATTTCTTTCACTTTAATCTGTGAAAATTCCATGTGAGAAATCATTTATTTACTGTTAGAATTTTTGTTTTTTGAAGATGATTTCGTTTTGTAGTTTGATAGATTGAATGATAGGATGATATATAGTCGGAGTATCGATTTCTGTCAGATTTGCTTTGTTATGCACTTAGGATGTTTATGTATGGACAACTGATTAGGTGTTTTTGGTTGTGGATTTTGGAAATAATAGAGGGATATTAAGTTGTTAGATGAATTCAATGGCTGTTTTAAGACGGGCAACAAAAGAAGAAGGGTGAGAGAAGTGTCGCTCAGACTTCTTCAAAGAAAGTGGTGATTGTGGGTTGTAACGGGTCAGGTACACATAATAGTTTTCTTATTAGAACAAAACAATTGATGTTTCTTAATACATATTTGCTATTAAACAGAAGAGAGAGACAAGAGACAAATCGATAGAGAGGGACTGACATTGGGGAACTTCATATCAGGTATAAGTTTGTTTTTTATCGAGTCTCGTATAATAAAGATAGGGGGATTACTGGATTACGGATTTCTATGGTGGGTTTTGGAAACTAATTGGTGGCTATGGTGGTATAGTGAAATGAATCAGACAATGATGGGGTAAGATGAGTCATTTTCTGATTGAAAAGAAGAAGCGAGATTTAGCTATCCAGATGCTGGCAGCTTTCGCATTTTTCGTCTTTTTTTCAGGTAAACCAGTCCACCTTAAATGACACAATTGATCGACCTAAAACACTAAAAATTTCATCCAATTGAAATCTCATGATTACTTTGTTAACTGGTCTGTTTTTATTCCATTGCCAATGTGGCATCCAGTTTATTGTAAATGTATAGCTTTGATGTGTTAACAAAGTAATCCTGATGATTGAAGTTATCACCATTGCGTTTTTGACCATTGATTGATATAGGGATGTTTGAATGGGAGTTCTTAAAGTAATTATTACAACTATAAGAATCAATTTGTCATATTACCATTTAAAGTAAAAGATAGAGATGCAACTTTAGTTTTCCAAAATCTGCTTTCTGGTCCAATATTCTATTATTTGACCTTAAAGAATCAAAATGAGAATCATTTTTATGAACCTTAATTTTTGGCTGCACATCCAGTTACCCCCTTATTATTTTGCATACCCACTTTGTAATGTAAGTAGTTAAATGCCAGAATTGTGTAATGGGATATATAACGACAGATAAACAATGTGTGACTTTGAGTGGTAAAGGTTCTGATATGGAGTCTCCTGAAGATGAGTTGACTCATTGGTGATGAAGAGAAGCCTAAACATAATTATTATTTATTTATCATTAATAAGAGTATAAAGCATTATTGTCATGTTCCAGTGCCGTCAAATTCCAAATATTCACTGATGAGGTGGAGTTACACTCAGAGGTCAAAGTCCCTTCATTCGAAAAGCTCTGATGGTGTAAAATTACAAGAAATTCAGATCTCTGTTCTGCAACATTGCAAAATAAGAGGTACTTAATTACCGAATTTGGCTGTTCTCGCAAAACTGTAACCTTCAAAAACGTTTCTTGCATACATGAAAAAGATTATATTATATTCTCTCCATTCACAACTACATTCTTCTAATGATAAGAGATAAAAGGCTTACGTTTTACTTATTTTCTATAAGATGGTAATTATTATTTCGGTATAATTGGACCAACATGAATATTTTTCTTTGCTTGTGCAGTCTAAATGTAATATTTGTTGACGGGACCGATGTTCCATCTGAAGATACAATCATGATTAGGTGTGGAAGTGAGATAATCCCCGGCCCTGTTTCTGATGGTACAGACACTTCACACCGATTTTCCGCACACTATTTTCTTAATTACATTGCTAAAAAGATAGCCTCTGACTATAAGTCCATTGATTTCTTCTTGATATTCGAAGGCTATTTGAGTTACAGATTTAAAGTGATGCCGATGAATGAGTCCTCCAAGAAGGTGTTACAGGTAAAAAAAAAAAACTAAAAATTATTTGTAAAAAAAATTCATCAGTCATTACACATCGTTCTAGAATATTGCATGGTGATGAAACTATGAAAGTTTGTTTTGTTATGCTAGATTTCTTTAGATTCGGATCATGCAAAGTGCAACATATGTTTAAACATCTCACATATCATATGTTTTCTACTAGATGACTTTATAAATCTCACATATCATATGTTTTCTACTCTGTTATGCTTTATGTTTTTTTTAAATCCATTAGTATATGTTATGAACATGAAACAAGTCACGCAACGTGCGCCAAAAGGACATAAGTACCCGCGGCAGCGCGCGGACATTCCCACTATTTCTTCTTATGATATCTGTCAACATTTAGAGGCCATTGGACTTTGTTTACCGGTTTAAAGCCAAGGGAAGTTATTATTAGCTCTGATTGTTTAGGAGGATGGTTTCATCAGGCCCCTACTTTCTTTATGTTACAGATACAATGGCGTGCACTTGATGAGATAAATGCTGGTGTATGCGACGGTATGACTTATGAAGAAATAAAGAAAAATATGCCTGATGAATCTGAGTATGTTTAATATGAAACAGTCGAATTTTTATTTGTATTTTTTTTACCAAGTATGAGTAGTTTCTATACATTTTCATTTAAACGGTCTTTTGTTTAATTTTATGAAGGCCAAGGAAGAAAGATAAACTTAGGCATCGATATCCTTGTGGAGAGTCATATACTGATGTAATACAAAGGTTTTCATTTTTTTGAACACACGAAAAATCTTAGTTGGAAAAAAGAAAGTAAATAATTAACTCAGTTTTTTCAAATATTAGTTTGACATTCTAAGCAAAGTCAAAGTACATTTTGTATATATAACAGGTTGGAGCCATTTCTTACAGAGCTTGAACGGCAAACTGCACCCGTCGTAGTTGTATCTTACCAGGTCAGACCATGTAGCGACATAACTTTACCTCCACAATTGAGTATAAACACCTAAAAAGGAATGGGTCAAACGGGTTTGTAAAGTGTATTTTAATACATATTTTGGTATTAATATAATCGAGTATAAACACCTAAACAACTATTTAGTGTGCTGCCAATTTGATAGATAAATGTAAAGTTTGTTAACCTATTATGGATTTTTTTGCTTAAGTAGACTACCTTTTTTTTATACAGTTTGTCGGTTTGACCTTCTTAAGAAAATCAGTTATGAAGTGTTTATGTTGCAAATATCAGTAGGGCTTCTCCGACGTGGCTCCAACGTGGTGGTGAGTAACGCCTTGGGGTGTTTACCTACATCGGTTAGCCTAATGAGGGTGAATACAAAGGCTATGAAGGATTTGGAGATTAAAGGATACCTTATACCAAAATGATGGTGTCTTGGCTCATTTCAGATCAGTCCATCTTGATGATAATCACCATGAATCACCTATGCAGTTCAAGTGTTCAATCCTTGGAAGTGGTAATGTACATCGTGTTGGTTATGTTGTATTGTTATATTATTAAACCTTATGTAAATTTTGACTCTTTTGTGATACACATGATATGGATGTGAGCAGTGGTTGCAGCATGTTCATGCTAACACAAGAAGAGCAACACTTTTTAAAGCATCAACAAGTGGGCAATTTAGCGGTAAGTTATTTCGTGTTCATACTTTATTTGACGATATTTTTTTCTCAATCCCGCATTCCGTTTTCTTAAGTCGATATCTAACTTTTGTTTTAATCACCAGTCTATTAATTTCCATGACAAATTCATTGTTTTTCATGGATATGCGTATTCCTGAACATTTAGTTAATGCATCTAATTATCTGATTCATTCGTGTTGTTGGATGGGTCTCATCTTATTAATTTTTACACACATATTTGGTAGCAAATAAATATGACTTCTATTCATCTTTGGAATAGATTTATTTGTTGTGGTTTGTCATGGTCTCTTTTGATTTCTCCTTGATAAAGAAATTCGGCTCAACATACAAGTCTATATTCATATAATTTTATCAACAATGAAGATGTAGGTTCTTGGTCTTATGAAGATTAGATATATGGACAAACAACTCTTGGCATTATGTAGTTTTAGGTATTTTTGGTCTTTTTCTTGGTGTTTAGAGATTAATACACTGTTGGAAGTCCCGAGAGAGGGGGAGTTGCAAGAATATTGGAAACAACAAAAAGTAAGCTTAGGTGAATTTGATGAGATAGGTATATTTGTAGAGGTTGAATAATGATAAGGAAACAACCATGGTGATGTTAATGTTATCCTCCATTTTTTATTTAAGAAAAAAAAACTTCATAATTAATTGAGCTTTAATGTTTGTAACTATTCTCATGGCTTTACATCATATTTGAGCCTTTGGAAAAAATAATGTTAATTCAATTGCCAAAAACTTCTATAAATTGATATGGAGAGACATTGATTATTATATTGGAAATGGTACGGAGGAAAGTGAGACTAGAAATCCTCTGGGCATTTAGATTTGAATACTATGAACATGTTTTACTATATCATCTTGCACCTAATTCGCTATTTGAGAGATTTGGTGAACATACTGAAGGCAACTTAGGTAGTAAATATGGTTTTCTAACATTTATTAATCTTTTTGACATTTCTAATTGCCTTCTTCTATATGGGTTAATCTTGGACATCTATTAGCAACTCGTGATCAAGAGCTACGAACACTTTCAGTTGAGGTAGTACTCATGTTAATTGGTTATGTTATTTACTTTTGATCTGTTTGGTCATTTCACCTTTTTTCTTTAATGGTAAAACATGTAGCCCATTTGGCCCGTTTCCATAAAGTACAATTATAATTTGATCATTTTTCATTATTACATTTAATATGTAATTATTTATTATAAGGAGTTACATATTGTTTATTGCATCATTTTTAGATGAGCTTTTTGGTTTTTGAAGGCAACAATTGTATCGTGTTCTAAAAGAGTTATATGTATTGTTAGATAACTTTTTTTCTCTTGATCTTCTTTAGCCAATCAATTGAGTAAGGATGAAGAACAAGATAAGTGTTATAATTTTTTCTTATGTCGTGTATATACTGTTCTAAAAGAGTTATATGTATTGTTTGATAACTTTTTTCTCTTGATCTTCTTTAGCCAATCAAATGAGTAAGGGTGAATAACAGGATAAGTGTTATAACTTTTTCTTGGAGTATGCAGCCGACGGGTCAGAAAGAATCAAAGCTGAACTTACTATCCGAAGCCATTAGAAACTTTGCGCATGGAACTGGAGAGGACAGTTGGTTGTGGGGTCTGGAGAGCTGGGGAAATTTCTAAGTTAAGATCTTGAAACACCATGTTTAACGGCTTTCTTTTACAGATCTGGGCGTTGAGTTTGTATGGAACAAGTGGAGTCCGATTAATGTTAATTTTGAAGACAGGAATGTTTAATTAAAATATCTTATTCGTCATGCATTATTCACTTGTATATATACGACTGGCAATTCAAAACAATTATAAAACAAAATAACGTTTGAAAACATGTCTTTTTATTTTATTTAACGACATAATTTGATTAATATAAAGTGATTTTTCTTACCCGGGAGGCTCCCGGGTTATAACCTAGTTATATATATGTGTAATAACTAATTACATATATGTCACACCCCCAAAATCCACAAGCGGAGTATCACCGCAGGAGGCGTGACTGACCATCAGTGGCGGAGCTAGACCTTAAAACCAGGGGTATCTTAAAAAAAAAAATTACAGTGTATTCATATAAAATCCTTTATAGGGGTATCCTCGTATTTTTTTAGGGGTATCCTTTATATAAAATCCAAAAAAAACAAAAAATTAACACTGCAAAACACTGCGAACACGACTTTGAGCCGTAGCCCGTGCTACGGCTGGTTTAATGCTGTCTCCGCCCCTGCTGACCATGATCCAGCCACCAATCATATTGAACAATGTAATTAAATAAATAAAAGTCCAACCACACAATATAATTGGTGTTCAAAACAAATTAATCAAATTCAAGTTATCAGCGGAAGCATAAAGTGTAAAACCGAAGTATAAGTTTAAAAGTTCAAATGTTTAACATGGAACTCAACAGTCCATGTCCCACAACGACTCCTGCTCCCATGCAAGCTCCAGCTAAGTATCTAACGACCTGCAAGGCATGTAACAACGAGTCAACAACAAAGTTGAGCGAGTTCACAGTTGGTTGTCCATTTTAAAGTTGTTCAAAAAACCATAAGTTCTTTCGAAGACCATGTATTAACCAATTTCCTGTTTCCCAAACCATAACCAGTGGGGGCTACCCCATGTTAACCACTAGACCGTTACCATATCGACAACTGACTGAAGTAAGTTGTGCCCTACATCAATGTCTATCATCATTGACTAAGTGCCCAGATCCATTAGTCCACTCCCGTCCTCGGCGGCACGGTGTGAGGCTTGTCAAACCTAATAGCGCTATTTAACTAATGACCCGCTCGCCATTGGCCCGCCGTTTAAGTCGATATAAAAATGAGGGACTTAATGATAGAGTTTTGTCTAGTAAGTGATATGTTGTCGTCCTTCCAACTGAGGACGGAGGTACGTAATCTACCCAAGGAGAATACGCAGGTTAACTGTTGTCATCCTTCTCAACGAGGATGGAGGTACATATTCTACTCAAGGATAATATGCAGGTTTCGTTTTAGTTTCTTAGCCCATTCTCAAACCACCGGGAATCCCATGCCTTGTAGAAAGTGTGAACTCACCTTAGGTTAGCTCGACAGATACACGAAAAGGTCAATCGAGCTGCTAGTGGTCATCCACATCCTAACATGGTTACCATACAAGTCAGGTCTAGGTTCAAGTAGTGCACATAAGTTTTACACATAAAGTATCAGGTTACAACACGTAATGATCATGGCCAACATATTCAACACGTTAACAGTCAAGTATATATATATATCATACCCGAACTTGTGCGACTCAAATGATTGGGCTCGCACAAGTTCAATGGCCCAATAGCCTTGTGCGATTCACTAATTGAAGCCCAATAGTACCTGGCCCAACCTGTTGTGCGTCCAGCACAACTTGTGCGACTCACAATAGGTTGTGCGATTCAAAACATACCCGGCCCAAATAACATAAGCAATCCACATGCATACGGCCCAAACAAAATAAACATGATTCAACTTGTGTGGTCCATCTAGCCTTGTGCGATCCGAAACAGCTTGTGCGATTGAGATTTTTGGGCTGTTCGTCCCAACTGTATAACATAACCCATTATGTTGGGCGGCCCAACATCTTGTGCGATTGGCACAGCCTTGTGCGATCCACAAGATGTTGTGCGACTGTGCTTTAGGAGGTTATACATGGTGCTTTAATTGTTGTACCCTAATATGCTTAGCTTGTGCGATTCCTTTGTGCGACTAGGGCTTGTGCGAGATGCCCTTGTGCGATTAGGGGAACTTGTGCGATCAGTTTTATATTTCCTAAAATCATGCAAATCTTTTCTAACAGTTTCCAATTTCTTATCCATTCGATCAAATCAACACTAACAGTTTCCAAACATGCAATAATCGATCAAACAAGGGTTTTAACATCAATTTCCTATGAACCCTAATCATATTCAAAACATAAACAACAACTCATCATCATCACATCAAATGAAATAGCATGATTAACATCAAGACCCTTAACTCATCATCCAATAACTCAAGCCAAATCTTATATTCTATCCGAATCCAAACACATATGGCCGATTACATTCATTCGGTTCTAGATCATTATTATCCTCACATGATTATCAAACCCTATGTTGAACTAACATATTACACATGTGAGCCGATTTACATGAACACAAGCCTCAACAGTTTATATCATGATCAATCATTCTTAATTCATTATGTAGAAACATATAAATCACAATATACTCTAACAAAACAATAATCATGAATCACTAACCGGTTAGAAGGTAGAACAAGGGTGATCCGAATCAAGAAAGCTTCGAGAAGTGGGATTGTGGCCGCCGACTTCGAGAGGAGAGAAAGAGAGAGTAGGGTTTGTGTGTGTCGTGTGATTTGCAAGTAATGAGGAGTATACACCCTCCTCGTGGGTTATGCGTGTAAAGGGAGTGGGCCGAACCCATCATGGGCTGCCCTTGGTTCGCATATAAAGAGTGTGGCCCGAATGGGCTTGTGCGAATGGACATAGATGATATACATACATTACACATAATTACATAACATAATAAACATTCCTTTAAAACCACGTAACACGTAATCACATATTGTTCAAGCAAGTTACATCAATGTACAACGAAAGGTTTAAAATACGAGTTGTCACATCATCCCCAAGTTGAAAGAAATTTCGTCCCGAAATTTAGCACGTAGTCACTGAGGAAGCTAGTTAGGTCGCATGGTTTCCTGGGGTGTCACATCCTTCCCCCGTTGGTTTGGAATTTCGTCCCGAAATTCCGCAGTAGCTTCAGCCTTAGTAGTGGTTTCATGTTTCTCGAACAACTGGGGATACTTGTGTTTCATTCGGTCTTCTCGTTCCCTGGTAAACTCCGGGCCACGACGGGAGTTCCAACGAACTCGAACAAGAGGAATTCTGGTACACTTGAGAACCTTAACGTCTCGGTCTGTAATCTCTACAGGTTCTTAGACGAATCTCAGCTGATCGTCGATGGTGAGTTCCTTAAGAGGAACTATGAGGGTCTCATCTGACAGACACTTCTTCAGGTTCGACACATGGAATACGTTGTGAACTCCGCTGAGTTCTTCAGGTAGATTCAGTTTGTAGGCTACCTTGCCTATTTTCTCAACGATCTCGAAAGGTCCAACATATCGCGGGTTGAGTTTGCCTCGCTTACCAAAACGAACTACACCTTTCCAAGGTGAGACTTTAAGTAGCACTCGATCCCCAACCTGGAACTCGAGTGGTTTCCTGCGCTTATCAGCTGTAACACCCTAAATTTTAACCTTAAATTTAGACAAAATATAGTTTAAGTACATGACTTTCATTAACGAAGTTCATAAGTAACTAAGACCTTAGTCAACTAATGACTAAGTTAAAACGTTTCAAGAAGAATTTTTTTTTTAACTTGCGTTTACAACCCATTCACAAAAACTAAAAGGATCTAAAATATTGCGGAAGCTTCAAAACGGAGTGTTCGGTTCTTCATTTAATCGCTTGATCGCCAACCGTAAGATCTACACAATTTACCTATGATCAAAACCATTAAAAACATTAGTTTTGACGTTGTTATATAATATGACTTCAAAGTTTAACAATACAAGTGAAATAACAAACATATCAAAGCTTTTCTGGGTTCACCGTAATTTACGGTGAGACCTGGAATTGTTTGGTCACCGTAAACCAGTAGTGAACTACCGTAACAGACCTGACCTCTACCGTAAATTACGGTACTACCGTAATTTACGGTAGTATCTGGAAATCCTTATTCTTGCTTGTTTTGTTCAAGGCTCTCAAACCCAACTTTCGGATTTCGTTTTTCTAAGAATTCTCTACTTCAAAGTTCTAATATTTCTAACCTGTTATATGTTAACCAATATCAAGGTAACATCCACATATTCCATAGTATTAATCATGCTTTATTTTGGTTATTCGACCCGTTTAGCTTGTCTACGGAAATTCCTTCCTTATGACCACTACCAACGGATTATAACCAACTTTTGACCAATTATTCTATATGGCGACATAAATGCTTTATTTCATAGCATCCTTTATTCTAATAATCAAGTACACATTATATAAACATCCAATTTATTAAATGTAACGGGTCAAGTTACATACCTTAGCGCACGCCCTTCAACCGTGAGTCCCCACCGGCTTGTCCACTTGACGTTCCGGTATCTTGTCCTATAGAGTTCAATTCAATACATGTTTAGAACTCTTTTCATATCATAATTCGCATAATACACCGAACATCATGATTATGCATTTAACTTGAAATTTCAGTTTTTAAGCCTTCATAGAGGCATTTCAACAAACACTTTATAAGCAGATTTTTACATGATTAAACATCACATCTTTAGTTTATTTATTTAACCCTATTTTCATATAAATCAACCAATTTACATGAATGTTAGCTTCTATTTGCTGAAATCACTTCCAGATTGCTAATTTTCACAAAATCAACAATCTATTTCTAGTGTTCATTCAAATACACAATATTTCACAAATCACCTACAATGGTGTTCTTAGGTTTCACAAAATTTCTTATGATTTCAACTTATTTCGATCTAGGGTTTGTCCCTAAACACTATAGTTGTTCCTTGATCAACATAACACATACATGCAAGCTTAATTTCAGATTTTTCCCAATTCATGAGAATTTCTAGTTGCGAGAAATCCTTAAATTTTACATACCTTGTAATCCTCTCGTGATGAGGATCACGATTCTATGCTCGGATTTTCGTTTGGACCAGATTTGCTCCTTCAATTTGTGGATTTATTAGAATTCTAGGGTTGATTGAAAGTGGGTGTCGCCCCTATGGTTCTGGTCGACCAGGGATATCAAAGTGGGGTTAAGTTTGTGTTTTATTTGATTATTAGGATTAAAGTTTCAATTTTAACAACTTAAACCCCTCCACTTTGATCAACCTTGATTTTTGTGAATTTTAACTCTACTTTATGGTTATTTCTAGACTTTTAACTAATTAGGTTAAAATTCCTAGTTAGTAAATTCTCGTTTATTTAAACCTTACTAATTCCAGTTTAAGGTTTTACATTTTTCGGGGTGTTACAAGTGTAGCTCTTCTGACGGTCACGAGCTGCCGCCATTCGTTGTCGAATCTGAGCAATCTTCTCTGTTGTGTCTACTACGAGTTCTGGACTAGTGATTTGGCTGTCACCAACCTCTGCCCAACAGAGAGGTGATCGGCACTTCCGTCCGTACAATGCCTCGAACGGAGCAGCCTGGATGCTGGTGTGGTAACTGTTGTTATACGAAAACTCCACTAACGGGAGGTGTTTTTCCCAGCCGTTACCAAAGTCGATTACACATGCCCGAAGCATGTCTTCAAGGGTTTGGATGGTGCGCTCAGACTGCCCATCCATCTGCGGATGATATGCTGTGCTCATGTCTAAACGTGAGCCAAAGGACTTGTACATTGCTTGCCATAGTTCAGAGGTAAAACGTGAATCACGATCGGAAATGATGGAGGTTGGTACCCCGTGCCTCAAAACTACTTCCTTCAGGTAGACGTCCGCTAGAATGGAAAACTTATCCGTTTCCTTGATAGCCAGGAAGTGTGCAGACTTGGTTAATTGATCCACTATCACCCAAATAGTGTCGTTTCCTCATTGAGATCTAGGTAAGCCAGTAACGAAGTCCATGGAAATTTTCTCCCATTTCCATGTCGGGATCTCTGGTTGCTGAAGTAAGACTGATGGCTTCTGGTATTCAACCTTGACCCTAGCACAGGTCAAACATTTACTAACATAGGTTGCTATGTTGTCTTTCATGTGGGGCCACCAGTACGTAGTTTTGAGATCGTGGTACATCTTATCTGAACCAAGATGTACTGAGTAACGGGACTTGTGAGCTTCATCCATCACAAGCTCACGTAGGTTACCATAAAAGGGGACCCAGATGCGCCCTGTCACGTAGTAAGCGCCGTCTTCCTTTTGTTCTAACAGTTTCTTTGATCCTCGCAGGGACTCAGCCCTGATGTTTTCTGCTTTCAATGCTTCGACCTGAGCATCGCGAATTTGAGCGGGAAGACTAGAGTGAATGGTAAGCTGTAACGCACGTACACGTTTAGGTTTGGTTTCTTTTCGACTGAGAGCGTCTGCCACAACATTGGCTTTGCCCGGATGATATTTGATGGCGCATTCGTAGTCGTTAAGAAGTTCGACCCATCGACGCTATCACATGTTCAACTCCTTTTGCTCGAAGATATGATGGAGACTCCTGTGATCGGTGTAAATGGTGCACTTGGTACCGTACAGGTAATGTCTCCATATCTTGAGTGCGAAAACAACAGCTCCTAGCTCCAGATCGTGGGTAGTGTAGTTCCTTTCGTGAACCTTAAGTTGGCGTGATGCATAAGCAATGACTTTCTCACGTTGCATCAACACACAACCAAGTCCTTGGATTGACGCGTCGCAATAAACCACGAAATCGTCTGTACCTACAGGTAACGAGATAATAGGTGAGCTACAAAGTCTCTTCTTTAAGTGCTGAAACGCAGATTCCTGTGCATCACCCCAACGATAGGTGACACCCTTCTGAGTTAGTGAAGTGAGTGGTTGCGCAATCTTTGCGAAATCCTTGATAAATCTTCTGTAGTAACCCGCCAAACCCAAGAATTAGCGGATCTCAGTTGGTGTACTGGGTGCAGGCCAGTTCTTGATCGAGTCAACCTTGGATGGATCCACATGAATCCCATCCTCGTTTACCACGTGGCCTAGGAAATGGACTTCACGAAGCCAAAAGTCGCATTTCGAAAACTTAGCATAAAGTTGCTCTGCTCGAAGAAGTTCCAGAATAAGTCGCAGATGATGCTCGTGTTCCTCCTGTCTCTTAGAATAGATCAGGATGTCGTCGATAAACACAATAACGAACTTATCCAAGTAAGGTTTGCACACTCGGTTCATGAGATCCATGAAGACCGCAGGTGCGTTGGTTAACCCGAAAGGCATGACCAGAAACTCGTAATGGCCGTAACGAGTCCTGAATGCTGTTTTAGAGATGTCCTCGTCTCGGACTCTCAGCTGATGATAGCCCGATCTCAAATCAATCTTAGAATAGAAGCTCGACCCTTGCAACTGGTCGAACAAGTCATCAATACGAGGAAGAGGATAACGATTCTTCACGGTCACCTTATTGAGTTCGCGATAGTCAATACACATTCGGAAGGTACCGTCTTTCTTCTTCACAAACAGAACTGGTGCTCCTCAGGGCGAAGAGCTAGGACGAATGAAACCCTTGTCCAAGAGCTCTTGCAGTTGCGTGGATAGTTCCTCCAGTTCTGATGGGGCTAAACGATAAGGTGCACGAGCTATGGCGCTGCTCCAGGGGCTAGCTCGATTTGAAACTCGACCTGACGATGAGGCGGAAGACCCGGTAATTCCTCAGGAAAGTCGCGTACGACAGGGATGTCTTCTATCTTCTTTTCATTCGTTGAAGTGTCAGTAACGAGGGCTAGAATAGCTGTGTGGCCCTTTCGTAAGCATTTCTGGGCCTTAAGGAAGGATATGATGCCCACTACTGCACCACTCTTGTCACCACGAATCACGAGAGGTTCTTCACCGGAACGAGGAATGCGGACAATTTTCTCCTTGCAAAGAATTTTCGCTTGATGTTGAGATAACCAATCCATTCCAATGACAACGTCGAAGCTACCCAGAACGATAGGAATGAGGTCGATAGAGAATTTCTAATTAGCAAGAACAAGATTACAACCCTTAACTATATGCGTGACCTCAAGATTTTTACCATTTGCTAGCTCTACAACATGCTTGGTGTTTAAGGGAATTGGGGTACGCTTAAGCATCTGACTAACTTTTATGGACACATAACTAGTATCAGCACCCGAATCGAATAAAACAGTAACATAGAAGTCATCCAGTAGAAACTTACCCGTCACAACGTTAGGACCGTTCCTTGCATCACCCTGACCAATCACGAAAACACGTCCCCTGGCACCGTTGCCATCATTGTTACCCCCATTGTTATTCCCATTTCCCTGGTTGTTGTTGTTGTTCTGATTCTGGTTCAGCTGTGGACAGTGTCTCTTGAAGTGACCCTCAGCACCACACTGAAAACATCCCTTATTACCCTGTTGTTGCTGCTGCTGGTTCTGTGGAGCTTGTGGCTGCTATTGACGATTCTGATTTGTAGGATAGGGGCTCCTGCAATCCTTGGCTGCGTGTCCAAGCTTGTTACATCTATGACAATGACCCTTGTTGCACGGCCCGCTGTGGTGCAAGTTACATCGATTGCACTTAGGGTGATTCCCCTTGTATCCACTCTGACCTTGACTCTGATTACCGGAGGATTGTTGACCAGGGCTCTTGTAGTCGTCAGTTCTTTGCTGCTGGGACTGAGACTGGACAGAAGTCAAACCCTTGCTTGAAATTCCATCCCACTTGCGCTTGTTGTCGCTAGGAGCATCAGAAGTGGTAGTAACACTAATACGCTTAGGCAACTTGTTCTGTTCAACTGCCTGATCAGTGAGGCGATGGGATAGTCGAATGACTTGCTGGATGGTACCAAGATTAGTTGCAGTCACATGGCTCTGAATCTCTGGCACTAAACCCTTGAGGTACAGCTCGATACGTTTGATAGGAGGATCCACCATAGTAGGGCACAATACAGCCAATTCGTTCGATATCTTCGTATACGCTTCGATTTCAGACCCCGTCATCTTCAGATTGTAAAACTCCACCTCTTGCTTGTGAATGTCGTCACGATGACAGTACTCCTCCTTGATCAGATCTTTGAAGTCGTTCCAAGGGGTGGCATTAGCAGCTGCCAACCCTAGCATTTGAACCTGTGCGTTCCACCAAGTTAACGCAGCACCTTCGAGTGTTCCAATAGCAAATTTCACCCTACGAGCCTCAGGGCATTCACACATCTCAAAAACGGATTCGATCTTCTCGAACCAGTGGAGAAGACCTACAGCTCCTTCTGTGCCGTTGAAGGTACTGGGTCGACAATCCATGAAAGTTTTGAACGTACACACTAGAGGTTGAGCATGCTGACCTGTTGCGCGAGAAAGAAAAGACAAGGTTAAGCACGAGAGTCGGTTCACGGGAGTAGGATCTAAACATCCTAGGATAGGTCGAAATGGCAGGTTATACCTCCTGCAGGGGCTGCTGCGAGTGCCTCAGCAACTCGTTCGTTGATTAGAGCCGTTAGCTGGGCTTGAGTCAAGTTAAGGCGTCCACTCATGATCTTCACATCGAAGAAAACACAGGTAAGAAAGGTGTCGCGAAAGTGTGGAATGACAGAAGAGAGCAAGCACACAGGGTTTCAAACAATAATTGTTACACTAACTAAGCATACCATGATCAATGCACTACTTAAGCTAACAGGTAGGCAATATAAACACAAACCATATTACCTAAAATGTTGAGCCTTGCACATGAAGCGAAGTGTCATTGTGGATCGTTGAGCACTGTACAGGTTATAGTCTGGTTTGTCAAAAAGCTTTTCCCTTTTTAAAAAAAAAACCAAGGTCACTATAACCAATGGCTCTGATACCAATCTGTCACACCCCTAAAATCCACAAGCGGAGTATCACCGCAGGAGGCGTGACTGACCAGGATCCAGCCACCAATCATATTGAACAATGTAATTAAATAAATAAAAGTCCAACCACACAATATAATTGGTGTTCAAAACAAATTAATCAAATTCAAGTTATCAGCGGAAGCATAAAGTGTAAAACCGGAGTATAAGTTTAAAAGTTCAAATGTTTAATATGGAACTCAACAGTCCATGTCCCACAACGACTCCTACTCCCATGCAAGCTCTAGCTAAGTATCTAACGACCTGCAAGGCATGTAACAACGAGTCAACAACAAAGTTGAGCGAGTTCACAGTTGGTTGTCCATTTTAAAGTTGTTCCAAAAACCATAAGTTCTTTCGAAGACCATGTATTAACCAATTTCCTGTTTCCCAAACCATAACCAGTGGGGGCTACCCCATGTTAACCACTAGACCGTTACCATATCGACAACTGACTGAAGTAAGTTGTGCCCTACGTTAATGTCTATCATCATTGACTAAGTGCCCAGATCCATTAGTCCACTCCCGTCCTCGGCGGCACGGTGTGAGGCTTGTCAAACCTAATAGCGCTATTTAATTAATGACCCGCTCGCCATTGGCCCGACGTTTAAGTCGATATAAAAATGAGGGACTTAATGATAGAGTTTTGTCTAGTAATTTATATGTTGTCGTCCTTCCAACTGAGGACGGAGGTACGTAATCTACGCAAGGAGAATACGCAGGTTAACTGTTGTCATCCTTCTCAACGAGGATGGAGGTACATATTCTACTCAAGGATAATATGCATGTTTTGTTTTAGTTTCTTAACCCATTCCCAAACCACCGGGAATCCCATGCCTTGTAGAAAGTGTGACCTCACCTTAGGTTAGCTCGGCAGATACACGAAAAGGTCAATCGAGCTGCTAGTGGTCAACCACGTCCTAACATGGTTACCATACAAGTCAGGTCTAGGTTCAAGTAGTGCACATAAGTTTTACACATAAACTATCAGGTTAGAGCACGTAATGATCATGGCCAACATATTCAACAAGTTAACAGTCAAGTATATATCATACCCGAACTTGTGCGACTCAAATGATTGGGCTCGCACAAGTTCAATGGCCCAACAGCCTTGTGCGTTTCACTAATTGAAGCCCAATAGTACCCAACCCAACCTGTTGTTCGTCCAGCACAACTTGTGCGACTCACAATAGGTTGTGTGATTCAAAACATACCCGGCCCAAATAACATAAACAATCCACATGCATACGGCCCAAACAAAATAAACATGATTCAACTTGTGTGGTCCATCTATCCTTGTGCAATCCGGAACAGCTTGTGCGATTGAGATTTTTGGGTTATTCGGCCCAACTGTATAACATAACCCATTATATTGGGCGGCCCAACATCTTGTGCGATCGGCACAACCTTGTGCGATCCACAAGATGTTGTGCGACTGTGCTTTAGGAGGTTATACATGGTGCTTTAATTGTTGTACCCTAATATGCTTAGCTTGTGCGATTCCCTTGTGCGACTAGGGCTTGTGCGAGATGCCCTTGTGCGATTAGGGGAACTTGTGCGATCAGTTTTATGTTTCCTAAAATCATGCAAATCTTTTCTAACAGTTTCCAATTTCTTATCCATTTGATCAAATCAACACTAACAGTTTCCAAACATGCAATAATCGATCAAACAAGGTTTTAACATCAATTTCCTATGAACCCTAATCATATTCAAAACATAAACAACAAGTCATCATCATCACATCGAATCAAATAGCATGATTAACATCAAGACCCTTAACTCATCATCCAATAACTCAAGCCAAATCTTATATTCTATCCGAATCCAAACACATATGGCCGATTACATTCATTCGGTTCTAGATCATTATTATCCTCACATGATTATCAAACCCTATGTTGAACTAACATATTACACATGTGAGCCGATTTACATGAACACAAGCCTCAACAGTTTATATCATGATCAATCATTCTTAATTCATTATGTAGAAACATATAAATCACAATATACTCTAACAAAACAATAATCATGAATCACTAACCGGTTAGAAGGTAGAACAAGGGTGATCCGAATCAAGAAAGCTTCGAGAAGTGGGATTGTGGCCGCCGGCTTCGAGAGGAGAGAAAGAGAGAGTAGGGTTTGTATGTGTTGTGTGATTTGCAAGTAATGAGGAGTATACACCCTCTTCGTGGGTTATGCGTGTAAAGGGAGTGGGCCGAACCCATCATGGGCTGCCCTTGGTTGGCATATAAAGAGTGTGGCCCGAATGGGCTTGTGCGAATGGACATAGATGATATACATACATTACACATAATCACATAACATAATAAACATTCCTTTAAAACCACGTAACACGTAATCACATATTTTTCAAGCAAGTTACATCAATGTACAACGAAAGGTTTAAAATACGAGTTGTCACATCATCCCTAAGTTGAAAGAAATTTCGTCCCAAAATTTAGCACGTAGTCACTGAGGAAGCTAGTTAGGTTGCATGGTTTCCTGGTTTTCCTGGTGTGTCACAATATATGTAAAAAAACTAGTTTACATATGTGTAATTATAAAATTACATATAAAAAATGATAAAATTACTCTTAACATGTATGTAATCATAAAAATACACATAATTGATGATAAAATTATCCCAAACATAAAAATGTATAAACAAAAAGATTGTTTATTAGGAGTTCTGCGAGTTCTGTAAATATTTATGGTTCTGAAATGATCCTTATAATATATATATATATATATATATATATATTTGAAAATTTATACATCAAAAGTTCATTCCGATTAATCTCTAGACGGTACCTCACCGCCGGACTAGCGACTAACGCCTTCTACAACATTGCTCATAAGTGAACTTTATCAACCAACAATTAGAAGGGAGATTGAACCTGATCCTTTTACATGGGTCTCCCAGCTAGGGGAGTTAATTCCTAATATGAAAATAGTTAGTTTTGAGTTGTCATATTATTTAATTAAAGAGTCTCTTTATGAACCCGACTGAAATTACAATACAATTTTTTTTCTAAATAATTAAAAGTTCAACTAGCCATCCTATTTGAGACTTTGACCTGTTTAGGCAAATAAGTTCACCTACATCAGTCGTGTTCCAATTACAGGATTTTAAGTGAGCCAGAGTTATAATTACCCGATTATAAGTGTACCCGTCAACCCATTTACAACTCTTTCCTTTGCTAGTTATTATACATAGTGTATGTTGGTGTATACATACCTACTATAGAATATTATTTTATGATGCTAGAAAATGCAAACATATATGTTGAATGCTATTGTAAAATACATATACACTTATATAATGTGTATCCCATTTGTTGGATCATACACAACATCACAAGTGAAAAATCAACATTAAATATCTCTTGAAGGACTGCATTTGCCTTGAACTAAATTTTAGGGAGCAAACATAAACATAGGAAAATGTGACGGCACGTGTTACAAAGCATTAAGCTTCGGTTTTTCTTTTTTGGTTGAGGCGTTGGTCGTTATGTTGCCCATAGGCTACATTCAAACGAGTAAATTAATAATAAAAGAAATATTCCTCGACAAACAACAACACAACAATAATAAATAAGTTAGTAATAATAGTTTATCTAAACAAGGACGGCATTCTTCTTTTTTTATAATTCTTAATGTATTGCCGGCCAGTATTTAGCTATGCTCGAGCTCACTTAAATTCGAGCTTGGACAATTTTATGACGAACTTGAGGACCGACCCTTCTTTGGGAATGATGAAAAAATAAACTTGTTTGGCTTAATAGAGTTCGAGTTCGAGGCTAAGTTCGGTTAAGTTCGAACATTGTATTTAAAGTTCGAGCTTAGCTTGTGAGAAAGTTTTTTAATTCGAGCTTGCTTTAGAACGCCTCATTTATCAATAGTTTGATTAGTTTATTTATATTATTATATCTTATATAATTGTATAAATTGGCTTGACATAATAAATGTGAGAAATAAAGGAGATAATTAATTATTATTTTTTTCTTCATCTAATAAACACATATTTAATTCTCATAATCTAAAAAAAATTCATATATATTCATTAGTAGAGTAATTATAATCACTCTAAAGTAATAACATATAATTACTCTACTAGAGTAAGTACACGATTTTTTTTTTTACATTTTGTAACTAAACATCACACCTAAGTAGATGTAAAAAAATTTAAAGAAAGAAAAATTCTTTCTTCACTTTCATGTGAAGACCAGTGGCGGACCCAATAATTTTTCCATAGGGGTGCGGAAAATTTTTAAAAATTTTAGGCGTCTAGATATACACATAAAAAATCGGGTCGGGTCGTGACATGTAAAAAAAACATCAACTAAAATTTATATAATCATCAAAACACGTCAAACGTTGTTACAAACATATTTAAAATGTCGCCCTACGGGTTTTCATTTTTTGAGCATAACAATGTTTAATGTCCGCTTGAATTTTAGGACTAGTCATTTGGTTATTCGCCGGTGCATTCTCTAAGATAACCTTACCAAGCTCTTCATTCATTTCACCCATTAGTTCTAAAAGCTCTAAGAAATTTCCTTTATTTAATGAATCTTTTGATTCATAATATGGCTACGAAACGCCAAACCGCCGTTCAACAACCTTTTTCCAAGCAAAGTAGAAGCACTTAATCTAAGTTTGTAATCACGTTTCTCCTTAGGGGTCCTTTTGTCCCGTTGTGTGTTTACCGCTTGCTTTTCGTTAAGTAAATCGGCAGACTTTTGAAAACATTTGTTGTGGGCGCTATTAACTAACCCAACATGTTTTGTAAGTACCTCATGTACCTTTTCCCAATTGTTATACCGTTCAAAACAAATGTGTCTTTATGATCACCAAATTCGGACCTAAACAAGTAACAACATAAGCAAAACACACGATCCGATTTTATACTATACTCTAACCATCCCTTATATTCCTTTCGGTCATACCATTCTTGTTTGAATTTTCTCAACTCTTTACCTTGAAACATTGATGTTGGATATTTAATACCCGTTGGTTGACATGGTCCTCTTAGTAGGTATGCTCTTCTAACAACATCTTGTTGATTCACGTTGTATGATGCAATCGCCTTGTGTCACACCCCGATATTTGCACATATTACCGGTGGACCCGGTGGAGAGTATCGTGACGTAGTTGATATCATCATAGTCAATAAACACAATATAGTAGCACAGCGGAAGGCTTGGTATTTAAATACTATTACAAACCATAGTGTCCGAGTGTCCAAATAAAAGAATATACAGACTGGTTGTAATAGAGATCCACAGGCGAATCATAAAAAAAATACAAGAGACTGAAATAACAGACTCCAGGCATCTAAGGATTTGCAAGATCCTCTTATTTGGCACCTAGTAGCTCCAGCCGAATTCCGAGAGGTACCTGTCACTCAGTCTTTGGAAAAATACGTCAGTTTTCACTGGTAAATACAATTAACTGACTCATTTGAAAACATTTATGAAAATTGATTTAAGTGCACAAAGCACAAACCATTTATAACTTGGGACAATTATTTAAAATAATCTTGTATACAGTTTTATATGTTTGTCATACATATGGGGCCGGTTTGGAAGCCGGTCATGATTAACCGACTCACCACTTATAGAACCCACAAAGGAGTTATCCCCAACATGTGGGTTATTTAGCATTTGCATCTGTCAGGTGTATGCCTACACCCCGTGCATAGGTCGTGACCATTTTCAAATGAAATGAGCCGAGGATATCCAGGACACGGTCGTATTAACCCCCAATGATTATGTTATCAAACAAAACAGATTAAAACGGTTATGCAATTTATTAATCACAATCCGATTAAATGATTTCATACCCGACCAAGTGGTATTATTATAATACCGTATCCCAAGCCCGTATAAGGGAAAATAAGTTAAAAGTATTTACCTGAGCTAGATGTGTAAGGATGTAACTCAGCCGTATATTTCCTAAAGCCTTATGAAAATACCTTGTACCGAAGCTACTCAATCTGTATGGAAGGTTTATTAACCTATTAGGATACTAACGGGTCTTTATTTAAGTCAAACCCATTTCGGCTAATTTATGTAAACTAGCTACATAAACCGAACCGAACGCATAAATGCATAACGGGTAACCAAATGAATTATGTACAGGTCTCATATGTTATTATGCTTATAATATGTTAATACATCAGTAGGATGTTAACATATATGACCAAAAAGTATTTAAAACCAATTTAAGTCCCGGAGGGGCATTTTGGTCATTTTAATGTTTATAAAAGAGGTTTTATAGTAAACTGATATTCTGGTCTTTAGTAATCAGTAAAAATATTCATTTTATGTTGTTATAACAGTAAGATATCATACATATGTGTGATATACCATTTATGGCCAAACTATGCCCCAAAAGGGTATTTTGGTCATTTCACATATGCTTTTAAGGACATTTTGAAAGTCTGAGTTCATGACTTATACCTACTGTAA
The DNA here is from genome assembly GCA_030545235.1 of Helianthus tuberosus. Taxonomy (NCBI): domain Eukaryota; kingdom Viridiplantae; phylum Streptophyta; class Magnoliopsida; order Asterales; family Asteraceae; genus Helianthus; species Helianthus tuberosus. The sequence continues at coordinate 4,934,663 of CM060431.1, read as the reverse complement.
TAATATTAAAATTTGTTTATAAAATCAGTAGGTAACAAGTCTTAAGTGTTTAGTAAGGTTTTAAACCATACTATGCGCTTAAATAGCGTAAAAGTCGATAACTGACGATAATTAAGATGTTTATGGAAATCTGAGATTTTGATCAGTCTTAGATGTTCAAAATATTTTATATAATATATAATGTCAGTAGAAAAAGGTTTGGTTTGCAAATCATACGTTAATCTCATTTTATGAATGAAAATGGTATTATCGACATTTACCGAATTATACAAGAACTCCAAGATATGGTCAGATTATAATCTGATCAAAAATTCCAAAAATCCCTAAAAATAATATCATAATAGTAGGTAATGAGTTTTGGGTCAAAATCCATGTTTAAACATGCCTTATGCAAGATAGCGTAATTTAATTAATAAAAAGTTTCAACTTACGATATCGAGCATAACTCTTGTTTGAGACCAGAAACTGATGTCAAATTTTATTGGCGTACTTATATATCAGTAATGAAACTCTTTTTCCTCTCACATTTTCAAAAATCTCGTTTATGTTATATAAGGGCAAAACGGCATTTATAAGCATAATAACGGACATGAGCATATAATTCGGAATACTAAGGACCAAGTAATATAACCTCAGGGGGTTATACTACAACCTAATGTTGTCCTAATGGAAGCTTAAAACATGGAAGAATTAAGCTCAATCGGGTCAGAACTGAAAGTCAAAGAAAAAGTCAAGCTTTTGCGACTTTCGGTTGTGAACCGACCCTAAACTCATAATTGTATTAGTTGAACATGCTTAAACATGTTCTAATAATAATTACCAAGTTATTAGAGTGATAAAATATAATTTATAACCTCTGCATTGTTAGTTTTGATTATTATTTCAAATTCTGACCAGTTTGACTTTTTAACTTAATAGTTTGACCCGACAATTAACTAAGCAAACGAAATAAATAGGAGGTGCCCTTTTATAATCACCTACCTAATTATGGTCACATAACCACATTTATTTCGAACAGTGGCTAGACCATTTGAGTTTAAACCGAAGGTTAAAGTCAGTTTACGATAACTTTGACTTTTCGGTTTTTAAATTAAAAACTGAACTAAAGAGGAGACTAAGACACTTACAAAGGGTCCTAGCAATCTTTTCTACTAAAGATGAGCTTCCTTTTGATTCAGGAACCTCCAGAAATGCTCAAGAACACTTGAACTAGAGAGATGAGAGTGATTTGTTTGAATTGTGCAAGTGAAATGGCTGCACAATGAGCCTATTTATAGTGAATGAGGGTCTCTTATGATTATCACAGGTGTTCTCAGATGTTGCAAGATAGCTCCAGGTGTCCTAGTGGTATTAAAAACCATCAACAAGGCCCTAGATTTCAATTATAACTTGTTTGGAGCTCAAGGAAGGAGAAAACCTGCACCTGTCCAACATATTCTGTTAAATTGAACCCATCGCGTCGCGCCACGGTGAACAACGGGGGTGGTCGCGTGACGCGAGCCCTCAAGACAACTTTTAGAAGTTGTCACATTTGGTCCCTGCACCTTATTAAGCTTTATAACTTTCATTTTAGGCTCTTCTAGCCCTTGTAGTTAGTTTGTAGATGATCTAGGGAATATAACCAAACACCGTTAGGCCCGGTTTCGTTAAACGATCACCGAAGATACAAGTTTCGCCTCGTTGACGCTTTAAACCCTAAATCTTGGGAATTTGCGTAAATATCACATAACGATCTCGAAACCTTGTGAAATTAATATCACTTATTCTTAAGAGTATATTTGAATATTACGAATCCCCGGGTTCATTAAAAGGTCACTCAGAGGTAAAAATTAACATGTTGACACGTTTAACCCCTGTAGTTTATAATCTTTCGATTATTTTCACAAACGGCTTCTTATATCCGAATAATTACTCGTTTAAGAATATATTCTTCGTGTATGGTCATTCAGAGGCACAAGTTTGGCATGTTGACACTTTTAGTCCCTTCGCATACATAATTTCATCGTTTTACAACTTTAGTCCTTCAAACCCAATCTTTCACATGATTAGGGTTTTGGACACGTGTCTTCATATAATTGGACACGTTTTTACGAGGTGTTACACCTTGCGATCATAAGGATCCGAGGGAAGATCATTCACATCAACAAAATGGGAAGATGATCCAATTTCAACCGATTTCCTCTTGTTGAGAAATTGTATCATAACATCCTAACTCATTGTGCCTATTAATAAAGAACCAATTAAATAAAAAAAAGTGATTTCAATATGCTTATTATTAATGATCCAATTAATTAAATCAACAAAAAAAGTGATTTCATTATAATAATGAACGGCAGTAACAGTAAGGCGGTTTGGTTGGCTTTATTATTTAATCATATATAGATTTCATTATTGAATGTTAAACAATTAAAGTTGTGTTTAACAACAGCCTTACTAATCTTCATAATTCATATTCAATCTTCATATTCAAAGTTCAAACAGTAGAATCAAGATGATCTGAGGGGCAGCACTACAACAACCTTATTTAGATTTTTGAAGAATGAAATCAAGGTACCTCTACAAAATCAAGAGTGCGGTGTGCGGTACTGTGCAGCGAGATTTGTGGGCTGTGGCTGATCGATCGAATAGAGTCTGCACTGATGTTTCTGTTTCTTGAATTCTTGGTCGCTGGCAGCAGAGAGGGGAGGGCGGGAGGGAGGAGATGAATGGTCGATTGGTTATTTGGGTTATGTTTTGTTTAATTGAATTAGTTATTTAGGTTGGGCTTTAACATAACTTATATAATTGGGCTTGATATTGGGTTATAGGAATACAAGTTTTATTTAAAGAGATTAGTGGGCAAACTTTTTTACATAATTGGGTTGAGTTTAAATCCATGTTCACAATTTTTTTATATAAATTCCTAACATTTTTTTCTGAGGGGTGCGGTCGAAATTTTCCAAGAAATTTCAAACGAGAATACATTTTTTTGTAGAGTTCAAATGAGAATAAATTCTTTGTAAGAAAAACAAAAAGAAATTTTAACAAATAAGAATGTTTTCTTTTACTTCATTTAATATTTGTATTTAATGTAGGGCTGTTCAAAAAGCTCGCGGCTCGGAGCTCGCTCGAAGCTCGCTCGGATTTAGCTCGGAAAAAGCTCGCTCGATTTGGCTCGGTTTAAAAGTGAGCCGAGCCGGCTCGGCTCGGTTAGAAAGTGAGCCCAGCTCGGCTCGGCTCGTAACGAGCCGAGCTGGCTCGGTTTGGCTCGCTTTGTAGCTCGGCTCGGTTTAGCTCGAATTATTTTACTTATAATAAGTTTTAATTTTATATACATTATAATATATTACAAAAAAACTGATTATTATTTACATGTATATAGGTTTGTAATTTGATATTTATGGCATATTTGAAGATTGATTACCATACTAATGAACTAATATTGTATTTTATTGAAATTAAAACTTATTTTACGTTGTTAAACTTGATTTTGGTTTGAATTGTATTAGGTTGAACTTATTTTGAATATATTCTTTTAAATTATTGAATAATATTTTAGGCTATTAAATTTTAAGAGTATATATTAGTTTTTTTTTATAAAATCGAGCCAAACCAAACCGAGCCGAGCTAGCTCGGTTTAAAACCGAGCCGAGCCCGAGCTTAGATTTTCAGCTCGGTTTCAAATCCGAGCCGAGCCGAGCCAGCTCGGTTTATAATCGAGCCGAGCCCGAGCTTGGCCTGGCTCGGCTCGGCTCGGCTCATGAACAGCCCTAATTTAATGTTAGGTCTTGTGGTGTACTTTAACTTTATTGGTGTTTAAAATGATGTTTTGGTAAAAAAAAATTAATGAACTAAGTTTTACAACCAAATTATGAACGTGAGGTGTAGTGTTTGGTGAAAAGCTTTGTTTTATGTTGAGGATCCTGGGTTATTGATCGAGATCTTGAGTTATAAGAACAATTTGAGAGTGATTTGTAAATGTAAACAAATGAATGTGATAAACAAGAATGATTTGACACGGGGAGAAAACCCTTGATCTTCTTATTGATAGAACTGTCTTTTTTAACCGAAACCCGAAACCCAAACCGAAACCGAAGTCACCCGAACCCGAAGTAGACAAAACCCGAAGAACTGATAACCGAATAACTGTAAACCCGAATCTGAATATAGTTCTATGGATTGGTTAACGGGTTGAATAAAGGGTAAACGGTTTAACCCAAAAAACCCGAAATAACTTTAAAACAATTAGTATATTTTCTACATATAGTCATATCTTTTAAAAGGAACTAATAATCCTTTCCTATTCCATGATGCAACCAACCATAATTAACTATTGTGGTTTTGTTTTTATTTCATAATTAACTTTTAAACTATTCTTGATAGCTTTTTATTTCCAATCATTTAAGAAATTTAATAACTATACAGTTACATTCGAAATGATGATTGAAAAAGTAAATGTAATATATAATGTATGGAATTAAACATGTTACAATTAATAATTTGTTTCTAATTAAAAGACATGATGCATTTTACAATTTATAATCTGTATTAAATTACTATAGAAGAGTTGTTTTATAAAATTGTTTTTGTAGTGTTCGCTAATAACTAATACTGATATTTTACATTTTAGAAGGTTGTATTTATTTGTTAACCTAGTTCATTTTCTAACCCAAAACCCGATCTAACCCAACCCGTTCTAACCCAAACCATTTAAGCCGAACACCGAAGAAACCGAACCTAGAAAGGTTTGGTTATCGGGTTAAATATTTAGTTTTGAAAACCCGAAAAACCCGAACCGAAAAACCCGAAAACCAATTAAAAAACCCAAAGAACACCCCTACTTATTGAAGATGATATCTGGCACAAAAAACCCCAGGAGCTGGAAATTGCATAGCTTCACTAGTATTAAATGTATAAAATTTACAAATATGAGACTATGATCGATCGAACTAAGTGTTACAGCAAGTATGTGAGTGATTGCGGGTGAAACATGTGGTGTAAGCAGTGTATTCGAGAGTATGGAAGTGTCACAACCCCCGACCCCACCCTGGGAGCGGGAGCCGTGAACCAGTCAGATGGTATCGGTGTTTATTAATTACGCAGCGGAAAACTTCTCATCAAGACCGTAGTTAGGAAATAATTTTAGAGTTTCAAAACACCAAATTTTATAATAAATAAACGGGATAAAACCCAGGTTTTATTCACAATATATTTTATAGGGATGAACCCTAATTATTGAAAACATAATCTCCTTTTTATTTAGGTATCTTTTATAGCCACTTCTTTAAGCTTTCGGTGCTCCATAGCTGACTTCTAATAGCTTTATTCGTTTTATTTGATTTTTGATGATATTAGGGTTAATCAGGTCCGTTTACGTGTGTACGGATATTTTAGGAGCGTTTTTCGAGAGTTGTTACAAGAAGTGTTCCTAAATCGACCTCATAATGTCTATTTATAGTACAAGTCATAAAATGAATCCAAATATAGCTCCAATTATTGCGGGATCCTGTAAAGAATAAATCATCGATTGTTGGTAGCCTTCAACTCTAATTCCCCATGTTTTCTCAAGCTACCTTCGCAATAATTCAGGTGCAAGTTATCCACTTGTCGTTAACCTAAGAATATCCCTGCAAGATATCCTTTCAAGATAGAAGCAATCGATTAGTAACAAATACATTCAGGATCCTTAGTCCCATCAGGATACTGGTACGTATCAACCATATCAGGATCTTGCCGCAGACTTACGAAATTCACGATCCTGACTATAGAAATTCTACCCCAAACAATTGACCCTAATTTTATAGTTGTGTAAGACAGTTGTAAAATTTTGAAATTTGAATTAATCGTGTGGTGGAGATAAGAGTTTTGATATACATCATGTGATTGGGGTTAGAGATAAGAACTTGACCTTTTCACCCTATTGATTTTACCGCTGTCAATCCCATTTAAACAAACATCCCTGTTTCTCATCTTCATTCATTATATGCACAGAAGTTGGAAGATCTCACAGGCCAAGTTTCTCTCTCATTCTCTCTTTACCATTCAATTTTTTGTTTTACAATGTCTCCCAAGAAAAATCTCCGATCATTGGATGTACCGGAGTTCGTTGATCAGAAGATCTTATTGTCTTCTACCGAGGAGCTTTGTACTTTCGATGATCAACAGATTGACCACCTAGTAACTTCACAAGTCCTTCCCGATATCGGTGTTGTACGACCATTCGACCCCAAAGCCAAAGTCGATCTTAGTTCGGAAAAAGGGGTTTGCTTCCTATTTTATCCTTTTTCAATCGGTTTCACCTATCCATTTCGGCCCCTTGTTGAAGCGTTTTTTGCTGTCACCAAGCTTGCTTACTCTCAGATTATGCCACTTCTGTGGAGGATGTTGTATGCTTTTCACAACTTCAATTAAACCCATTCTCTTGATATCACCATGGCTGAGATTGCTAGTGTTTATGAGTTGAGGAATCATGGAACTTGTCGTTTTACCATTCGGATCAGACCCAACCATTATCCACTGCTCTCAAAAACCAAACATGATGAAAAAGACTGGAAAACTAGATTGTTCTTTGTTCGCCGAGACTCAATTCCTAATGGACGATCCTTGCCTCTTTAGTGGACTTGGAATGGTATATCATATTTGGATCCAACTAGGTCTCTTAAAAATGTAGTTACTACTATTTCTAACTTCATTATTTTATCTATGCAGCTTTCGAGCTTGAGATTCTAGCACCTGCAAGTCAGGAGACAGACGACAATATATCAAGGGTGTTGCCTTTACCAGAATCCGCTTGAGCCTTTCAGCCTTACCCAACTCTTCAAGAATCCAACCTTCATTCTCCAGCTTCTAAATCTACCATGTCTCCAGGTATCCTTATTGTTCTTCATTGAATATTTCCTTTTGGATTTTGCATGTTCTGGATCCTAAGATTATTCCTTAGATGCAGGACCCAAGAAGCCCTCCAGCCTCTCTGACCTTGAGGGAGTCCTCAACTATGTCGCACAAGGCACCCATGTCAAGCAAGAGAAAACTGCTCCTCCTACTAGCAAAGGCAGAACCCTTCCTCTTCGTTCCAAAGCTACATTCGGCAAAAAATGCAAAAAACCCAAATTTTATGGACTTGGAATATTTCGATAACCTGGATCCTACAAAAATTATAAATAAGCTTCAAATGATTCAAAGTGTGGTAAGTATAAGTTGGATTTAAAATCCTTGTTTAGTTTCAGGATCCCAATTAGCATTTACAATGTCACGCAGGCTCTCTCCAAGCTTATCACTACCCAAGATGAGAAGGTGGCTCAATATGTCAAAAAGATTTCTGATATGGAGCTACTTGCAGAGCACCAGACTAAGCACTCTGAGGATCTCCATGTCAACTCTGAGGATTTCTGATATGGAGCTACTTGTCAATTTTTCACCAAACCAAAGTCCATTCATCTATGCTAAGTTATGTCCATTCGTTTGTGTATGTTTATGTCCGTGAACTGTTCGCAAGGATGCTGGGTTATCCTTGAGAATCCATGAGAGTTCCAGGGCTTTGGGCGAGTAGAAAAAATGGGTTCTCAGGCAATTATCACCCCTGCGCCAATTTGTCGCCCCTTTAATTTTTAGAATGTCCGTTTTTGTGTTTACAGATGAGTTTAAATTTTAAAACATTATTGGGGTTAGTTTGATTAAATGAGAATTCGGTTTATTTGTCTATATGGGCACATACTAAATAGGATAAGTTAATGAATTAAAAAACATATTGAGTCTTAACTGTTAAATCTAATTATATGCTTTGTTAAAAATAATAATAATAATAATAATATGTATACTTTCTTTTTTCTTTTTAAATTTGGGTACATCACCTTGCCTCACATATGTGTCAGCTCTAATCATTTGTTTATATTATTATCAAATAGTCATATATAAACATGAGTACATTTCTTTTCTTAACGAGCGAACATAAAAAATAAAATCTTGTTTGTTTAGTTTTTGTGTTTGATCATTTATTTGATTAAAGTTAAAGAAACAAACAAATATATACACCATTAACTTTCCTCAGACGCTTTCTGGGAATTAACGTGAATTCGACCTCTCAAATTTATTTATTTAAATTAGTTCCACTGATTACTCAAATTTATATATATATAATGGAAGAAGTCCTTAGCTACGATTGATTTTGTAACTTTTTGTTTTGACCACATATCTTATATGGTTTTGCATTTGAGACACATCAACTTCAAAGTTTCTTTGAATTGTATGTGGGTGTGAGGGGATAGTCAAGAAATGTCATTATTGGTGTTAGCCCAAACTCAAGACGTTATTGTGTTTTGTCTTTTATATAATACTATTTTTGCATTAGTGTACACTTTTAATTTATTTTGTTAAGTTAAGTGTATTCAAGTATTACAACACTCTCTTATTTGCTTTTATATGTTTAGTATTTTTTTGGTTATTGGATTTTAATAATCCGAAGTGGACAATGATTTGGCACCTCTACCACCATCATCAACTACCACTACCACTATCTACACTGCCCACCACCATTGCCATCTCCACCAAAACCACCGCCATCTCCACCACAACCATCACAACTGCTAGCCACCATAGTCATCCTTTACATCGCCACCTTCACCTACTGAGTACCACCATCTTCACCCACTGATCTCAATTTCTTCCCCACTAGATTAACCATTAGACACGTAAAAAACTAGAGCTAAGCAGAGTGTGCCACGAGAGTTGTTAAATTCGACCCTTGCCACTCACCCTTGGTTGCCGGAGACAAACCCATACTTTCAGATATGACTGCAAAATGAGTTTGAGCATGTGAATCTGAACCCAATATCCTTCATCCAGTCGAAATCCCTAAAAAAACCCCACCATCGCACCATAACAACCACCAATATGGTGGTTGCGTCGCCATGTAAATCTGAACCCAAAACCCTCGATCTGTCGCCGCCGTTGTAACACCCCGTGTTTTCACAAGTCAAAGTCAAAGTCAAGGTCAAATTCAACGACCGACTTCGCGCGACTTGACTGGTAGAAATGTCTTTATCTTATTTATATTATGTGGAGTAAGTGTTGTTAATGACAGTAATCGAATCGTATCAATCGTTAATCAATCGACTCGCGACTGTGAATCATAGGCAGTAACAATGCGATAAAGTTAATCAACTAATAATCAAGCTATGCTAATCGAATCGACATCGAATCGCAACTCGAGCTATGTATTTTACTTGTCATTTATACGTATGTGTGCCTTACGTGTTACCTGCGCATGTTTATTTATGTTTTGTTGTGGTAATCAAGCGAACCCAATCGAACCCGAAGTCTAACTCGAATGTAAACGAACCCGAACCCGAATTCCGAATCGAACCATGTTATATACGAAGTAGTTGGGACTAAAAGTAATTTGACTAGGAAACCCTATCGAATCGCTCGCAATCGAAACCGAAGCGTCGTCGCACCGAACGCATCCTTCAGTCGACATCCGGACGGATGGTCCATCCGCACGGATTGCCAATCCGCACGGATGACCCATCCGCACGGATAAACAATCCGGGTGACCTGCAATCCGCACGGATCACCCTTTCCCCTTTTGGCATCCTACAAATACCCGGGTCACACTCCAAACTTTCCACTTTTGGCAAGTGACGTCCGACCTGCACGCATTCTCCACCTTTTCTCCGATTTCTCTTAATCCAGGTAAGATCTTGCTCTAAATCTTGTACATTCTTGATCTATACACACATCTACACCTTTCTATCTTTCAAATCTCAACTTTTAACCATGAAATCATCAAGATTTGAGGTATTCTAGGGTGACGTCATCATGAAGTTCTCATGAACTTCAAGTGTGACCTCATTCCACCAAGAATAACTCGGATCTGAACGATTTCCACAAGATTTCACAACAACTTCACCTAAATCTAAACTTTTCTAAGGATAAAAGGATTGAAAGAAAGAAACTCAGGTTTTCTCCTTCTTTTACCCTAAAAAATGGTACGAATCGGATCAGTTCTAGTCTTCCACTCAATATTAGTGATGCACTAGCCCTAGATCTGGATTCTACCCACAAGACACCTAATTTCGGGTTAAACCGGAATGACCATTCTGAGTCGCCGACAGGCCTCGAGTTAGGGTGGTTCCTAGCCGGCTTAGTAATGCGAGTAAGAATACAATTCCAAGTGGTTGACACGTAATCAGAATGTCTCGATAAAACGACAACAGAAACCAAGGGTAGACGAATGGAACAACCAGAACGAGGGGCTGTCCGCATGGACAATTTGTCCGCACGAACAAGTTATCCGCACGGACAGACGATCCGGACGGGTTGTCACCCGGACGAACTACACTTGGGACCTACATTCAAAACGAGGTTTGAGTATCGACGAATGAATAATCCGGACGGGCGACCTCTGAATGGATTACTCTTCGGATCATGAGATACTAAGACCTTAAACAATTCCAAACAATGTTCATCCGCATGGGCAAGTTGTCCGCACGGACAGACTATCCGGACGGATTGTCTTTGTCCGCACGAACAAACTATCCGGACGGATTCCACCAATTTCGTCAAGTGACTCAGCCTTAGAGACGTGCCCGCACGGATTGCCATCCGGACGGATTGTCGTTCGCGCGACCGGCTTGAAAGGTAGAGATACTTAAATGTTTTCCAAATATTACAACGAAAACTTCAAAGGACAAGCCATCATACACAAACACATCCTTAGGAAGAAACAATCCACTCGAATAGTTATCCGTACGAACATGTTATCCGCACGAGTGACTAGTCCAGACAAATTGCAAATGCGCACGGATAACTCACTCGCACGGACAACTCACTCGCACGAATAGCTTACTCGCGCAGATAACTAGTTCGCACGATCAGCTATCCTACCCACTCTCACTCTATATCGTTTTACGCGCCACTTATCGTCTCGTTATCAAATCTATTCAGGCTAACCGTACTCGCTGAAAAGCGCTCCCTTCAATCCATAATCGCTGTGAGTATACTCGAACCCTTTTTGCTTTTAGCACTTTTGGGTGTTACATACGTTACGAATATTCAAACTACAACTATCACACTACTCACGCTATTTTAACGCTAAACCATTTATGCATGTTATACGTGGCTTATGAATGCTTGTTTGTTATGTTTACACATGGAATGCTGTCTACCTGCCTTAGCAACGATAGTACTATAGTTTGGACTCAGCACCCGTTCACGCGGGGGTTATTAAGGATATTTTACTTGCATGGATTACGGTGGTAATCATGTATTGCGAACTGCCTCGGGTAGTCAATCCGCACTCATTGGTATCGATGGATCTATGTCGATAACTAACGTGCTTCATTTCACTATGTGTACGTGCTGGTTATGCGTAAACGAATTCGAACTCTATATCAAACTTGTATGCTCACCTTTACATTATATGTATTGACTTTATTTTAACGTATGTGACAGGCGCTTAGGTTGTTTCTGTGCTTAACTGGCTGGTGATGAAATTGAGGCTAGGGAAGGAGTCCTAGAAACCAACAAATAAAATAGCTATGTTTAAATCTGAGTTGTCGGAACAGAATACTTGTCTTGATGCTTGTCTGTAATAATTATTTAACTATTTGAGATACGGTATGGGACGTATTATTTAAATTGAATGGTAATGATAGTTGTTATGGAAGCTTCTGGACAATCTGTTTCGCTCAGTGCCACACCCCGATGATTCCGCCATTGGTTGGGGTGTGACATATTGGTATCAGAGCCATAACTATAGGGAATTAGGCAAGACTCGACCTAGTCCGGGTCAAAGTATTAGAGACCTAGTCTATAGTTAAGAACCAATAGACCAACTTATGCGTATCCGTTCAAGGGATTTCGCATGAGTTACTGTCACTCGCTATCCTCGCTTATTCTACACCATCACTGTACTCGAATTTTCAGCTATGAGTGGGCAATAAGACCGAGAATAGGTGTGAAAACCGCAAAACTCTCGACTAAAGTTGTTCACTCGACCCGTATTTTAACTATAAACGAGGAAATTATACCAAACTAGGGGTGAAACCCATATTTTGATGAATAATCTCCTCTACTTCATCAAAATTATGCCAAACATGGTTGTTAAGCCAGGAGTGAAACCCTAACCTTAACGACTTGTTCTGAGCATTTACAAAACTCTCGCCAAGGATTCGACGGACTCCAACGATTTGAAGACACGATGGAACCAACGGAATGTGTGCCAACGCCCAGGAATCGAGGCAAGGGCATACTCCTAGAAGTCAAATGTGTACAGCAGATCCTTGTGAATAGTTGAATTACCTTGGTTAGTCGAAGTCTACTAGCCACAGACAATCTATTCTCGATTTTGTGTGTTTCAAGTTTTGAGCCAAGACTATTGACTCTGATGATTCGTCGATTTTATGTGAATTACGTGTTTTATGCTTATATATTAGCATTTTGAGATGCTACTGGTTTCGATCTAATGCATTTTGCTTTCACACAACACACAACACATCATTAACAAATCGCTCACACCATACTATATTCGAACCCTCGCCGACTTTGAATGATAGGTTTCTGTTTTCTGAATGCCTCTAGTGACTAAGGTATGTGTATTCTTGCTATTGTGTTTTACGTGTTCAGGAATTTTGTGACTATGTGATTATGTGCTCTACATGCCTATGTGACTATGCACTGTGTGTTACGCTGTTACGTGAATGTACGTGTTACTGAGCTTTAATAAGTAGTAGACGTGTGAGGTGAGATTTGAATACAATGTGTTGAGTTCCATGGCGATGTCTATTGCAGAAAATGTCGTCTGGATCCCGTCATGCACTCTCTCGTCAGGAAAAGAGGGACAAACGCCTTGCTTCCATCATCGCGAAAAGTGTAGCTAAGGCCGTGAGTGATGTCTACGAGAACGCCAACAAATCATCCGAGGAATCGAGGACTGAAGGTCCTAAAGCTGTCACGAGACCTTTCAGTTTCAAACAATTCAAGTCGTGTGGGCCAAAAGAATTCACAGGCGAAGGAGGTCCTAATTCACTATTCCACTAGTTTGACTCTATCGAGGTTACTCTGCGACAAAGTGGTTGTCCTGATGACCTTCGAACTCTGAACGCTACCGGCGTCTTCCAGTCCCATGCTCTAGACTGGTGGATGGCCGAGAGGAACAAGCGAGGGAATGATGCAGCCTACGGTCTGTCATGGGATGAGCTCAAGGAAGTCATGCTAGAGGAATTCTGCCCTCCTCACGAACGTCAAAAGCTTGAAAATGAATTCTGGCACATACATCAGAAGGATGGAGACAATGCTGGTCTTACTGCTCGCTTCAAACAGCTCAGCATTATCTGTCCCGACCAGGTCAAGACTCCCGATATGACCATCAAGAAGTACATCCGAGCCTTGCCCGACTGCGTTGCTGATTTCGTGCAAGCGGCTAAGACTACCACGATCGAGGAAACCTATCTGCTAGCCGCTGAAATCAATGACAAAAGGGTTAAAGTTGGTGTCTGGGATAAGACCTCGAAGCATTTACATCAAGCTACCGCTACCGCACCAACTGCTGAACTCACCTCGTCAAGCAACAAGAGAAAGAACAACACCACCAACAAGAACTGTGCGATTACTGCTGCACCGATTCAAGCTGTACCTGCCCAACAGCGTCAAGTAGCGGCGCCTGTGGCCAATGCACCGCCTGCGAAGCGTGCATATACTGGGCCGCACCCGCTCTGCCCTACTTGCACCTATCATCACCCGACAGCTATTCAATGCCGCTTTTGTGCTCACTTCAACGTATACGGCCACTTTACTGCCAACTACCGCATTCGCCAAACTCCTGCCAATCAAGCTCTACTTACTGCCCCACAGGGTCAACAAGCTCCTCCGGCACCCGCAGTTAAAGCCAGAGCCTGTTTCTCATGTGGCGAACCGAACCATTTCGCCAACGTGTGCCCAAACAGGGTTGTGAAACAAGAGCCTCAGGAACAACAGCCACAACAGCAACAACAACAGCTACAACAACAACAGCAGCAACAACAACAGGCCGCACGTGCCAGAACTTTCAATCTCAACGTGCGTCAAGCCCAGGCCGACAACAACGTGGTCAATGGTACGTTCCTTGTGAATGGTATTTATGCTTCATGTTTGTTTGATACTGGCGCCGATAATTGCTTTGTGTCGCTCGAATTTGAGAAACTCTTTAGTTGTAAACGTTCCCAGCTCTCCTCTGCATTCGATGTTGAAGTCGCTACCGGAAGAACCGTCGCTGTCAATTCCGTTATCCGTGATTGTACTCTTGAGCTCAACAATCACATCTTCCCAATTGACCTCATTCCGATGCAACTCGGAAGCTTTGACGTCATAGTAGGCATGGACTTTCTTCGAGAAAACCATGCCGAAATTTTGTGCTTCGATAAGATGATTCATTTTTCGCTCGCAAATGGTGATTCATTGCGCGTTTATGGTGATACTACTTCGAAGGGTCTCAAACTTATGTCATGCCTCCAAGCTAGCAAGTATCTCCGCAAGGAATACAGGGCTTTCTTGGCTAACGTTGTAGCAGCGGAGAAGGAAAAGAAAGAGAAGAAGGGAGTGAAAGACGTACCTGTGGTTCGAGAATTTCCTAATGTTTTTCCAGAGGATCTTCCCGGACTACCGCCAAGTCGCGATATCGACTTTCGTATTGACCTCATTCCAGGTGCTAATCCTATCGCCAAAGCTCCTTATCGACTCGCGCCGTCCGAATTGCGCGAACTCTCAACCCAACTCCAGGAATTGCTTGAAAAAGGCTTCATTCGCCCGAGCACCTCTCCCTGGGGCGCGCCGGTCCTCTTCGTCAAAAAGAAGGATGTGTCGTTCCGGATGTGCATCGACTACCGGGAATTGAATAAGTTGACTATCAAGAACCGCTATCCTCTGCCTCGAATCGACGATTTGTTTGATCAGCTACAAGGCGCTAAGTGTTTTTCGAAGATCAATCTATGTTCAGGTTACCATCAGCTACGTATACAAGAGGAGGATATACCCAAAACCGCGTTTCGCACTCGTTATGGCCATTACGAATTCGTTGTCATGCCTTTTGGCCTAACCAACGCACCAGCGGTTTTCATGGATCTGATGAATCGCGTGTGTAAACCATATCTCGACCGTTTCGTCATCGTGTTCATCGACGATGTCTTGATCTATTCCAAGTCGAGAGCCGAACACGCGCAACATCTACGTTTGGTTCTCAAGTTACTCCAGGGGAACCAACTCTACGCCAAATTCTCCAAGTGCGAATTTTGGTTGGGGGAGGTTCAGTTTCTGGGTCACATTGTAAATAGTCAGGGTATTCACGTCGATCCTGCGAAGATTGAAGCTGTCAAGAGCTGGGTTACACCTAAGAACCCGTCTGAAGTCCGCTCCTTTCTCGGACTAGCGGGCTATTATCGCCGCTTCATCGAAGGATTCTCGAAGATTGCTGTACCACTTACCTCTCTTACACATAAAGACCAGCCTTATTTCTGGGGGACTAAACAAGAGTCTGCCTTTCGAAACCTTAAACACATGCTTTTCAATGCTCCTGTTCTCACATTGCCCGACGGAAACAATGATTTCATTGTCTACTGTGATGCTTCCAACCTTGGTCTCGGTTGTGTCCTTCTGCAACGAGACAAGGTCATAGCTTACGCATCTCATCAGCTCAAAATCCACGAGAAGAACTATACAACCCATAATCTCGAGCTAGGCGCGGTTGTTTTTGCATTAAAGATTTGGCGACACTACCTGTATGGTACTAAGTGTACGATCTTCACCGATCATAGGAGCCTACAACACATCTTTAATCAGAGGGAACTAAATATGCGTCAACGCCGATGGGTAGAACTTCTCAACGATTACGACTGTGAGATTCGTTATCACCCAGGCAAAGCGAATGTTGTTGCCGACGCCCTTAGCAGACGGAGCTATCTGCTTAGCACTCGTAATGTTTAAGCCCAGCACAACCTCGAAACTCTCATCCGCGACGCCCAGCATGCGTGTTTCAACGAACGCACTTTGAAGAAAGAAAGAATCTACCACGATGGAGCCCAGCTTATGAGCAAATCAAATGGGATATTCCACTTGTTAGACCGAATTTGGATTCCCAAGCGAACCAATTTGCGACAGATTATCATGGACGAAGCCCATAAATCCCGCTACTCAGTCCATCCCGGTGCTGACAAAATGTACCAGGATCTTCGTTACAAGTACTGGTGGCCGGGTATGAAAAGGGATATCGCCCTCTATGTCGGAAAATGCTTAACTTGTGCTAGGGTCAAGGCGGAACATCAAAGACCCTCTGGCTTGCTCGAACAACCACCAATTCCCATGTGGAAGTGGGAGAGCATAGCTATGGATTTCGTAACCAAGCTACCACACACGTCATCAGGTCACGACAGCATCTGGGTTGTAGTCGACCGATTGACCAAATCAGCTCACTTTTTGCCAATACGAGAAGACTACAAGGTGGAACGATTAGCCCGAATCTACACCGACGAGATCATTTGTAGACATGGGACGCCTCGTGACATCATCTCTGATCGTGATGCTCGGTTTACTTCACGATTGTGGGAAACATTTCAAACAGCACTCGTTACAACGCTTAATCTAAGTACCACTTTCCACCCACAAACCGACGGTCAGACTGAAAGAACGATTCGTACTCTTGAAGACATGATCCGTTCGTGTGTTATAGACTTCGGTGGTAATTGGGATAAACACCTGCCGTTGGTTGAATTCTCGTATAACAACAACTACCAGGCTAGCATACAGATGGCACATTTCGAGGCCTTATACGGAAGAAGATGTTGATCGCCTATTGTGTGGCACGAGATCGGTAACTCGCAATTAACCGGTCCGGAGCTACTACAAGAAACGACAGACAAAATTTTCCAAATTCGAGACAACCTAGAGAAAGCTCGGGATCGACAGAAAGTTTACGCCGATAAAAAGCGCAAGCCACGTGAATTTGGCGTTGGTGACTACGTACTCCTAAAGGTATCGCCTTGGAAGGGTGTAGTCCGATTCGGCAAGAAAGGGAAACTCGCGCCTCGATATGTTGGACCTTTTAAGATTCTGGAAAGGATCGGAAAAGTCGCCTACAGACTCGAATTACCGGAGGAACTTAGCAATGTCCACCCGACTTTCCACGTGTCAAACCTCCGGAAGTGCATCGCCGACCACGATTTACATGTCTCTCTAGATGATCTACAAGTGAACGAAACATTACACTTCGTGGAAAAGCCTGTCGAAATCATGGATCGCCAAACCAAGCAACTCAGACGCTCTCGCATCCCTATTGTGAAGGTCCGATTGGAAGGCATACGAGGCGCAGAGTTCACTTAGGAACTCGAAAGCGACATGAAGGCTAAGTACCCGCAGTTGTTTAAAGAGTGAAACTAGAGAGAGAAAGTCTAGATAGAGAAAGTAGTATTGTGACTCTAGTGTTTCGACCATAGAAACCTATTCAATTTGACAAAAAAAATCAGTTTAAAACGTGAATGAGATGAAAAATGAAGAATTTGACAAATCTGTATGAATTTGGCTCTAAATCTGATCAATTCTTGTACGAATTCCGCACGTTACACGTTCGATTCACAATCAATACGGAGTCAAAACCGGTCCTAACAGGTGATTCACGGCGTTATACAGCTTCCAGCTTAATTTCGGGACGAAATTCCCTAAACAAGGGGAGGCTGTAACACCCCGTGTTTTCACAAGTCAAAGTCAAAGTCAAGGTCAAAGTCAACGACCTACTTCGCGCGACTTGACTGGTAGAAATGTCTTTATTTTATTTATATTATGTGGAGTAAGTGTTGTTAATAACAATAATCGAATCGTGTCAATCGTTAATCAATCGACTCGCGACTGTGAATCATAGGCAGTAACAATGCGATAAAGTTAATCAACTAATAATCAAGCTATGCTAATCGAATCGACATCGAATCGCAACTCGAGCTATGTATTTTACTTGTCATTTATACGTATGAGTGCCTTACGTGTTACCTGCGCATGTTTATTTATGTTTTGTTGTGGTAATCAAGCGAACCCAATCGAACCCGAAGTCTAACTCGAATGTAAACGAACCCGAACCCGAATTCCGAATCGAACCATGTTATATACGAAGTAGTTGGGAGTAAAAGTAATTTGACTAGGAAACCCTATCGAATCGCTCGCAATCGAAACCGAAGCGTCGTCGCACCGAACGCATCCTTCAGTCGACATCCGGATAGATGGTCCATCCACACGGATTGACAATCCGCATGGATTGCCAATCCGCACGGATGACCCATCCGCACGGATGACCCATCCGCACGGATGACCCATCCGCACGGATAAACAATCCGGGTGACCTGCAATCCGCACGGATCACCCTTTCCCCTTTTGGCATCCTATAAATACCCGGGTCACACTCCAAACTTTCCACTTTTGGCAAGTGACGTCCGACCTGCACGCTTTCTCCACCTTTTCTCCGATTTCTCTTAATCCAGGTAAGATCTTGCTCTAAATCTTGTACATTCTTGATCTATACACACATCTACACCTTTCTATCTTTCAAATCTCAACTTTTAACCATGAAATCATCAAGATTTGAGGTATTCTAGGGTGACGTCATCATGAAGTTCTCATGAACTTCAAGTGTGACCTCATTCCACCAAGAATAACTCGGATCTGAACGATTTCCACAAGATTTCACAACAACTTCACCTAAATCTAAACTTTTCTAAGGATAAAAGGATTGAAAGAAAGAAACTCAGGTTTTCTCCTTCTTTTACCCTAAAAAACGGTACGAATCGGATCAGTTCTAGTCTTCCACTCAATATTAGTGATGCACTAGCCCTAGATCTGGATTCTACCCACAAGACACCTGATTTCGGGTTAATCCGGAATGACCATTCTGAGTCGCCGACAGGCCTCGAGTTAGGGTGGTTCCTAGCCGGCTTAGTAATGCGAGTAAGAATACAATTCCAAGTGGTTGACACGTAATCAGAACGTCTCGATAAAACGACAACAGAAACCAAGGGTAGACGAATGGAACAACCAGAACGAGGGGCTGCCCGCACGGACAATTTGTCCGCACGAACAAGTTATCCGCACGGACAGACGATCCGGACGGGTTGTCACCCGGACGAACTACACTTGGGACCTACATTCTAAACGAGGTTTGAGTATCGACGAATGAATAATCCGGACGGGCGACCTCTGAATGGATTACTCTTCGGATCATGAGATACTAAGACCTTAAACAATTCCAAACAATGTTCATCCGCACGGGCAAGTTGTCCGCAAGGACAGACTATCCGGACGGATTGTCTTTGTCCGCACGAACAAACTATCCGGACGGATTACCACTATCCGCATGGATTACCATCCGGACGGATTCCACCAATTTCGTCATGTGACTCAGCTTTAGAGACGTGCCCGCACGGATTGCCATCCGGACGGATTGTCGTCCGCGCGACCGGCTTGAAAGGTAGAGATACTTAAATGTTTTCCAAATACTACAACGAAAACTTCAAAGGACAATACATCATACACAAACACATCCTTAGGAAGAAACAATCCACTCGAATAGTTATCCGTACGAACATGTTATCCGCACGAGTGACTAGTCCAGACAAATTGCAAATCCGCACGGATTACTTGTCCGCACGAATGAACAATCCACACGAGTGACTCATCCGCACGGATTACCATCCGCACGGATAACTCACTCGCACGGACAACTCACTCGCACGAGTAGCTTACTCGCGCAGATAACTAGTTCGCACGATCAGCTATCCTACCCACTCTCACTCTATATCGTTTTACGCGCCACTTATCGTCTCGTTATCAAATCTATTCAGGCTAACCGTACTCGCTGAAAAGCGCTCCCTTCAATCCATAATCGTTGTGAGCATACTTGAACCCTTTTTGCTTTTAGCACTTTTGGGTGTTACATACGTTACAAATATTCAAACTACAACTATCACACTACTCAAGCTATTTTAACGCTAAACCATTTATGCATGTTATACGTGGCTTATGAATGCTTGTTTGTTATGTTTACACATGGAATGCTGTCTACCTGCCTTAGCAACGATAGTACTATAGTTTGGACTCAGCACCCGTTCACGCGGGGGTTGTTAAGGATCTTTTACTTGCATGGATTACGGTGGTAATCATGTATTGCGAACTGCCTCGGGCAGTCAATCCGCAGTCATTGGTATCGATGGATCTATGTCGATAACTAACGTGCTTCATTTCACTATGTGTACGTGCTGGTTATGCGTAAACGAATTCGAACTCTATATGCTATTATCAAACTTGTATGCTCACCTTTACATTATATGTATTGACTTTATTTTAACGTATGTGACAGGCGCTTAGGTTGTTTCTGTGCTTAACTGGCTGGTGATGAAATTGAGGCTAGGGAAGGAGTCCTAGAAACCAACAAATAAATTAGCTATGTTTAAATCTGAGTTGTCGGAACAGAATACTTGTCTTGATGCTTGTCTGTAATAATTATTTAACTATTTGAGATACGGTATGGGACGTATTATTTAAATTGAATGGTAATGATAGTTGTTATGGAAGCTTCTGGACAATCTGTTTCGCTCAGTGCCACACCCCGATGATTCCGCCATCGGTTGGGGTGTGACAGCCGTCGTGGCTCCTCCACGGTCCGTTGCCGTGGCTCCTCCACGATCCGTTGCCGTGGCTCCTCCACGGTCCGTCGCATATCACCCAGCCAACCCTCATTCCATTCCCCGTCTCTCTCTCTCTCTCTCTCTTTGGTAGCAGTGAAGTGGTTCATGGTGGTAGTGAGGTGGGGGCACTACAAGAAAATGAAGCTAATGCAACCCCGATAAAATGTTGCATTAGGCCTTAAAAAGGTTGCCTTAGACCTAATGCAACCTTTTATCAAAAGTTGCGTTAGATCGAGTTGCATTAGACCTAATGCAACCTTTTTGTTAGATAATGCAACCTTTTTAAAAAGGGTTGCATTTATTATTAAAATGCAACCTTTATATGATGCAACTTTTTTATATGCTAATGCAACTTTTTTACTTTCAAATGCAACCTTGCTAACACTTAAATGCAACTTTTGCTACCTCAAATGCAACCTTTGTTACACTCAAATGCAACATTTTTTACATCAAATGCAACACTTCTTTAGAATTTTAGTTGCAATAAATGCAACTTTGTTTTACAATCAAATGTAACTCTACAACATCATTGTTTGAAGGATATGTAATAGTATCTCAATTACACCAATACAATAATAATATAAATATAGAAGATATCGTAATTTAACATATGTCCAAACTCAAAATAACAATATAATCAAAATAAAGTTGTAATTACAATGATAAAAAGTAACGAAAACCTCCTACTCATCTTTAAGATCCTGAAATACTCTGATAGCTAGCTTCTCCATAATACTTCAAATCGTAGCTTCATAGTTTGCTCGTTGCTTGTCAACATCTTTCTGCATATGGGTGTTCTTTGGGTTACAAATTTGCAAAACATTACTACTCCTCCACACTCTTCCTTATGCAATATCCTCCATTTTCCAGCTTCAATAATAATCACACTGAGTTGCCAATGTTATAGTCAACAAGTACCTAAAACTGTATAAAAAAACTCGACTACATACACTTATTGATCTTGAAAATGTTGCCTTGTTGCAAAACTATTTATTTTGGGCAGATTCTACAGATAGTATGATTTCCCTCCACATCCTACACAAAAATGAATAATAAACTAACCACATTAGAAGCCAAACAATCATGCTTTTAAAATAGTTTCTGAAACAACATTTAACAGCTGACACACTAAGTTGTTAGATAAGGAATGGAAAACAGTAAACCAAATAAGCTTTAGACATATGCCTTACTAAAAAGACCAAATTATTCAACGCACGCATTAAAAGAGCATTCTTTTTTCTACAGCACAATTTATTAAAGCATTCAAAAAATCAAGAGAAATTGCTCAAGTCTCAAAACTAAACTTATGTTAAACTTGCTAAACAACCCTAAACAGTGAAATGGCGAATACTAAACAAATATGAACTCTTTTAGCCAAAATATGAACCAAACAACAATAAGAAATAGATTCTACAGTATGAAAGAATGGACACCAATACAAAAAATAATATACAAATCAAAGAATGAAACAAGTGAACAATAATGATATGATTCACTGACCTGCTCAGTTTCTTTAATTCTTGATGCCTAAACATGTAGAATCACGACTGCCCTCGCTCCAACGCTAGAATCGACAGACCCACCGCCAAAAAAAATGAGAAAGTCAAAAGCGCAGCAGCTGTTCGCTTGTTCGGAAGTAGATATGTCTGAGCCTCTGAGGATTACATACCTGGTAAGACCATTCGGCGTGGAGGGGCATGAAAATAAGGCGTTATTCGACATGTATTTGTATTAATTAACTTACAAACTATGGATATTCTAAAGTATAACTTCAGAAGCCATCCAATAGAGGGTGCATGCCAACTCCATACTTTACAGCTAACACACTTAAATTCGTTCACATGAGCTGATTTCCAGATGAATACATACATAGAAAAGAAGTTAAAATATACCTTCGCATTCCGGTGCATGATAGAGGCAACTTTAGAGATGAAACCAATCTATAAGCCCAAGAAGATTTATGAATTTACAACATTATGAATTATAATACTAGTAACTTACACTCTTGCTTACAGCTTAATGAAAGCAACCAATTTTTCTAAGCGACAATACACAAATTTAACCTAATTAACAATAATCCAAATATGTATCAAGATTGAAACCAAATACAGACAAAACTAACTTATTATATATCAAATAGTGAACCAAATTTCTAAAAAAACAACATTATGATAACAACACACTATGAAAGTAAATGTACAAAGACATAAGATCCATCAATTTCATATAGGTGAACTTAACAAATATGAAATCCAACGCTATAACACTACGGCTCTTTGACGCCTTTCATCGAACAGTTGGCGTGCATCTTCAATCCTGTTCAAACTTCAAACACGTAAAAAAACAAATCTTCTAAAGCATATCATCAAGAGAACCAATAGAAAGAAAAGCATCAATGCATACTAAAAAAAAGTTCAATTTCGTCTCATAAACAAGTTGTTAAAACCAGATACAGTGATGGTTCGTCGGCAGTAGCAGTGGTGGATTGGGGTGGAGCGGCTGTAGGGGTCGACATGTGGTTCATGGTAGTTAGTCGGCGGTTTGGATTTCACAAAAGATAGATGCATCGATAGAGATAGAGAGGAAGAAGACGGTCTCACAAACTTATCGTTCAAAGTACGTGCAAAAGGAGGAAGCTTTTCAATGAAACCGATTCACGGTTATGGATGTAATCAATGGGGGTAAGGAAAATGATGGAATCGATTGGGGAGGGAAAACGATTTTGATGAATTTTAGAGTAGGAGGGAAATAGGTTACGGGGTTTAATTTGGGGAAAAATTTAGGAGGGAAGTAATTTTTGGTAGAAAAAAATTTAGAGGCATTTTTTAAATTATAAAACTACTCTTATAAATATTAGTTATATAAATGTTTTTAATATAAAAATGTTATTAAGTATACCTACAAAACTGTAATAAGTAACACTCAAACTTATGTATTTCTTGTATTTTTTACTAAAATATATAGACTATAAATGTTAAATAAAACTAGCTAGTTTTAAGCCCCGTGTTGCGGGGCGGGGGTGTAAACTGTGCTACCCGGTGACGCGATGAAGGTCCGCCAACCCGGTGAGAGCCGTTACTGGTCGGAAGCTTTGGCTAGCTACCGGCACAACGTGGGGAACGACCGGCACAATTTAAACGCGTGACAACACAAGTGGCGCGAGCTACAACCGAAGTTCGATCGTTTTAAAGCATACTACGACAACGTCCCTGGTGGTGATATAAGTCACGAAGATCGGGTGGCGGTGGCCAACATCGAGTTCCGGGGCAAGAAGCGGAAGCCGTTTGACAAGCTCGCCCTTTTCAAAATCTACCTAACACTTTAGGCTTTTTTTTATTTGGTAATCTTTTTTTTTTGTAGAATTTTGTAATTTTAGGAAATTTTAATAATAATTTTAGGCTTTTTTTTTTAAATTTTGTGTGTATTTTTAAATTTTAGTTTTTTTTAATTTTAATAAACCTGGCCAACCCACGCGGGCTAGCCACGCCCCGCGATACCCCACGGACACGTCACTCACCATCGGGGGGGCTCGAACTCCACGTGTCAACCCATGCCGCAAACCACCGCCCCACCATACCCCATGGTCTAATGCTAGTAATAGATCATACATGTCTTGTCTTGATTGTTTGTGTCTCCAAGGCCGAGTACTCCCTGAGTAGTAGCTACAAGGCAGGCTGCGGAGGCGACTTTCTTCAACTCCGACTAATTACTCGGAATCGATCAAATGCGGTCAACATCAGCAAAAATCAAATCTAATAAGTCAACTGGGGCCGAGTTTGACTTAAAATAAAATAAACCATAGTTTTTATGCCTATAATATTATCAGAAAAGAGTTATATCTAGGGTGCAAACGAGCCGAGCCGAGCCCGAGCTCGACCAGGCTCGAGCTCGAGCTCGATTAACTTATGAGAGCTCGGGCTCGAGCTCGGCTCAATTCAAGTTTTGTTTTCAAAGCTCGAGTTCGGCTCGTTTGTATTTTCTCAAGCTCGAGCTCGGCTCGGGCTCGGCTCGTTTATTATCTATTAATTAGTATATTAAATAAAAATAATATAAATAATAGACTTTTTAAGCTCGCGAGCTCGACAAGTGAAGCTCGGGCTCGGACTCGTTTACTATATAAGCTTATTTTTAGGTTCGAGGTCGGCTTGTAAACAAGTTTAAATAAGCTCGGCTCGTTTACACTAAGGCTCGATATGGCTCGACGAGCCTAACGAGCTTCACATGTTAGGCTCGAGCTCGGGCTCGATAAACAAACGAGCTTTGTTTTTAGGCTCAAGCTCGGCTCGGGCTCGATAAGTCTCGACTCGTTTCGAGCTTTTTCTCGAGCCGATCTCGAGTAGCTCGCGAGCCGCTAGGCTCGTTTGCACCCCTAGTTATATCGTAATTTTTAAAAATCATGTTATAAGACCAAGCAACATGTTTATAATTAATTTTGGCTTTTCTTTTTAAGAAAATATAAAGTAAAAAAAGAAACTTGTAAATAAAAAAAGCAAAAAAATAAAACCATAGTCAAATAAATGACTACTCCGACGGGATTCGAAACGACGCCAATTGGTTTGTCACTGGAAAACATAGCCACTCAACCAACTGGTTTTCTTGTTAGCTAATTTGTTTTCCAATATATACATAAAAAATGTGAAGGGAGTGACGCACATGCATTAACTAATCACAATCATCTACATTTAAAACTTCTATTATAAATAATATAGATATAATTCTATTTTTATCCCATTTCGCTTGAATGTTTTTTGTTTCCCACCAGCCATTATTTATTTTTATTATATTAAATTGTTATTAATTATTTGATTTTAACATAATACTGTTTAACAGTTCATTATTTTGTGTAGTGTTATTTAACAGTATGTTAAATTGAGGACATAAATAATATAAATTTAAAGTTTAACTGATTAGTTTTTAAATGAGTTAAAAGGTTAAACAAATATTAAACTATTACTTTCTCGTGTTATTTATTTGTTGCAAATCAAATATTATCATAATTTGCATATTTCGGTATGTATCATGTGAGGAAAAGTTGCAACCTTTGTAACAAAAGTTGCTAATGTCAATAAAACTTGCAACCTATAAAGAAAAAGGTTACACTTATTAGTAAAATTTGCAACTTTTAGAAAAAAAGGGTTGCAATTTCAATGAAAGTTTGCAACTTTGTATGAAAAAGGTTGCATTAGATCTTTTAATGCAACCTTTATGTTGAAAGAAGTTGCATTAGAGTCAAATGCAACACAATTCAAAAGGGTTACATCCAAAAAGTTGCATTAGGCTCATTTTCTAGTAGTGGGGATTGGTGGTGATGAAGATGGTAGTGGGGATAGGCTCAGTATCCACGTCATAATCCACATAATCAACCAGCTCATTTTTTTAACACTTCAGCGTCCACGTCATCGTCCACATCATCAAGAACTAACTGAGTTATAACCGGGTTACAAAAGGATCAATGGGGGCCAAAATCTTACAAGTTGGGATTGTCACAGGGAATTTTTGAAGTTGGGATTATTATCGGCCAACTAGTAAAACTTCGGATTATTAAAATCCAATAACCCGTATTTTTTAGTTAAAATTTACATAATTTATTTTACTCTCATACTCAGTTTGTGTATGATGTATTACAAAATACATACATTTATCGTGTGAAGTTTGTATACTTTTCATTTCGTTTGTTTCGGTTTTTAGTTAGAAATAATTTCTATTGATAGTTTGTTTGTTTGCAGGTCTCGGTTGCTGAAAAGTTAGAAAAAACGATTGGAATATGCTGGAAAGGAGTTAGCAACGAGAACTGAGTCGTGACACAGCTGAATGGGAACAGAAAACGAGGAAATCTAGAAAAAAGACCCCATGGCATCACGCCACCAAATCCTGTAATGCCCTTCGCGTAGCGCCAAGATATTTAATAATAAAACTTACTTTTATAGTGTCGCGTCGCGCGACCGTATTGGCAAGTCCCCTCCGCGTGACGCGAAGGGGTTGAAGTCGGGCACAAGTTTGTGTTGTAGTTGGATTCTTGTTAGAACATCATATAAAAACATAATTAATCAAACACAAAAACCCTAATCACAAACTTGCAAAACTCGGGACAAATTCTCAGTTGAAGTTGAAGCTTTTTGGAGCGTCTTTGAGAGCATGAAACAGCCAGTTGAAGCTTTGAAGCAAAGAAAAGCATCCGGGTCGTGTTTTACCACCCGGGTTTCTTAATTTTTCGTTTCAAGTTTTTGATCATGTTTCTTGTTCATAAAAATACTCTTGTTTTGATTGTTTCAATGACTATGATTGGCTAAACTTATTTTCTACCTAGACTGACATGAATGGATTGTAAAGTTTTGAACTTTATTATGATTTATTAATTATTATGATTGTTTGCAAAAGTAGTCGACTTGGTTGATTAATTTGATGTGTATGTATGCTTAGAGTTGTTTAATTAATATTTGTTGTTTCGTATAAGTCTTGGTGGATGTATTTCACAGAATAGGTTCACGCTAGATTATGACATTGTTTTATAATCTTTAAGGTTAATTGGCCAATACACCTTAGAAGTAATAGTTAATAAGTTAATAATTCTGAGTGTTCTACTAATCTTTAAAGTTGTGAGGTGTGAGATTATTGTTAGGTCTAAGTCATTAAATTGCTAGGTAGGGTCTTCGTGAGGAGTCTGAACTAGTTGCCTTAGTGATCGTTGTCTAACAAGTCAAACTAAGATTCTAAGTCTATCCTAGATTTATAGCCTATGAGGGAGTAGATCGTATTAGGATACTTTTGTAAATCCCTTAGATAACCCGTGAGGGAGTCTAGATTAACCGGTGTCCATAACAACCTTTAAAGCTCCATAAGTGTCTACTTGAGAAGGGTCGAGGGTCTTGTTCGGTGTCTCGATAGGTTTAGAATATAAAGATCCCGGTTCCATAATAATTAATAATCGTAATAAATCATTACTATTACAATCCAGGATTCCAGTCTAGGTAGTTGTTTCCATCATCTGAGTAAACCCGAGTTAGTTTGTGATTAGTTAATTTAGTTAATTAATTTAATTTAAATTGAAGTTTTAGGATATTTAGACCCCCTAAATATAAAAACAGTTAGTGTCATGTCCATGTCAGTGTTAGTCTAGATAAGTTAGTTAGTTAGCGTAATTAAATAGAGTCCTGTGGGTTCGATATCCTGATTGACTTAGCTTTACTAGAGTCGATCGGTTCACTTGCCAGTTAGTAGTTTAGAGAGTCTAGAGTATTACTTTGTGTCTAGATTAGGTTAATTTAGTTTGTTTTTATTAAACTACTTTTAGCACATCAGTGTACTTTGATGTAAATTTTGCTTGGAAACGAGTCAAGTCAAATATAATACATTTTAAATAGACGGTATAAATTCAAGGTCCTTTACGTTTCATAAGTGTTAGGAAACCTTATTGTATTTGTTGCTGAAAATCGTTAAAGTTACTTAGAATTAATTCTGTCTACGCGAACCGACTGATGAACCGTCCCAGAAGCACTGAATATGAAGACCGAGAAAAAAATCAAGCTTCTAATTCTTTGATTAAAAAATCACTACAAGGTTACAAGACTTCAAAATGTTAGCGAGACATTATGGAGTTTACACGATACAAATTCAAAGAATTGTGCTCATAAGATAATATATATTATGAACACAATAAATATCTCAATATGTGAAAAGCTTTAATCAGAAAAGAAAAAGAACAAGTTGGTGAATAAAGAAGATAAGCCACATGACAAATGGATGGGCACACAAACCAACATTCTATCACCCAATTACAATTGAGATAATGCACATGGCATCTCTATAAATACATAATTCCTTCGTAGGAATTATGTGTATCCTTTGAAGTAAATATTACAAATAGAGTTTTCATGTGAGTTTACCCCCTGGTTTGTTCCAGGGGGTCATATTCAAGATTCGAGTTTATTCTCGGATCGACCCTTTCTTCTCTGTTTGATTCCGTCAAACAAAGATTAATTCTTATGTTCATAGAATGATACATTTATTTATAAGAGTTAATCATTGAAGAAATATCACTCTCATTGTCTTTATTTTTATTCTTTGAATGTTTATATACTTCACAAACACCCGTCTCTACGATCGAAGAACGTTGCATCATTCGAACATGATCAGAAAAGGGACCAACAATAAGTCATGTCAATTATAATACGTTTTGGTACTTATTTTTATTGACGTTTTCAGTTGGTTTGTTTTTTTTCTTTTTGTTTTTTTAGCCTTACCCCTCTCAACATTGACACTTACACCCCTCAACGTTTTAAAAATGTCATTTGGACCTCCTTGAGTTTTACATGCTTATTTTTATGTGCGTGTCGGTATGAATTCAGGTTGGTTTACGTTTCGACATAATTTTTCCCCAAAATGAGTAATGTCAAATATAATACGTTTTCTAATGTACAGTATAAATTCAAGTTAATTTACGTTTCATGAGTCATGTCAAATACGTTTTAGTGCTTATTCATATTGACGTTTTCAGTTGGTTTTCGTTTTGGCGTTTATGTACGTGTCGGTATAAATTAAAGCTTTTGGCGTTTATGTATGTGTCGGTATAAATTCAAGTTGTTTATGTTTCGGCGTAATGACATTTTGACCCCTAGAGTTCTACGTGTTTTTATGTACGTTTCGGTATGATTCAAGTTGATTTATGTTTTAACGTAATTTATTTTGAAAATGGGTCATGTTAAATATAATATAATATGTTTTGTGCTTAATTTTGTGAGCGTTATGAATTGGTATACGTTTGATCGATAAGTAATTACAAAATAAAAATTACTATGCTCAAATTACGTTAAAAATTGACCCTGAAACACGAAGAATCAATTCTAGTTATTATATAATTCACGTTTGAAAGTTGTCCAAAAAATATATATAATTCACGTTTGATGGACAAGACAAGATTCAAAAGTCAATGGTTATCCGTATCTCTTTTGGTTTTATGGTTTTAATACATTCAAATAAATAATAATGATAGGTCACGTTTTATGTTCTCAGCTGGACTTGACTGAAGCAAGCTTAGTCATAATTGGATCCTTTACGGCATTGGATACTTTACGGCATGAAGCTATGAATGTAACTACAAGTACATCTAAACTTTCTACGTGACACAAATAGTCCCTTACAATATGTGACACGATCCCTTTGGTTTATATAAAGTTTTATAAGTACTTATGATTACTATAATCTCTAATTTTAAAACCTATGAAATTGTTGTTCTTTAAATTGATAAGCGTCTAATTAAACTCATTAAAATACCATTTCTAAATATATATGGTATTCTAATAAAGTTTTTTTTTTCTTTTTCACTTTAAAAAAAAAATCTAACCTAAATCTAGTCTATATCTATACAAACCATATTTCGTATACAAACTGTAAGAACTATTTAAAAAGTGACATATATCATCCAACCAATTATAGAGAAATGGTAAAATGATAGTCTAAACAATATCAATTATCTTGAATTCTTTATAATTATGCTAACAATCAATTAATTCTTATTTTGATCTTCCTTTTATTTTCAATGTGCTGATAAAGAAAATTGTTGACATCATTTCATATATGTGCTAAAATCAATTATCTTGATTAATTTTCATGTGCTAATATAATTCAAAAGTGATACTTTTATTTATGTATTGTTTTAGTATGTGCTAATTTAACTTTTTTTAAGTGTTAGAATATGTTCTTACGGTTTGTAGAATAAATATGGTTTGTACCGGAACCAACCCCTATAATGTTTAAAATCAAATCTAAATATAATCTATATTTAAATACTTATAGTATAACACAGTCCATCACACTGCATCTCCATTGCCACCATTTTTAACCACCAACTTCATATCCATTACCTCGTCAATATTTAGGTTTTTGAAGTCCATTATTATCGTCCCCTAACAAACATACTGCCATCGCCCATCAATATGAACAAAAGTCCAATTCTACAAGCCTCCTAGAGTTTTGAATACTATATCCATCAATTTGGGTTAGGATTTAGCTTGAGACGTATATGTATGTTACAAATACAAATACAATTCCAATTTGTCTTTTTTCTTTTGTTCGCATTCATGTTCGTGTGTCTTTGTGAAATCAATCAATTATTAGTGTTTATAGGGTAATTTGAGTTCAAATCTACGACAACGGTTATTTAGTTAAATTTAACTTAACCACATCCTTAAAGATTTTTTGTTTGTGAATTTTAGGTTTGGTTTAACCAACAATGGTTTGCCTATGCTTGTGTAATTTAAAACATCATATGACTTGTGTATGTGTGTTTGTTTTGTCAGTAGGTTAGGTTAGGGTGGTTTCTGCTGGAGATGTGGTTCTGATGCTTGTGTGCTATTTCATATTTCTAAACACGATGTACTTTTAGGTTTAAGAGGTAACTAGATTTTTAACCCGTGCCGCGTGTTGCAGCGTCAACGTCACGTTTATGGCTTCGTTACACGCGTCATGATGTTGACATTAACGTGTGATGCCTGCTCGTGACTAGATTCGAACCCGTGGCGACTGAAAGAGAAAAATCAAAAATAAAGTCCTGATATGCTCGATTATTTTAGAAAATAGTGTGATTAACTAATTACTAACATCTTTGTTCAATCTTGAACTAACAAATAGTAACCATCGTTCAATCTCGAACTAACAAACAGTAACCATACTAATATATAAACAAACATAAATATGAAGAAGTGTGTCAAAGATCATTTCCAACTTATATTTGTGATATTTGACATTCAACATTACATAGTCAGCTACTACTTTATAGTTACTTTTAAGAGTTTCTTTACTAAAAAAATTATCTGCCTCTCAAATATGATATATTAATACTTAAATGTAAGCAAATGTAACAAAAATTACTAAACTGTGTATTTAAAACTTTTGTACTGTATCCAAACACCCCTTACAAACAAAATTACAATGATAATAATGCTTATCACCACATGCAAACAGTCATGAAATTGAAGAAAAAAAAAAAAATTCAAATTCCTAATCTGGTGAAAGCAACAATTTTGAAAAAAAAAGGTGCATAAGATTTCATACCATGAAAGACGATCGATTATACAGCTACACGTTTCACCTCTTCTTTCCATGCAACAATTTTGAAAAAAAAAAAGGTACACCTCTTCAGTATGTATGAAACTAACATGATAATACATGCAACAAAATTGAACGCAGATACAATCTTCATACACTTACCAGGAACAACTAAAAGATAAATGATATATAAAGACATGACCTCTTTGCTGCGACCAAGCTGGTTGCCATGACAGAACTGGTCTTCGTTGATTCGAATCAGAAGTCGGTGAACCAAACAACGGAGATGATAGGATCCTCGTCAGTTGGAACGACCTGTGGCGGTGGTGGTGGCGGCGGTTGCGGTCTGCAATGGTGACTTTGCTTGATTTCTTCTCGGCAACGCGGATAACAATCGAGCAAGGGAAGAAAAACCCTAGATGCTTACTGGTATGCTTCACGCAATACTCAATTCAGAATCAATTTCATAGTCTCCACAGACACAACATCGATACGCTAATAGTAATTATTCGTCGGCTTCTTATTTGCTTTGTAGAGAAAAGAGATGGGAGATAGAGGAGAACATTTGCTTGTGTAAAAAGAGAGTGAATTGTTAGCGGAAGCCGTTATCATCATCATCATCATCATCATCATCATCATCATCATCATCATCATCATCATCATCGTATTCGTGTTTGTGACTCTGTACGTGTGTGTTTGTACATAAGAGAGTGCAAAACGAATTCTTGTAAATGGATATTGTATTGAATATCTTGGTAAACATAATGTTACAATGGGTTTGAATATATATACAAAAGGAAACGGCAGTTATGTTTGTTGTTGAACCGGTGTGACGGTTGCCGATAAGGTAACCATTTGGTTGCAACCTTAAACAAACAACTAAACATTATCCTAACCTAGGATATCTAAATTACAATTATAATAATAACTGCATATATATAGTTTAGTTTATATATATATATATATATTTAACACCTGCCCCTAAACTAAACTAGGTTAATCCTGGGGACATTGAAACCTCCTTCGTTTAATAAAACCATTAGCCGCATTCCAGTTTCCTATAATTATGCACAGGTCTTCATTCTTTCATATTTTGCCGATCAATGCCCAAATCTTTGGTGATAACCAGATTGAATAGATCCATATTGTGACATATCAAGAACAGTGAAATCTTGAAGGTCTTTATCCTTGGTCTTGTGATCTTCTAATTGAATAGTACAAACATTCAGCATTTCCCTTATAAAGGCAATCACTGCATCTTTTAATTGCATATAATGGTTATGAATTGTATGCCCTGGTTCTCGATAGCAATGATGTATTGGTTGTTCCCTTGTTTTCCGTTCCATTATAGGTCTTCTTAATTTCCATAAATTTACGTGATCTGAATTGCTAAATTCCCATTTCATTGCTAATAGTCCTTCTGTCGTGTAAAATCCTTCTTCTGTCACTAAAGCCTTCCTTTCTTTGTCGCTAAAGTGTATCACTGAATCTCTATTTCTTCTCTGTCGATGCATGAATACATTCTCCAAAACAGGGACTTGCAATTCATGAATGTTTTCTTCAGTTTCTTGTTCTCTAATTCTTGATTTGATCTTATTCTTCAAAAATAACACCAACCTTCCTTTGTTTATCATACTTCTAGAATTTCTTAAAAAATGAATCTTTGTATAAAGTTTCATATCTTCTTTGAGAAACAGAGTATTAAGTCTCCTGTTGATTATGTAGGATCGTTGTTGGACCCAAACGAGTCAATCAGAAGAGCTTTATATCCGATTCAAAGGCGGAATCAGTGAAACGGACGTGGAAACAGCTTGATACTAATAAATCTGTCACTTTGATTGATTATAACACTAATTACAACCTGAACAGATTTCGGCAGCACTTCGTTACAAATCCTGAAGCGTACCAAATGAATCAACAAGTGCCCTATATATAGTGTGTGTAGTTAGCTTGAAATGAACATGGCATGTTCAAGCGACCAGGCCTGTTCAAGCTACCAGGCCTGTTCAAGCTATCATGCATGTTCAAGCTATCATGCATGTTCAAGCTAACAGCCTTCTAAACTTTCTAATAACAGTTTCTTGCAACTCGGACACTGATAATCCTATCCTATCCTATCACATGATTCAAGACGAAGTCAATAGACGTAATTCACTAACAGACTCCCCATCGGATATTGACGAAGTCTTCAGTGTCTAGTCTTCAATATGACACATCTTCGGTCTTGATCATTCTGCCTTCTCATTCAAGTTGTAACATTATAAGCATCCATCAATCTTTCTCTCCTATCAGCTTCAGGCTCCCCCTTTCGTTAAGCTTCCGTGCTTTGGGATCGACACCTAGCTTTCCATCTACAAGCTCCTCTTGCTTCAACCTTGTCTTCAGACTCCCCCTTAGACTCTGCTCTCGGGATCGTAATCTGGACTATCTGCAATTACTCATACGTTTATAAGTAACAACATTTTAAACTACCAGGAATCATAACCTGGCAATTCAATCTTCTAAAACACTCCCTCTATCAACAATCTTTACAGATTTAGCAATGTTAAGTATCCAAAATCCCCCACAGTTAATCATCCAAGTCCAATTTAATGACCTTGGCGATATCACAGACTGTTTATGAAATTTTTAATTTTTAATTCAAGTTTCAAATTAATGAACTTGTTTTATTTTTAGAAACACAATTAGCATACTTAGATTTTGACACTTAGCATCTCAGACATCGGTTGTCGAAAATAAAGCAGAATCAAAAATCTTTTTGTATTTTCTGAAAATATAAAGCAGTAAAGAAATATGTACAAACATATTTACAGACAATATTTTTGTTTAAGTATGCGTTAGAGGATCATATCAGTTTTGACAAGTCACAAGTACCGTTGAGCTTAGTTACACATTAAGAATTAAACAATTCACTTAGATTGTCGATATACTTGTCCACTTAAATTTTCACACAAAATTCAACTGATTCAAGATACGAATTAGGTATATTAAGAACTTAAACCCATTCATGTGTCCCACCTCTTGAATATACTCCCGTATCCAGATCCCAATATTCAGTCTTACAGGTGAGTATACCTAGATGATATCTGTAAGGGGAATAAATTATAGTACGAAACCGTGAGAGCTCAGGTCAGAACTTCCGTTCAGCAGAGAGATGACGACTCGACTTTTGGTGTGTCCCCTTTAGATGATCTTTTTTACAATAGCAATGACTATCAATTTTATTGTTTCATCAATTTGCTGAGGGCAACGCTATATTTCAAGCATGCAGAAAGTATTCTCCAGGGACTAGGCCATTGCTTCCGCAAAATCAGAAGTCCCGGGATAATACCCCAGATATCACTGAGTATAAAGACCTAGTATCTCAGAAAGAGGGACCTTTCAAACGAAATTTCAGGGGTTACCTATATATCCAAGTAGTGTTCCCCACGAAATAAGCAAGTTTGAATTTATGTTTATATCCCGAAAAAGTTTACTAAATGTATAAAAATCTACCAACACATCCACGGTGAGATCGTTTAACACATTTAAACTTTCCATTTCTTTAGCGTACTGTAACTGTCTACTGATGTACTATCATTTCCTCTTTTTACATAAAAACTCAATTTTTTTTAATTTTATCATGTTTTTGTCTTTTTCAAATTTTCAAATGTTTTTGTATTTTCTAACAATTTTTCTCCCCCTAAAATGCAAAACCATTTAAAGAAAATTTGACAACCAATACCGATAGCTTTGTCTCGCCATCCATTTTCTGCTTCTCATGCAATAAATTGAAAAAAAACTAATATAAAGTACCCCCATGATTTACAACCCATTGATTTTCGACAGTTTGAAAACCGTTTTTCAATCTTGTGAAAGTAATCATGTTTGTTCCGCCGTGAGGGTTTCGGCATATTCAATCAAAACTCCCCCTAACAACAAACTAATTTCCAATTATGATTTCAAAACTCTTAAGTTTGTTTTAATCAAAATGGTTTTTCCGGAAAAATTAGATCAAACACCACTATCACTTGTTATTTTTAAACCGTTTTGAAAAAATTTTAACAATATAAGATCAAACACCACTATCACTTGTAGAAAATCAAGTACAACTTAATGTCCTTGATTAACCACTTGTAAGACGAAATATCACAATTACCATCCTGTGAATTTCTCAAGAAAGATACCGATACCTGCTTCACGCTTACCAACCTGGAAGCTCCGGCAAGTCAGATTTTTCTATTTGAAAAATTTCACCCAAGCCTGACTGTCCTTGGGTGTATTTTGAGCTTTTCTCTTTTCTTCATAAAATTCTTTTACTCCTTTTTCCTTACCATCAACCATCTTACTAAAAATATGTTTAACATTGCTATTAAACATCTTTTCAGCATCAACACCTTTTTATTTTAGGTTTGCAGCTCGTAATGGTGGAAAATTTTCATCATTCATCAAAGGAACTGTTTCTTCCTTTTTTATCTCAACTTGTGGCTCATCTGATTTTGTGAAATCAGATTCATTGTCCGAACTTGACTTGTCTGACTTGGATGAACCAGATTCATCGCCAATAACTTTCTTTTTCTTCTTGTTTGTCCTCAGATTTGCATCTGAAGAATTCGATTTGCTTGACTTTGCCGTCAAGGGAATCGATTCATCAGAACTCTTATTCGAACTAACAGGTGAACCCGAGGACAAAATCCTTTCCAAATAATCTCGTGCTTTCTTCCTCTTTTTCCTCAGTCTGTCTTTTTGTCCCTGCGAAAGCTTCACTTTCTGTTCTAGAACCTTCTGTTCCTTGGGCTTGACATTGACTGGTTTCTTCACCATTCTCTGAGATTCAATCCTTGATCTTCCCATCGATCTCCTTGGGCAATCTCTGGCAATATGTCCTCTGATATGGCAATTATAACATCTTCGTGTTTCAAAATTCCAATTATGGCAGTTAACAGCAATGTGTCCTCTAACACCACAGGTGTAACACACTCTGTTATCGTACCATCGATCATCTTCAAACCACTCATTCAAATCATAGCATTGTTTGGCTTTGTGGTAATCATTTCTCCTCTCGTAAGCATGATTTGTCCTTTGAACACTGTGGTCAAACCTGCACCACTTATTACCAACATTTTGTGAGTTTTCATTTTTAGATTTTTGTGGTTTTTTATAATGATTGGATGACTTAACTGATGAGCTTTTATTTTCATTTTTAAAATTTTTCGAATTTTTAACTTTTTGTGTCTGTTCTACAATCTTCTTAACAGGTTTTTGAGTTGAGCATTCACCTATTTCTGTAGATTGCAAAACAGTATTTTGAAATTTTTCTTGTAAATCTAAAAATAATTTTCTTTTCTTTTTCTTTTTAATCATCAGCTTTGTCATCACAATCTTCAATTTTGACTTTGTCAAAATTTGTGACATTGTCACTTATTGGAACAGAATTGATTGGTTTTGGACAAACATGTGATGTAAAATTCACAAAACCTTTCAATTTATTCTCAAGCTCATTAATTTTAGTCAGAGCAATTTCAGCTTCATTTTCAAGCCGAATAATTTTCTGAAGATGAGAATTTATTTCAATCTGTTTTTCAAGATTATTTTTACCAAAAATATTTCTCTCGTCTTCTAAAATCTTTATTTGACTTTTGAAATCATTTTCTAATTTTTAAAAATTTTTGTTTTCTAATGACAAACTCTCAATATTCTTCAAAAGTTTGTCATTTTCAGATTTTAGTTTTTCGCAGTTCAAGCACAACTCCAAAATCTGTTCATTATTAGCTTTCTTTTCAGCTTTCAAAGTTTGAATATATTCAGCCTGTTTCTTCTCCTTCTGAACAATCTCAAAGACTGGTGTGTCTTCTGCAACCTCTTTCTTAATCACTGGTTCAGATTTCACAGATACAGGCTTTTCAGATTCTTCTTTCTTTGAAATTACTTCCTCAAAAATCTGATGTTTTTCAGTGACAGCTTCTTTCTCTTCTACATTCACCACACCTTCTTCTTTTACTTCCACAGCTTTCTTCAGATTGTTCACCATCTCTTCAACACTCTTCTTCATTCTCTCTTCATCCCTTTTTCTTAGACAAGATAGCATGGCATATCTGATCTCCTTTTCATGCCTTTTAGCATATGTGTCATCTTTCATTACATTTCTATAATATTCGGCTCTCAAAGGGATTATGAAAAGAACATCATCAAAAATTATGTCTTTCTTTGGAACAACTGGTTCACCTTCTCTGTTGAAGTAACATTCTCTCTTTTTATCCCATCTTCTGCTCATAACAGCACTCTCATATTCTTCCTGCATCTCATCCATTCTGTTATAAACAACGTTTCTTTCTTTGTAGGTCTTTTCTTTCAAAATCTCTTCTCGAGTTTTCTCTTTGATTTCAGCCATGATACTATCTTCTTGAATCACCGACATCTTTTCAAAACATTCAATATCCTTTCACAATACACGATGCACTTTTCAAGCGGTGTGTCGATTTCAAGCTGTCAGACGGTTTCAAGGGGTCAGACGATTTCAAGCTGTCAGACGGTTTCAAGCGGTCAGACAGTTTCAAGCGGTCGACGTTTTCAAGCTAACATGTCTTGACACTTTCAAGCGAACAGGCTGTTTGAAGCGAACACAACTATATTTTCAAGCGAACAGACAATTTGAAGCGAACTAAGCTATATTTTCAAGCGAACAGACAATATCCGTTCAAGCGAACACAAGTTTTAGGCTTGTTTATGTCATTTTTAGTCCGAATTTGACCATAAAACTTTCAAGGGTTTGTCTATGTCCAATTCCGAGTGCACTGTGAAAATTTGAACCAATTCGGACCGTGAAATCTCGTTCGATTGAAGAAAGAAGGTGTAGAAGTCAGAAAAATAGATGATATCAAGCTAAACTCTTCTTCCTGAGCTCTGATACCACTTGTAGGATCGTTGTTGGACCCAAACGAGTCAATCAGAAGAGCTTTATATCCGATTCAAAGGCGGAATCAGTGAAACGGACGTGGAAACAACTTGATACTAATAAATCTGTCACTTTGATTGATGATAACACTAATTACAACCTGAACAGATTTCGGCAGCACTTCGTTACAAATCCTGAAGCGTACCAAATGAATCAACAAGTGCCCTATATATAGTGTGTGTAGTTAGCTTGAAATGAACATGGCATGTTCAAGCGATCAGGCCTGTTCAAGCTACCAGGCCTGTTCAAGCTATCATGCATGTTCAAGCTATCATGCATGTTCAAGCTAACAGCCTTCTAAACTTTCTAATAACAGTTTCTTGCAACCCGGACACTGATAATCCTATCCTATCCTATCACATGATTCAAGACGAAGTCAATAGACGTAATGCACTAACAGATTAATTCGTTTACCGTTGCCGGTGAGCGATTTCGGTTGCGTTGGTCTTCTGATTCCTGTAAGTGGTATGGAATCCTTTGCGTCCGATTGTTTTCTTGTTCTTCATAATCATCTTCATAATCATCGTTGTAATTCCTAATTTTTCTTTTGTGATGTCTTCGGTTATCTATCTATTTCTCGATCGTTGCCTTATCCTTGTCGTCTTTTCTATTGTAACAACTGTCCTCGTCTTGTTGTATCTTATCCTTTTTATTTAGAACATCTTCAAAGGCCATCTCATCTCTTTCGGGATCGTCTTCTTCTTTATCCTATTTCTCGAATTCAATTTCTTGTAACATTGAATTATCTTCTTTCCGTGTTATTACTTCGCCTGTATCTCCATTATCTTCGTGACATCCCGATTCGTATTCCAGTAATGCAATTTCGTATTGCAATTCCATTATTGCAATCTCTTGTTTCAGGATTGTAATCGCGCGTAATCGGGGACTTATATAATCGGGATCGTTGTTTATTTCTCGCCCGTTTCCTTGTCCGTTGTTCATCTTTATCATCCGTCTCTTCCCGGGATCGTGTAATTCTGATCGTAATTCTCTGTTTTCTAACCATGGGCTCTGATACCACATGTAACACCTCAGAATTTCGTGTTCAATAAAGTAACGACACGTGTCACGTGTGACAAAACGCTTTGTAGACTCGGAATTATTAAAAATGATTGACAGGATTTAACCGTGTGGTTATGTTAACTTTTGCACCTCTGAACGACCTCGTTATAAATCCCAAGACTCAATTTATGTTAAAAACACCTTGTACATATTCAAGTTCAGGGAATTATTACATGGAATGATTTAAAATTAAATGGTAGGACTCCTACGATGAAAAGGAACGGAAACCCTTTGTTTTCGGGTCTTGTTTTTGAATGCTAAGCAAACAAACACAAATGGTAGGGTATCCAACAGTAAAAGACCTATATTGGAGGCCCCTAACTGAGAAAATAATGCCCACCATTCGTTTATACCCTTGCCCTTTCGAAACACCAACAAACAAAAGCACAAGAACTGATCTGCAGAGGCGTCGCGTAGCGCGACGGACCCTCGCGCTACGCGAGGGTTGCCCAGCGACCAGATTACCTACTGTTGACTGTTGTGCGCATTTGTGACCCATTTAGCCGGTTTCTCTTGCATGTGCATGGCCCCTAGACATCCCTAAACACTAGTTACAGATGTTAATCGATTGTGGGATGTCCTAGACTTGGTTGTCAAGCTTTTGTGGTGTCCATGAGCACTATATAAGGGACCATAGTTGCATCAATTGCTACACACATCATTCAAGTGCCATCTGAGCATTGGAGGAGCTTACAATCTGATTCAAGGCCTTCCTAATCATCCATTAATCATCTAGTAAGTTGTTTAACCCTTCTAAATAAATTCTAGCTTAGTAATTAGCTTAAAAGTCAATATATCGTAAGTTACGGTTGACTTCGTGATTAAGTATCGATAGCTCAGTCGTATGTCAAATTAGAAGTACCGTTAGATAGGTAATTATATGGGTATTAAACCCTTATAAGGGCAAGTACCAATTCCAGACCTAACTAGGTCGTTTGTCGGGTCAAACGTTGACCGAAAAAGTCAACAGAAATACAAAATGCGATTTAATGCACAACTAATGATCCGAAAGGTGTGTAACCTATTTTAACCTTAATATAACATGGTAATAAGTATGAAAACTTGTCTACGCTTGCCCGACTCGACAAATTTCTGTTTAAACCCGGTTCGGAACCGAAAGGCGCAAAACCTTGACTTTTGCTTTGACTTCGCTTCTGACCCGTTTTAGTTTGATTCGGAAATGCCTTAGTGCTTCATTAGAGTAGGGTTGCATGATAGTATAAGTCTCTGTACTTGTTTCGTTGATTATCCAATTAATATGCAAGTTTCCGTTAATCGCTCATATGTTGACCATTATGCCCTTATTACCTTAAAACGTGATTTATGGTAATGTAAAAGTGTAGAAACCTTAAATACTGATATATAAACTTGTATGCAAAATTTGACATCAGTTTGACTTGTAGATTAAGAGTTATGCTCATTAGCGTAATTACGGTGCTTTATGTTAATAAAATGGCGTAATTAGCGTATAGCCTAATTAAACATACTTTTTGGTATCAAACGAATTACCCACTGATGTAATATATTATTTTGGGAATTTTAAAGATTTTTAATTAATTTTAGGCTGAGCATAACTCATAGTCGTAGGCTTAATTCGGTAATTGTCGGTTTTGCCCTTACGGGCCATAAAATGAGTTTTACTTATCTAAACGACTCCAAACCTTTTGCTACTGATCACATAGGATTAATAAATTATTTTAAGCCTTCTGGAAATATAAAAATATCAGATTTAAGTATAGAACCCGGAAATGGCCTTTAATCGCCATAATTAGCGTTTTTAACGCATAGTATGTCTTAGAATCATATTGGACATACCCGGGTTGATACTTACTGATATAAGAGGAAAATTATGATATTTTAACAGTAAGCAAAGGTTGATAAACTCAGACTTCAGTTTTGAGCTTTTCGGCTTATGTGAAATTACCAAAATACCCCTACGGGGCCTAGTTTGGTTAAATATGATAAAATTTCACATATATGCCTTAGCCTACTGTTATAACCCATCAAAATGAGTATGTTTGCTGTTTACATCAGACCTGTAACTCAGTTAAACAATTAAACTCTTTTACAAACTTTAAAATGACCAAACTACCCCTACGGGGCATAGTTTGTGTTTAAATTAGTTCGGGGCATAACGAAAGACATCCTACTGATGTTACAACATATTTGAAGCATATTAACTTAGGAAACCTGTATATGGCTCTTACGGATACCCGTTACGCATCTTACGCGTTCGGCTCGGTTTATGTAACAAGTTTACATAAATTAGCCGAAACGGGTCAAACCTTATCGGTTTAATCTCAAAATCCAGAATGTGAATAATAAACCCATATTAAACAAGTCTTCAAACTTGTCGGGTCTGAATCACATTCAATCCGGTCTTCGCTTAATCGTGCGTACGAGCCGTATCTTCGAAACTAGCCGGTCTAAGCTTAAGCATAATTAAAGACCCGCTAGGATTCTAATAGGTTATATTTAACCTTCGTTCCAGATTAGGAGAAACAGTAAAAGCTACTTGCTATTTGACTATTGTGACTATACTTTGCATCAGGTAAATACTTTTAACTTATTTTCCCTATACGGGCTTGGGTTACGGTACATAGCGTACCGCTTGATCGGGCATCAAATCTTCCATCGCTTAGGTGGTTAATTGAATAATTTGATCGGCTCGTTTTAAACAGATGTGATTACTTTACAGCCTTTGGGGGATTAATGACCATGTCCCGGATATCCTTGGCATTATCTTACGAGATGGCCACGACCTGAGCACGGGGTGTAGGCGTACACCTGTCGGTGTATAACTCATTATTGTGGTGTGTCTATTGATCTTTAACCCGGATACGTCCGGGCTACTGAACGCATAAGTAACATGTAAATCGTTTCAAGATTATAATATTAAATAATTCTCCCAAGTTAAACAAAATGTTTATGCCACGTGCATCCAAACCAATTTTTAATCATTTTATAAAATGAGTCAGTTGAATGTATTTACCAGTGTAAACTGACGTATTTTCCCAAAAAGATTAAATGCAGATACTAAGCGAAATAGGCTGGAATTCTCCTAAGCATCACTAGAAGTCTCGCAAACTTAAGATGCCGAAGTCTGTTGAACCATAAACAATATTTTAATTCGATCCTACTGTGGATAAACACCGGATAATTGTGACTTTGTTTACAATAAATAAATTCGGTTGTATCTTATTTTAAATTTGCTTCCGCTGTGCATTATTATATTGTGTTGTTTGACTATTACGTTGCCAACCACGTCACGATACTCCCCCACCGGGCCCACCGGTGACACGTGGAAATCGGGGTGTGACAGGTTGGTATCAGAGCCAACTCTGAGTGAATTAAATACTAGCCTTTTGTGTTTAATCTCAGTTACACAATATGCACAAATCTAAACCTTCGAGTCTAGACTTATAACATAGGACAAATTCCATTTTAAATTTTGTAGTCCTTTATTTAAATTTGCATATATCTTTGTATTGTTATCTCATGCTTCACTGACAGGAATATCAAAAATGCCGCCAAGATTCTTCCGAACAAGAGGACGCGGAAAGGGGCCGACAGCCGGCCCCAACGACCATGAGGCAGGACCATCAAATACACGGGCTCCGGCTGCAA
Organism: Helianthus tuberosus; assembly: GCA_030545235.1. Lineage (NCBI taxonomy): Eukaryota > Viridiplantae > Streptophyta > Magnoliopsida > Asterales > Asteraceae > Helianthus > Helianthus tuberosus. The sequence continues at coordinate 4,891,328 of CM060431.1, read as the reverse complement.
CGGAGAGCGAGAACCCACGCCGAAACAGGCGCAACCAGATCGAACCGGCCAGACGATCGGTTTCGCATAGCTCGACACCGCCCGCACTTAACCCATATGAACCTCACAACACACAACCTTCATATGTACCACTACAAAGGTCTCTGTCCCATCATTCCTATGGGGACCCCACACCTATCTTTAGAGGCCAGTTTAATCCGGCCGATTACTTGCAAGAACCCGTGGGTTTTAACCCACTGGGTCCGGAGGACCATTTTTCAGGAGATCACGCAGATGACATGGACGAGGACACGGACCCCGTCATGCCAGCGAGCGGCACTCCGAACCACCCGATAGAGATTTCGGATGGATCTTCGTTTCACGGATCGCCCTATGGTGGTCCAGATAGTTTTCAAGCTCTGTTTGATCAGCACCGGTGGTATTATACACCATCACACCACTCGTCGTCACATGGTCAGCATCAGCAGCAGCATTCTCAGCAGCACCAGGAGCCACAACCACAGCCGCATCATCAAGATTCTTCAGAGGATCATCGCTTTGTGGCAGTTACGCCACCACCTCCACCGCCACCAGTTCAGCCAGCACCTCCTCAACCGCCAAGGCGTAGGAGAACCGGTGCTCGCATATCTGTGCGACCGGGGGGCTTCACTTTCGATTCCCCGCGACAGTCTAGTGCTAGTCACTACCCACCGCACTATGAGGACCCACAAATGGGTGGGCCTTCGCAGCCATCTTTTCAACAGCCACCGCACATGGGTTTTGATAACCAAATCCCAGCGTACACGGGTCCAAGTAATTACAACCCGTTTGAACCACCAGCTTACCACAACTACGGATACGCTGAGGCAGATCCTTATATGGAAGCAGCAAATTATAACGCCCTCAATGCCCAAGGACCCTACGGAGATCCATGGGGGGTAAGCTACCCGAATCAGGGGTACCCAATACCTCCCAGGCCTATCATTAGAACGCAGTCGCAGCCGCCACGATTTTCTCCCCCAGAACGGGAGGAAATTCTACATAGATTGGATCAGGTTGAGCGAGAAGCTCGCCGCGACCGCCAAGAGAAGCAGAGCTTCTTCCAGGGGTTAATAGGATTGATCAAGGGAAAGAACAAGAAGGATTATTAAATCCTCCCAGCTGTTATTAAGCCCCTGCGTGGGCATAGCTTGTTTGTTTTAACCCACGTGGGTGTGTATGGTTTGAATAAGTAGTCCCTGCGTGGACATGTATTATATTTAGCCCCTTCGTGGGCATGTGTGTTATTTAACCCCTACGAGGGTAAGTATCTGTTTGACCCCTATGAGGGTAAGTTTGAAATTGGAAGACCCGTTTAGGGCAAATGTGTAATATTCTAAATGAATTAATGGAATGGTTATTTTATAAATTTCATGTTGCCATTATGTGCATATATAAATTATAAATGAAATAAATAAATTAAAAATCATTTCCTTTTTAAAATAATCTGCCTATGTAATTAAAAATTTAGAATCTTAAAAGGTAAAACCTAGCTTAGTGTCAAATATAAGACCGAGCCAAGGTGGTAAAACCTGTTTAAAAGATTCAAATTCCTGTTAACATCTTAAAACATGTTAACACTCTTGGCAGAAGTGATTTCGTTAAAAATCACATTTGTATAAGGATTCTTTAGAAGATTCCAAACCCAGTTTAATGATCTCTGAATCCTGGGTCTACATCATCAATTAAGATGATCATTTTTACCATATGTTGGTAATAAAATGCCTACGGGCCTTGCTCATTTCTATATGAGCCAAAAGACAGTGGAAGCAATGACTCCCTGTCAAATATAGATAATGAACTAGGTTCAAATCTTAAAGCCTTGATTCTCTGAAATCATAGCTTATAATTTAAAATTTGTCCATGTGACTAAGCCTTATGTGCTAATATATATTGTTATTGTTTATGATTAGGATAAATTTTAGTTAAAATCCTAAATTAATGCGATTAATAAGTTAACCAAATATGGTCTCTGTTTACCATGGTTAACGAATTACCCTAAGGGGTAATTCCATAATAAAATCCCAAATAAAATATTGACCTTGTTTTCTGCAACAGTTCAATACAAATGGCTGACTCCAATGAAGGAAATAGCTATCCTGTGGAGCCGAATGAGAACGCCCAGATTACATTAACGGGTGCTGAACTAAAAGCAATCATAGACGGCGCTATCACAGAAGCTTTGGATAGACAGTATGAGGAATACAGTGGTACCCGTAGTAGGACCCACTCTGCGTCATATTCAAAGCCCAGGACCCATTCTGAGGCTCATAACAAACCTCCTCCCAAAAAGGATGGACCAAAGAAAAATGATGATGATCGCCAGTCCACCAACCACAGTGTCCCGTCTCAACCGATCATACTGAATAAAGGACCCCTTTCCAAGGGTTGCTCTTATAAGTACTTCGTGTCTTGCAAGCCCCGGGATTTTAATGGGGAGAAAGGAGCCGTAGACTGTATGACATGGCTGGATGAAATGGACACGGTCGTGGACATAAGCGGATGTGCTGAAGGCGATGTGGTTAAATTTGTCTCACAGTCCTTCAAGGGTGAGGCGTTAGCTTGGTGGAGATCTCTGATGGAGGCCTCCGGAAAGATTCCATTGTATGGGATGTCGTGGGAACAATTCATCGCCCTGATCAAGGAAAATTTTTGCCCTCAACATGAGGTGGAAAAGATAGAATCAGACTTTCTATCATTGGTGATGAAGAACCTCGATTGTCAAGCTTATCTGACAAGCTTCAATACACTATCCCGGTTGGTACCTTATCTGGTAACCCCGGAGCCTAAAAGGATCGCTCGTTTTGTTGGTGGTTTAGAACCCGAGATCAAGGCCAGTGTAAAAGCTTCTCGGCCAGTTACCTTCAGGTCTGTAACTGACCTTTCCTTATCCCTCACACTGGATGCGGTCCGTCAGAGATCGCTGAGAAATAAGGATGCTGAGAAGAGGAAGCGAGAAGATGATGGTTCGCGTAAGTCGAACTAGAAGCACCGTGGGAGCGGTGATCACAAGAAGGGATCGGATTCGAAGAAAGACGGGCATCGTTCTGGAGAGAAGCCCACATGCAAAACTTGCAAGAAACAGCACTTTGGAAAATGCAGATTCGAATCAAACTCGAATAACGAGTCGAGGTCTTTTGCTTGTGGTTTGTGCAAGTCCAAGGAACACAAAACCTTGGATTGCAAGAAGATGAAAGATGCAACGTGTTACCGTTGCAACGAAAAGGGCCACATAAAGACTAACTGCCCAAAGCACAACAAGAAGCCTGAGGAGGCTAAGAAGACTAATGCCAGAGTCTTCAGGATGGATGCGAAGGAGGCTGTGCAGGATGATAACGTCATAACAGGTACTTTCCTTGTAAATGATGTCTTTGCAAGAGTACTTTTTGATTCAGGCGCAGATAAGTCTTTCGTAGATCATAAATTTTGTGAATTGTTGAACTTACCTGTCAAAACCCTAAAAGTGAACTATGAGGTAGAGTTAGCAGATGGTACCATAGAAACCGTCTCTACTGCGTTAGATGGATGTGTTATATCCATTAAGAACCACTCTTTTCCTCTGTCTCTACTTCCGATTAAATTGGCTGGTTTTGACATAGTTCTGGGTATGGACTGGTTATCTCATAACCAGGCCCAAATCGTCTGTAACCAGAAACAGGTGGTAATAAAGACTCGGTCTGGTGAATCACTTACCATTCGGGGTGATACCCAGTACGGACTGCCTGAGCAGGTGACTATGCTCAAGGCTTCTAAGTGTATGAAGAAGGGATGTGTCATCTACATGGCGTAAGTGATCATTGATGAGCCCAAACCAAAGATAGAAGACATCCCTGTCATCTCTGAGTACCCCGAAGTGTTTCCTGAAGATCTACCTGGTTTACCACCAGATAGACAAGTGGAATTCAGGATCGATATCATCCCCGGAGCGGCACCAGTTGCTAGAGCTCCATACAGATTGGCACCCACGGAAATGAAGGAGTTGCGGACGCAGCTAGATGAATTGCTGGCTAAGGGTTTCATTAGACCTAGTTCATCTCCTTGGGGAGCGCCAATCCTGTTTGTCAAGAAGAAGGATGGATCGATGCGTCTATGCATCGACTATCGTGAGCTTAATAAAGTCACGATCAAGAATAGGTATCCACTGCCTAGAATCGACGATCTGTTCGATCAGCTGCAAGGGGCAAGTTACTTCTCAAAGATAGATCTGAGGTCAGGCTATCATCAGCTGAAGGTCAAAGATGAAGACGTAGACAAGACTGCATTTAGGACTCGTTACGGTCACTTCGAGTTCCTAGTGATGCCTTTTGGGCTCACCAATGCACCGGCTGCGTTCATGGATCTCATGAATCGCGTTTGCAAGCCGCACTTAGATAAATTCGTCATCGTTTTCATCGATGACAACCTCATTTATTCTAAGAACAAAGCTGATCACGAGAAACATCTTCGATGTATTCTCAAACTTCTGCATAAGGAGAAGCTCTATGCCAAATTCTCCAAGTGTGAATTTTGGCTTAGGGAAGTCCAATTTCTTGGACATGTGGTCAGTGAGCGTGGTATCCAGGTGGATCCCGCTAAGGTTGAAGCAGTGATGAACTGGCAAGAGCCAAAGACGCCTACGGAGATTCGTAGCTTCCTGGGATTGGCAGGATATTACAGGCGTTTTATTGAAAAATTTTCAAGGATTGCTGCACCCCTAACTTCCTTGACCAAGAAGAAAGTAAAGTTCGTTTGGGGCCCTAAGCAGCAAGAATCCTTTGATATTCTGAAGCAAAAGCTGGGCAACGCCCCAGTACTGACATTGCCAGAGGGAATTGAGGAATTTGTGGTTTATTGTGATGCTTCGCATACTGGCATGGGGTGTGTGCTTATGCAGAAAGGCAAAGTTATTGCCTACGCTTCAAGGCAGTTGAAAGTGCATGAAAAGAATTACACCACCCATGACTTGGATCTGGGTGCCGTTGTATTTGCTCTGAAGCTTTGGAGGCACTACCTTTATGGTGTCAAATTTGTGATCTATTCTGATCACAAGAGCCTCCAACATCTGTTTAATCAGAAGGAATTAAACATGAGGCAACGCCGCTGGATGGAAACTTTAAATGACTATGATTGTGAAATCAAGTACCATCCCGGCAAGGCGAATGTAGTCGCCGATGCCTTGAGTCGGAAGGAAAGAGTTAAACCTATCCGAATCCATGCCAAGCGCATGGAATTAAAGAACAGTTTGATGGAAAGGTTGTTAGCTGCACAGAAGGAAGCTGTGTTGGAAGCTAACTATCCTAACGAAAAGCTAGGAGTAACTGAGGAGCAGTTAACTCTTAGCAAGGACGGAATTTTACGGTTAAACGGACGAATATGGGTTCCAATTTTTGGAGGACTCCGTGATGTCATCCTCCAAGAAGCCCATAGTTCCAAATACTCCGTTCATCCTGGAGCTGATAAGATGTACCAGGATTTGAAGGCAAATTATTGGTGGATAGGCTTGAAAAAGTCTGTGGCCGCCCATGTAGCAAAATGCTTGACATGTGCGCAAGTCAAAGCCGAGCATCAGAAACCGTCAGGTTTGCTACAACAGCCTGAACTTCCTACGTGGAAGTGGGAAATGGTAACTATGGATTTTATTACCAAGTTGCCCAAGACAAGGAAAGGAAATGATACGATATGGGTTATAGTTGACCGACTGACTAAGTCAGCTCATTTCTTACCCATCAAGGAGACTTATAGCTCCGATATGTTAGCCCAGTTATATGTTGATAAGATTGTAGCCTTACACGGCATACCTGTAGCTATTATCTCTGATAGAGACACTAGGTACACGTCACATTTTTGGAAGAGTTTCCAGCAATCTTTGGGCACACGTTTGAACTTTAGTACGGCTTACCATCCTCAGACTGACGGTCAGAGTGAGCGTACTATTCAAACGTTGGAAGACATGCTACGTGCATGTGCGATCGAATTGGAAGGTAGCTGGGATAAAAATCTACCATTGATCGAATTCTCCTACAACAATAGCTACCATACCAGCATAAAGGCTGCGCCTTTTGAGGCATTATACGGTAGAAAGTGTAGATCGCCAGTTTGTTGGGCGGAAGTTGGAGAAGTCTAGATATCAGGACCGGAGATCGTGTTCGAAACGACGGATAAGATTGTCCAGATTCGTAACAATCTCCAAGCTGCCCGGAATAGGCAGAAGAGTTACGCAGATCCAAGTCGTAAGGACTTTCACTTCGAAGTAGGTGACAAAGTCCTACTTAAAGTGTCACCATGGAAAGGGGTGATGCGGTTTGGTAAGAAAGGCAAACTAAGCCCGAGATACATAGGACCTTTCGAGGTTATCGAACGTGTCGGGTCAGTTGCCTACAAGTTGAACTTACCAGAAAAGCTCAGTGGAATTCACAATGTGTTCCACATCTGCAATCTAAAGAAGTGTTCCGCTGACGATTCACATGTCATGCCACATACAGATGTGCAAAAGATAAGAGCTTAACGTTTGTGGAAAAACCTTTGTCGATTGAAGATCGACAAGTAAGAAAGCTTCGAAGAAAGCATATACCTTTTGTTAAGGTCAAATGGGATTCCCGTAGAGGTCCCGATTTCACGTGGGAGGTTGAATCCACGATGAAAGAAAAGTACCCTTATTTATTTCAGTAAATCTCGGGTCGAGATTTATTTTAAGGGGGTGAGGATGTAACACCTCAGAATTTCGTGTTCAATAAAGTAACGACACGTGTCACGTGTGACAAAACGCTTTGTAGACTCGGAATTATTAAAAATGATTGACAGGATTTAACCGTGTGGTTATGTTAACTTTTGCACCTCTGAACGACCTCGTTATAAATCCCAAGACTCAATTTATGTTAAAAACACCTTGTACATATTCAAGTTCAGGGAATTATTACATGGAATGATTTAAAATTAAATGGTAGGACTCCTACGATGAAAAGGAACGGAAACCCTTTGTTTTCGGGTCTTGTTTTTGAATGCTAAGCAAACAAACACAAATGGTAGGGTATCCAACAGTAAAAGACCTATATTGGAGGCCCCTAACTGAGAAAATAATGCCCACCATTCGTTTATACCCTTGCCCTTTCGAAACACCAACAAACAAAAGCACAAGAACTGATATGCAGAGGCGTCGCGTAGCGCGACGGACCCTCGCGCTACGCGAGGGTTGCCCAGCGACCAGATTACCTACTGTTGACTGTTGTGCGCATTTGTGACCCATTTAGCCGGTTTCTCTTGCATGTGCATGGCCCCTAGACATCCCTAAACACTAGTTACAGATGTTAATCGATTGTGGGATGTCCTAGACTTGGTTGTCAAGCTTTTGTGGTGTCCATGAGCACTATATAAGGGACCATAGTTGCATCAATTGCTACACACATCATTCAAGTGCCATCTGAGCATTGGAGGAGCTTACAATCTGATTCAAGGCCTTCCTAATCATCCATTAATCATCTAGTAAGTTGTTTAACCCTTCTAAATAAATTCTAGCTTAGTAATTAGCTTAAAAGTCAATATATCGTAAGTTACGGTTGACTTCGTGATTAAGTATCGATAGCTCAGTCGTATGTCAAATTAGAAGTACCGTTAGATAGGTAATTATATGGGTATTAAACCCTTATAAGGGCAAGTACCAATTCCAGACCTAACTAGGTCGTTTGTCGGGTCAAACGTTGACCGAAAAAGTCAACAGAAATACAAAATGCGATTTAATGCACAACTAATGATCCGAAAGGTGTGTAACCTGTTTTAACCTTAATATAACATGGTAATAAGTATGAAAACTTGTCTACGCTTGCCCGACTCGACAAATTTCTGTTTAAACCCGGTTCGGAACCGAAAGGCGCAAAACCTTGACTTTTGCTTTGACTTCGCTTCTGACCCGTTTTAGTTTGATTCGGAAATGCCTTAGTGCTTCATTAGAGTAGGGTTGCATGATAGTATAAGTCTCTGTACTTGTTTCGTTGATTATCCAATTAATATGCAAGTTTCCGTTAATCGCTCATATGTTGACCATTATGCCCTTATTACCTTAAAACGTGATTTATGGTAATGTAAAAGTGTAGAAACCTTAAATACTGATATATAAACTTGTATGCAAAATTTGACATCAGTTTGACTTGTAGATTAAGAGTTATGCTCATTAGCGTAATTACGGTGCTTTATGTTAATAAAATGGCGTAATTAGCGTATAACCTAATTAAACATACTTTTTGGTATCAAACGAATTACCCACTGATGTAATATATTATTTTGGGAATTTTAAAGATTTTTAATTAATTTTAGGCTGAGCATAACTCATAGTCGTAGGCTTAATTCGATAATTGTCGGTTTTGCCCTTACGGGCCATAAAATGAGTTTTACTTATCTAAACGACTCCAAACCTTTTGCTACTGATCACATAGGATTAATAAATTATTTTAAGCCTTCTGGAAATATAAAAATATCAGATTTAAGTATAGAACCCGGAAATGGCCTTTAATCGCCATAATTAGCGTTTTTAACGCATAGTATGTCTTAGAATCATATTGGACATACCCGGGTTGATACTTACTGATATAAGAGGCAAATTATGATATTTTAACAGTAAGCAAAGGTTGATAAACTCAGACTTCAGTTTTGAGCTTTTCGGCTTATGTGAAATTACCAAAATACCCCTACGGGGCCTAGTTTGGTTAAATATGATAAAATTTCACATATATACCTTAGCCTACTGTTATAACCCATCAAAATGAGTATGTTTGCTGTTTACATCAGACCTGTAACTCAGTTAAACAATTAAACTCTTTTACAAACTTTAAAATGACCAAACTACCCCTACGGGGCATAGTTTGTGTTTAAATTAGTTCGGGGCATAACGAAAGACATCCTACTGATGTTACAACATATTTGAAGCATATTAACTTAGGAAACCTGTATATGGCTCTTACGGATACCCGTTACGCATCTTACGCGTTCGGCTCGGTTTATGTAACAAGTTTACATAAATTAGCCGAGACGGGTCAAACCTTATCGGTTTAATCTCAAAATCCAGAATGTGAATAATAAACCCATATTAAACAAGTCTTCAAACTTGTCGGGTCTGAATCACATTCAATCCGGTCTTCGCTTAATCGTGCGTACGAGCCGTATCTTCGAAACTAGCCGGTCTAAGCTTAAGCATAATTAAAGACCCGCTAGGATTCTAATAGGTTATATTTAACCTTCGTTCCAGATTAGGAGAAACAGTAAAAGCTACTTGCTATTTGACTATTGTGACTATACTTTGCATCAGGTAAATACTTTTAACTTATTTTCCCTATACGGGCTTGGGTTACGGTACATAGCGTACCGCTTGATCGGGCATCAAATCTTCCATCGCTTAGGTGGTTAATTGAATAATATGATGTGCTCGTTTTAAACAGATGTGATTACTTTACAGCCTTTGGGGGATTAATGACCATGTCCCGGATATCCTTGGCATTATCTTACGAGATGGCCACGACCTGAGCACGGGGTGTAGGCGTACACCTGTCGGTGTATAACTCATTATTATGGTGTGTCTATTGATCTTTAACCCGGATACGTCCGGGCTACTGAACGCATAAGTAACATGTAAATCGTTTCAAGATTATAATATTAAATAATTCTCCCAAGTTAAACAAAATGTTTATGCCACGTGCATCCAAACCAATTTTTAATCATTTTATAAAATGAGTCAGTTGAATGTATTTACCAGTGTAAACTGACGTATTTTCCCAAAAAGATTAAATGCAGATACTAAGCGAAATAGGCTGGAATTCTCCTAAGCATCACTAGAAGTCTCGCAAACTTAAGATGCCGAAGTCTGTTGAACCATAAACAATATTTTAATTCGATCCTACTGTGGATAAACACCGGATAATTGTGACTTTGTTTACAATAAATAAATTCGGTTGTATCTTATTTTAAATTTGCTTCCGCTGTGCATTATTATATTGTGTTGTTTGACTATTACGTTGCCAACCACGTCACGATACTCCCCCACCGGGCCCACCGGTGACACGTGGAAATCGGGGTGTGACACCACATGTTAGTGGAAGCCGATATCATCATCATCATCATCGTATTCGTGTTTGTGACTCTGTACGTGTGTGTTTGTACATAAGAGAGTGCAAAACGAGTTCTTGTAAATGGATATTGTATCGAATATCTTGGTAAACATAATGTTACAGTGGGGTTGAATATATATACAAAAGGAAACAACAGTTATGTTTGTTGTTGAACCGGTGTGACGGTTGCCGATAAGGTAACCATTTGGTTGCAACCTTAAACAAACAACTAAACATTATCCTAACCTACGATATCTAAATTACAATTATAATAATAACTACATATATATAGTTTATATATATATATATATAACATGAATGGCTGTAGAAAAGCAAGGGAAGCAACAAAGAGACTGTACCAACATGTGAAGAAAAGGGGACTAAACATGCTAAAAGGAAAAGTTGAGGGGTGAAAGTCGGGGTTATACGTTTAGCACCGACCTTTCATTTTAAGATATAGATAATATCATATATATAACGAAATGCAAATGTGGCACACACTATAAAACATATGATACATTGATACAACAATACCTCACATATACTTTAATGCACATGGTAATTTGTTTGACATACAAATCACTTGTTCCAAGTTTAAACGAACTTTTATGCTAAATGTAGGAATGGATTTTAATCCGCACTACGTCAATCCTTTTCAAAGTATACTCACACATATGCATATATATATCTTAATTTTCTAACAATTTTTTAAAGTAATAAGACCGGATGGTATGGGGTAGCGTCTCCCCCACCTCAGGAAAATAACAAACCAATACCCCCTGCCATGATGCCGTTGAGGGGCGCCATTGTTCACTTCGCGAGCACAATAACGAGGTAAAGGGAAATTTTGTGGAGCCAAACCAATTTGACCATTGACAACGATCAATAATTAAAAAAAAAAGTTCACCTCTTCTTTTCCATATACATAACACACACATATTTTTAATGTAGGATCGAGATACGACCTATATGAGTCGATCAGAAGTGTTCTAGACCAAAACGAGAGGCGGAAACAGACGTTTCGGTTTCGAATCAGCTTGATTTACACTTGAAAGTAGTTTAACTATCTCTTGTATTGATATGAAAGTTTTACACGGTCTGGAGATACCTCGGCAGAGCTTCGCTACCGGAAATGCAAAAGTTACAAATGAAATGACAACATGACCTATTTATAGGGAGACCAGGTCGTCTGAGCTTCATACGAACTGGACAAACCCCAGTTCGTATGAAGTGACCACTTCGTTTGAACTTTCACTTCGTTTGAACATCCACTTTGTTTGAACATCCACTTCGTTTGAACATTCACTTCGTTTGAACATCCACTTCGTTTGAACATCCACTTTGTTTGAACATCCATGCGAACTTGACATCATTCTTGTTCAGATCCGCAACGAATTCAAGACTCGATATAAGACGAAGTCGACAGACGCATGCACCAACAGACTCCCCCTCGAATGTTGACGAGTCTTAAGTGTCGAGTCTTCACAATCTTCAATCTTTATCAGTCTCTGGGCTTCACTCTTTCAATCAGCATCAACAGACTCCCCTTAACAATGTGCTGGCATTCCCTTAGTTCTTCAGCATCATCTTCTTCAGGATCGTAATCTGACGTTCACAGGTTCAAAATCGTTGCTTAGTTCATGCTTTGTCTTCAGAATCCTAAAATATCGAAACCTGGCTTTTCAAACATAAGCTTCTCAGAATCGATCAACCTGGCTTACATCCAGCTTTTCTTCAAACCTGCACCATCTCTACCTCAAAGTAAATTTTACAATTTTAAACATCATGTAAACATCAACTCAAACTCTCCCTCAAATCAAACAGAAAATTTTATCAATAATAATCCTGATGAACCACTTGTAAAATAGTTTAAAACACATTTGATTAACAACATAAACTTTCCCTCACAACATGGTCATCATGTCTAGCACTTGGAATTTTGAAAATCAGCTCTCCAACACCAGTTGTCGAAAATCTTTTTGGATTTTTCAAAAAAAATTATGCTAAAACACACTGAAAATCTTTTTAGATTTTGAGATATTAAGAAATTCAGTAAAGAAATATTTATAGACAAAATTTTTGTGAGTTTGTGTAAGAGGATCATATCAGTTTCTGAGACATATCAACAACACCGTTAAGCTTCATTTCATTTTAAGTTCTAAACAATTCACCTAGATTGTCAGTATATTGGTCCACTTAAGTTCTCACACAAAGTTCAACTGTTTCGAGATACGATATTAATGTCTTAAGCACTTAAACTTAATCGCGTGTCCCACTACTTGAATATACTCCCGTATCCAGATCCCAATATTCAGTCTTACAGGTGAGTATACCACAGATGATATCTGTAAAGGGGTTATATTGCGAGGGCCGTGAGAGCTCAGGTCGATACTTCCGTATACGCAGAGAGATGACGGCTTCGACTTTTGGTGTGTCCCCTTTAGAGGATCTTTTCTTCAACAGAAATGACTATCAATTTTATTGTTTCATCAATTTGCTGAGGGCTGCGCTATTTTTCAAGCAAGCGGAAAGTATTCTCCGGGGACTAGGCCATTGCTTCCGCAAAATCAGAAGTCCCGGGATAATACCCCAGATATCACTGAGCATAAAGACCTAGTATCTCAGAAAGAGGGACCTTTCAAACAAGATTTCGGGGGTTACCCATATATCCAAGAAGTTGTTCCCCACGATATAAGCAAGTTTGAATTTAGGTTGGTTTATATCTCGTCACAATCTACTAAATGTGCAAAAACCTACTGGCATATCCACAGTGAGATTGTTTATCACAATTTAACTTTACATTTCTTTAGCATGTTGTGACAGTCTACTGATGTACTATCATTTCCTCTATTTCACAACAAAACTCATTTTTGATTTTATCATGTTTTTGTATTTTTCAAATTTTCAAATGTTTTTGGATTTTCAGAAAATTTCTACTCCCCCTAAAATGCAAACACATTTAAAAAAAAATTGAAAACAAACTGTACAAACAACTTGACAACCGATATCGAATCACTTTACTTCGCCATCCACTTAGCATAAACAATCAGAACTCCCCCTTACACAAAACTATTTTCTCATTATGATTTCAAAACACTTAAGTTTGTTTTAACCAAAATGATTTTTCCAGAAAATAAGTTTTGTTAAATTTACCACTTGTAGAGTTAGGGGTGTGATTCATCACATTGTCTTTCAAAATACCAATTGTAAGTATGGTCCAATCAAGTTCAACCTAATGACCTTGATTAACCACTTGTAGGTATAAACCTTTATCAACCAACTTTGTAGGAATATCACATCTACACAAATTCATTTTACCAACAAAGATGCCGATTCCTGCTTCGCACTTACCAACCTGGAAGCTCCGGCAATTCACACTTATCCTGTAAACATTCACTATTTTTAAGATTCAATCACAAAAACAATTATCAAGAAAGATGCCGATTCCTGATCCGCGATTACAAACTTGGGATCTCCGGCATAGTCAGATGTTCAAGGAAAAAGAATTTCCACCCAATTCTGACCAACCTTGGGTGTTTTTAGCTCTTTTAGCTCTTGTTCAGTAGGGTTAAAAGTTGCTTTCTTTGTTGCGTAAAAATCTTTAACCCCTTTTACTTTCCCATCCAACATTTTTCCAAAAATTTTCTTAACATTCCCATTGAATGTTTTCTCGACATCAAACTCTGTTTTATCAAAATAAAATTGATCTGAGATTTCAACTTTACCAACTTTCTGTTTGACCTTCTCAAACTTCAGTGATGGAAATTCATCATCATTTACTGAAGATACAGAATTTACCTCTTTTACCTCACCTTGTAGCTCTTCTGGCTTTGTGGAACCAGATTCATCGCCAATTTTTACATCACCTTTCTTAACAACCCACATTTGGTTATCCTTGGCTTTCCTTTTGTAAAAATTTTTCTTCGAAGACTCACCAACTTCATAAATCGAATTTTCAAAAATTTTGAAGTTTTCAGTTGGTGGTTCAACATCGACAACCTTCTCTTTGAGTTTTTCAGAAACTCCCTGTTTTGTCTTTATATTCTTCGGACAATTCCATGCAATGTGACCAGCTTCATTGCATTTGAAACAGGTTCGAGTCTCTTTTGGATGAAACACTCCAGTTCCATTCCTTTTCTTCTCAGCAAGAAACTCCTGGTTTGATTGTCTCCAGAAAGGTTTCTTCTGTTCTTCTTCTGCACTTCCACCTGAAACAAATTCTGTTTTTGTTTTAGAATTTTTCTCATTTTTATAATTTTCTGGTGGAATAAAACCTAATCCTTTCTTTTTGTAGCTACCATTATGGTTTGGTTTCTTTTGAAAACCATAACCAGAATTGTAACCCTTTTTCTTGTTTAATCGTTGTTGAACACTTGAAGTGTATTTTTTAGGTTTTCCAGTAAGATTTAAATCTTTTATTTCAGAAATCTTAATTTCTGTCATTTTGAAAACCTTTTTGATCATTTCAAATCTAACACTTCTTATTGGAAACTCTTTGTCAGAATATAATTTGTCAGAATCATTTAAAGTGTATGCTACTTCAAATGTTTCATCATCCAAATTAGATTTTGATAACAAAAACTCTTTACTGTATGCCCGTTTGACCGACAACTTTGGACTGTTGACCGACGAACTTGAACCTCCAGACCCATACTTTGACTCAGACTCCTCATCTGTATCCAACACCTGATCGACCACCTTTTTTATTAACTCGGACTCATGATCAGTGTCAGACGATGTAAAAACCACGTCAATGTTTTCTGGTAATTCATCAGTTGTATCGGTTTTTAACTTTATATTGACTGCTTTTTCGACTTGCTCCTCATTTGGTTTTCTGGGAGAATAACCTTCCCAAATTGGAGGCGGACACTTGTTATAAGTAACACTCGGTTTCTTACCAGTATCCTTCATCTTTGGCTTGTCATCTTTGAATGCTTCAAAACCTGCAACAGTCGGATAAATTCGATCAATAAGATAATCAGAACTAGAATAACTCTGCAATAATCTTCTGATTCTCTCATTCTCAATCTTCTCCTTCTCTAACTCTTGCTTCCACTTTGCACTTTCTTCGATGTAAAAGTTAATAGCTTTCTGCTTCGTCATCAATGTTGCATTCATTATTGTCAAAGCATTTTCTCTTTCAGAGTTTGTCTTTTGAAGACCAGTTACTGTTCTGTTCAATACATCGTATGATTCTTTCACGTAGTTAAGATTGAATAGTAATTGTTCCTTCAACTTCTCAAACTCTGCCATTTTCTCATCTTTTGCTGCACATTCTTTGCAAGTCTCCAAACACTTCAAGCACGGATTGATAACTTCAACAATCTTTTCAACTTCAATAATTTTCTCAACTTCAACTACTTTCTTATCTTTAGTCACCTTTTCTGGTTCAGTAATCTTCTCAGCAACACTTTCAGTCTTCATTTCCTTTTGTTCTTTTGCAGCTCGTTTTTCTTTCAGCTTCTCCATGCGATCTGCAAAATAGAAATGAAAACTTTCAGGAGATAGATGAGATTTAGCAATATTAATATGTTTTTCTTCCTCATCATCACTGCTGCTGTCATCAATTGGTGACTGATCAAACTGTACAGATTTTTCAGAATTATCATCCGATGAACCAGAATCAGATGGTGTTTGATCAAAAACAATTTCTTTTTCTGAACTGTCATCTGAGCTTTGTGAGCTTTCATCTGCACTCTGTGAGCTTTCATCTGATGCAACAGAGTTTACAGTTTCACCAATAGATTTCATCCATGCAGTAAACATATCAGGTTCTTTCACTATTTTTGCAATGAAAGCTTTAAAATCTCCTTTTTCGTCTACAAACATATCCCAGCTAAAGCCTTCAGGTAGCCTCTCATCATCTTGATCGACTATGCATGCTTTGCTATCAGGAGATATATAATTGTTCCAGTTAAAATCCACCATGCACGCTCTTTTTGAATCCTCGATTCTTCTACCATGAGCCACCTGTGGTTCTTGTTGTTGACCAACTTGCTGGTAAATGGCTTTCCGATAGTAATCGTCTTTTCCAAACGGATTCTGAGCTCCACTCGCTTCCCTGTTCTTGCATTCCCGTTTGAAATGGCCTTTCTCCCTGCATCGAAAACAAATAACTTTAGATTTATCAAAACCTAAAGTAGAAACGTGTGCATCAAGAAAGTCATTTCTCCCGGTAATCAGCTTGAACTTTTCAGCACGTCTAAGAACGCTAGCTAGACACCATTTGATGTCCATTAACTCCATTTCTTCGGCGTCTATCTGATCGTAATCCTCCTTTGTAAGCATAGGATTTCCGATCCGTCCAGCCACTAAACCCTCATAAGAAAGCAATACAGAACCAAGCAGAGCCGTGTGATCTTTAGCGGTTTCCTCAGAAAAACTTTGACCTTCAGGAAGATTCAAAGCGATATTGCACTGGATCACATAACCATTTCCTGTCTTTGTGCTCTGAGAATGGAAACTTGATGTAGTCTCTTTCAGATTGACACTCGGAAATGATGAGAAACCACTGCTGCTTTTAGGACTTTGATCAACCTTTTCTAAAGAATCTCCAGCACTAAATGCAGTCTGTATTTTCGGGCTTCTTTCAACTTCTGGAACACTGCCTTTGTAATACATCTTTACATCTTGTTGACCACTTGGACTGTTCATCCTAGCGATCTTTTGTTGTTCCAAATCTTGACCCTCAATCTTCTCAATAAACTGAGAAATTGTCAATCCGTCATATACCCCAGTGTTTTTCAGAATCATCAAGTAAGTTCCCCACTCCTTTTGCGGTAAAGCGTCAGCTAACTTGTCTACCCATTCTTCACGATCTTTTGTTATACTCAGCATCGACATGGATCGCACTAAGTGGCAATACCGTTCAATCAGCTTCTTAGTATCTTCCCCGGGCAAACACGTAAAAAGATCAAATTCTTTCTTGAGCAATGCCTTCTTGCTCTTGATCATATTCTCACTACCCTCAAACTTGACTTTCAGAGCCTCCCAGATTGACTTTGAAGTCTTGTCATGTTGTAGCAACACAAAAATGTCTTCCTTGATAGCCTGCTGAAGTAAACTGATCATCATCTTTTCAGCTCGGTACATATCACGTTCTTTGTCACTAAATTCTGAGAGTTCTTTGATAACTTGTAGATCTGTCCGTGGTAGAACATACTTCTTCAGAATACATTCCCATGACCTTAGATGGTTAGCTTGTACCCAGTTTTCGAACCTATCTTTCCACCCGTAATACTCCTCAATGCTCATTAGCTTCGGGGGTTTCTGAGTAGTTCCCGTTTCGTTTTCCAAATTCATGTTCTGAGCAATGACAGCCGGAGTAGACGGAGTAGCAAACGCGTTGTAGAAATCTTCACTCATGATTTGGAAACTTTTTCACAACACAAACTTTCTTGTTTCAAAAATACTGGTCTCGAATGAGCTGTATCACATAAAAAAAATACCTGACAACAAACAAACAAACAACAATCAGTTTAAAGATTTATCAATTAACAGAATAAGACTGGTACTCGAACTGGTGAATATTTTGTGCGGACTGAAGGTTGACACATTGTGCGGACTGCTATGACCCGGATCAAATTCAAACGACCTTTTCCAATGACCTAGCTAAACCACACGACCTGGAACAAATTTGAATTCAAACAGACTGAATCACCTCTTGTGAACTGGGATCAAATTCAAACGGTGTGAAACAAAGTTCACTTTGTGTGAACTGATCAAATATCAAACCTGTATAAAAATTCAATTCATGTGAACTCAAACTAACTCAAACAATCTTATGAAAGTCAAACACTCTAGTGTTATTTTCAATCAAAGCCCATGGAAACTGACATTGTCACATGCAAATTGATGCTATTCAAATGTTGATTGAACCGAATTGTTGTATAGTGGGTTCACACATGCAACTTATCAACGTCACATTCACATTTAATATCCGACAATCTTTTTAATCCTTTGCATGCAAACTGACATTTATTAAATGCTTATACACATTTCACTATATCACATGCAATCAGATGATTTAATTTGACCTTAAATTCCACTAACATGACAACTGTGAAGTTTACTTCAAACCTGATGCAAACACCCACTAAGCCGACAACTGTTTAAATGACCTCATAAAATACAATTTGACCAAACTAATAATATTATCACATGCAACACTTAGCCGACAACATTGAATCATTTAAATTCCCATTGGACCTCCCAAATTAAACCAATTTTCAATGTTTAGAAGTTATCAAATCACATGCAATCGACATAATCAATTGGATTCAATTGGACCCCTAACCTGCAAAATGTAACTTGATTATTTTTTTCAAGAGAAACTGATCAGAATTTCACGTGACTTGAAACTATTTCAAACGAACTGATGTACACACGAACTACACAACCTCAGACGAACTGTGATTATACAAACGACCTGATCAACTGTTTCAGACGACCTGAACGAATAACAAACGAACTGAATCTCTTAAACGAACTGAAGTTCAAACAAACTGAACTGAAAAGCTTTCAAACGGACTGACGACTTCAGACGAACTGTGATTCAGACGACCTGACAACCTTCATATGAACTGAGATCTGCTGATTTCAAACGAATTCGTATGACTTTCAGACGAACTGGATTCAAAGTCTCAAACGAACTGAACCATTGTTCAAACGATCTGATGTAATTTTCTCAAATATTATCACGTTTTCGGTTAGATTAGAGTCTGATATGTTCAAGGATTGTTCTACTATGAATTCCGAACACAATGATGTATAATTTGTTCAATATCGTCCACTGAATCGTCGTAAATCTGAGTTTGAAGTTCCAGTTCGTGTAAAATGGATCTGATACGAACTGAACGATCGTTTTTTTGCAAAATTTATCAGGTTTTAATTTGTTTTAAGGTCTGAAACTTTCACAGATTGATTAAAACACAGTTACACACGTTATATTTCAAAATCAAGCCATTTCATCCAGAAAATCTCGTTTAATTTTGAAAAAAGTAGAATATGAGTAGAAGTCAGAATTTTTTGATGAAAAACAAGCTGAATCGGTAGAACTCTTCCTCCTGAGCTCTGATACCACTTGTAGGATCGAGATACGACCTATATGAGTCGATCAGAAGTGTTCTAGACCAAAACGAGAGGCGGAAACAGACGTTTCGGTTTCGAATCAGCTTGATTTACACTTGAAAGTAGTTTAACTATCTCTTGTATTGATATGAAAGTTTTACACGGTCTGGAGATACCTCGGCAGAGCTTCGCTACCGGAAATGCAAAAGTTACAAATGAAATGACAACATGACCTATTTATAGGGAGAACAGGTCGTCTGAGCTTCATACGAACTGGACAAACCCCAGTTCGTATGAAGTGACCACTTCGTTTGAACTTTCACTTCGTTTGAACATCCACTTTGTTTGAACATCCACTTCGTTTGAACATTCACTTCGTTTGAACATCCACTTCGTTTGAACATCCACTTTGTTTGAACATCCATGCGAACTTGACATCATTCTTGTTCAGATCCGCAACGAATTCAAGACTCGATATAAGACGAAGTCGACAGACGCATGCACCAACATTTAATTACCAAACTCCATATCCATTCTTTACTCTCAAATTCTTTTCTATTGAATTTTAAAATGGTAAGACCACGTTGGACCGAGCAAGAAGATATCGCTTTGGCCACGAGTTGGGTGGATGTCATCGAGCTAGCAATGCCTCAAGATCCGCGACAGTTTTGGAAAACGGTTATGACTACATTCCATCAACATATGAGTGAAAAACATCGTAATATTAATCAAATATTTGGAAGGTTTACCCTTGTAGGAACCAAGTGTGCAAGATTAGAGAGGTTATTTAACAATGCGTTGAACGACGAGGAGGGTTTAACTGAGAATGAAGCGATTGTCGCGGCTCGTAGCGAGTACCAAAACATCCACAACACTCGGTTTGCTAACGTTGCGGCTTGGAGAATTTTGAGAACAACGTTTTGCCATTTTTATTTAAATTTTGTACATTTCTTTTTAATATTTGAATTTTCGGTTGTGTATGTTTTAGTCATGTCTTTTATTTTAAGTGTGTTTTTTTTTTTAATTTTAAATGTTATGTTATTTTTTTTTTTATAAACTTGGTATTTTTTTATTTGTTTAAATGGTATTTATTTTTAATTTATTTAAATAGTATATAAAAAATAAACAAATGATTAAGTAATGGTTGAGGGGCCTTTATTCCATTGCTTGAGTCCATGGTTTTGAAAACCGGAACGGACCTGCCGGTTCGGTCCACCCTATCGGATCGAATTTAAGTAGGACTGGCTTGTTGGACCGGGGACCGGCAGTCGGACCAGAAAACTAGGTGGGCGGACTGGATTTTATATGGATTGAACCAGATTTTGTTAAATTATTTTTCATTTTTTATCCTATTTATTTTTAAAATATTTGCGGCATAGACCGATTCTTACATCGATCCGATCGGTCCGACCAGTGAATCGTTTATGAGACCGGTTTAACTTACGGGACCGGTCCGACCAGTGAACCGTTTATGAGACCGGTTTAACTTACGGTCCGGCCCTGAAAACATTATTGATAAGAGACAATGGAGCCCATGTCTATGTGATGCAGACACGATACTAATGTGACACAATAAATTTACCCGTATACGCCTAAGAAGTACCATTCATTTTCAAACAAAAATTACTTTTTTTTTGTGAATTTCTCAAAGGCAACACTAAAAATAGCCGAGGAAGCAAACAATTAAAAACAACACCAACCTCATGCAAATGCATGCGAACATATGCTTAATGAGACAAAAACAAAACATGTGCATTCTTGATAACTAATCAGAAGCCTAAAAATAATCAACATGCCTCTAACTTGAACAGTAAACAAGCATCATAAAAACCACTAAAATCAAGTTTAACATTTTTTAGGCAAACACTCACTCAAGACTTAAAGACCCTTCTTAATTTTACCACCCGTAACAACACACAAAAATATGAATTGTGGATATCTGTTCGACCCATCCGTCATCTAATTAATTAAGCCGCTTATACTGGTTGACGAGGTAAGGTACTTGACCCGGCCCAAATGGTTATACGTTACTTATCGCCTTTTATGTTAATGTTTATTATTATTGTGTACTAATCCGCGAAGCCCAGCACGTTGTAGTTTATACTACACTAGGCTGTGGGCTCGTAGAGACAACCACTAACTGGACCTGGCCCATTGATGTTAGGGTTCCCCATATCTCCTATATAAGGAGGTCTCCACCTCCTTATTAGGGCATGAGATATAGGGCAACACACTTTTGTAGCTGGAAATAGGGGATTCTTCCTCTACCAGTCGTCTCTACTTTCCCCACGTTTCTCTCTTCTTGTTTAAAGGTCTAGGATGAAGTGGAGAAGAAGAGGTGTGGCCATGTCCGTATTCATCATCGTAGAAGCACCGACCCGCACGGGTTCACTCTTTTACATTGACTCCCACCGTGGGGCCCGAACCCACAATTATAAAAACATTATGGGGAACATGAATAATGCTCTAAGCACCCTTCCGAGGTCACCGAGCATAGCAAGCACTTCTGCAGGGGTGCATTGTATATCATTCTTTCCGACTACAATAATGATTGCCATAACCAGATCATCAATAACAACGACTGGTACAACCCCCAGCGGTTCTACATTCGCCTAAGGCGACATAACACCCGCATATGCGTCGACGACCACCGATGGCTGCACATTACGACAACGGAGATCCAGGTGACACGGACGCGTGGTAGGGATCGTCGTCACATTAACATCAACTCTTTCAATAGGTTGAACGGCGTTAGCGCACCATATGCTAACCGACAAAAGTCACATCAAAGGGTGAATATTTTACAGTGGCCCCCATGACTATGGGCGCACCGCTAAAGCAGGGCCATACCTGAAAAAAATCATCCAAAGGCGAGGCACTTAACTACCTAAACTTAGCCTGTTCCAAGGCTCATGCACGGGACCTAACCGCATATGCGTAACCTTAACAAGCTCGTGGTAATGCAAATGATGGTTGTCTATAACCAATCAGTATGCGCCAGGTTTGCCCAACCAATTTCCATGATGAACAATCGTGTACAATTCGTTGATCCATTATCTCCACTTGTAGGTAACGACAACCACAACAAAGGTGGCCAGCCACTTTCTCACGCCCGGACGTCATGTAAGCCTAAAATTAGTGATCTTCACTCCCGAGCTCCTAATAAGTCCATTGCTACTCCCAGCACTTGCACGCAGGAGCAAAACTAGACTTGGGAGACATGACGAGGTAAGGTACTTGACCCGGCCCAAATGGTTACACGTTACTTATTTCCTTTTATGTTAATGTTTATTATTATTGTGTACTAATCCGTGAAGGAGAGCGCGTTGTAGTTTATACTACACTAGGCTGTGGGCTCGTAGAGACAACCCCTAACTGGGCCTGGCCCGTTGAGGTTAGGGTTTCCCATATCTCCTATATAAGGAGATCCCCACCTCCTTATTAGGGCACGAGTGTAACGCCCTGCTTATTTGTACTCTCCATTTATAGCAAGTCTTGTTCGTATTTCTATTTTTGGAAGTCTTGTGATCATGTAATCGTCCTTTCTTTGTAATCGTTGTAAAATCCGAGACTTGGATCATAAATAAAACTCGTATTTTGTTAAATTCATGTTGTACATACTTTATACATGCTCATACATTCGACTTCGTGAAATAATTGATGCTTATTCGTAATTCTTGGGAACTATGTGCTAAAACTGCAAATATGTGAAACTTATGCATAAAACGTGTTTGGATCATAAACGAGACTTAAATACGACATTCATACGCTTAATTATACTTTGTTTATGTTCCTCATACTTAAATTTATCTTAAACTATGCTTTTATGGCGAAAATAGCCCCTAAAACACCTAAAAAGCCCTAAATTGCAAAGTTGAGGGGCCAAAGTGTAATAAAATGAAACTTCTCCCTCCCCCCTTGTTTCCAGCCGCGTAGACTTAGCCCTGGGGCTACACTGGCCGCGAGAAACCTCCCAGATCAGACTCCTCATTTCACTTCGCGAATTTGAGCGGGATTTGAGTTGTTTTGAGTTTAAACCGGGCTTTGGGCATTAATTACACAACTAACCCAACCCTAATTCATTCCCTATATAAACCCAAGCTTCCCCAAGCCATTTTCACTTTAACAAACACTCTCACAACTCTCTCAATCACTCAAAATCGTAGCTGCAAGTCAGAATTCGGACAGAAGCATCAAGCTCCACTAAAGTGAGCATAACTTCTTCATTACTTATCCTTTTTGGCTCATTCTTTTTCCAGAACACTTGGATCGACCTTAGCTTCGATTCCATGGATATTTCATAGTGAATAAGTCCCTGTAACTCCGGAAAATAGGCTCCAAAGTTCACTATTCATTTTGTTTTGAATCAAACTTTGTTTATACTTGTTCAAACTTGAGTCTAACTCACTCAAACCCACATCCTTATGCTTATAACCACTTCTATGGTTAGTTAAGCTTAAAAACGGGGCTGAGACATTCGAAATCAGAGGTTAAACCTCACATATATTCTATTTTGTTTAGGGTTTTTAACCCACAAGTGTGTTCAAGCTTCAAGCTTGATGAAGGTGTGATTATGGACTAACTTGGGTTGTCCAACATAGAATCCCCACATTACTTGATGATTTCTCATAGTGTAGTTGTTTATTATTCTTGTATTAATATTAGTTCATGACCCTCCTTGTATGTTTTTACATCAAGTGTAGTGGTGAACCATAAGAGGTACCTAAATGGAAGCTTGATCTTCCTACCTCCTACATGATTTCCATGATACTTAGAGGTACCTAAATGAAGATCTTAATCTTCTACCTCATGCTTGAAATATTGGACCTAAAAATATATATAAACACATAATCAAAATAATCGAATCTAAGATGATGAACTAGTGTTCATATGTCATAGTACTAGATTATATCATCCTATGGTATGATAACTTGTCACGATTCTAACGGAACCTTGTTCCATGAAAACATATCAACTCCTTGGAGTTTCATAGTGTCAAGAACAAGTATCATATGTACTAGGTGATTATTTTCACATGTTATTTTCATATGTTTATGTTTGTGATGTTTAAATTCCGAATCCTTAAATCTTCCGAATTCCCCAATCTCATACACTTTGTTTCTTCGCGTAGAAGGACTTGGTGTTCCAACCTCCTAATCAACAACAACTCACTCGCGGATTCAAGTAGAAGACTTGCAAAACATTGAGTATACTCGCAACCCCCTTTTTTTTATGTTTACCACTTTTGGGGTGTAACATGTTTAGCTATTAAACTAGACTTAAACTTATTCTTTATGCAATGCACGAAAACAATCCTTATATATGAATACTATGTTGTTATACTTGGTGATTATACGTGGACCATACTTATGTGATATGTTTTAGTCATTAGCTTTCACGAGCCTCTATTTGACATGTATAGCGCTATAGGAGTAGCGCACCGCCCGTAGACTAGTGGTCATGTTGAATGATATCATTTTGCGTAAACAGAGGGTTGACTAGAAATATTGCATGCCATGTTATGTTGATCTTGTATAAACTAAGTTGCCATGTGGATTCGTTTTAAACTTTTATACTTATACTTATTCTTAAACTTGTATACTCGGCTTTGCTTTTGCATTGAATTGTATTTTAAACATGTTACAGGTTGAGGATTGATGATGCTATGAAAATGGACTAGCAAAGATGCCTAGATACTCACTTAGACGTTTAGGTTTGAAGTGTTGTATCAATTTTGTTATTGTCATGTTTGAACAATGTTGTTATTTGAGTTTCTTTGTAATATTTGACAATTTTGCTATGAAATGAAATCGGTTGAATTAAATATTGTCACAAATAGTGTTATGAAGTCTCTTACAATCTCGAACTAGTCCCACTCCGATGATTCCGCCATTGGTTGGGGTGTGACAGATTGGTATCAGAGCCATAACTATAGGGAATTAGGTAGAATTTCCATGTTCGACCTAGTCTATAGTAGGAACCATATTTTTTACCATTCTTGTTTCATGCTTAAAATGACATGCTTCCTTCTTTGCTCCCTTCTCTTCTTTTGGTCTTAATACTTACATTATGTCTTTCCTAAGACAATTTACACAATACACTAAAAGACTTGAAGACACTCTTTATACAAAAGAGAGGAGTTTACCAAAAAAGGCGTGAAACCCACAATTTGGTGAACGACTCTCATTCCGCTTATTCTTATTTTTGCACGAAATTTCGCCATTTAGCTAGGAGTGAAATCCACATCTAAATGGTAAATTTCCAATTCAAACTCTAGTGGACCCTCGTCATAATGTCAAAATTATATTCTGACCCGACGAGTACCAACCACATTAGGGTACGAAATCGTCAAGTTAGGGGTGAAACCCGCACCTTGTCGATTGAGTCCCATTCCTCGATTTTCGATCTCGCCAAAGTTTCGATTGTTTCAATCGATTAGAGACGTGTAGTAACTGGAAGGGTAAGATACCGTTAATCGCTTCTCGACGAGAGTATCTTACTTATAGGCCAAAGCACGTTCTCTAATTTGAAAGGACTTTCGATTCACTTTGGAATAGTCGACGTTTCTCTACCCGAAACAATCCTATGTTTTATGAGCCTCTCTTTGATGTGATTCAATTTATATGTGATTTTATAATTGTTAACTCGTTCGTTTCAAAACCGTTACCCAATTCGCACGTCTCGCGCAATAAAAAACAATAATAATTCTCGTGAACAAACTAAATTTATACTCTTTTCACGCATTCATACGTGTTTATACTTGTTGAATACTTGTTGAAATCATGCTAACTATGTGAACCATACGTGTTACATCATGTTTACATGTTTAAAACTTGCAAACTTATTTTGAATTTATGATCAAGTCTCATCCTTTTCATTCTCTTTCGATTCCTTAGATGTCTTCCAACGATGCTTCCAAGAAAACCAAGTCAAAGAAGGGTTCGACCTCCAACGCCAAATCCAACTCCATGTCACAAAGGGATTGCATGAAATTCATGGCCAAGCAAATGGCTAAGGTCATACCTGACATTGTTAGTAAGATTCAGCCAAACACCGATTCATCGCATGGCTCTGTTGATTCGAAGGCCGAAAAACCTAAGCCAACATTCCAATTCAAGCAATTTATGGCTTGTAAACCTTTGGAGTTTACAGGCGAAGATGGCGCTACCGCCATGATGAATTGGTTTGACGCAGTTGAGCTTACTTTCTTGTAAAGTGGTTGCCCTGATGAGCTACGAACTTTGAATGCAACTGGAGTTTTCCGCTCGAGGGCACTCGAGTGGTGGACCACCGAACGCAACAAGAGGGGAAATGACGTTGCACATGCCATGCCTTGGGACGAGCTTAAGCAGCTTATGAAAGACCACTTTTGTCCTCCTCACGAGCTCCAAAAGTTGGAGAACGAATTTTGGAACCTAACGCAAAAGGGAAGCGACATGTATGGTCTGATTACGCGCTTCAAACAGCTTAGTGTCCTTTGCCCTGGACAAGTCGATTCCGTCCCCAAAACCATAGCCAAGTTCATTCGTTGTGTTGCACCTTCCGTGACCAATCATCTTACCTCTGCTAACCCTAAAACCATAGAGGAAGCCTATACCATAGCCACTGAACTTAACAACAACTGCGTTCTTCATGGAACCTATGACAAGGTTTCGATGAAGAGTGCGCATCAAGCTGTCACTGATACCACCAATACTACCACCGTTGTTGAACCTTCATCCTCCCAATCCAAGAAGAACAAAGGCAAGAAGCGGAAGGCTTCAAGTCAAAATTGTGCGGTCGTCACTCCGCCACCTTACAAGCTTTAGCTGCCGTTGCACCCGCAAACACCGAAACACCAAGACAAGGCTATGTTGGATCTCATCCCAAATGTACTACCTGTTTGTTTCATCATCCTACCAACGTACCCTGCCGCAAATGCGCCAACTGTCAGAGGTATGGTCATTTTGCTAACCGATTTCGAAACTTCCATCAAGCCCAAAACAACCAGAATCAAGCTCTTGTTGCAAACCCTGCTCCCAACCAGGCTCAACCTCAAGCTGCTCCTGTGCGAGCATGCTTCAAGTGTGGCGATCTTAATCATCTCGCCAATGTTTGTCCCCAGCGTTATCAGCCTCAACAACAGCAGCAGTAGCAACCGCCACAACAGCAGCAACAGGCTCAACAACCTGCTAGAGGCCGAGCTTTTGTCATCATTGCCGCTCAGTCTCAAAACGCCAACGATGTCATTACTGGTAAGTTTCTTGTGAACCATGTGTATGCTTCTTGTCTGTTTGATACTGGCGCCAATAAAAGTTTTGTGTCACTAGAATTTGAACAATTGCTTAAGTGGAAACGCTCTAAGTTGCCAAAATCTTTCGCTGTCGAAGTCGCTAATGGTAAATCCGTCACTGTCGATTCCGTTCTTTCCAATTGTTCCTTGATTCTTAACGATCATACGTTTTCAATCGACCTTATACCTATGCAAATGGGTAGCTTTGACATCATAGTAGGCATGGACTGGCTTAGGCGAGTTCGTGCTGAAGTTGTTTGTTCTGAAATGTTTATCCGTCTTCCTCTTCCAAACGGTGATTCTCTACACGTATATGGTGAGAAACCTTCTCAAGGTCTCAAGCTTATGTCGTGTATCCAAGCAAACAAATGCTTATGCAAGGGTACCTTCGCCTTTCTCGCCCATAAGTGACGTTCCCGTTGTACGTGATTTTCCCGATGTGTTTCCCGACGATCTTCCTGGTCCGCCTCCTGCTCGTTCTGTCGACTTTCACATTGATTTAGTGCCTGGTGCAACGCCTGTCGCTAAGTCTCCTTAACGCTTAGCACCCTCTGAGATGCAAGAGCTCTCGAGTTAACTTCAAGAGCTTCTTGATAAAGGCTTTATACGCCCTAGTACTTCTCCTTGGGGCGCTCCTGTTTTGTTCGTTAAAAAGAAAGATGGGTCATTCCGTATGGGTATTGACTATCGTGAGCTCAACAAGCTTACTGCCAAGAACCGATACCCTCTTCCGCGCATCGATGATCTCTTCGATCAATTGCAAGGCGCGACCCGCTTTTCAAAGATCGATCTTCGCTCTGGGTATCATCAACTTTGAGTCCTCGAGGAAGATATACCTAAAACCGCCTTTCGTACACGTTATGGTCATTACGAGTTCGTGGTCATGCCCTTTGGTTTGAGCAACGCACCTGCTGTTTTCATGGATTTGATGAACCGCGTGTTCAAAGTGTACTTGGACCGTTTCGTGATCGTTTTCATCGGCGATATTCTTATCTATTCCAAGACACAAGAAGAGCAGGAGCGACACTTGTGTCTTATCCTTGAACTTCTTCGTACTGAACGTCTATACGCCAAATTCTCCAAGTGTGAATTTTGGTTAAAAGAGGTTCAATTCCTTGGTCATACTGTCAACGAACTTGGTATTCACGTTGACCCCGCTAAAATCGAAGCTGTGAAGAACTGGATCGCACCTAAATATCCGTCTGAAATTCGTTCGTTTCTTGGTCTTGCTGGTTATTATCGTTGTTTTATCTCTAACTTCTCGAAGATCACTGTTCCTTTGACTTCTTTGACTCAAAAAGAGAAACCTTTTGTTTGGGTTCCCGAACAAGAGGAATCTTTTCAAACGCTCAAGGAGATGCTTTGTAATGCTCCTATCCCCACGCTTCCTGATGGTAAGGACGACTTCGTCGTATATTGCGATGCTTCACACCTTAGTCTTGGTTGTGTGCTTATGCAACGAGACAAGGTCATCTCTTATGCGTCGAGGCAACTCAAAATACATGAGAAAAACTATACTACTCATGACCTTGAACTTGGCGCAGTTGTTTTTGCATTGAAGATTTGGCGACACTACCTTTTTGGTACTAAGTGTGTGGTCTTCACCGACCATAGGAGCCTTCAACATATCTTCGACCAAAAGGAACTGAACATGCGTCAACGTCGTTGGGTGGAACTGTTAAACTACTACGACTGCGAAATCAAATACCATCCAGGTAAAGCGAATGTAGTAGCCGACGCGCTTAGTCGTAAAACTCATGTAAAGAGTGTCCGTTGTCTCCAACTCGTTAACGATCTTCAGAACCGTATTCGTGAAGCCCAATATGCCTCTATTAACGAAGGTAGTCTCTCTGTTGAAATACGAGGTGCTAAGGAACATGAACTCGTGTCTAAATCCTATGGTATTCTATACTATCTCAATCGTATCTGGATCCCTACTCGTGAAAACCTTCGAGACTTTCTGATGAAGGAGGCACACAAATCGAAGTATTCCGTTCATCCTGGCGCTGACAAGATGTACCATGATATGCGTACGTCATACTGGTGGCCTGGGATGAAGAGGGATATTGCCTCCTACGTTGCAAAATGTCTCAGTTGTTCGAAGGTAAAAGCTGAACATCAACCTCCATCTGGCTTAATCGAACAACTAGAGATTCCTGTCTGGAAATGGGAGAGCATTGCCATGGACTTTATCACTAAACTTCCTCATACTTCTTCTGGTCATGATAACATTTGGGTGATCATTGATCGATTGACCAAATCAGCTCATTTTCTTCCCATTCGTGAAGATTTCAAAGTCGAGAAATTGGCGAGAATTTATATGTGATTTTATAATTGTTAACTCATTCGTTTCAAAACCGTTACCCAATTCGCACGTCTCGCGCAATAAAAAACAATAATAATTCTCGTGAACAAACTAAATTTATACTCTTTTCACGCATTCATACGTGTTTATACTTGTTGAATACTTGTTGAAATCATGCTAACTATGTGAACCATACGTGTTACATCATGTTTACATGTTTAAAACTTGCAAACTTGTTTTGAATTTATGATCAAGTCTCATCCTTTTCATTCTCTTTCGATTCCTTAGATGTCTTCCAACGATGCTTCCAAGAAAACCAAGTCAAAGAAGGGTTCGACCTCCAACGCCAAATCCAACTCCATGTCACAAAGGGATTGCATGAAATTCATGGCCAAGCAAATGGCTAAGGTCATACCTGACATTGTTAGTAAGATTCAGCCAAACACCGATTCACCGCATGGTTCTGTTGATTCGAAGGCCGAAAAACCTAAGCCAACATTCCAATTCAAGCAATTTATGGCTTGTAAACCTTTGGAGTTTACAGGCGAAGATGGCGTTACCGCCATGATGAATTGGTTTGACGCAGTTGAGCTTACTTTCTTGCAAAGTGGTTGCCCTGATGAGCTACGAACTTTGAATGCAACTGGAGTTTTCCGCTCGAGGGCACTCGAGTGGTGGACCACCGAACGCAACAAGAGGGGAAATGACGTTGCACATGCCATGCCTTGGGACGAGCTTAAGCAGCTTATGAAAGACCACTTTTGTCCTCCTCACGAGCTCCAAAAGTTGGAGAACGAATTTTGGAACCTAACGCAAAAGGGAAGCGACATGTATGGTCTGATTACGCGCTTCAAACAGCTTAGTGTCCTTTGCCCTGGACAAGTCGATTCCGTCCCCAAAACCATAGCCAAGTTCATTCGTTGTGTTGCACCTTCCGTGACCAATCATCTTGTCTCTGCTAACCCTAAAACCATAGAGGAAGCCTATACCATAGCCACCGAACTTAACAACAACTGCGTTCTTCATGGAACCTATGACAAGGTTTCGACGAAGAGTGCGCATCAAGCTGTCACTGATACCACCAATACTACCACCGTTGTTGAACCTTCATCCTCCCAATCCAAGAAGAACAAAGGCAAGAAGCGGAAGGCTTCAAGCCAAAATTGTGCGGTCGTCACTCCGCCACCTTACAAGCTTTAGCTGCCGTTGCACCCGCAAACACCGAAACACCAAGACAAGGCTATGTTTGATCTCATCCCAAATGTACTACCTGTTTGTTTCATCATCCTACCAACGTACCCTGCCGCAAATGCGCCAACTGTCAGAGGTATGGTCATTTTGCTAACCGATTTCGAAACTTCCCTGAAGCCCAAAACAACCAGAATCAAGCTCTTGTTGCAAACCATGCTCCCAACCAGGCTCAACCTCAAGCTGCTCCTGTGCGAGCATGCTTCAAGTGTGGCGATCTTAATCATCTCGCCAATGTTTGTCCCCAGCGTTATCAGCCTCAACAACAGCAGCAGTAGCAACCGCCACAACAGCAGCAACAGGCTCAACAACCTGCTAGAGGCCGAGCTTTTGTCATCATTGCCGCTCAGTCTCAAAACGCCAACGATGTCATTACTGGTAAGTTTCTTGTGAACCATGTGTATGCTTCTTGTCTGTTTGATACTGGCGCCAATAAAAGTTTTGTGTCACTAGAATTTGAACAATTGCTTAAGTGGAAACGCTCTAAGTTGCCAAAATCTTTCGCTGTCGAAGTCGCTAATGGTAAATCCGTCACTGTCGATTCCGTTCTTTCCAATTGTTCCTTGATTCTTAACGATCATACGTTTTCAATCGACCTTATACCTATGCAAATGGGTAGCTTTGACATCATAGTAGGCATGGACTGGCTTAGGCGAGTTCGTGCTGAAGTTGTTTGTTCTGAAATGTTTATCCGTCTTCCTCTTCCAAACGGTGATTCTCTACACGTATATGGTGAGAAACCTTCTCAAGGTCTCAAGCTTATGTCGTGTATCCAAGCAAACAAATGCTTATGCAAGGGTACCTTCGCCTTTCTCGCCCATAAGTGACGTTCCCGTTGTACGTGATTTTCCCGATGTGTTTCCCGACGATCTTCCTGGTCCGCCTCCTGCTCGTTCTGTCGACTTTCACATTGATTTAGTGCCTGGTGCAACGCCTGTCGCTAAGTCTCCTTAACGCTTAGCACCCTCTGAGATGCAAGAGCTCTCGAGTTAACTTCAAGAGCTTCTTGATAAAGGCTTTATACGCCCTAGTACTTCTCCTTGGGGCGCTCCTGTTTTGTTCGTTAAAAAGAAAGATGGGTCATTCCGTATGGGTATTGACTATCGTGAGCTCAACAAGCTTACTGCCAAGAACCGATACCCTCTTCCGCGCATCGATGATCTCTTCGATCAATTGCAAGGCGCGACCCGCTTTTCAAAGATCGATCTTCGCTCTGGGTATCATCAACTTTGAGTCCTCGAGGAAGATATACCTAAAACCGCCTTTCGTACACGTTATGGTCATTACGAGTTCGTGGTCATGCCCTTTGGTTTGAGCAACGCACCTGCTGTTTTCATGGATTTGATGAACCGCGTGTTCAAAGTGTACTTGGACCGTTTCGTGATCGTTTTCATCGGCGATATTCTTATCTATTCCAAGACACAAGAAGAGCAGGAGCGACACTTGTGTCTTATCCTTGAACTTCTTCGTACTGAACGTCTATACGCCAAATTCTCCAAGTGTGAATTTTGGTTAAAAGAGGTTCAATTCCTTGGTCATACTGTCAACGAACTTGGTATTCACGTTGACCCCGCTAAAATCGAAGCTGTGAAGAACTGGATCGCACCTAAATATCCGTCTGAAATTCGTTCGTTTCTTGGTCTTGCTGGTTATTATCGTTGTTTTATCTCTAACTTCTCGAAGATCACTGTTCCTTTGACTTCTTTGACTCAAAAAGAGAAACCTTTTGTTTGGGTTCCCGAACAAGAGGAATCTTTTCAAACGCTCAAGGAGATGCTTTGTAATGCTCCTATCCCCACGCTTCCTGATGGTAAGGACGACTTCGTCGTATATTGCGATGCTTCACACCTTAGTCTTGGTTGTGTGCTTATGCAACGAGACAAGGTCATCTCTTATGCGTCGAGGCAACTCAAAATACATGAGAAAAACTATACTACTCATGACCTTGAACTTGGCGCAGTTGTTTTTGCATTGAAGATTTGGCGACACTACCTTTTTGGTACTAAGTGTGTGGTCTTCACCAACCATAGGAGCCTTCAACATATCTTCGACCAAAAGGAACTGAACATGCGTCAACGTCGTTGGGTGGAAATGTTAAACTACTACGACTGCGAAATCAAATACCATCCAGGTAAAGCGAATGTAGTAGCCGACGCGCTTAGTCATAAAACTCATGTGAAGAGTGTCCGTTGTCTCCAACTCGTTAACGATCTTCAGAACCGCATTCGTGAAGCCCAATATGCCTCTATTAACGAAGGTAGTCTCTCTGTTGAAATACGAGGCGCTAAGGAACATGAACTCGTGTCTAAATCCGATGGTATTCTATACTATCTCACTCGTATCTAGATCCCTAATCGTGAAAACCTTCGAGACTTTCTGATGAAGGAGGCACACAAATCGAAGTATTCCGTTCATCCTGGCGCTGACAAGATGTACCATGATATGCGTACGTCATACTGGTGGCCTGGGATGAAGAGGGATATTGCCTCCAACGTTGCAAAATGTCTCAGTTGTTCGAAGGTAAAAGCTGAACATCAACCTCCCTCTGGCTTAATCGAACAACCAGAGATTCTTGTCTGGAAATGGGAGAGCATTGCCATGGACTTTATCACTAAACTTCCTCGTACTTCTTCTGGTCATGATAACATTTGGGTGATCGTTGATCGATTAACCAAATCAGCTCATTTTCTTCCCATTCGTGAAGATTTCAAAGTAGAGAAATTGGCTAGAATCTACACTGATGAGATCATCTGTCGTCATGGTATCCCCATTGACATCATTTCCGATCGCGATGCTCGTTTTACGTCTCGTCTTTGGCAAAATTTTCAATCTGCTATGGGTACTGTTCTTAACCTTAGCACCGCTTTCCATCCTCAGTCGGACGGTCAAACCGAGCGTACTATCTAAACTTTAGAGGATATGCTTCGTTCTTGCGTAATAGATTTTGGTGGCAACTGGGATTCACACTTGCCTTTGATCGAATTCTCGTACAACAACAGTTATCATCCGAGTATTCAAATGGCACCTTTCGAAAGATTGTATTGTCGCAAGTGCCGTTCGCCTATTTGTTGGCACGAGATTGGTGAATCTCAATTCACTGGTCTTGAGCTTATACAAGAAGCAACGGACAATATTTTACAGGTTCGAGACAATTTACTGAAAGCCAGGTGTCACACCCCGATATTTCCACGTATTACCGGTGGGCCCGGTGGAGAGTAACGTGACGTAGTTGATATCATCATAGTTAAATAATCACAGTTTAATGCACAGCGGAAGACTAAAAGTAATAATACAAACCGAATTTGAAAGTATAATAAAATATTATACAAACGGTCGATAATGGATCCACAGGCGGATCTTAAAACAGAAATATAAACATTGTTCGACAGAGTTTAGACGTTCAGAACTTGCAAGATTCCTTATTAACGCCCCGAGCTCCCAGCCAATTACGTACAGTACCTGTCACTTAATCATTTTGGAAAATACGTCAGTTTACACTGGTAAATACAATTAACCGACTCTTTTGAAAAGTGTTTATGAAAATTGATTTGAATGCACAAGGCACAAATATTTTTAACTTGGGACAATTATATTAATAATAGTTTTGTATCAGATTTACATGTTTGTCCAACATTTAGGGCCGGTATAAAATCCGAACAAGATTAATCGACACACCACAAATATAAACTCACAAGAAGTTTCCTCACGAGTGAGTATATCTTTTACATACGCAACAGACAGGTGTATGCCTACACCCCGTGCTTAAGTCGTGGCCATTCACGCTTTTTGAATGAGCCAAGGATATCCCGGACACGGTCGTTAACCCCCAATGTTATTTGTTATCAAGCAATACTTATTAAAACAGGATTATACAATTTAATCATATTCGATTAGAACCAAGCAGTAATAATTTACCATATCCCAAGCCCGTATAAGGGAAAATAAGTTAAAAGTATTTACCTGAGCTAAAAGTAATTTATTCTCAGCCGTATAATCTAATTAGCAAGTGAAAGTACTTCTACCGGGGATCTCAATCTGGAACGAAGGTTTTATTAACCTATTAGATTCCTAACGGGTCTTTATTAAGTTGTAACTTAGACCGGTTAGTTTTTAAAGAAAGGTTTACGGTTCAAAACGCAAGATTAAGCGAAGACCGGATTAGAATGTGATTTAGACCCAACAAGTATAAAGGCTTGTATAAAAAGGGTAAACTAAATACATTCTGGATTTTGAAGTAAAAATGATAAGGTTTGACCCGTTTCGGTTAATTTATGCAAACTAGTTACATAAACCGTACCGAACGCGTATATACATAACGGGTAACCAAATGAGTCATGAACAAGTTCCACAAGTTAATATGCTTTAAATATGATTTTATATTAGTAGGATAACTTCCATTATGCCCAAAACGAGTTTAAAACCAATTTAAGCCCCGTAAGGGTATTTTGGTCATTTTAAAGTTTATAAAAAGGTTAGATAGCAAACTGAGGTTCTGGTCTAAGATAATCAGTAAAAATATTTATTTTAACAAATTATATCAGTAAGGTATCATACATATGTGAATTTTATCATATATGGCCAAACTATGCACCGTAGGGGCATTTTGATCATTTCACATATGCTTTAAAAGTCAAATTTGGAAATCTGAGTTCAAGACTTATACTTACTGTTAAAGTATAAAAATTTATTTATAACATCATTAGGTAACAAGTCTTAGGTGCTAAATATGGTTTTAAACCATACTATGCGCCTAAATCGCATAAAAGTCGGTATTTGACGATATTCGGGTTATTTAAGGAATTCTGAGATTTTTATCAGTCTTAACTGCACAAAATATTTTATTTAATATATAAAATCTGAGGAAAAAGGTTTGACATGTAAAGGGTGTGTAAAACTCATTTTATTAGTGAAAAGGGCGTTATCGTCAATTACCGAGTCCATGCAAGAACTCCATGCTTTGATCAGTTTAAAATTCAACAAAAATTTCCAAAAATCTCTAAATATTATATCTTAACAGTAGGTGGAAATTTTGGTGCCAAAAATTGGGTTTAAATATGATTTACGCCAAAAATGCTATTTAATCAACAAAAAGCTTTCGTTTTACGATAT
Source organism: Helianthus tuberosus (assembly GCA_030545235.1). Lineage (NCBI taxonomy): Eukaryota > Viridiplantae > Streptophyta > Magnoliopsida > Asterales > Asteraceae > Helianthus > Helianthus tuberosus. The sequence continues at coordinate 4,855,237 of CM060431.1, read as the reverse complement.
TGTGCATAACTCTTATTTTAGACCAGAAATGGATTTCAAATTCTTAGGACATACTAATAACTTAGTAATAAAGGTTTTTGTCCTCTCATATTTTCAAAAATCCCGTTTTAATGATAAAAGGGCATAATGGTCAATTTTAAGCAAATAACGGAACATGCATGAAATCTATGATTTCTAAGGAACCATGTAGTATAACTTCAGAGAGTTATACTAACATATAATATGGTCCCAAAGGAACCCTAAGGCATAACTAAACATAAGCTAAATCGGTTCAGAACTGAAAGTCAAAGCAAAAGTCTACTTTTGCGACTTTCGGTTGCGAACCGAGCCTAAAACTCAGAGTTGTCGGGTTGAACATGCCTAAACATGTTCTTATATTATTTAACAAGTTATTTAAGTGATAAAATGTATTTTATAGCTTCAACATTATTAGTTATGATTTATTTTGCAAAAGTTGACTTGTTTGACTTTTCTGTTAAGTAGTTTGACCCGAAAATTGACTGAGATAATGTGATAATTAGAAGGTGTCGTTTTAAGGGTTTAACACCTACATAATTACCAACACATAGCCATTTTCAATTCGAATAATGGATGGACCGTTAGTGATTAATCACAAAGTCAAAGCATCATTACGATAACTTTGACTTTCGGTCCTTAAACTAATAAAACCTTAACTACGGAAACTAAGAACGCTTACAAGGGTCCTTAGCAAGAAGATTTATGTCACGACCCCCGACCCACCCTGAACGGAATCGGGAGCCGCGAACAGCCAAGTGGTACCGGTGATTATTTTGAAAAAATATTGCAGCGGAAATTTCATCAGGACCGTGAGTTAGGAAAAATATCAGAGTTTAGAAAACACCGGATTTTATTTATTAAATAGATGGGATAAACCCATGTTTTACAAAGGTAGCTTTAATAAAGATAAATTTTATTACATAAAACAATATTTCTTAATTTGATTTAATTAATAAAATAAGCGCCTTTCAGTGCCGTATCCATCTCTTACTCCAATCTACCGTAATTACCTGAAACGCGTTTTAAAAAGGTTTTGTCACCAGGAAATACTGGTGAGTTCATTCATTTTACTAAAATGACACGTTTGTTATAATTTACAGTATTAAGAGAGATTACAATGTTTCCAGATATCAACCAACTACCCACAGTATTTGTCACTCGACCGGATCTGTGACTATGGTCATATCACCCATTGGCCACCCGTTTGTCCAATGGTGAAGATTATCAAGTAATGTATACAAAACCCCACATACCGGCTGTAATTTGGTGATTACATAAACTTAATCACTGTAATTATAACTTTGAAAATATTTAAGAATTTATAAAGTATTTTGATAAAAAGAGAATGACTCACATTATAAGCATGCAGATTTATACGGGCAGAGCTTAGCCTATTGATTAGTCTTGTAACCTAGTGTACACGAACTAGGTAAATAACTAATACAGCATTTACGATAACTCATGAGATTAAAACCCTCACGACAAATGACAAAGTGTAATCACTTAAACATCCATCGGATTCACAACGAAATGACAGAGTATACCCCGAGTTCGGGTGGTACTCAAACATCCTGTCGGAATCACGACTAATGACAAAGGATAGCACTTAAACATCCGGTCGGATAGTTTCAATTGATCGGACATTGAATCGTAGCAGCGATTGAGTTAATACCTTGTATCGTAGTAGCACCTCACTAATTTTGAAAGTGAATTTCAGACATAATTATGAAGGATTTGAAAGTTTCGTCGACACAGAATGAAAGCTCCTGAGCTAGGCTATTTATAGGTGAAATTCAGGCCTGTCGCGGCCCGCGTGAACTTCCGGCCAACCTTTACGCGGCCCGCGTGGGAGTGTGGATAAGATCGGAGGTTGCTGAGTCACTGGTGATCGCGACACGTGTGATGATACGTGGATCCGGATGCTTATCCGGTCAAACTGAAGGTTGACGCGGCCCGCGTGACCTTCCACCTATTCTTTACGCGGCCCGCGAGAGGGTGTAAAATATGATTTACTTGATTTTTGATATGGATTGGGGTTCCAGGGGTCCGGGTTTTTACTAACGGATCAATTTGGGACATTTTTTAATATAATTATATCATAAAGAAAAAGGGAATAAAATAGTAAGAAAAGAGAATGGACCCACTTTGTAAATTTAGGGTTCAACTAGAAAGTCCCTGGTAAAATATTGGGTATAACTTCTGAGCTATTTAAAAATATATAATGCATTCGTTTTAAGTATAGTACCCCTAATTCAACCTTGTCCCGATGTCCCGAGACCGAATCCCAACAACTTAGTCGGGCAGAGCCCTGACATACGTTATGAGGCTCAGATCAATCGGAAAGGGTAGCGGTGATCGGGAGTTAAAACACTTGAAACGGGGCATCACTTTATTATTATTATTATTATTATGGGTTAAATAATAATAAATAATATAACTATAGAATTGAGAAAGGAGCGGCGAGACTGACAATAAAGAAAAAGAAGGTTGAATGATTGATTGCTGGAGGTAGGTGATCTATTTATAGGATTCCAAGATGTTTGGTGATGTTACACGTACACAGCATGCACCACTTCAAATTTCAATTTGTAGAAGTATTCTTTTTTGCCCATTTGGTGGTGGGATAAAACTTTGGGACCAATAGGTCCTGGGTTCGATTCCCACAAGGGGGGTTTTCCCATATTTATTGGGTTTCCTCCTGAATTGGTGTATAGGCATTATGCCTAGTGGAGATGGATATGATCGGGTGGTTCCACGGGTGGCACGATGATACTCCAGTGGTCCGTCAGTGATCCAAATTTGCCGTTCAAAAAAAAAAAAAAAAAAAAAAAGTATTCTTTTCAAATGACACGTATACCATCCTATACAACACCTTTCATTTAATATTTGAATTTAGGATTATTTTACTTCTTCTTTGTTTTTCGTTGAGAGCCAACTACATTTATATTTATGAGTTAATATTATTTTTATTATTTTATATATTATAATTAATTTAACTGCTTTACTTATTGGCGCTTATAACTTCTAAAATATAACGTTTTATAAAATAATGAATATGTTATTAGAACGAGAATATTTGTGTCTACATTTTGAACCAAGTTTCATTAAAAATAGAGTAGGTTCCAAATACAATGTATTTTTATAATTTAATTATTATACGGTTCCTAGGCTCGTCTAGGTACTTCATATTTCTAATAGTCAACTTACCCGTAATATACCCGTCTAATTATATGAGTTTTTATATACTTTTATTTTATTTAGAAAGGTCACCCATATTCGGGCCAATTAATTAGTATAATATTTCAACCAACTATATAAAATAGTTTATAAAACTATTTGGGTCGAATAATTTATATTAAAAATAAACTAGTTATTAGTTACTAGTGGTTAATAAATTTAACCAAACCTATAATTCTTATATAAAAATAGGAATGTTACAATTTAGACTAAGAGAGCTTTCTTCCAAGGTAGGATGCCCAGAGAATGGGTTTGAAAGCCCAAAGCTTGAGAGTATAAGAAAATTTTGAAGTGTGAGGAATGAGCTCCAAACATGGCTCCTTTACATAGGTTTTTGAATGCTCTAGGATCAAAGCAAGTGTCCCCCAGGTGTAATCTTGAGCATATAAGTGTCTAGTGATTTTAAAAACCACCAAAAGTCCCCTGGTTTTGAGTTATGAGAGTGTAAAAATGGTTTGGGGAAATAGAACTTGCTGAAACTTGCAGCTGTGGAAAGTTTCTGTCCAATTAAGGCCGTCGCGTCGTGCGACGCCAGAGTACTTCTGTTGTGGCGCAGCGCCATCACTATGGTGACCAGCCAAACAAGTTTCAAACTTGGCAATTTTGACCCCTGGACCTTTAAAACCTCATAACTTTCATTTTAAGCACATTTAACTCATAAAATTTATATTTTTATGATCCTTAGGATATAATCAAACATCGTTAGGTCCAGTTGCGATAAACGATAACCGAAAACACTAATTTTGCCTCGTTGACGCTCTTAACCCATTATTTACGAAAGTTAGCGTATTTATCTCAAACGATATCGAAACCTTGTGAAATTTTCGTCACTTGTTCTTGGGAGTATAATTAATCGTTACAAAGCTCCGGGTTCATTAAAAGGTCATTCAGAGGTATTAATTTAACATGTTGACACAATTAACCCTCGCGTTTTGTAAACTTTCACTTTCTTTCACAATCGGCTTCATACGTTTCATACTTCATTTGTTTAAGAATATAAACACCGTGTAGGGTTGTTGAAAGGCAAAATTTTCAAATGTTGACACTTTGGATCCTTCTACACACATACTTTCCTCGTTTGTCAACTTTAGTCCCTTGAAATCAATTCGTTACACGTTTAAAGTTCATGACACGTGTCGATACTACATTGAACATGATTTTGCGAGGTGTTACACCAGGAGCCGACAAAAGAGTTACGCTGACAAGCGTTGCAAACCCTTTGAATTCGAGACAGGTGACTTGGTACTTCTCAAAGTATCCCCTTGGAAGGGTGTGGTTCGATTCGGTAAGAAAGGGAAACTTACACCTCGCTACGTTGGTCCTTTCAAGATACTAGAAAGGATTGGCAAGGTTGTGTATAGACTGGACCTACCTGAAGAACTCAACAATGTACACCCTGTCTATCAGGTGTTAAACTTAAAGAAGTATCTACCTGACGAAGGGCTTCAAGTTCCACTCGAGGACCTCCAAGTCAACGAGACCTTGCATTTTGTTCCTCATACTTAAATTTATCTTAAACTATGCTTTTATGGCGAAAATAGCCCCTAAAACACCTAAAAAGCCCTAAATTGCAAAGTTGAGGGGCCAAAGTGTAATAAAATGAAACTTCTCCCTCCCCCTTGTTTCCAGCTGCATAGACTTAGCCCTAGGGCTATGCTGGCCACGAGAAACCTCCCAGATCAGACTCCTCATTTCACTTCGCGAATTTGAGCGGGATTTGAGTTGTTTTGAGTTTAAACCGGGCTTTGGGCATTAATTACACAACTAACCCAACCCTAATTCATTCCCTATATAAACCCAAGCTTCCTCAAGCCATTTTCACTTTACGAAACACTCTCACAACTGTCCCAATCACTCAAAATCGTAGATGCAAGTCAGAATTCGGACAGAAGCATCAAGCTCCACTAAAGTGAGCATAACTTCTTCATTACTTATCCTTTTTAGCTCATTCTTTTTTCAGAACACTTGGATCGACCTTAGCTTCGATTCCATGGGTATTTCACAGTGAATAAGTCCCTGGAAATCTGGCAAATAGGCTCCAAAGTTCACTGTTCGTTTTGTTTTGAATCAAACTTTGTTTATACTTGTTCAAACTTGAGTCTAACTCACTCAAACCCACGTCCTTATGCTTATAACCACTTCTATGGTTAGTTAAGCTTAAAAACGGGGCTGAGACATTCGAAATCAGAGGTTAAACCTCACATATATTCTGTTTTGTTTAGGGTTTTTAACCCACAAGTGATGTTCAAGCTTCAAGCTTGATAAAGGTGTGATTATGGACTAACTTGGGTTGTCCAACATAGAATCCCCACATTACTTGATGATTTCTCATAGTGTAGTTGTTTATTATTCTTGTATTAATATTAGTTCATGACTCTCCTTGTATGTTTTTACATCAAGTGTAGTGGTGAACCATAAGAGGTGTTGGTGCATGCATCTGTCGACTTCGTCTTGTATCGAGTCATACATTGAATTGTATAGATTAGGGCACGATTTACGAGAAAATAGGAAGATGTTAGAGTTTAGAGAGCTGATTTCGCTCATAGGGTGTTTGGTAGGGGTTTCGCCCCAATGAACATTGGTGATTTCGCTTATATGGACATATGTACATATGGGCGAAATCAGAATAGTATATATAGGGGTCTCACAGGAGAAATCAGTATCCAGTCATTGTATTCCATGTCGAGGTGCTGCCGGTGTGAAGACTGCTTATATTCGAGTTCTAATCAATACAATCAGTGTTATTAGTGAAGAATAAGCTGTTTCAACCTTCGTTTCTTGTTATTCCGCACCTGAAACGAAGTAAAACTCCTCTGAACGACTCATTCGGGTCAGATCGCGATCCTTCAAGTGGTATCAGAGCTCAGGAGGAGGAGTTCTGCAGAGATTAGCTGGATTTCATCTTGTTTTCTTACTTCTACACCTTCTTTTATCATTTCAGAAAGTATTATTCGTCAAAATTCGCTCAAAATTTCACAGATCATAGACAATTGGACATAGACAAACCCTGGAATGTTTGACACTGAAATTCGGACTAAATATGGACCATTTTACTCTCCGATCAGGTTTCGCTTATTTGGACACTTTGGGATTTCGCTTATAGTACAATCCTATTTCGCTCATTAGGACATCCAAGAGACATAATTTCGCTCATATGACACTTCAGATTTCGCTCATAGTGACCTATTTCGCTCATATGGACACCTTTCGCTCATAGGACCATTCTGATTTCACTCCAAAGTCTAACTCAAACTCTATTTCGCTCTTAAGGACATCAAAGCCTATTTCGCTCATATGACCATAACCTGATTTCGCTTTTGTGACACCCTATAAACCTGATTTCGCTTTTAAGTCATCTCAGAACCTTGATTTCGCTCATAAGTACCTGTTTTTGAAAAACGTGCATTGAAAAATGGATACTGAGTTCTACAACGCGTTCGCTACATCTTCGTCTACTCCAGCTGTCATTGCTCAGAACATGAATTTAGAAAATGAAATGGGAACTACTCAGAAACCTCCGAAGCTAATGAGAATTGAGGAGTATTACGGGTGGAAAGATAGATTCGAAAACTGGGTTCATGTTGGATCGTGTACGTGACCCTGAAAGTCAGTTAAGGTAGTTCAACATCATGTGTAAAGGCGGAATCAATGCACATAACGTCCAAAACAGCTCTAATCCTTTTAACTTTTCTTTTCTGATTAATAAACGTGCTTATACAAAGTTTTCTGATGAAAAACCGGCAGCACCTCCCTACTTGTTCCAACCGTTCCGTTTGAAATATGCCTAACACTCTCCTATATATAGACATGACCCTTCCGTTTGAACTTGGTTCAAACGGAACCCTACGGTTTCAAACAATAGATTCAAACGGAACCCTATGTTTCAAACGGAACCCTTGTTCAAACTTTGATTTCAAACGGAACCCTCTAAAACACTTCCTAAATCACTAAATAAAACCTAATTTGACATTTAAGCTCCAATAATGACTTTCTTGATTTAAGACTTGATGAAGATGAAGTCAACAGACATTCTTGTGCATCAACAGACTCCCCCTTGGATGTTGACGTAGTCTTCAGCTCCTGAGTCTTCAGTCTTAGTCTTTTCTCTAACTCTGTCTTTTCATCATAAGTACTCTATCTTCACACTCCCATAAACTGTTGATCCAGACTTCCCCTTTCACAGACTCCCCCTCTCGATATGCTAGAATCTGAGAAATCTGGTTCAAGCTTTGACAATTAGCTTCCATTGGGAATAATGAAGCCTGCATATTCTCTACCACAACATAAGTTTCACAAATTTATAACATTTGAATTTAACAAACTTACTAGAAGAAATCATACATTCATCAAAAATACTAGTTACATCAAGTTCAAATAAATGACCTTGATTAACTAACCCCTCAATTTTTCAAAACAATTTGTATATAACATTCAAAGTTTTCAACATATTCTCCCAAACCAATTCATCATGTTTAGCCCTTGGAATTTTGAATATCTGCTCTTCAACATCAGTTGTCGAAAATCTTTTTGGACTTTTGATTTTAAAGAAATGCAGTAAAGAAATATATACAAACAATATTTTTGTGAGTTTGTGTAAGAGGATCATATCAGTTTATGAGACACATCACAAGCACCGTTAAGCTTTAATCATTTTAAGTTCTAAACGATTCACGTTGATTGATGATATAATTGTCCTCTTAAGCTCAAACTAAAAACTTTCAATCTGCTTACCGATACTTTAAGGTATATTAAGATAGCACTAAGTTCTTATGGACCCCACAATCTCAGCATATCCCCTCATCATGCAATACACTGACTCAAGTAATGCCTTTAAACTTTCATCAACTGTGATTTGTGCGAAAATAAAGCAGAATGTTTAAACATTAACAATCAGGTCGATACTTCCGTATACGCAGAGAAAGTCCAATGTTTAAACAAAATAAGAAAATAAAAATAAGTTGAAGTTGTTTAGGCTTTAACCACCAGGTCGATACTCCCGTATACGCAGAGGTGATCCAAAGCTTAAACGAAACACCAAAGAAAATAAAGCAGAACGTTTAGGCAACAACATCCAGTTCGATACTCACGTATACGCAGAGGATGTCCGATGCTTAAACAAAATAAAGAAATAAAACAAGTTTAAATCTTTGCAAAATAAAATGCACAATCACAGCGACTTTTCAGAAAAGTTGTGAAAGTTCACAAACTTAACCAGTTTTATGTCTTTCGACAATCAGCGATTACTGAGTAGGTACACAGTCAAGAAGGACAAAACCAAGTACTATGCTTTTGACCATGTTTCCCACTAGAACTAGGCTTTTTCATTTATGTTTATATCGTTATCGCAAATCTACTAGTTTAGCTGAGCCTACCGTCACATCTTTAGTGAAATCGCTTATCACATTTGACATTACAATTCTTTAGCATGCTGTGATAGTTCACTGATTTTCTATCATTTCCTCTTGTTTAACACAAAACTCATTTTTGCTTTTTCAATGTTTTTGAAATTTTCAAATTTTCTAATTTTTTAAAATTTTCCTCCCCCTAAAATCAAAATATGTTTCAATTTTGATTTTCTGGGAAAATTTGAAAACAAACTATACAAGAAACGTGACAAACTAATATCAAATCTCTTCAATTCGCCATTCTCTTGGCATAAACAATCAGAACTCCCCCTGACAACAAACTATTTTCCCATTTAGATTTCAAAACACTTAAGTTTGTTTTAATCAAATGGTTTTTCCGGAAAAATTAGTTTTGTTTGTCTTTTCACAAACTCGGGGTTTCATCACATTGTTCGTTTTCAACCATTTTAAAGAATTAACAATTAAGACCCTTATCAACAACAAACACTAGTAGAAAATCAAGTACAACTTAATGTCCCTGATTTACCACTTGTAAGTCGAAATATCACAGTTACCATCCTGTGAATTTCTCAAGAATGATGCCGATACCTGCTTCACGCTTACCAACCTGGAAGCTCCGGCAAGTCAGGTTTTTCTATTTGAAAAGATTCACCCAAGCCTGACCAGCCTTGGGTTTGACAGTTTTTACCTCAACAGATGGCTCTTCTGGTTTTGACAAACCAGAATCATTGCCTGAACATGGCTTATCTGACTTTGACCTGTCAGATTCATTGCCTGATGGTGGCTTGTCTGACTTTGAGACGTCAGATTCATCGTCAACCATTTTCTTCTTCTCCTTTTTCTCTTTTGTCCTCAGATTTGCGTCTGAAGAATTCAAATTACTTGGCTTTGCAGTCGTGTAAGTTGATTTATCAGAACTTTTATTCAATCTGTCCGGTGAACCCGAAGACAAAATCTTCTCCAGATACTCTCTCGCCTTCTTCCTTTTCTTTCGCAGTCTGTCTTTCTGCCCCTGTGAAAGTTTAACTTTCTTTTCTTGAATTGTCTGATCCTGAACTTTAGGTTTTAGAACCTTCTGTTCATGGGGCTTGACGTTGACTGGCTTCTTTGCCATTCTTTGAGATTCAACCCTCGATCTTCCCATCGATCTCCTTGGGCAATCTTTGGCAATATGTCCTCTGATTTGGCAATTATAGCATCTTCTTGACTCATAACTCCAATTCTGGCAGTTAACAGCAATGTGTCCTCTCACACCACAAGTGTAACACACTCTGTTATCGTACCATTTACCACTTTCACACCATATACTTAGATCATAGCATTGTCTGGCTTTGTGGTAATCATCACTCTTCTTGAAAACTGGATTTGTCTTTGAAGCACTGTGGTCAAACCTGCACCACTTATTACCAACATTTTGTGAGTTTTCAATTTTAAATTTTTGTGGTTTTTTATCACGATTGGATGATTGAACTGATGAGCTTTTATTTTCTATTTGAACATTTTCCTGTTTTTTATCCTTTTGTTTTTGTTCCACATTCTTCTTTACAGGTTTTTGCTTTGAGCATTCACCTTTCTCAGTAGAATGTATAACAGTTTCTTTAAACATTTCTTTTAATTTCAAAAATGTTTTCTTTTTCTCATCATCATCAGTTTTCTCATCACAATCTTCAACTTTGACATTGTCAAAGTTTGTGACATTTTCACTTATTGGAACAGAATTGATCAGTTTTGAAGAAACATGTGATGTAAGATTCTCAAAACTTTTCAATTTCACCTCAAGCTCTTTGATTTTCATCCGAGCTTTTTCAGCTTCTTTTTCAAGCTGAATGATTTTAGCAAGATGAGAATTGATTTCAATTTATTTTTGAAAATTATCTTTACCAAAAATATCTCTCTCATCTTCTAAAATCTTGATTTGATTTTGAAAATCTTTTTCTTTTTCTTTTAACGTTTCATTTTCCAATTTTATCCAAAAAACGTTTTCATTTTCAATTTTGATTTTTCCAAAATCTTTTTCTTTTTCTCTCAAGTCATTAATTTCCAATGTCAAACTGTTCAAACTACTCAACAGTTTGTCATTTTCTGACGTCAATTTTTCACAATTTTCTCTCATTTCAAGAAACTGTTTATTATCAGATTCTTTCTCATCCTTCAAGCTTTTGATTTCCCCTGTCAAATTCTCCACATCTTTCAAGAGATTGAAATTTTCTGCTTCGGATTTTTCGCATTTTGAGCAACCAGCTTCACTTTTTGAAATTTCATCTTTCTTTAATTCTTCAATCTTTGTCATTCCTTCTCTAATCCTTTTGATTAATTCACTAAAATCATCCAAACTCATATTTTCTGAGTTTCTTTCAATTTCATCTAGTAACTCTTTCTTTTTCTTTTTCTCTTCTTCATCTCCCCACCATTTCTTTTGCCAATAATCATCTTCTTCTTTGTACTGCTGGATTATGGCCTCGATATCAAGCGTACTATCATCGATCGCAATATTTCCATATTCATCAAGATAACACTCTCTGTTTGGATCCCATCTATTTGCTCTCCTCGCTTCCAAAAAGATACGAGATATTCTAATTATTTTGTTTTCAGCAATCATTTTTCTATATCGATATTTTTGCTCTTCAGTTCGATCGTCTTTCCACGGAATAGGATCGGAATTTGCCATCTTGTACGTTCCTGCAAACAAACAAACAAACAAACTATCAGTTCAAACAAACTGAATACGTAACAGTGTGTTTGTTGATGAAATCAATCTAAGACTCGTTGTCAAAGATTCACGGACTCGTTTCAATTTTGTTGAACTGCACAGTTGATTGGATCAACAATTCTAACACTTGATTTATTTTGAACAATAAACCCACTAAACTCGACAATTTGAATTACTAAATCTTATCACATAGCAACCTTGAGTCAAAACAAACAGCCAATTACTTTGTATGTCCACAAAATCACTTATCCGATACACTCTTTACACCACAAACTTTTCTTTGATTTTAATGAACCGACAAAACAATTTGGGCAGCCAAATTCAAAACAATTAAACGACTATGGATTGAACCTCCAATAGTTGAACAAATAACCGTTGATGTTATTAATGAAGCCGAGACGTGATTGGGCCAAACTATTAGTGAGTTGACAAACCTTTTACTTGAACCAATCAAACTATAATGGCTGACAATTGACTTTCACTTCTAAAATCTCATTGGACCGCTGAATTACATTCATGCAAACAGATAACTATTATTCAAATGAGTCATGCAACACTTCACAAAGAATCTATGTATACTAGCCGACAATTCTAATGATGAAACAATGTGTACACTTTAATTCTCAACTTTAATTGTCAATCAAAATTCCGACAACACTATGAATCACATGAACTGTCCAACTTTAATCACGTGATCAACTGATCCAATTTCAAACGAGGGACTGTTCCTCAAACGATAAAGATTCAAACGGTGGACTGTTCCGTTTGAATCAAAAATTTCAAACGATAGAAATTTTCAAACGACCAACTTTTCAAACGATAAAGATTTTCAAACGGCCAACTTTTCAAACGATAGACTTATATTTTCAAACGATGGACCAGATTTCAAACGATACAACAGGTGACGTCATCAAAATGCGTAAGTTTTCAAACGGTCTGATCGATTTAGATCGGTTTTAGGTCGAATTTTAATTCCAAACTTTCAAGGATTCGTTATTAGTGTATTTCGTTTGATATGTGATCGTTTCAAACCATTTTAACCGTGAGAACTAGTTAAAATCAGAAAAGAAAGGTAGAAGTGAGATAATCCGATGATTTCAAGCTGTATTTGGTATGAACTCCTCGTCCTGAGCTCTGATACCACTTGTTGGATCGTGTACGTGACCCTGAAAGTCAGTTAAGGTAGTTCAACATCATGTGTAAAGGCGGAATCAATGCACATAACGTCCAAAACAGCTCTAATCCTTTTAACTTTTCTTTTCTGATTAATAAACGTGCTTATACAAAGTTTTCTGATAAAAAACCGGCAGCACCTCCCAACTTGTTCCAACCGTTCCGTTTGAAATATGCCTAACAGAAGCTCCAATTTTGACTTTCTTGATCTAAGACTGGATGAAGATGAAGTCAACAGACATTCTCGTGCATCAACAGTTCAAGCTAATCATCTTAGATCGTGGGAGTGTATTCTGAAAAAGTATGTCTTACCACGTACTGATCTGTAAGTTATCAAAGAACTCTCGGAATTCAATGACAAAGAACGAGAAATGTACAGAGCTGAAAAGATGATGATCAGTTTACTTCAGCAGGCTATCAAAGAAGACATCTTTGTGTTGCTACAACATGACAAGACTTCAAAGTCAATCTGGGATACTTTGAAAGTCAAATTTGAGGGTAGTGAGAACATGATTAAGAGCAAGAAGGCGTTGCTCAAGAAAGAGTTTGATCTGTTTAGTAGTTTACCAGGAGAAGATACGAAGAAGCTAATTGAACGATACTGTCACTTGGTGCGATCCATGTCAATGCTTAGTATAACAAAAGATCGTGAAGAGTGGGTAGACAAGTTAGCTGATGCGTTACCGCAAAAGGAATGGGGTACCTACTTGATGATCCTAAAGAATACTGGGGTTTATGATGGATTAACAATTTCTCAGTTCATTGAGAAGATTGAAAGTCAGGATTTGGAACAGCAAAAGATCGCAAGGACGAACAGTCCGAGTGGTCAACAGGATGTGAAAATGTACTACAAAGGCAGTGTTCCAGAAGTAGAAAGAAGTCCGAAAATTGAAACTGCATTTAGTGCTGGAGATTCATCTGAAAAAGTTGATCAAAGTCCTAAAAGTAGTAGTGGTTTCTTTTCATTTCCGAGTGTTAATCCGAAAGAGTCAACTACAAGTTTTCACTCTCAAAGCACAAAGACAGGAAATGGTTATGTGATCCAGTGTAACATTGCTTTGAATCTTCCTGAAGGTCAAAGTTTTTCTGAGGAAACCGCTAAAGATCACATGGCTCTGCTTGGTTCTGTATTGCTTTCTTATGAGGGTTTAGTGGCTGGACGGATCGGAAATCCTATGCTTACAAAGGAGGATTACGATCAGATAGACGCCGAAGAAATGGAGTTAATGGATATCAAATGGTGTCTTGCTAGTGTTCTTAGACGTGTTGAAAAGTTCAAAACGATTACCGGGAGAAATGACTTTCTTGATGCTCATGTATCTACTTTAGGTTTTGATAAATCTAAAGTTACTTGTTTTTGATGCAGGGAGAAAGGCCATTTCAAACGGGAATGCAAGAACAGGGAAACTAGTGGTGCTCAGAATCCGTTTGGAAAAGATGATTACTACCGGAAAGCCATTTACCAGCAAGTTGGTCAACAACAAGAACCACAGGTGGCTCATGGTAGAAGAATCGAGGATTCAAAAAGAGCGTGCGTGGTGGATTTTAACTGGAACAATTATATATCTCCTGATAGCAAAGCATGCATAGTCGATCAAGATGATGAGAGGCTACCTGAAGGCTTCAGCTGGGATATGTTTGCAGATGAGAATGGGAATTTTAAAGCGTTCATTGCTAAGATTTTGAAAGAACCAGATATGTTTACCACATGGATGAAGTCTATCGGTGAGATTGTGAAGAATGTGGAGGAAAAGTCTGTTGTATCTGAAGAAAGCTCACAGAGTTCAGATGAAAGTTCACAAAGTGATGAAAGTTCAGAAAGTGCTTATGAAAGTTCACAGAGTGCAGATGAGAGTGTATAGAAGGATGTTACTTCAGAAAAGGAAGTTGTATTTGATCAAACATCGTCAGATTCTGGTTTATCAGATGCTGATTCTGAAAAATCTGTACAGTTTGATCAGTCACCAGTTGATGATAGCAATAGTGATGATGAGGAAGAAAAACATATCGATATTGCTAAATCTCATCTTTCTCCTGAAAGTTTTCATTTCTATTTTGCAGATCGCATGGAGAAACTGAAGGAGAAACGAGCTGCTAAAGAACAACAACTAAAGAAATCTGAAGATGTTGTTTAGAAAGAGAATGTTGAAGGTGTTGCTGAGGAGATGGTTGAAACTGAGCGAGTGAAGGTAGAAGAGAAGGTGATTGAAGAAGAAAAAGTGGTTGAAGTGGTAAAGACAATCGAGATTGAGAAGATTGTTGAAGTTGTAAAGCCTTGCGAGAAGTGTTTGGAAGCATGGAAGGGTTGTGCAACAAAAGACGAGATAATTGTTGAGTTTGAAAAGAAGAAAGAGCAGTTACTGTTCAACCTCAACTATGTGAAAGAATCTTATGATGTCTTGAACAAAACAGTAACTGGTCTCCAAAAGACAAATTCAGAAAGAGAACAAGCACTAACGATGATGAATGCTGTAATGATGACAAAGCAGAAAGCCATCAACTTTTACATCGAAGAAAGTGCTAAATGGAAGCAAGAGTTGGAGACAGAAAAGATCGAGAATGAGAGAATTAGATGTTTATTACAAAGTTATTCTAGTTCTGATTATCTCATTGATCGTATTTACCCAACTGTTGCAGGTATGGAAGCTGTTCAAGACGAGAAGCCGAAGAAAAAGAAAGATAGTGGTAAGAAACCGACTGTTAGCTATAACAAGTGTCCGCCTCCAATTTGGGAAGGGTACTCTCCTAGAAAACCAAACGAGGAGCAACTTGAAAAAGCAGTCAATATAAAGCTAAAAACCGACACAACTGATGAATTACCAGAAAACATTGACGTCACGTTTACCTCGTCTGACACTGATCATGAGTCTGAGTTAATAAAAAAGGTGGTCGATCAAGTGTTGGATACTGATGAGGAGTCCGAGTCAAAGTCTGAGTCTGAAGGGTCAAATTCGTAAGTCAACAGTCCAAAGTCGTCGGTCAAAAAGGCTTACAGTAAAGAATTTTTGTTATCAAAAGCAAATTTGGATGATGAAGCATTTGAAGTTGTATACACTTTAAATGATTCGGACAAATTATACTCTGACAAAGAGTTTCCAATAAGAAGTGTTCGTTTTGACATGATCAAAAAGGTTTTCAAAATGACAGAAATTAATATTTCTGAAATAAAAGATTTAAATCTTACTGAAAAACCTAAAAAGTACACTTCAAGAGTTCAACAACGTCTAAACAAGAAAAAGGATTACAATTCTGGTTCTGGTTTTCAAAAGAAACCAAACCAAAATCGTAGCTACAAAAAGAAAGGTCTTGGATTTATTCCACCAGAAAATCATAAAAATTTGAAAAATTCTAAAACAAAAACAGAATTTGTGTCAGGTGGAAGTGCAGAAGAGGAACAGAAGAAATCATTCTGGAGACAGTCAAATCAAGAGTTTCTTGCTGAAAAGAAGAAGAATGGAACTGAAGTTTGTCACTCAAAAGAAACTAGAACCTGTTACAAATGCAATGAAGCTGGTCACATTGCATGGAACTGTCCGAAACATGCCAAGTCAAAACAGGGAGTTTCTAACAAGTTGAAAGGAAAAGTTGTTGATATTGAACCACCAACCGAAAAATTTAAAATTTTTGAAAACTCAACTTATGAGGTTGGTGAGTGTTCTAAAAAGAATTTTTATAAAACGAAAGAGAAAGATAACCAAGTGTGGGTTGTTAAGAAAGTTGATGAGAAAGTCGGCGATGAATCTGGTTCCACAAAGCCAGAAGAGCCACAGGTTGAGATGAAAATTTCAGTGAATGATGATGAGTTTCCATCACTGAAATTTGAAGAAGTTAAACAGAAAGTTGGAAAGGTTGATATCTCGAATCAGTTTTACAACGAGAATACTAAGTTTGATGTCGAGAAAACATTCAATGGAAGTGTTAAAAAAATTTTTGGGAAAATGTTGAATGGGAAAGCTAAGGGGGTTAAAGATTTTTATGCAACTAAAAAGGCAACTTACAACCCTACTGCGCAAGATCTGAAAGCCATCAAGTCTGAGAAGACTTGGATGGAAGTTTGTTTCCCGTAAAGTCTTAGGACTATGCCGGAGATCCCAAGTTTATATCGTGGATCCGGAATCGGCATCATTCATATTTTAAAGTGTTTGTATGAAAGTCGTTAAAATTGTTAAAATTTTACAGGTTGAATGACTACGCCGGAGCTTCCAGGTTGGTAAGTGAGAAGCAGGAATCGGCAACCTGATTGATAAAATGATGCATGTAGACGTAACATTCCTACAGTTGGTATTGGTTAGTCATACCTACAAGTGGTATTGTTTGTGATCCTAAAAGTGGTAATTCTTACAATTGGTACAGAGGTTGCTTAATTGCAAACGGTAAATCAGGAACATTAAATTGTACTTGATTTACTACATTTGATAAAAACTGACAAGATGATGAACCATATCCCCATACTTAACAAGTGGTAAACTTACAAGTGGTAAAAACAAACTCATTTTCCGGAAAAATCATTTTGATTAAAACAAACTTAAGTGTTTTGAAATCTAAATGAGAAAATGGTTTGTTGAAAGGGGGAGTTCTGATTGTTTATGCCTAGTGAATGGCGATTTGATGCATTTCGATGCCAGTTGTCAAGTTTTTGTACAGTTCATTTTATGTTTCAAGTGGGTCAAGAGTCTAGTAGTTTTCAAATTTCCTTTGAAATGTGTTTGCATTTTAGGGGGAGTAGAAAATTTCAGAAAATCCAAAAACATTAGAAAATTTGAAAAATACAAAAACATGATAAAATGAAAAACGAGTTTTTGTTGTATAAAAGAGGAAATGATAGTACATCAGTGGACTGTCACAACATGCTAAAGAATTGCTTAGATAAAATGTGATAAACAATCTCACTGTGGATGTGCCAGTAGGTTTTTGCACATTTAGTAGATTGTGACGAGATATAAACCTAAATTCAAACTTGCTTATATCGTGGGGAACAACTTCTTGGATATATGGGTAACCCCCGAAATCTTGTTTGAAAGGTCCCTCTTTCTGAGATACTAGGTCTTTATACTCAGTGATATCTGGGGTATTATCCCGGGACTTCTGATTTTGCGGAAGCAATGGCCTAGTCCCCGGAGAATACTTTCCGTTTGCTTGAAAAATAGCGTCGCCCTCAGCAAATTGATTAAACAATAAAATTGATAGTCATTGCTGTTGTAATACAAAAGATCCTCTAAAGGGGACACACCACAAGTCGAACCGTCATCTCTCTGCTGAACGAAAGTTCTGACCTGAGCTCTCACGGTTTCGTACTATAAATTATTCCCTTACAGATATCATCTGTGGTATACTCACCTGTAAGACTGAATATTGGGATCTGGATACGGGAGTATATTCAAGTAGTGGGACACGCGCTTAAGTTTAAGTGCTTAAGACATTAATATCATATCTCGGAACAGTTGAACTTTGTGTGAGGATTTAAGTGGACCAATATACTGACAATCTAAGTGAATTATTTAGAACTTAAAATGAAATATAGCTTAACGGTGTTAGTGACATGTCTCATAATCTGATATGATCCTCTTACACAAACTCACAAAAATATTGTTTGTAGATATTTTATTTTTGCATTTTCTTGATTCTTCAAGTGGTGTCATTTACTCTCTTTCAGAAAAATCCAAAAAGATTTTGTGTGTGTTTTAGCTTAAATTTTTGAAAAAAGTCAAAAACATTTTCGACAACTGATGTTGGAAAGCTGATTCTCAAAATTCCAAGTGCTAAACATGATGACATTGTTGTGAGGGGGAGTGTGTCTTAATTGTCAAAATATGTTTTTAAATCAACAAGTGGTTCATCTTGTGTGTATGATCTGAGGGAGAGTCGGTGTTGATGCATATGTTTATGAGAGGGAGTCATCTGATTATATCAGCATGTTGGTGCATACAAATTGTTAAATTTAGAAAATTTATTTCTGGGTTAAGAATGTGCAGGAATAGCCAGGTTTCGATCTTGGATCTAAAGATAAAGAGCCAGGTTACAACACATGAGGACTCTAATTGAAGAAAGCCAAGTTTCGATCCTGGAAATTAATTGCTGTGAATAGAGATTGAGCCAGGTTCCAGATTATGTGGACAAAGCTATAGCCAGGCATCAATTTTGAATCCGTGAAAGCCAGAAAATGATCCTGTATCAGATATTGCTGAAGAACAAAGAAATGCCAGCAAATCGAGAGGGGGAGTCTGAAGATATTCTAGCAGATACTGTTAAAGGGAGTCTGTTGATGAAGACACAGAGAGAGAAGCCCAGAGACTGATCAAGACTGAAGAAGTGAAGACACGGCATTGTCATGACTCGATAGCCGACTCGTCAACATCTGAGGGGGAGTCTGTTGGTGCATGCATCTGTCGACTTCGTCTTGTATCGAGTCATACATTGAATTGTATAGATTAGGGCACGATTTATGAGAAAATAGGAAGATGTTAGAGTTTAGAGAGCTGATTTCGCTCATAGGGTGTTTGGTAGGGGTTTCGCCCCAATGAAAATTGGTGATTTCGCTTATATGGACATATGTACATATGGGCGAAATCAGAATAGTATATATAGGGGTCTCACAGGCGAAATCAGTATCCAGTCATTGTATTCCATGCCGAGGTGCTGCCGGTGTGAAGACTGCTTATATTCGAGTTCTAATCAATACAATCAGTGTTATTAGTGAAGAATAAGCTGTTTCTACCTTCGTTTCTTGTTATTCCGCACCTGAAACGAAGTAAAACTCCTCTGAACGACTCATTCGGGTCAGATCGCGATCCTTCAAGGTACCTAAATGGAAGCTTGATCTTCCTACCTCCTACATGATTTCAATGATACTTAGAGGTACCTAAATGAATATCTTAATCTTCTACCTCATGCTTGAAATATTAGACCTAATAATATGTATATAATATATGTAATATATAAACACATAATCCAAATAATCGAATCTAAGATGATGAACTAGTGTTCATATGTCATAGTACTAGATTATATCATCCTATGGTATGATAACTTGTCACGATTCTAATGGAACCTTGTTCCATGAAAACATATCAACTCCTAGGAGTTTCATAGTGTCAAGAACAAGTATCATATGTACTAGGTGATTATTTTCACATGTTATTTTCATATGTTTATGTTTGTGATGTTTAAATTCCGAATCCTTAAATCTTCTGAATTCCCCAAACTCATACACTTTGTTCCTTCGCGTAGAAGGACTTGGTGTTCCAACCTCCTAATCAACAACAACTCACTCGCGGATTCAAGTAGAAGACTTGCAAAACCTTGAGTATACTCGCAACCCCCTTTTTTATGTTTACCACTTTTGGGGTGTAACATGTTTAGCTATTAAACTAGACTTAAACTTATTCTTTATGCAATGCACGAAAACAATCCTTATACATGAATACTATGTTGTTATACTTGGTGCTTATACGTGGACCATACTTATGTGATATGTTTTAGTCATTAGCTTTCACGAGCCTCCATTTGACATGTATAGCGCTATAGGAGTAACGCACCGCCCGTAGACTAGTGGTCATGTTGAATTATATCATTTTGCGTAAACAGAGGGTTGACTAGAAATATTGCATGCCATGTTATGTTGATCTTGTATAAACTAAGTTGCCATGTGGATTCGTTTTAAACTTTTATACTTATACTTATTCTTAAACTTGTATACTCGGCTTTGCTTTTGCATTGAATTGTATTTTAAACATGTTACAGGTTGAGGATTGATGATGCTATGAAAATGGACTAGCAAAGACGCCTAGATACTCACTTAGACGTTTAGGTTTAAAGTGTTGTATCAATTTTGTTATTCTCATGTTTGAACAATGTTGTTATTTGAGTTTCTTTGTAATATTTGACAATTTTGCTATGAAATGAAATCGGTTGAATTAAATATTGTCACAAATAGTGTTATGAAGTCTCTTATAATCTCGAACTAGTCCCACTCCGATGATTCTTCCATTGGTTGGGGTGTGAAAAAATTGGTATCAGAGCCATAACTATAGGGAATTAGGTAGAATTGCCATGTTCGACCTAGTCTATAGTAGGAACCATATTTTTGACCATTCTTGTTTCATGCTTAAAATGACATGCTTCCTTCTTTGCTCCCTTCTCTTCTTTTGGTCTTAATACTTAGATTATGTCTTTCCTAAGACAATTTACACAATACACTTGAAGACTTGAAGACACTCTTTATACAAAGAGACGAGTTTACCAAAATAGGCGTGAAACCCACAATTTGTTTCATCACAAATCGCATGTTAAAAAATAAAGTCGCACATTGAAAAACCAGTCGCGTATAATTGTAGGTTAACCCCTATTATACAATAACCAACCTCTCTCTCTCTCTCTATATATACATATATATATATATATATATATATAGTTTTAGGATCCTGTGAAAATGACATTTTTCGTGAGAAGTGTGAGAATGCATAACATTTGACATGTACGCATCATGTTTTGGACTTAGACACAATGTTTTGGGTTGTTTTACAAAGAAAAAAAACCAAACATAACAATTTAAGGCACAATGCAATAAATTTTATGCTTAAAACTTAAAACATCATGCTAAGAACGTTAAGTAGTGTGTTTTGGTTGTGTTTTAAATTTCACACCTATAATACACTGCATTGTGTTTTAAATTGTTATGTTTGGTGTTTTTCTTGACAATACAACCCAAAACATCATGCATAAGTCCAAAACATGATGCCTACATGTCAGTTTATATGCCTTCTCACACTTCTCATGAAAAAGGTCATTTTTACAGGAACCTCACCATATATATATATATATATACAAGTCAAAGTACAAGTCAAAGTCAAAGTCAACGTTAAGATCTGACATTTCTTGCTTAATTATTGCTTGTACTCTCGAACTTCGATAATCGATATATTGGTTAACGCTATTATAGATTACGATGTATTTATTATGTGAAGTAACAATGTGATAAACGCAACTAAAAGCTATTCTACTTAACGCTACCACATCGCTATCACATCGCAACTTGAATCGCAGCTATTGGTATTTGTCCTGTGTGTTATTATGTGCTTTACTTGTGCATGCTTGTATGTTATGTTTACACAGTGATTGTTGCCTAACACCTTAGCAACAATAGTACCATAGTTTGGACTCAGCACCTATCGTGGATAGGGGTTGTTAAGGGTTTTACTTCACATGGTCACAGTGGTGATAATGTGTTGCGCATTCTACAACTTGCAGTTATGTCGGTTGCATATTTCATTGTCGATAGCTTACTTGCTTCACATTTCTACGTGTTACATGTTGGTTATGCGTAAATTGCTTTTCGCTACTATATGCTATTAAACTTGTGTACTCACCTTTACACTATGTGTATTGACGTTATTTTAACGTATGTGACAGGTGTTTAGGATGCAATGCTTATCTTTTGTGGAATCAAGATAGGCAGTCTAGAAACTACATCAATTAGAAAATCTAGGTTGTCGGACTTGCTTTGTTTGAGAGAAACTCATTATCTGTAATAATTAATTGTCGAATATTTGTTGATTGGTATGGGACAATTGACCTTAAAATATTGGTAACATTTAGTTGTTATGAATCTCTTGAGCAATCTGGTTCGCCTAGCTTCAAATTAAAGAAAACGCCACCACAAGGTGTCGTAGTCAATTAAATGATTCAATGAAAGTGAAGACCAAACAATATTATGGTTTTGAATAGATGAAGTACTTGGCAAGATGTATTTATTTATAAACTTTTATTTGTACTAAGGTCAAATAATAACTTAACTTAGATATTACATATCAACGATTATGTCTGGAATAATTTCTGCTTCTTGCGTAGTAAGTACGAATGATCGCGCGTTCTTCTTAGCTCCGTCTGCTGTTCTGGCCTTGTTGTCGGGTGCTTCGGTCAGTTTCGGGAAATATGGTTTGATGTGTTCCGTCTCTCCGCAATTGTAACAAATATTAGTCTTCCTTCTACATTCTTCTTCTATATGCCCGGTCATCTTGCAAAAGTCACAGTAGGGTGTTCTCCTAAAATGGCATCTTCCTAAATGCTTTTTGTTACAGCTTCTGCAGGTAGGTTGCTCCAGTGATGGTTCAGTTCCTCTCTTCTTGAATTCTTGGGAAATTTTCTGGGCTAACTCTTTCTTCTTGTTTTCTTCTCTTGTGCGGATTAGTCCATCTGTCAGGATGTTAGCTAGTTCAACCGTTTCTTCAATAGTCTGTGGTCTGGCGGCCTTGACCATGTCTCGGATTTCGCTAACTAATCCCCAAATATAACGAGAAATTAGTACGGGTTCTGGCGAAGCCAGAGTTGGTACCATTCTTGCATATTCGAAGAACGTTGTCGTATATTCACGACAATTCACATCTATCATTTTATGATTTAGGAACTCGTTAGCCATTCGTTCCTTTTCATAAGGAGGACAAAATTTC
This sequence comes from Helianthus tuberosus, assembly GCA_030545235.1. Lineage (NCBI taxonomy): Eukaryota > Viridiplantae > Streptophyta > Magnoliopsida > Asterales > Asteraceae > Helianthus > Helianthus tuberosus. The sequence goes on along the minus strand of CM060431.1, from coordinate 4,832,288 downwards.
CTTTCTGCCATTTCCTTGAATTTTTCCCAGCTCATGCCATAAGCCATGTCACTTCCTTTTGCCTGAAGGATTGTATTCCACCATTCTAAGGCTTCTTCCTTGAAGAGGTTAGAAGCATACATCACCTTATCTTCTTTGACACATTTGCTGATTTTAAGAACCGCTTCCGTCTTTTCCAACCATCGCAGAGCAGCCGTGGCTCCTTCACTGCCCGCGAACTCAGTTGGTTTACAAGCTAGAAATTCTTTGTAGGTACATCCGAGAGTCATCGCCTTCTTTTTCTTGGGAAATGGGGTTTTGATAATATCATCATTGTCTCCATTGACACTATGGCTAAAACTGTCGTCGCGAGTATGCTTGCTACTTACAACTTTGGTGGGTTCTACGGGGTTTTTAACAGCTTTAATTATTAAAGGTAAAGCATTAGCTATTCCTTGGGCTATTAGATTTTCTATAGCATTTTTATCCAAAGGATTTTCATTATTAGCATGAACTTCTGGATTATGTGATACTTCATTCGACATCTGAATGACAAACATTTTCAATTATTAATATCACAGAATAATTAAAACAAAACAATACTTCCAGGAATCATATGTGGATATCTACATATATATATATATATATATATACATATATTTAAATCTACAAAAATAACACATATGTTATTTTGTATTAATTTCCTAACTTTATTGTTTCAGATTAGGTATTAAAAGAACACCTACATAGCTTAAACAAGTGGCTCTCATACCACCTTCTGTCACGTCCCCCGACCCCACCCTGGGAGCGAGAGCCGTGAACCAGCTAGATGGTATCGGTGTTTATTAATTACGCAGCGGAAAATTTTTCATCAGGATCGTAGTTAGGAAATGATTTCAGAGTTTAAAACACCGAACTTTTAATATAAAACAAATGGGCTAAAACCCGTATTTCATTCAAATGTTTTTATAGCGATAAACCCAAATAAATAAAACATAAATTTCTTCTTTTATTCGGGTAATTATAGCCACTTTATTTAAGCCTTCAGTGCTCCATAGCTGGCTTCTATTATCTTTACAGCAAATTACCTGAAACACGTTTTGAAAATATTTTATCAGTAATAAATACTTGCGAGTTCATTCCATTTGTATAAAATATATTGTTATACTTTACAGCATCAAGGTTTTTATATTTATTTATTTTTACCCAACTCAATCAGTATTTGTCACATGGTGGCAGTTCCGATGTGACGGTGGTCATATCACTCGTTGGCTCATTTTCTTCCAATAGTGAATTTATCAAGTAATATATATATAGTATATCTTACTATTATATTGGTCACTAGGCGATTCCTATGACGGTGGTCAAATCACTGTTGATCATTCTTTCAACTAGTGACTCAGGTCATATTACTGTTGATCATTCTCTGAACTAGTAATTGTGGTTATGTCACTGTTGATCATTCTCTCAACTAGTAATTGTGGTCATATCACTGTTGATCATTCTTTCAACTAGTGACTCGGGTCATATTACTGTTGATCATTCTCTCAACTAGTAATTGTAGTCATATCACTGTTGATCATTCTCTCAACTAGTGACTCTGGATTTAGTAATGTCCCGTGACATTACTTTGTCAAATATATTTTCTATGGCACAAAATTACTTAGCCCAGAAAATGAAATATATCATTTTCTGTCAAACTAATAGCTATAACTTTATCAAATATAATATATTAATTAAAGAATTGTAATATTATTATTTAATTTATTAACCATACATGTTCAATTCCAGCCAACAACATTCGTGAATTATGGGAATTGGGCCTTTGAATAATTATGAATACATTGTTATGTGGATGACAAAAACTCTAATGGATCGATCATAATTGAAATAATTGGCTGGGAATTCTTTGTGAAGATAATGGGCTGCCAAAAAGGAACAACCCGCAGCCATGCACATGACAACAATAAAATAAAGTATAATCTTAGTATAGTAGAATATATTATATTTGACTATTTTATTATGGTATACATTTATGGACTAAACATTATTTAGGTTTATTAAATATATTTTCTTTAATATATATTTTAATAATGATTAATAAAGCTCTATTTTAGGTACACACCATTTAGATTTATTTCAAGCATACATTAAATTTATTAATGATTTAATGTTAAAATAATATTAGTTATAGGCTATGGTTATTGGGGCACAATTCCCCCTGTGATTTTGGTCATGCTACTATTGGCTAACTTTTTGGCCAATAGTAACGAGGGTCAAGTAATGTATGAAACCCTACATAGTGGCAATTATTGCATAATACAAAAACTTAATCACTGTAAGTATAACTGATAAACATTTAGGATTTTGGAAAGCATTTTTAAATATAATTATATCACAAAAAGGTGATAAAACGGTGAGAAAAGAGAATGGACTCACTTTGTAACTTTAGGGTTCAACTAGAAAGCCTCCTGGTAGAATCTTGGGTATAACTTCTGAGCTATTTAAATATATATATATATATATATATATATATAGTTTGCACTCGTGTTAAGTATAGTATCCCTAATTCAACCATATCCCTATGTCACGAGACCGAACCCAAACGAACTTAGTCGGGCAGAGCTTTGACATGCGTTATGGGGCTCCAGATCAATCGGAAAGGGTAGCGGTGATCGAGAGTTAAAACACTTAAAACGAGGCAGGGCTTTATTATTATTATAGGTATAATATTAAAAGAAAAATAAAATAAAATAAAATTATAAAGAGAGAGGACGAGCCAAAAGAAGAATTGAACAATTTAGGATGATTATCTTCTCCTCCTATTTATATCAATTTGTACTTGGAGCTGTGTACACTTGCCTTCAATTCAAGTGTGAAGTTATGACACATCCACACCTACTGTATGATTCATTTCAAATGTTTAAAATTTTAATATTATTTTATTATTATAATTAATTCAGCTGCTTCACTTATTTAGCGCTTATAACTTCTAAAATATGACGTTTTATAAAACAACGAATATGTCATTAGAACAAGAATAATCTTATCTACATTTTGAACTAAGTTTCATTAAAAACGGAGTAAGTTCAAATATAATGTATTTTTATAATTTACTTATTAAACGGTTTCTAGGCCCGTCTAGGTACTTCATATTAACAGTCAACTTACCCGTAATCTACCAGTTTAATAATCTAAGTTTTATATACTTATTTTAATATAGAAAATAGAAATTGCACACATATACAAGCCAATTAATTAGTATAACATTACAACCAACTATATATAAAAATAGTTTTTAAAACTATTTTGGTCGAATAATTATATTAAAAATAAAACTAGTTACTAGTACTTAATAAATTTAAACAACCCTATAATTCTTATATGATAAAAATGGGAATGTTACACCCGATGTTTCTGCCATCGGTCAGGGTGTGATAGATTGGTATCAGAGCCATAACTAGAGGGAATTAGGAAAGACTTGATCTAGTCCGGGTCGATGTCTTAGTGTTGACCTAGTCTATAGTCTAAGTACCAACAGACCGCCTTGTGCGAACCCAGTAGGGGTTCTGCACGAGCCCATTTCTGTTACTCTCTCGAACTCATTCTTGCGCGAACACCGCATACTACAGCTTCGTGCAGGATCACTTTTCCTAAGGTCGAACACTACCACTTAGCCTTTCCTTAGGCTAATAACACACACGATTTTTTTTCCGAAAACAAACGAGTGATTGGGTCGAGATTAAGTGTGAAAACCGTAAACTCTCGACAAAATTGCTCGCTCGACGCACATTTTTTACTATAAACACGAGAATTTGCGTTGAGTCGGGAGTGAAATCCATATCTCGACGAAATTCTCCCTATCTACCTCGAGGTTTACCACACAACCGGGAATAAAGTTGTTAAGTTAGGGGTGAAACCCAAATCTTAATGACTTGTTCCGCTCTCTATTTTGGTTTTACAAAACTCTCACCAAAGTCTCGATGGATTCCAACGACTAAATTCACGTAATAACTGATGTGTACAAAATGCAACATATAAATTATATCAAATGAGGTATAAAACTAACCCTTTTATAGTACTAATGTTGGAAAAAGTGTGCTTTTGTCTTCCTTTTGTATTTTCAGGGTTAAATGAGCTTAAATGAACAAAAGAAGCAAAAAGGCAGCCAAATCTAACAATAATACAAGAAAAGGAATAAACGTGGCATGCCCGACCCCTCAACAACATCTCCCCAAGCAAAAACAAGAGAACAGAAGGCTGAACACGCCCTGTGCTCACTAAGCACGGGGGCGTGCCCAAGTGTCTGCAGAGAAGACAAAGCTGTAGAAGCTTCTATCACCCACCACAGGGGCGTGCCCAGCGGACATGGGGCTGTGGTCAACGCAAAGATTCGCAGAATCTAGGCAAATCTTGATAGTACAGACACGCTTCTGCACACGGGGTCGTGCCCAGCGGACACGGGGGTGTGGTCAACTAATGCAGACAAACTGCATTTAATGAAGAAAGAGAAGATGGGTGGACACGGGGCAGTGCCCAATGGACACGGGGACATGTCCGGGCTTCTGTGAAGGCTATAAATAGGGGTGCTTGGCTTACTTGCAAACCATCCCTTGGCAAACCATCTCTCTCACACTTCACCCACCCACCACCACCATCACAACCCACATCCACCACCATCATCCATCATAGAGTGTGTGAGTAGTCTCGGGATCCAAGATTGATCGTAAGAGTTCATGACAATCAAAGGCCATGCTTGCCTAAGTCTCTTACATCACTTGGTGAAGACAAGTGTCTAGTGTAATACTTTTTATTTTTAATCTTTTCGCACTTTTTATTTGGTTATGTATTAATGACTTTAATAACTAGTTTCTTATGTTGAAGGTGAATCTTCCTTATCATTTGTCTGTGGTGTCTTGGCGTTATTTTACTATCAATATAAAATAAAAGATTTTCACCATTCATATCTCCACGGTCTATATGGAGATATGTTGGCTACCTGGTCGGGGGGTTAAGGGAATGGTTTGGTAAGAGTGTTGCATTGTTCAGTGTATAGATCCTGCAAGGACCTGGGTCAACTTTAGTAGGACCTCCTTCAATACCCACTGGTATTAGATGACGGGGGTCCGAACTCCTTGATCCCCTAATATGTAAGCTACTATTAAAACTTTAACCCGACTATTTAGGATTGTATCCCTGCTGACTCAGACTACTTAGCCGAGGGTAACGACACCTTTAAAAGAGGGGCCTACCACATTATGCATTAATAACTTAATTAATTATCTTTCAATAATCCAACCCTTTAGGATTGTATCATTGCTGACTCAAACTACTGGGTTGAGGGTAACGTCACCTTCAAAAGAGGGGCTACTACAATAACTAAGATATTCTCTTAAAAAGTGCAAAAGTGCGAAAGTAATCAAAGGTTACACTAAAAACGAGTCGGATCCAAGTGATTCATCTTGTCTATCTGTTTTATTTTTATTTTCAGCATTTTTAGTTTTTATTTTCTAGTTTAAAACATTTTTCTAAACTTTTGATTTGATTAGACGTTGAGGATAAACCGGTATTAAAAGCTATTGTGTCATTGGACGACCTCGGTATCTTACCAACACTATACTACGCTCACGATGGGTGCACTTGCCCATATGTGTGTTTGGTGTTAGTAAAATATCGTGTTTTATAAATTTAAAACTTGACTAACGTGTAAAAAGGGCTAAAAATATAACTATAAATTATGTACACACCGACACGCATCAAGTTTTTGGCGCCGTTGCCGGGGACACAAGGCTTTTAAGAAAGTTAGGAATCAACGGCCTAATCGTTTTTTTCTAATTTTTCCTAGGATTTTTTTTCTTAAATTTTCAGCTTCTGCAGAACTCAGCACGGGTCGTGCCCGCTGAACACGCCCCGTGCCCAATCTTTGGTACTGGCAATCCTGTTTTAAGTCAGACATTAGCAGAACACGGGGCCGTGCCCACTCAACACGCCCCGTGCCCAAGTATTTGTTACTGAAAACAGAACCGTAAGATCCCGACGGTTGGTAATTTCTGACACAAACATGAGTGATACTGATATTTTTTACTTTCGGCACTCTTATGGTACGTGGTGTCAAATATGTGGTGGCCCCCATGAAGATTTATAACGTTATTTTCTAAATTATAAGCCCCATTATATAGACCCATTGTTTTCCTGTAGCCTTAAGAGGGGCGAAAGTAAAAATAATCCTTATCTCTCCCTCGAATGCTCTCAACTGAATCTTCTAGGAGAAATGATTCTTGATGAATTATTTCAACTAGACGATTTAATTCTTAATTGGTTAAAAGAACTTGAGTTGGACTTTCCATCTCAAGATGATACCCAAGAAGAATTGTTGGGATCGCATTCGAATAAAAACAACTTCGTTGTTCCCGATGTTACCTCTAACTCTAGCGAAGACTTGAGCGATAGTCGTCCCTGTGTCGATTGTGTCGTGAAGGACTCCCCATCGACTTCGTTCGGTGCACACATAGACTTGAGCGATTCGGCATACACCTTCTTTAACGAGAGCCCGGGAAAGGGTTGGACTTGTCCACCTACATTTAGCATAGGAATCACCCTCACCGACAACCTCTTACGTTCTCGTCTTAATCTAGAGCAATTAAGGTAACTCAAGCACTTTGGGGTTGTTCCATCCAGTAAGGAACCACCCGATCCGGATAAATTCCTTAGAAATAGACGAAACTTCATAAACAGCCTCTAGACCCGGGGCCGTGTCCAGGTCAACACGCCCCCGTGTCCACCAAAAGATTCCTTTCTGACATTTTGTCAGAATACAGACAAAATGTGTCAGGATCCTGCCTGCACACGGGGCCGTGTCCAGCCGACACGGGGCCGTGTGTAGCGTGCTGTCGTTTTCTATAAATGCAACCAAGAATCCTGCACATTTGAACCATTCCAGGGACAGAGATTTGGTGAGATCTTCACACATAACATCCTAGGTATTTTCTAAAAGAAGGTTCTCAACAACCATCTTATCCTTTCCTCTCTTATCCATTCCCTTCTTCTTCATTTTTTACCTCAACACCTCCATTAGAGCTTGAGGTCACCATGATTCCAAGCTTTATTGTGATGTTTGTTAGGTTTTTGTGCAAGGAATCTTGTTAAAAATAAGTTTTACAAAATTGTTTTAAGTTATTTATGCTCAAAAACGCTTCTTAAGTTGGAAAAATATTTTGAAACTCCAAGATTCCTTGTTCCAAAACCTGCAGAAAGGTGAACATGGGGCCGTGCTCAATGAGCACGGAGCCGTGTCCGAGGTTACTGTTTCTTTAAATGAACTCTTTTCAGTTTATTTTCGTAGCATGTCAAGCCAAAACATTGGAACTTCGTCAGCACATTCCAGAAACAGTCGAAGAGAACGTAGATCCTCAATCGAAGCAACTCTCATACGCTACGTGATGGCATTACATGAAGCTCTTGATGAGATGACATCGGTAGAGGAGGTCCTCATAGACCGTATAAATTATCTTACGGTGGGGTTGGAAAACAGTTTTCAAGAAATCAACCTCTTGCACCAGAGGTTGAACATTCTTGTACCAGAGGTTGAACATTCTTGTGACACCTCCCATGGAGCCAATCCTCCCTCAAGAGGATTGGAACCTAGCACTTGGAGTCAACAATCCCACCGGATGGGATGACATTCCAACGGAGCCTCCTCTTGACGAATTGCAAGAAGTCTCGGTGGAGGTTGCACCCCCTCAAACTGATGCCAACGAGCCCGCCTTTCTTCTCCCAAGGGAAATAGAGGAGTGGCTCGCCGACATATGAGGGACCCATATCCGGAGGAAGAAGTTTTTCGAGCCGCATCCAACTGAGATAATTATCTTTTTGGAAATTTTGCTAATAGAATAAACTTTAGGCTAGAACTTCTTGGTTTAGACTACTTGTGTTTCTTTTGACCTATTTATCTAGATTTTTAATTTATTAGAATTATTATGTAACTTTCTCTATTTGAATGAATGATGGTTTTAATTAATTTGGTGTTTGGATGATGTTGTAATGGTCAAAACACACTCGGGATGGTGAAGGATACCAAGGGAAACTTGAACCAGCACCCCATGTACAACAACAAGGCCACCCGATGATTTTTCTTCATTACAGCAAGTTCAGCACAGGGCCGTACTCAACCAACACGCCCCGTGCTCAACCATCTGCAGAAAAATGCCCAGTTCAGGTACCTGGACACGGGGCGTGCTCACTGAACACGCCCCCGTGTCCAGCCTTCTGTTACTTTGTTTCATTTTCTGTTACTGGGGATTTGAACACGGGGCCGTGCCCGGACACCACGGGGCCGTGTCCAGACGCCCAGTAACATAAATTTTGGCTTTTTCATTCCTGTCACACATTCAATCAACCTAAAAACTTATTTTTGGGACACATTGAGGACAATGTGTAATTTAAGTGTGGGGGGGGGGGGGGGATGCTAAAACCTTGAACTTTGCAAGTCCTAATTACAAGCCTTACACAAAACTCTATTGGAACCGCTAATCACCCCAATTTTTTTCATAAATTTTTCATTTTTTTTACTTGTCTTGGTTTAATTTGGGAATTTCAAGTTCTAAAAAAGGTTATATTTTTACAAATTTACAACCGATAGCGTCGTGATAAAAAGAACCAACATAAGAAAATTATGAAACGGCATGACAAATCTAGTTAAAATTTGATTATATATACTTGATCACATAAAAACCCATTCCCACAAAAAGTGAGTTTTGAGCCTTTATTGAGCATACAAATACACATCTTTAAACTAAATGCTCATCTTTCGTTTCTTGTGTGAATAGCCGCTTGGTTTCTTACAACTCTAGAACTTGCCACGACGATGCATTCCCGGTCCTTACCAACTTAAACCCGAGTAAGTAAATGATGGAGGCATTAGGACTAACCCTTTTTATTTCTACACCATTATTTTTCTTTTTTTTTTACCACCTACCCAAAATCCCCCTAGTTAACCCCTTTGAGCCTAAACCTTTTCATTTCTTAACCCACAAAACAAACACCCTTTTACCCACCAAAACCCTTTTTCATTTTAAATCCTTTATTTTAGTAAAAAGGTTGGTTTTTCATATGACATTCCATCAAATATATATATATATATATATATATATATATATATATGATGAAGCCAAAAGAAATAAACAAACAAGTTTATCAAAAAGAGCTTTGTTTGAAGAATTGCTTCATCAAAATAAAAAGTTACAAAAATAAAAAGTCTTACGAAAACCGACGCTTTTTACGCCTTTCGCCCTTTTCTACTAACCACTAACCCAACCACCTACCTTTAACCCAAGTTGATATTTACAAAGGTGTATAGTTAAAAAGGAGGAGGATTGATTGCTTGGCAAGCATATGGTAGAAGTAAGTTCCATGCCGCTCTCGAGTGTTTCACAAAAATACATCTTCGGCCGAGTGTTGAGTGATCCCCTGTGAGGTATGTGTACACGTATATATAATTGGAATTTTAAAAAGGCATGTTATGCCCTAATAAGTAATTTATCTTATGTATTGTTTTAAATAAATCATGTCGAATAGGATTGTAAATAATTAAAACATAAAACATAATAAAGAATCTTGGAAATCCCGACACTTTATGACAAGCCCAAAAACCTTCTCTTCTACCCGTTCCATTTGGGAGTGTAAGCCACATTATAAAGAGTTTTGCTTGAGGACAAGCAAAGATTCAAGTGTGGGGGTATTTGATGTGTGCAAAATGCAACATATAAATTACATCAAATGTGTCATAAAACTAACCCTTTTTTAGTACTAATGTTGGAAAAAGTGTGTTTTTGTCTTCCTTTTGTATTTTCAGGATTAAATGAGCTCAAGTGAACAAAAGAAGCAAAAAGGCAGCTAAATCTAACATAAATACAAGAAAAGGAATAAACGTGGCATGCCCGACCCCCCGACAGCATCTTCCCAAGCAAAAACAAGAGAACAGAAGGCTGAACACGCCCCGTGCTCAATGAGCACGAGGGCGTGCCCAAGTGTCTGCAGAAAAGACAAAGTTGTAGAAGTTTCTATCACCCACCACGGGGGCGTGCCCAGCGGACACGGGGCCGTGGTCAACTCTAAGATTCGCAGAATCTAGGAAAATCTTGATAGTACAGATACGCTTCTGCACACGGGGTCGTGCCCAGCGGACACGGGGGCGTGGTCAACTAATGCAGACAAACTGCATTTAATGAAGAAAGAGAAGATGGGTGGACACGGGGTCGTGCCCAATGGACACGGGACCGTGTCCGGGCTTCTGTGCAGGCTATAAATAGGGGTGCTTGGCTCATTTGCAAACCATCCCTTGGCAAACCACCTCTCTCACACTTCACCCACCCACCACCACCATCACAACCCACATCCACCACCATCATCCATCATCCATCATAGAGTGTGTGAGTAGTCTCGGGATCCAAGATTGATCGTAAGAGTTCTTGACAATCAAAGGCCATGTTTGCCTAAGTCTCTTACATCACTTGGTGAAGGCAAGTGTCTAGTGTAATACTTTTTATTTTTAATCTTTTCGCACTTTTTATTTGGCTATGTATTAATGACTTTAATAACTAGTTTCTTATGTCTTAGCGTTATTTTACTGTCTATATAAAATAAAAGATTTTCACCATTCATATCTCCACGGTCTATATGGATATATGTTGGCTACCTGGTCGGGGGTTAAGGGAATGGTTTGGTAAGAGTCTTGCCTTGTTCAGTGTATAGATCCTGCAAGGACCTGGGTCAACTTTAGTAGGACCTCCTTCAATACCCACTGGTATTGGATGGCGGGGGTCCGAACTCCTTGATCCCCTCATATGTAAGCTACTATTAAAACTTTAACCCGGCTATTTAGGACCGTATCCCTGCTGACTCAGACTACTTAGCCGAGGGTAATGTCACCTTCAAAAGAGGGGCCTAGCACATTATGCATTAATAACTTAATTAATTATCTTTCAATAATCCAACCCTTTAGGATTGTATCCTTGCTGACTAAAACTACTGGGTGGAGGGTAACGTCACCTTCAAAAGAGGGGCCTACTACAATAACTAAGATAATCTCTTAAAAAGTGCAAAAGTGCGAAAGTAATCAAAGGTTACACTAAACACGAGTCGGATCCAAGTGATTCATCTTGTCTATCTGTTTTATTTTTATTTTTATTTTCAGCATTTTTAGTTTTTATTTTCTAGTTTAAAACATTTTTCTAAACTTTTGATTTGATTAGACGTTGAGGATAAACCGGTATTAAAAGCACTTGTGTCCTTGGACGACCTCGGTATCTTACCAACACTATACTACGCTCACGGTGGGTGCACTTGCCCATATGTGTGTTTGGTGTTAGTAAAATATCGTGTTTTATAAATTTAAAACTTGACTAACGTGTAAAAAGGGCTAAAAATATAACTATAAATTATATACACACCGACATGCATCACATCTCATCACCTTGAGAAACCGCACCGTGGGCCCCGAGGAGTCTCCGTTACCTCCAACTGAAAAGAGCCGATCTAGCCAATCCCCATCTCCACAAGTACCCCAACAAGAGACGGCTCCTCCACCAAATCAAGAGCCCACCAAGAATCCTCCGGTACCATACCCCGGTCGATTAATTCGCCAAAAGACCGATGAGCAATTCTCAAAATTCGTAAATTTACTAAAACAATTGCATGTGAATATTCCATTTGTTGACGTTCTAACCCAAATGCCTAAATATTCAAAATTTATGAGGGACTTCCTAACTCACAAAAGGAAAATTGAATCATTGCAATTGGTTAACTTAAGTGAAGAATGCTCCGCCTTGCTACTCAACAAGCTCCCGCAAAAGAAAATCGATCCCAGAAGCTTCACCATCCCTTGTTCAATCGGGGAATCGCCCATTCGTAACGCACTAGCCGACCTCGGGGCTAGTATTAACCTCATGCCCGCATCAATGTTCGACCAACTCGGCCTAGGAAAAACAAGCCCTACGAAAATGAGCATACAACTCGCCGATACGTCATTTAAATACCCGCAAGGTGTCGCTGAAAATCTACTAGTCAAAGTTGGAGAATTTGTCTTCCCAGCCGACTTTATCATACTAGATATGGAGGAAGATACCGAAGTACCACTTATCTTGGGAAGGCCATTCTTAGCCACAGCCCACGCGGTGGTAGACATGAATGACGGGACACTAACATTGAGGGTTGGGGACAAGGAGATGAAATTCGGAGTTGGTAAGAGAGTAGAAGACGATGACCCGGTCAATTACATGCAAGTCATAGACTCAAGTTTGGATGATGCTCTCCGACGGTGCAACATGGGATGCAAAATATCCCACTTGGGTAACATATGACTGTCTTTGGGTCTAGCCAAGGACCCTTATAAACGTGGCGCACCACGGAGGCATTCCGCAGAACTATTCTTAGTTTAGTTTAGATTAATATTTTTATGCTTTCTAGTTTAGCTTTAATTTTCAGGAATAAAACACACTCGGGATGGTGAACGATACTAAGGGAAACTTGAACCAGCACCCCATTCACAAAAACAGAGCTTCCCGTAAATTTTTCTTCGTTGCAGCAAGTTCGGCACGGGTCGTGTCCAACCAACACGGCCCCGTGCTGAACCATCTGCAGAAAATCGCCCAGTTCAGGTAACTGGACACGGGGTGTGTTCGCTGAACACGCCCCCGTGCCCAGGCTTCTGTTTCTTTTTACTAATTTTTGTTACTGGCAACCTAAACACGGGGCCGTGCCAGGTCACCACGGGCCCGTGTCCAGATGCCCAGTAACATAAAAAATTGTTTTTAAACACACTTTTACACATTAAATCAACCTAAAAACTTGTTTTTGGGACACATTGAGGACAATGTGTAATTTAAGTGTGTGGGGGGGGGGGGATGCTAAAACCTTGAATTTTGCAAGTCCTAATTATAAGCCTTACACAAAACTCTATTGGAACCGCTAAACACCCCAATTTTTTTTCAAAATCTTTTCATTTTTTTTACTTGTCTTGGTTTAATTTGGGAATAACAAGTTCTAAAAATGTTATACTTTTACAAATTTATAACCCATAGCGTCGTGATAAAAAGAACAAACATAAGAAAATTATGAAACGGCATGACAAATCTAGTTAAAATTTGATTATATATGCTTGATCACATAAAAAACCCATTCCCACAAAAAGTGAGTTTTGAGTCTTTATTGAGCATACAAATACACATCTTTAAACTATATTCTCTTTTTTCATTTCTTGTGTGAATAGCCGCTTGGTTTCTTACGACTCTAGAACTTGCCACGACGATACATTCCTGGTCCTTACCAACTTAAACCCAAGTAAGTAAATGATGGAGGCATTAGGACTAACCCTTTTTATTTCAACACCATTATTTTTCTTTTTTTTTACCACCTACCCAAAATCCCCTAGTTAACCCCTTTGAGCCTAAACCTTTTCATTTCTTAACTCAAAACAAACACCATTTTACCCACCAAAACCCTTTTTCATTTTAAACCCTTTATTTTAGTAACAAAGCTCGGTTTTCTTGTGACTTTATCAAAAAAAAAAATTCATAGAGAAGAAAGAAAAATGAAGTTAGAAATAAACAAACAAAGCTCATCAAAAGAAGGCTTGTTTGAATAAATGCTTCATTAAAATAAAAAGTCACAAAAACAAAATGTTTTACGAAAACCGACGCTTTTTACGCCTTTCGCCATTTTCTACTAACCACTAACCCAACCACCTACCTTTAACCCAAGCCTAACCCTTCACCAAAGTCCTCTTGATATTTAAAAAGGTGTATAGTTAAAAAGGGGGATGATTGATTGCTTGGCAAACATATGGTAGAAGTAAGTTCCATGCCGCTCTCGAGTGTTTCACAAAAATACATCTTCGACCGAGTGTTGAGTGATTCCCCGTGAGTTATGTGAACTTGTATATAAATGGAATTTTAAAGAGGCATGTTATGCCCAAATAAATAATTTCTCTTATGTAATGTTTTAAATAAATCATGACGAATAGGATTGTAAATATAGTAAAAATAAAACCTAATAAAGAATCTTGGAATCCCGACACTCTATGACAAGCCCAAAACCTTCTCTTCTACCCATTCCATTTGGGTGTGTAAGCCACAAAATAAGGAGTTTTGCTTGAGGACAAGCAAAAATTCAAGTGTAGGGGTATTTGATGTGTACAAAATGCAACATATAAATTATATCAAATGACGCATAAAACTAACCATTTTTTAGTACTAATGTTGGAAAAAGTGTGCTTGTGTCTTCCTTTTGTATTTTCAGGGTTAAATGAGCTTAAATGAACAAAAGAAGCAAAAAGGCAGCCAAATCTAACAATAATACAAGAAAAGGAATAAACGTGGCATGCCCGACCCCTCAACAACATCTCCCCAAGCAAAAACAAGAGAACAGAAGGCTGAACACGCCCCGTGCTCACTGAGCACGGGGGCATGCCCAAGTGTCTGCAGAAAAGACAAAGCTGTAGAAGCTTCTATCACCTACCACGGGGGCGTGCCCAGCGGACACGGGGCCGTGGTCAACGCAAAGATTCGCAGAATCTAGGCAAATCTTGATAGTACAGATACGCTTCTGCACACGGGGTCGTATCCAGCGAACACGGGGGCGTGGTCAACTAATGCAGACAAACTGCATTTAATGAAGAAAGAGAAGATGGATGGACACGGGGCCGTGCCCAATGGACACGGGGCCGTGTCCGGGCTTCTGTGCAGGCTATAAATAGGGGTGCTTGGCTCACTTGTAAACCATCCCTTGGCAAACCACCTGTCTCACACTTCACCCACCCACCACCACCATCACAACCCATATCCACCACCATCATCCATCATCCATCATAGAGTGTGTGAGTAGTCTCGGGATCCAAGATTGATCGTAAGAGTTCTTGATAATCAAAGGCCATGTTTGCCTAAGTCTCTTACATCACTTGGTGAAGACAAGTGTTTAGTGTAATACTTTTTATTTTTAATCTTTTCGCACTTTTTATTTTGTTATGTATTAATGACTTTAATAACTAGTTTCTTATTTTGAAGGTGAATCTTCCTTATCATTTGTCCGTGGTGTCTTGACATTATTTTACTGTCTATATAAAATAAAAGATTTTTCACCATTCATATCTCCACGGTCTATATGGAGATATGTTGGCTACCTGGTCGGGGGTTAAGGTTATGGTTTGGTTAGCGTCTTGCCTTGTTCAGTGTATAGATCCTGCAAGGACCTGGTGTAACAACTCTCATCAAAAGTCTTAAATATTATTTTAATTTTTCCAATAGGAAACCCTAATTAAGAAACCCAAGTGATTCTGCATAAACCCTAAAATTTTCAGAACAACCGGAATCAGGATCAGGGCCCCTAAAACTCAGGGGGGGTATTCCCTAGTTACGATTATCCATATAAAATGCTGTCAAATTCGAATTTTAAAGTTTCGTCGACTCAGCAAGGCTACACACACACGGGGCTACCCTATGGTACGGTGTGACCCGTCGCGCCATGCGACGCCCACGGGGGTACCCCTCGCATCACGCGAGGGGGTCAAATTTTAACTATAAATAGTGGGGTTTGGGACTTGAATTCTGGAGTTGCAACGACGTAAAAATACGTTATACATTTCGAGATATCGTCTGTTTACTACAAAACACACACATAGCACGAATCACTGCCGCAAAACAGGGTAATAACTCGATCGCTGCAACGATTCAATGTCCGATCGATTAAACTATCCAATGGATGTTTAAGTGCTGCCCACATTAGGGTTTATGCTTTGTCATTCATCATTAATTCGATGGATGTTTAAGTATCGCACTTTGTCATTCGATGTGAGGGTTTAATCTCGTGAGTTATCATAAATGCTGTATTAGTTACTAACCTAGTTTGTGTGCATTGTTATTTAAACTAGGTTATCAAGGCTAATCAGTAGGCTAAGCTCTGTTCATATTAAATCTGCAATGTGAGTCATTCTCTTTTTATCAAATTATTTCCAAAACCCTATTTATTTTAAAGGTTATAAGTACAGGGATTAAGTCTTTGTAATCACCAAATTACAGCCGGTATGTGGGGTTTTGTATACATTACTTGATAAACTTCACCATTGGACAACGAGTTAGCCAAGGGGTGATATGACCATAGTCACAGACACCATCGGGCTAAGAGGCTACCGATGGATGTTCGAGTGACAAATACTGTGGGTAGTTGGTTGATATATGGAAACATTGTAATCGATCTTAATACTGTAAATTATAACAAATGTGTCGTTTTAGTAAAAAGAATGATTCACCAGTATTTCCCGCTGACAAAACCTTTTTCAAACATGTTTCAGGTGATCTGTTGTGATCCAGGAAAAGTGCCGCGTAGCACTACAAGCTTAAGGAAGTGGCTCAATATAAAATAAAGAAACATGTTTTGTAAAGATTTCTCCGTGAAATCATATGATTGTAAATTACCAGGGTTTTATACCGAATTGTGAAATAAAATAATCGGGAAATTTCAGCTTTAAAAAGATCCTGATGAAATCTTCCGCTGTTAAACTCAATTAAATAAATACCACGGGATTTTCTGTCCCGCGGCTCCTGAAACGGGTCAAACCGGGTCGGGGGCCGTGACAGAAAAAGGTGGTATCAGAGCCACTGAGTTAAGCTAATTAAGTATTTAGAAATACTTAAATTTTTCTTATTACCATTATGTGATTATGAGTTTATTAACTGACTATTTGTTAGTTACAGTATGGGTAAGCAAAAGCTTTCAAATATCTATCTTAAATTAGATAGGTCATCAAACGAGAAGGGAAGTTCATCCCAAACAAAATCCTCAAATCACTCTGTAATTCCTGATGAAGGAATATTTGTTCGTAAGGCACAATATGAGGAACCACTATCTCCTAATAAAAGAAGTTTGATTATTAGGAAAAGTCAAGATAAACTAAAGAAATCCAAAGGAGTGAGAATTAATCAGAAAACCCAAGAATTAGGCAGTAACCCACCATGGGAAGACAAGTTAGATGAAAAATGGGCGGATCTTTATATGCTAGCCACTGTAGCAGTAAATGCAAATCTTTAAATACTTTGACTCAAGTTTTAGCACCCTTATCACCTACAAGCCAGAAGCTTTACCCAGTAAATAAATAAAACTTAATATGTTTTAATTGTCAGTTGTTCTTGATATTAAATTAGTTACACGGTATGAAATAATATTTAAAGGTTATTTATGAAAATTTTGTTATAAAATTTTAACTTAGCAATTTTTGTGTATTTTGCATATATGCTAAACAGCATGAGTGACTTGTCTGAAGCCCTTCAGAATTTAAATCTCTATCCGGTGAAAATAGAGGTTTCCAGAGATTTTAATAGGTATATACCTGATATAGAAGAACCTATGGAATTCAACGCTCCACCTCCGGAAAAACCCAAGCCTAAGAAAAGGAGAAGATTCGTGGGATGGAGGCGTGTGCGCAGAAGGAAACCCGCCACTAGGAAGATTCCCAAAATAGAAAATCCTTTAGATAAAGGGAAGGGGATTGAAGTCGGGGAAGGTTCTAGGCAGATGGAAATGGAGTTTAGGGAAGATTCTAGGCAAATCAAGATAGAAATTGGGGAAAGCTCTAGACAAATTGAGGAGTTACCATTTCAGGAGGAATTGGATCGTGCATTGGCGAGCTGTGATGTCGTCATGCCTGTCAATAATAATTTCTACTCTTATCCTCTCGAAAATCAACTCCCTATAAACTTAGAACCAGCAATCCCAGAACCAATAATCCACACCCAACCTCTAGGAATGGATGAATGGTGGACTAATGATTGGCAGTTCCAAAACCTTCTCAACAGTCCTTATTCCTTTCTCCCTCAGTTCGACCCGGAACCTATACCAAACCCACCGATGAGCAATGAGAATTTAGCTGAACTCCACCACTTTGGCGAGGAATTGGTGGATGCAGGAAATAGGATCAGGGAAGTAGGAGAACAGATCTCCTTGAAGTACGATGAGAGGGAACGCCGTTACTGAAATAACAACTGACGAGGGATAGTGTGGTATAAGAATGTGAAACTGTGATTGTAAAATAAATAAGTAGAATATAGTCTGTAAAATAACCTAAAATAAAACTTTGTAAGATTATGGTGTGTATTGACGCATATATATAAATATAAAAATAGGAATCGAGAAATCGATAGTTTTGGCTATATGTGTATTATGAAATTTATATGATTAATTGTGTATGATTGTTATTTATTCGATACTAATAAAATTATATATTAATTATCAGATGGAAAACACTAATAATGAACCAGTAAATGAGGTTAACCATTCTGAACAACACCCGGAGGATCAATTTATGACTAGGCAAGATATAGAAAATATCGTTGCTCAAGGAATAGCCAATGCTATTCCAGCAATACTTGCTGCTGCACAGAAACCTGTTGAACCTCAACAAATAATTCCCAGCAAACGTATTTCTGAAGATAACTTCAGTAATAGCGTAAACGAAGGTGGTAATCATACTAATCATGATAATGAACCACTGCAAGCTCCACTCCCTAAGAAAATGAAAGTTGCAACACCTGGTTGCACTTACAAAGAATTTCTTGCTTGTAAACCCGCTGAATTTGCAGGCAATGAAGGAGCGACTGCAGCACTGCGTTGGTTCGAGAAAACCAAGGCAGTGATTATAATCAGTAAATGTGACGAAAACGACAAAGTTATGTACGCGTCGAATCTTTTTAAAGAAGGGGCGCTAGAATGGTGGAACACGGTACTTCAAAGTCGGGTGGACGTTACTAAGTTCCTCTGGTAGTTCGAGTCTGTTGGCGACTTTTCCGATCCTTTCCAGAATCTTAAAAGGTCCAACATATCATGGCGCTAGTTTCCCTTTCTTGCCGAATCTGACCACACCCTTCCAAGGTGACACCTTTAGGAGTACGTAGTCGCCAACGTCAAATTCAAGGGGCCTGCGTCGTCTATCGGCATAGCTTTTCTGTCGACTTCGAGCTTTCAACAAGTTGTCTCGAATCTGGAGGACTTTGTCAGTCGTTTCTTGCAATAGCTCAGGACCGATTAATTGCGAGTGACCGATCTCGTGCCACACAATAGGCGATCGACATTTTCTTCCGTATTGTTGGTGCACTACATCTGTCGACTTCGTCTTGTATCGAGTCTTACTTTAAATAGATTAAATCAGGGCACGTAGAACGAGAGAATGAGAGAGAGTTTATGAGATTTCGCTTGAAGGTTTGTGTATGTAAAGGTTTTCGCTTGAAGCAGCTCAAGCGAAATCAACATGTTAAGATTTCGCTTGAGTTATGCTAAAGCGAAATCCTGATGTCTATATATAGGAGATCTTGGTCAAGCGAAATGTAATGTAACATTTGAGAGATTTCCATACCGAGGTGCTGCCGGTGTGAGAACTGATTGTATTTGTGTTCATATCAATACAAATCAGTGTTAAAGTGAAGATTCAGCTGTGTTTAAGTCAAATACTTGTTTTCCGCACCTGTATTTGATAGAACTCCTCTGAACCGACTCGTTTAGGTCGCGAACACGATCCTACAATTGGTATCAGAGCCAGTTGAGGAGTTCTGCAGGATTTCGGCTGAAATTGACATCATTCTTGTACTTCTACACCTTCTTTTCATCTGTTCAGAATTTTTTCACGGTCAAAAACTATTCAATTTCTCACGGATTGTTTAATAGTACAAGATAACAAACCCTTGAAAGTTTCACAGCCAAATTCAACCTAAAAGTGATCAAAATTGACATCCGAATGGATTTCGCTTGAAGAACAAAGTTTGTGTTGGACGATTTCGCTTGAACTTTCAAGCGATAATTAATATTTCGCTTCAAACAGGATCTGTTTTCACTTCGAGATTTTCGCTTCAAAGTTGTCGCTTCAACGTTTTCGCTTCAAGGTGTTCGCTTCAGGATTTTCAATTCAGAAAGTTTCGCTTGAATCACTTCGCTTCAAAGATTTCGCTTCAATCAGCTTCAGGATTTCGCTTCAGAAAGTGTTTACTTGAAAGTTTCACTTGAACAATTTCGCTTCAAAGGTCTTGCTTCAACCAATTTACCAGTTCGCTTGAAAGTAATTGAAACATGGATAACGATTTTCACAACGCATTTGCAACATCGCCTAGTTCATCTTCCATTGCTCAGAACATGAATTCAGAAAATGAAACGGGGACTACTCAGAAACCCCCGAAGCTAATGTGTATTGAGGAATACTATGGATGGAAAGATCGTTTCGAAAACTGGGTGCAAGCAAATCATTTGAGATCATGGGAATGTATTCTGAAAAAGTATATGCTACCACGTACTGAAATGGAGACAGTAAAACAGATTTCAGAGTTTGGTAATGAAGAACGGGAAATGTATAGAGCTGAAAAAATGATGATCGGTTTACTTCAACAAGCTATCAAAGAAGACATCTTTATACTACTTCAACATGACAAAACATCAAAGTTAATCTGGGATGCTTTGAAAGTCAAAGTTGAAGGTAGTGCAAACATGATTAAAAGCAAAAAGGCACTGCTTAAAAAGGAGTTTGACTTGTTCACAAGTTTGCCTGGAGAAGATACAAAGAAACTCATTGAACGTTATTGTCACTTAGTTCGAACAATGTCAATGATGAACATCAACAAAGAAGATGAGGAATGGGTGGATAAGCTAGCTGATGCTTTACCTCAGAAAGAGTGGGGAACATATTTGATGATACTGAAAAATACTGGAGTTTATGAAGGGTTGTCAATCTCTCAGTTCATTGAAAAGATTGAAAGTCAGGATTTAGAACAGCAGAAGATCGCAAGGATGAATAATCCAAGTGGTCAACAAGATGTAAAGATGTATTACAAGGGTAGTGTTCCGACTTCAGAAGCTGAGAGAAGTCCTAAAATTCAGACTGCTTATAGTGTTGGAAATTCTACAGAAAAGACTGATCAAAACTCAAACAAAAGCAACAGTGGTTTCTCTTTGTATCCGAGTGTTAATCCAAAAAGCTCATCAGAAAGTTTTCAGTCTCAAAGCACAAAGATGGGAAATGGTTGTGTGATTCAATGCAACATAGCTCTAAATCTTCCAGAAGGTCAAAGTTTTTCTGAAGACATTGCGAAAGATCATATGGCATTACTTGGTTCCGTGCTTATCTCATATGAAGGTTTAGTGGCTGGTCGAATTGGAAATCCTATGCTTACCAAAGAAGATTACGACCAAATAGATGCAGAAGAGATGGAACTAATGGATATCAAATGGTGTCTTGCAAGTGTTCTTAGACGTGCTGAAAAGTTCAAGACAATTACCGGGAGAAATGATTTTCTTGATGCTTGTGTTTCTACTTTAGGTTTTGATAAATCTAAAGTTACTTGTTTCAGGTGCAGGGAAAAAGGTCATTTTAAATGGGAGTGCAAGAATAGAGAAGTTAGTGGTGCTCAGAATCCATTTGGGAAAGATGACTATTACCGGAAAGCCATTTATCAGCAAGTTGGTCAGACACAAGAATTACAGACGGCTCATGGTAGAAAGATTGAAGATTCAAAGAAAGGATGTTTGGTAGATTTCAACTGGAGCAACTACATTTCTTCTAATAGCACAGCATGTATAGTGAACCAAATTGATGAACAACTACCTGAAGGATTCAGCTGGGATGAAAAGGGGGATTTCAAAGCTTTCATTGCAAAGATTGTTAGAGAACCAGATTTGTTTGCTACTTGGATGAGATCAATTGGTGAAAAAGTGAAAGATCAATCGAGTACATCTGAAGAAAGTTCAGAAGATGCTGATTCTGACTCATTAAATACAGATGAGAGTATGCAAAATGAGGATACTTCAGAAAAAGAAGTTGTTTTTGATCAAACACCATCTGATTCTGGTGTTTCAGATGCTGAGTCTGAAAAATCTGTAGAGTTTGATCAAACACCGATGGAGAGTAGCAGTGATGATGAAGAAGAGAAACATATTAATATTGCCAAAAATCATCTTTCTCCTGAAAGTTTTCATTTCTATTTTGCAGATCACATGGAGAAACTGAAGGAGAAACAAGCTGCAAAAGAACAACAACAAGATGAAAAGATTGAAACTGTTGTTCAAACTGAAGAAGTTAAAATTGTAGATGAAGAAAAAGTAATTGAAGTGGTAAAAACAATTGAGGTTGAGAAGATTGTTGAAGTTGAAAAGCCTTGCAAGAAATGTTTGGAAATTTGTAAGAGTTGTGAAGAAAAAGATGTGATTCTGTTTGATAGAGAAAGACTGATAGAAAAGTTACTATCTGACATCAGTTATGTGAAAGAATCGTATAGCGTGTTGAACAGAACAGTGACAGGTCTTCAAACAACGAATTCTGAAAGAGAAAAGGCGTTAACGATGACGAATGCTACATTGATGACAAAGCAAAAGGCAATTAATCATTACATCGAAGAAAATGCTAGTCTAAAGCAAGAGTTGGAGAAAGAAAAGATCGAGAATGAAAGGATCAGAAGGTTATTACTGAGTTATTCTTGTTCTGATTATGTTATTGATCGAGTTTATCCTACTGTTGCAGGTTTTGAAGCATTTCAGGATGAGAAGCAAAAGAATGAGACTGGTAAGAAATCGACTGTTAAATATAACAAGTGTCCGCCTCCTATCTGGGAAGGGTATTCTCCTAGAAAACCAAATGAGGAGCAAGTCGAAAAAGCAGTCAATATAAAGTTAAAATCCGAGACAACTGATGTTTTACCAGATAACATTGATATTACGTTTACCTCGTCTGATACTGATCATGAGTCTGAGTTAATCAAAAAGGTGGTCGATCAGGTGTTGGATACTGAGGAGGTGTCTGAGTCAAAGTTTGAGTCTGGGGGTTCAAGTTCGTCAGTCAACAGTTCAAAATCATCGGAAAAACAGTCTTACAGTAAAGAATTTTTGTTATCAAAGGCAAATTTGGATGATGAAACATTTGAAGTTGCATATACTTTAAATGATTCGGACAAATTATACTCTGACAAAGAGTTTCCGATTAGAAGTGTTCGTTTTGACATGATCAAAAAGGTTTTCAAAATGACGGAAATTAATTTTTCTGAAATTAAGGATCTAAAATCTATTGAAAAACCTAAAAAATACACTTCTAGAGTTCAACAAAGATTAAACAAGAAAAAAGGAAAAAAGAATTACAATTCTGATTCTAGTTTTCAAAAGAAAACAAATCAAAATTGTAGTTACAAAAAGAAAGGTCTTGGTTTTACTCCACCTGAAAATCGTAAAAATGAAAAATATGCTAGAGATTTTAAATCTAAAATGACATATGTTGCAGGAAAAAGCTATGAAGAGGAATCAAATAGCTTATCTTTGAAGAAATCAAATCAAGAGTTTCTTGATGAAAGGAAAAGGACAGGAACTGGAGTTTTTCATCCAACTGGAGTTTTCCAAACAAAAGACACAAGGACTTGTTTTCAATGCCAAGTTGTTGGACACATTGCTCATAATTGTCCTAACAAAGTCAACAAAAAACAGGGAGTCTCTGAAAAACTTAAAGAAAAAATGGTTGAAAAGAATGATTCACCAACTACAAACTTCAAAATTGTTGAAAATTCAAAGAATGAAGTTGGTGAAAATTCTAAAAGATTGTACAAAAAGAGTGCAAAAGACAATCAAAAATGGATTGTTAAAAAATCAGATGTACAATCTGGCAATGATTCTGATTCCACAAAATCAGAGGAGTCACAAGATGAGATCAAAGATTTGATGAATGATGTTGATATTAAATCATTGAGTGTGGAAGAGATTAAACAAATGGTTGATAAAGTTGAAAGCTCAGATTTTGATATTGAAAAAACATTTAATGAAAATGTTAAGAAAATTTTCAAGAAAATGGTTGATGGGAAAGTTAAGGGGGTTAAAGATTTTTATGCAACTAAAAAGGCAACTTACAACCCTACTGCTCAGGAATTGGAAGCCACCAAGTCAAAGAAGACTTGGGTGGAAGTTTGCTTTCCTTAAAGTCTTAGGACTTGCCGGAGATCCCAAGTTTATATCGTGGATCAGGAATCGGCATCTTTCTAATTTTTGAAGTTTTTGATTGAAAGGTTTTGATAGTGTTTGGATGTTTACAGGTTGTATGACTACGCCGGAGCTTCCAGGTTGGTAAGTGCGAAGCAGGAATCGGCATTTTGATTGGTAAAATGGTGATGTAGACGTAACATTCCTACAAGTGGTATTGTGTTCTACATGTGGTAATTTTTACAATTGATATAGATGGTGCATTCTGGCAAGTGGTAAATCAAGGACATTAATTTGTACTTGATCTGCTACAAATGATTAAGAATAGACAATGTGATGAACCACACCCCGAATTTACAAATGATTATATCATCAAAACTTATTTTCCGGAAAAAGCATTTTGATTAAAACAAACTTAAGTGTTTTGAAATCTAAATGAGAAAATAGTTTTGTGATAGGGGGAGTTCTGATTGTTTATGCCGAGTGAATGGCGATTTGATGCATTTCGATTTCAGTTGTCAAATTTTTTGTACAGTTTATTTTCAAATTTCCTAAAATGTGTTTGCATTTTAGGGGGAGTAAAAATTTTTCAGAAAATCCAAAAACATTTGAAAATTTGAAAAAGACAAAAACATGATAAAATTTAAAAATGAGTTTTGTTGAAACAAGAGGAAATGATAGTACATCAGTGGACTATCACAGCATGCTAAAGAATTGGAAAGTAAAATGTGATAAGCGGTTTCACTAAAGATGTGACGGTAGGCTCAGCTAGACTAGTAGATTTGCGATAACGATACAAACTTAAATGAAAAAGCCTAGTTCTAGTGGGAAACATGGTCAAAAGCATAGTACTTAGTTTTGTCCTTCTTGATTGTGTGCCTACTCAGTAATTGCTGAATGCCAAAAAGCATAAAAACTGGTTAAGTTTGTGAACTTTCACAACTTTGCTGAAAAGTCGCTGTGATTGTGCATTTTATTTTGCAAAGATTTAAACTTGTCTGATTTCTTTATTTTGTTTAAGCATCGGACATCCTCTGCGTATACGTGAGTATCGACCTGGATGTTGTTGCCTAAACGTTCTGCTTTATTTTCTTTGGTGTTTCGTTTAAGCTTTGGATCACCTCTGCGTATACGGGAGTATCGACCTGGTGGTTAAAGCCTAAACAACTTCAACTTATTTTTATTTTCTTATTTTGTTTAAACATTGGACTTTCTCTGCGTATACGGAAGTATCGACCTGATTGTTAATGTTTAAACATTCTGCTTTGTTTTCGCACAATTCACAGTCGATAAAAGTTTAAAGGCATTACTTGAGTCAGTGTATTGCATGATGAGGGGATATGCTGAGATCGTGGGGTCCATAAGAATTTAGTGCTATTTAAATATATCTTAAAATATCGGTAAGCAGATTGAAAGTTTTTAGATTGAGCTTAAGTGGACAGCAATATCGTCAATCCACGTGAATCGTTTAGAGCTTAACATGTTTAAAGCTTAACGGTGTTAGTGATATGTTTCAGAAACTGATATGATCCTCTTGCACAAACTCACAAAAATATTGTTTGTAAATATTTCTTTATTGCATTTCTTTACAATCAAAAATTACAAAAAGATTTTTAGTGTGTTTTAGCATAAATTTTAAAAAATCCAAAAAGATTTTCGACAACTGATATTGGAAAGCTGATTGTCAAAATTTCAAGTGCTAAACATGATGACTTGGTTGTGAGGGGGAGTGAATCTTAAAATGTCAAAAAGGTTTGTTAAAATCCTACAATTGGTATTTTTTTTTTTAAAAAAAACCTACATTTGGTTCATCATTGATTTGTGATATGAGAGAGAATTATCTGATTATATCAGATTGTTGGTGAATTTAAATTGTTAAATTTAGAAAATTTATTTCTGGGTTAAGATTGTTACAGGTGAGCCAGGTTAATTCATTCAAAGCATACAAAAGTCAGAATCTGATCATGAATCTAAAAGTTTGCTAGCTGCTGATGCTGATGAACTTAAGGAATCAAGAGATCTGATCAAGAGAATTAGATAAAAGCCAGGCAATGATCTTGTAAACAACATTTGAGTCAGACATTGATCCTAAAGCAGATGTTGCTGAAGAACAAATGAATGCCAGCAAATCGTGAGGGGGAGTCTGATAGAGCAAGGTGATTTTGGAAAAGAAGATAGAGAGAGAAAAGCCCAGAGACTGATCAAGAATGATGATGTGAAGACACAGTATTGGTGTGACTCGATAGTCGACTCGTCAACATCTGAGGGGGAGTCTGTTGGTGCACTACATCTGTCGACTTCGTCTTGTATCGAGTCTTACTTTAAATAGATTAAATCAGGGCACGTAGAACGAGAGAATGAGAGAGAGTTTATGAGATTTCGCTTGAAGGTTTGTGTATGTAAAGGTTTTCGCTTGAAGCAGCTCAAGCGAAATCAACATGTTAAGATTTCGCTTGAGTTATGCTGAAGCGAAATCCTGATGTCTATATATAGGAGATCTTGGTCAAGCGAAATGTAATGTAACATTTGAGAGATTTCCATACCGAGGTGCTGCCGGTGTGAGAACTGATTGTATTTGTGTTCATATCAATACAAATCAGTGTTAAAGTGAAGATTCAGCTGTGTTTAAGTCAAATACTTGTTTTCCGCACCTGTATTTGATAGAACTCCTCTGAACCGACTCGTTTAGGTCGCGAACACGATCCTACACGTATAAAGCCTCGAATGGTGCCATTTGAATGCTGGAATGATAACTGTTGTTATACGAGAATTTGACTAACGGCAGGTATGTATCCCAATTACCACCGAAGTCTATGACACACAAACGGAGCATGTCTTCAAGAGTACGAATCGTTCTTTCAGTCTGACCGTCGGTTTGAGGGTGGAAAGCGGTACTTAGATTAAGCGATGTACCAAGAGCCTTTTGAAACGTTTCCCACAGTCACGAGGTAAACCGAGCATCACGGTCAGAGATGATGTCGCGAGGCGTCCCATGATTACAAATGATCTCGTTGGTGTATATTCAAGCTAATCGTTCTACCTTGTAGTCTTCCCGTATTGGCAAAAAGTGAGCTGATTTGGTCAAACGGTCAACAACAACCCAGATGCTGTCGTGACCTAATGACGTGTGTGGAAGCTTTGTTATGAAGTCTATAGCTATACTCTCCCACTTCCACATAGGGATAGGCGGTTGTTCGAGTAAGCAAGAGGGTCTTTGATGTTCAGCCTTGACTCTTGCACAAGTTAGGCATTTTCCAACGTAGAGAGCAATATCCCTTTTCATGCCCGACCACCAGTACTTGTAGCGAAGGTCCTGGTACATTTTATCGGCACGGGGATGAATAGAATACCGGGATTTGTGGGCTTCTTCCATCAGAATCTATCGCAAATCGGTCCATTTAGGGATCCAAATTCGGTCCAGAAAGTTGAATATCCCATTTGATTTACTCACAAGTTGGGCTCCATCGTGGTAGATTCTTTCCTTCTTCAGAGTGCGTTCATTAAAACAAGCATGCTGAGCTTCACGGATGAGGGGTTCGAGGTCGTATTGGGCTTGAGCATTACGAATGATGAGCAAATAACTCCGTCTGCTGAGTGCGTCGGCAACGACATTTGCTTTGCCTGGGTGATAACGAATCTCACAGTCGTAATCGTTGAGAAGTTCTACCCATCGGCGTTGATGCATATTAAGTTCCTTCTGATTAAAGATATGTTGTAGGCTCCTATCATCGGTGAAGATCGTACACTTCGTACCATACAGGTAGTGTCGCCAAATCTTTAACGCAAAAACAACTGCGCCTAGCTCGAGATCATGGGTTGTATAGTTCTTCTCGTGGATTTTGAGCTGTCGAGATGCGTAAGCTATAACCTTGTCCCACTGCATAAGGACACAACCAAGACCAAGGTTGGAAGCATCACAATAGACAATGAAATCATCGTTTCCGTCGGGTAGAGTGAGAACAAGAGCATTGCAAAGCATGTGCTTGAGGGTTTGGAAAGCAGACTCTTGTTGGGTTCCACAAACAAAAGGCTTGTCTTTATGGGTGAGAGCGGTAAGCGGTACTGCGATCTTTGAGAATCCTTCGATAAATCGTCGATAATAGCCCGCTAATCCGAGAAAAGAACGGACTTCAGACGGGTTCTTAGGTGTAATCCAACTCTTAACGGGTTCAACCTTCGCAGGATCGACGTGAATACCCTGTCTATTTACAATGTGACCCAGAAACTGAACTTCCTCCAGCCAAAATTCACACTTGGAGAACTTGGCTTATAGTTGATTTCCCTGGAGTAGTTCGAGAACCAAACGTAGATATTGTGCGTGTTCGGCTTTCGATTTGGAATAGATCAAGACATCGTCGATGAACACGATGAGTAAACGGTCGATATATGGTTTACACACGCGATTCATCAGATCCATGAAAACCGCGGGTGCGTTGGTTAGACCAAAAGGCATAACAACGAACTCGTAGTGGCCGTATCGAGTGCGAAAAGCGGTTTTAGGTATATCATCCTCTTGAATGCGTAGTTGGTGATAGCCTAAGCGTAGATCGATCTTCGAGAAACAAGTAGCACCTTGTAGCTGATCAAACAAATCGTCAATTCGGGGTAGGGGATAGCGGTTCTTGAACATCCTGAACGAACCATCCTTCTTTTTTGACGCAAAGGACTGGCGCACCCCAAGGAGAGGTGCTCGGACGAATGAAGCCTTTCTCAAGTAATTCCTGGAGTTGGTTCGAGAGTTCACGCATTTCGGACGGCGCGAGTCGGTAAGGAGCCTTGGCAACAGGATTGGCTCCAGGAATGAGATCGATACGAAAGTCGATATCACGACTTGGTGGTAGTCCTGGAAGGTCATCAGGGAAAACATTAGGGAATTCACGAACCACAGGAATGTCTTCCACTTTTGTCTTTCCTTTCTTTTCCTTCTCCGCTACTACAATGTTAGCCAAGAAAGCTCTGTATTCCTTGCGGAGATACTTGCTAGCTTGGACACATGACATGAGTTTGAGGCCTTTCGAACCAGTTTCGCCATAAACACACAATAAATCACCATTCACGAGCGAAAATCGAATCATCTTATCGAAGCACACTACTTCAGCATGGTTTTCGCGAAGAAAGTCCATGCCTACTATGACGTCAAAGCTTCCGAGTTGCATCGGAATAAGGTCGATTGGGAAGATGTGATTGTTGAGTTCAAGAGTACAATCACGAAGAACAGAATTGACAGCGACAGTTCTTCCAGTAGCGACTTCAACATCGAACGTCGAGGAGAGTTGGGAGCGTTTACGACTAAGGAGCTTCTCGAATTCGAATGACACAAAGCAATTATCGGCTCCAGTATCAAACAAACATGAAGCATAAATACCATTCACAAGGAACGTACCATTGACCACGTTGTTGTCGGCCTGGGCTTGGCGCACATTGATGTTGAAAGTTCTGGCGCGTGCGGCTTGTTGCTGTTGCTGCTGGTGTTGCTGCTGCTGAGGCTGCTGCTATTGGGGCTCTTGTTTCACAACCCTATTTGGGAACATGTTAGCGAAATGGTTAGGATCGCCACATGCGAAGCAGGCTCTGGCGTTGACCGCGGGTGCCGGAGGAGCTTGTTGACCCTAAGGGGCGGTGAGTAGAGCTTGATGAGCAGGAGCTTGTCGAGCACGGCAGTTGGTAGTGAAATGGCCGTACATATTGCAATGAGCACAAAAACGGCAAGCGATGGTAGTCGGGTGGTGGTAGGTGCAGGTAGGGCAAAGCGGGTGTGGCCCAGTGTATGCACGCTACTTGACGTTGTTGAGCTGGTACAGCTTGAATCGGTGCAGCAGTGATCGCACAGTTCTTGTTGCTGGAGCTGTTCTTTCTCTTGTTCTTCCTCTTGTTGTTTGATGCGGTGGTGGTTTCAGCAGTTGGTGCGGCACTGGTAGCTTGATGCAGGTGCTTCAAAGTTTTATCCCAGACACCAGCCTTGACCCGCTTGTCGTTGATTTCAGCGGCCAGTAGGTAAGTCTCTTCGATCGTCTTAGTCTTAGCCGCTTGCACGAAATCGGCAACACAGTCAGGCAGGGCTCGGATATGCTTCTTGATCGCCATGTCTAGAGTCTTGACTTGGTCAGGGCAGATGATGCTGAGCTGCTTGAAGCGAGCAGTGAGAGCAGCGTTTTCACCTTCCTTTTGCTTTATGTGCCAGAATTCATCTTCTAACTTTTGGCGCTCATGAGGAGGGCAAAATTCTTCCAGCATGACCTCCTTGAGTTCATCCCACGACAAACTGTAGGCTGCATCGTTTCCCCGCTTGTTTCTCTCAGCCGTCCACCAGTCTAATGCACGGGACTGGAAAACGCCGGTAGCATTCAGAGTGCGGAGGTCGTCGGGGCAACCGCTCTGTCGCAGTGTGACCTCAATGGAATCAAACCATTGGAACAACGCTGCAGGGCCTTCCTCGCCAGTGAATTCCTTTATCCCACAAGACTTGAATTGTTTGAAATTGAAGGGAGCTTTGGTGGTAGCTTTAGGAGCTTCGGTTCTTGACTCCTCAGATGATTTGCTGACGTTCTCGTAGACATCACTCACGGCTTTTGCTACTGGTTTAGCGATGATAGCAGCAAGACGTTTGTCTCTTTTTTCTTGACGAGAAAGTGGTGGGTGGCGGGATCCAGATGACATTGTCTACAACAGACATCGTCACAGGACTCAACACAATGTATTCGAATCTCACCTCACACGTCTACTACTTACAAAAGCTCAAGAACACGCATAATCATGTAAGCACATACACACATAAGCACGTAGAGCACAGAAACACATAAACACATAAGCACGTAGAGCACAGAAGCACATACATATTTAATCACCAGATGCAGTCAGAATGCAGAAACCTATCTTTCACAGTTGCGAGTGTTCGAATCATAGCAATCGTGTTTAGCATATCGAATTGTGTAGTATAAGCGTATATCATAGCATAAGGTCGTCCATAACTTAGCGATTTGCTAGCGTATTGAGATACAATTGCAGTGCGAGTGGTGCGTGTCGATCGAAGCGAAAGTAGAAATCGAATAATTCTTCCAAAATTAAACACATAAACAGGTAAACGCACATATAAACACAGAAAATCAACGAATTATCAGAGTCGGCAGTTGTGGGCTCAAAATCGAAACACGTAAAAATCGAGAGATGGATCGTCTGCAGCTATTAGACTTCGACTAGCCAAAGTGGTTCAACTATTCACAAGGACTTGTTGTGCACATTTGACCTTTAGGACTATGCTTTTGCCTCAATTCTTGGGCGTTTGGCACACATCCCGTTAGTCATATTGTGACATCAGGTTGTTGGAGTCCGTCGAGACTTTGGTGAGAGTTTTGTAAAATGGGCGGAACAAGTCGTCAAGGTTAGGGTTTCACCCCTGGCTTAACAACTTCGTTCCTGTTTTTTATAAAATAGAGGGGATTATTCATCAAAATATGGATTTCACTCCTGATTTGGCATAATTCTCCTCGTTTGTAAATAAAATGCGGATTGATCAAGCAAATTTTTGTCGACAGTTTGCGGTTTTCACACCTAATCTCGACTTTATCCCCTATTCATAATTGAAAATTCGAGTGCAGTGATAGTGTAGCATAAGCGAGTATAGTGTTGGAACTTTTGAGATCGTTCATACTTGTACTGGATTAGTTTTATAGTTGTTTGTAGCTAATTTACTAGTATAGGGGCTTATTTTTTAATTTCATGAAACTTGAAATCCTGACTTGGTGTAGTTAAGATTCCAGCAAATTTATAAATTTGCTGGCAAGTCAGGCACTATATATAGCCCAAGCATTGTAACCTAGCCAAGCTTTTGGCTCTTTGGTGAATGAAGTGTTGTTTACATTAGATCTCTTGTTTGTGTGCTCAAATCAGTATTCCAAGGTGCTTTATAGATTCATATACTTGTCTGGATTCAATACAACACTTGTTGTATTCATCAATCCATTAGCTTCATCTTCATCTCTTGATTGTTCTTAACTTTTTCATAGTTCAAACACTTAATCAATAGGTGTTTTGGACTAAAACAACCAACCACTGTGATCCGGATTGATATTGGGATCTACAATTTGGTATCAGAGCCTTAGTGCTCTTGGTTGTTGTGTTCTTGTTGAGATTTTTCAAAGTTTTGAAGGTTTTTCAAAGTTTCAAGGTTTTCAAATTTTTGGACTTAAAATGGATTGATTTGGTGTGTTTAATCGATAGGTTGTTGTTAATACATGATTAGGGAGTCATTTTGGACATTTTGATGCATCAGAACATGGTTTTTGAGCTATTTTTGAGTGATTAGAGGGTTTTAGTTCGTGTTAAACCCTCTGTCCAGCGAAATTAACTTGAATACAGTGAACAATTTTTGAAGACAGCGAATTTAATTTTGAATATAGCGAAGTTAGTTTTGAACATAGCGAACAATCTTCAAAACCATCGCAAAATCACCAATCTCGCCGACTAAGACTCGAGCGAAATTGTTGATTGCCGGCGACATAGTGTCAGGCGACCCTTTAGCGAAATTATCGAAGGCGACTTCGAGAACTGTGATATAGAACCACAGCGTTCTTATCACGGTATACGGAGAAATTAGTCAAACTAACGTCTATTCTTGTTGTATCAGCGGAATTAGAGTCATCGCTCGTGCAGGATATCTCCGTGTACCAGCGAAGATAGGAGACCAGTCAGATCATCGGCGGATTTACTACATTCTCCGGCGAAATTGTGCTTCAGCAGTAGTACCAGCGAAATTAACCTCTGATCAGCTCTCTTTTGTCAAAAAGAAGCCAAGATATCGCTAAATCAGCTAAGTCCAATCGCTCAAGCTGAACTTGAGACCGGAACCACTACTAGGCCACCAAAGTTGAAAGGAGCTGAAGATTTCAGTACATGGAAGACTCGCATCCAGTCGTTCTTCGAATACACGGACTACAATCTGTGGGTCTCAGTCACTGCTGGACCCCACATTCCAACGGTGGTTCAAAATGATGTGGTAGTTGCTAACCCTGGCCCCACAACCTTCACTGACGAAGACAAGGCCCTTATCCAACGCGATCGCCGTGCGCATGCCGCCTTAACAATGGCTCTGTCAACTGATGACTGCAACATGTTTGAAGAACACCGAACTGCAAATGCACTCTGGAATGCATTGATTGAATACTATGAGGGAAATGAAGAGCTAATTGAAAGTAAGAGAGACATGGTGCAGAAGCAATACGACATGTTTTGTGGAGTTCGTGGAGAAAGTCTCTCCGATCATATCAGTCGCTTTCTGAATATGATGACCAAAATGAAGAAGACAGGAAATCCTGTAACAAACCGTGCCGCTATAAAGAAACTGCTAGACTCACTCCCTAAGGAATGGAGTTTGCAATGCATGATGATCAAAAAGGATTTTCTCAATAATCCTAATCCTGTCACTCTGTCAGACTTAATTAACACTCTAAGAGCCTTTGAAATGGATGTCACCAAACGAGAACTGAACACTGCTGGCTACACTCCAAAGACCAATCAAACTTCTGCTGGAATGAAGAATGTGGCATTTCTTGCTTCAGGTGGCATTAGCCAACAAGCTTCTGACATGATCTATGCTAACGCTTCCGCAAGCGCATCAAAAGCTCCACAACCTAGTGAGAAGACTGTCACGGTTGGTGATACACAAGCGCTGAAAGTGTCTACTGAAAACGTGGCACTTTTCAACATGTTTCTAAGTAGCTATGAAGCTTTAATGTCAGGAGAGCTCAAGAAGGAAATGTTCACTGCTGAAGACATGTATCAGGTCGATCCAGATGACATGGAAGAAATGGATCTGAACTGGCAGATGGCCATAATCACCTTAAGGTTGAAGAAATTTCAGGACAAGACCGGGAAACGTTTGGGTCTCGGAAAGGCTGGCTTTGACAAGTCCAAACTGAGATGTTACAACTGCAAGAATCTGGGCCACTTCAAGCGTGACTACCCCTTGTTGAAAGAAGGAAACATTGAAGCTACTCCCAATGTAAAACAAATCACCATCGAAGAAAACAAAAACAACGCGTCTCATAGCACACCAAAGGCCTTAGTCGTTGAAGATTATGATTGGAGTGAAGA
This sequence comes from Helianthus tuberosus, assembly GCA_030545235.1. Classification (NCBI taxonomy): domain Eukaryota; kingdom Viridiplantae; phylum Streptophyta; class Magnoliopsida; order Asterales; family Asteraceae; genus Helianthus; species Helianthus tuberosus. The sequence goes on along the minus strand of CM060431.1, from coordinate 4,798,247 downwards.
AATTGCTGAAGCCAAGGAACAAGTCAACAAAGCTCTTATGGCAAAGATTTCAAGTGGATCATCATCAAAGCAGTTTGAGAAACCGACAGCTAGAATTCCAAAAGGTGACAAATCGCTGACAAGGGTTTGAAAAGCATTCTCACCTCTCCGGAGCCTGAGAAAGAAAAGAAGTCTGAAGAAGCTAAGGAGCAGATTCCTAAGGATGCATCTGAATAGAAGAAAGACAAAGAAAAAGCCTCAGCTGCAGCAATGAAAACAGAATCTTCCAAAGAAAAGGCTGACAAAGACTTGGTAAATAGTATTCCACATAACTTTAAAGTAAAGTTATGCTCACCAGCATGCGTTGATGTCATGGCACATTACAAGTCTCTTAATTTAGAATTTGAGAGACAAACAGACAAAGCCTTAAAAATGAATAAAGAACTTAAACTGAACGAGGCCGCATATCAGAGAAAGTTGAATTCAACTTTAGCTGAAATGCAAACTCTAAAAGAATTTGTGATTAGGGAAGATTTTATCATTAACGATCTCACAGATAGACTAGAAAAGGCTTTGAACGAAAACAATAAATTGCAAATTATCATCGATAAATGGAATGTCAGTCAAAAGGCCTTTACTGACATCATAAAACTGTCAACGACCAACGTATGTAAAAGATGGGATCGGGTACAAGGATAGGCAAGGAAATGAAAGAAAACTTTTTCTTCCTCCACATAGCAAAAACTATGTGCCTATTCCTACTCCTCATCCCGAAAACGATCTCATTGATGAAAAGGTCTCTGTAGAACAAAACGATTCTTGTGAAAACGAAACAACCGCTAACTTATCTAAAAGTAATGCAGATCCAATTGTGTGTAAAGAAGATGTGTGCGATGAGGATGGAGACTGCGGCGGTTCAAAAATAGGAATAGGTTATTCAGGCGACAGTTATTCAACTGTTAACTGGTTCGCCTGGAACTGTTCTAACAAAAACAATATTCGGGATGAATGTAATAATTTAATTAGGACGGATGACTGTAATAGCCTTGTGCCTAAATTTAAATCTTCGGATAACTGTAAGGGCCATGCGCCTACATTTGAGACCCGTGATCGTGAACATGTTATGTTTGAATGTCATGATTTAAATTCTGCTTTTTGTGATGATAAAATTGTTTGTGAATCTCCTGTATTTGTGCTAGAATTGAAAAAGAATAGCTTTGGAAAATTCCTCACAGAGGAAATTCCATAATTTATTCCATCTAGAACAGGTATGACAGATTCAGAAAAGACAGTCACTGAAGATCACTGCATTGAAGGCTCAAACATTACTGCCTCAGAAGATGAAAAGGAGACTCCAAGTCATGAGGATGAGCAAACATCAGAAACCTCAAGTGAAGATCGAACAACAAATGGTGAAAGCACTGAATTTTCAAGTGAAGAAAAGTCAAAAACTTCAAGTGAAGATCAATCAACAAATGATGAAAGCTCCGAAGACTCAAGTGTTGAGACAATTGAAGATCAAGATTCAGAAAGCTCAAGCGAAGATCAAAGCTGCAATGAGTCAAGCTATGAAGCAAGTGAAGAACTAAATTCCAGTGAATATCAAACTTCAGAAAGCTCATCAGATTCTGACAGCGATGAAGAATACTTAGAAGATGAGAGTCGAGTTGACAAGAAAATGAAGAAAGCAGAAAGCTCAAGACACTCATCACATACATCATCTTCTAACACCAAAAGGCCCAGACGTAAACGATGTTTTCGCTGTGATCATTTAGGACATACAGCGAAACATTGTAAAAACAAAATTTTTTCTAAACCAGAATATGATTTTGTTAAGAATTTCACAGATCAACTTGATTATCTTAAGAAATCTGTTAAAAATCTGGTTAATTCAACAGCTTATTTTTGGAAGCAAAAAGAAGATATCGTGGGACAAAACCACGATAGATCCAAAGTAAAGCAGATCTGGGTTCCCAAATCAAACTAATTTGTGTATATTCTTGTATTTCAGAATAAACTCCAGAAATGGCTTCGTATGCTCATGGAATACATCTGGCATGTCGACAGCGGATGTTCAAGACACATGACAGGCTTGAAGGAACTTCTGAAGAACTTTCGCTTTATTGATGGTGATTTCGTGTCATTCGCTGGAGACGAGAAGGGAGGGAAGATCGTTGGAATAGGAGATGTGGTGTCTGAAGACCTCACGTTGGAAAATGTCAATTATGTTCCAGAACTGTGCTACAATCTCATGAGTGTATCACAAGTCTGTGATAAAGGAATAATGGTGCTTTTCAATGACATGGAATGCTTGTTTCTCAAGCCTGAATATGTCGTCCCTACGGAAATGATCATGCTCACTGCTCCAAGACAAAACAACACATACGTTCTCAACATGAAAAATGCCAAGACAAATGACAACTTGACCTGTTTGATCTCAAAGGCTCCAGAATCGGAGTCACTACTTTGGCACAGGAGAATGGGGCATGTAAATTTTAAAAATATGAACAAACTCTCTAAGTTAAACTTAGTGAGAGGACTTCCGATAAAAGAATTTCCTTTTTCTGAAAAATGTATAGCATGCGCCCAGGGAAAGCAACACAAGAAATCGCACAAGTCCAAAGCAGTGAATACGATTACTGCGCCTCTGCAATTGATGCACATGGATCTTTTTGGTCCAATTAGTGTTAAAAGTCTTGCTAAAAGTTCTTACTGTTTGGTGATTACAGATGATTTCTCTCGTTTTTCGTGGGTTTATTTTCTTGAGGCAAAGAATGAGACAGCTGAAATTCTCAAGACTTTCATTCCCTTAATTGAAAATGTGACCAAATTAAAAGTGAAGTCGATCAGAAGTGATAATGGTTCTGAATTCAAAAATCAAACCTTCATATCCTTCTGTGCAGAAAAGGGAATTCATCTTCAATACAGTGCAGCCAAAACTCCTCAACAAAATGGAGTTGCTGAACGCAAGAACAGAACATTGATCGAGGCCGCAAGGACCATGCTGGTGGATTCAAAGCTTCCAATCATCTTCTGGGCAGAAGCAGTAAATACAGCATGCTACGTACTAAACAGGGTTCTCATTGTAAAACAACATGGAAAAACGGCATATGAACTTCTCTTCAAAAGAAAGCCACTTATTGACTTTTTCAGACCATTTGGATGTTCATGCACTCTTCTAAATACCCAAGAAAATCTCATCAAGTTCGAAGCAATGGGTGATATCTGCTATTTCATGGGATATTCATCCACTCAGAAAGCTTACAGAGTCTACAACAAAAGAACGAAGATGGTGATTGAATCGTATTATGTTGATTTTCAAGAAGGAAACTACACCAACACTGGAAGTACTCCCGACTGGTTCTATGACGTGGGTGTGATTTTCAACACCTTCGAAATTCCAGAAGATACTCCAGAAGCAGAACCCATTGAAGACGCTCAAGTTGAACCTCTGTTCTACCCTTCAGATATTGGTGTAACTCCATTCACTACCCGTTTCACTCCATTCTCTGCTGATCCACTTCTCTCTGTGGATGAAGTAACTGGTGACACTGCGCCTGAGAACGCCCCAGAAAACGGTGCTTCTTCTTCACAGGCGAATGTGGATGAACCAACTCAAGAAGATGACCCTCCAGTAATTTACGTGGACGAACACTTCACCAATCTCCTGCAGCAGATTGAGTCTCAGACAAATGCAGGATACAAGACAAATCGCAATCATCCTCTTGAGAACGTCATAGGTGCAGTTGAAGAAGGAGTGCGTACACATGGTCAGTCATCAAGCATCAATAAAGGTCTCTATGCAGCTTTTCTCTCACAGTCTGTGCCACGGGACATTGAAGATGCTATTCTAGACTCCAGTTGGGTTCAAGCAATGCAGGAAGAATTGTCACAATTTCGCAAACTCAAAGTCTGGGAATTAGTAGATTTACCTGGGGGAAATTTTCCGATTGGTACAAAATGGGTCTTTCGTAATAAAATGGATGATCGTGGAGTAGTAATCAAGAACAAAGCCAGATTGGTAGTGCAAGGTTTTCGTCAGGAGGAAGGAATTGATTACGAAGAGGTTTTTGCTCAAGTTGCAAGACTGGAGGCAATCAGAATATTCCTGGCATACGGGTCTTACAGAAATTTCAAAGTTTTTCAAATGGACGTGAAGAGCGCTTTTCTGTATGGAAAGGTAAAGGAAGAAGTCTACGTGTGTCAGCCTCCGGGTTTCGAAGATCCTCATTTTCCAGGTCGATACTACAAATTGGACAAAGCACTCTATGGTCTTCACCAAGCTCCACGTGCTTGGTACGAGACTTTGTCAACTTATCTTTTGAAATGTGGATACACAAGAGGAACGATCGACATGACTCTCTTCACCAAAAGAGTAGGAGAAGACGTAATGCTGGTTCAGATTTATGTGGACGATATCATCTTCGGGTCAACTAACGAGGAACTGTGTAGAGAATTCGAGTCTGTCATGAAGGAAAAGTTTGAAATGAGCATGATGGGAGAGCTGACGTTCTTCTTAGGGCTAGAAGTGAAACAAAAGGAGGATGGGATTCTCATTCATCAGGCTAAGTACATTCGGGATATTCTCACGAAGTACAACATGCACGACTGTAAAGTTGCCAGCACCCCGTTCGCCTCTCAGACGGAGCTCACTCTAGATCCTCAAGGAAAACCAGTAAACAAGTCATTTTATCGCTCCATGATCGGTTCTCTGATGTACTTAACGGCTAGCAGGCCTGACATTATGTGGGTTGTTTATCTCTGTGCTCGCTTTCAGACAAATCCCAAAGAATCACATGAAACTGCTGTGAAACGCATCTTCCGCTATCTCAAAGGAACTCCGAAACTAGGTCTTTGGTATCCTAAAGATAGTAATTTTGATCTTATTGCTTATTCTGATAGTGATCATGCAGGTTGTAAAGTAGATCGCAGGTCTGTATCGGGAGGATGTCAATTTTTGGGAAATCGTCTGATCTCATGGCAAAGCAAGAAACAGACTACGGTGTCCACCTCCACTGCTCAAGCGGAGTACACCGCGGCCTACAGTTGCTGTTCACAAGTTCTCTGGATACAAAATCAGTTGTTGGATTATGGAATCAACATCACGAAGACTCCTATATTCATCGACAATGAGGCATGTCTGGGAATTGTGAAGAATCCCATCCACCACTCCAGAACAAAGCACATTGAAATTCGAATTCACGCAATTCGAGATGCCTACGAAAAGGGGTATATTTAAGTGGTGCCAGTGGATACAACACAGCAGGGGGCCGACATCTTCACGAAGGCCTTTGATAAAACCCGATTCAACCAGTTGGTAACCTGGTTGGAAATGGTTAATTTCCTTGAATGGAAATGAATCTTGTTGTCCAAAAAGCTTTCGTAAATACTCTATCTTTTGTCAATCTACATTTAAAAAAAAAACGTTTGTTGAAAGTAAAACAAGTATCAAAAAGCGTCACCCACCAAAAAGATTTTCTGATTCTTAAAATTTCATTTTCGTGCAAATGGACTTTCGAAAATAAAGATTTTAGGGGGGATATTCCATAAAATCAAAAATGAGATGCTTGTGTCTGACTCCTGTTAGAGGAAATGATAGGAAATTGCTAACACTTTGTCATTTCTTGCAAAACAGTACAACAAACGAAATCGGGGTACCAAGCAACGACGTGTCGGTAGATTCAGCAACACCGACGAGTAAACTGCTGATAGGGAGCAAAACATAACATCTACACAAGAATTATGGCTTCTCTCAGGCATTACGCATCTTGTGGATAACACATTGCGGCATATGGCTTAATGGTCTTAAATCTTGTGTTGATAGATTGCCAAAGTCTGAGATCTCAGGTCTTTATATTGGTTTTCATTCGGGGGTATCATAGTTGGTCTTCTGCTGCATCCAGATACATGCTGACCTAGAACTCCTATGATATCCCTTCTTAATAAGCGCCTTAAAAAAAAGGCCAAACCCTTTCATAATAAGTGCCATTTTTGGCCAAAACCTATAGATGGATTAGTTTCGGTCTCTCTGCTGTACGAAAGTACTGACCTGTTCACCGAACTATCTATCTCAGCCCTCGATAGTTCTTGGGATCTCTGTTGTACGAAAGTACAGACCTGATCTCCGCTCTATCGTTGAAAAGAATGAATCAAATATACTCACCTGTTATGAAGAACCTTTGTGCATACCTTGATCGCGGGGGTATGTCCTGATGTGGGACTCACGGGCGTAATGATTCTATTCTCAATAGCTTGTGTGGGGGCCATAGAAGTCTTGTCAATATTACCGAAAACATGATAATCAAGCTCTCCGAAGGCATGTTGAAAGAAGGATGCATGGATTTAAGCGGACAAATATACTGGCAGTTTTTCTTGTGCCCTGGTTAGTAAATAGTAATAATAATAAATAAGAAATTGACAAGTGTTGGCAATATGATCTTCTGCAGGCAAGTCGATGAGCGTCGAAAGAGTCAAAAAAATCCGCATCAAATGGAACCTCCCAGAGCTGAAAATTCGAAGTTCGGAGTCTAAATGGCCCAATTTTTCTTTATTGTGTAAATATTTCATAAATTTTAGTGTTTTAAACAAAACTGGGCACGTTTTACGAGAAAGTTTGAAATTTACTAGCGAAATTAAAATTGTTTTGAATACATACAAGTGGCGGTGAAGATAAGATACCAGCGAAATTGTTATTTCGCTGGCTATCAAATTTTCGGTATAAATATCTTTGTAACCGTCATCTTTTAAACTTTTCAAAACCTTTTCATCTTCATTCTCGTTCTTCATCGGACACATTTTTAAAATCAACACAAGATTCAATTTCGTTCAAAGACTTTCAGGTAAATCTCCGAATTAATCATCATCTACTACCATCGCTTTCATCGATTCACATTTTCGGTTAACAGTGTGCTGTTTGAATCTCTATAGTTGTTCTCTATGTTCATAGACTTTAGATTCTGAATCTGTAACCTCTAAGGTTTGTTATAAATGTTTTATACCAAACGAACCAGGTTTTTGAAATGCTTATTCGTGTCGGGATTTGTCTGTGATCATTGATTGAACAAAACATGAAATCAGTTAGGCTTTTTAGAGGGTTTATGAAGAAATTTTTGATGCTAGCGAATTTACGATGAAGATAGAGAAGACAGTGATTTTATCTCAAATCAGGGAATGTCAAAAGTCTCGAACGCGAGTTCGAGCAACTAGCGAAATAGTCTATTTCGCTGGTAAAGCAGCCTAGACTAGTGTCTTCGCTGCTGGATCATTTCCGAAACAAGACCCTGTCATCGCTATGTTCGCTAGCGAATTTACCTTGGCGATGATGCTCATGATCCGACCTTGTTGTCGATGAAAGGTCTGGATCTCCTTCAAAATCATCAGCGAAGACAACCACCTGGCCCGGCAGCGAAATTATTTTTTTTAAATTTTAATTTAAATTTTTGTAAATATCTATTTTAACCTAATTTTTTTTATCTATTTCCTCTAATATTTTTTTTAAAAATCGTAAATATCTTTGTAAATATTCTTTTATAATTATTTGTTTTTATCTCGAAATTTTCTCTCACTTGCCTCGTTTCTCGTGTAAATAACAGGATGGTGAAAATTATTGAGTGGGATAATACGTTGAAGCACAACCTGAGTATCAATTTCGATCAAATCCCACAGGATTTTCAGGACGCTGCAAGATGGATACGGTCTAGCAGAATTGGTTATGCAGTTGAAATTGTAGTTTCCATTTATCGCATCCACATTCAAGAGTTCTGGGAAAATGCGAAGCCTGAATCTATCAACAACAACAGAGGAATCTCTTCAACTGTTCGTAACAAACGTATAGAAGTGACTGAAGAAAGGATTCGCAAAGTTTTGAAGCTGAAAGACAACGCACAAGATCCAATCTCTTTGAGCAAGGATGATGCGTTGGACGGATTTCGTGGAATGGGATACTTTGGAGACTTTCGTCAAAAGAAGGAGATTAAGAGAAGTGGGCTCACAAGGGACTGGAGATTTATAGTTCACGTCATTGCTATGTGCCTAGCTCATAGAAAGGGTGGATTTGATGGACTAAATCTAGAGTGGTCGGCGGCCATGTTAAACCTGTGTTTGAATCATAAATTCAACATCTCCGGTCTAATTTTCAACTACTTGCTAGAGAATGTGAATGGGAAAACTTGGGCAATGTATCCTCGTTTCATCCAGATGCTGATAAACGATCAGTATGAAAATCCACCGAATGATGGAAATCTGTACACCTTCCATGTCCCAACAAGTCGCCAGTACACGGAGATTAAGACTAATGAATGGGTGATGTTACACGATTGGATGTATGCAGCCGAGAGATTGCCATTGGTCAAAGAAGCTTACAGAAAATACAGAGAGGCACTTCGAGAAAAAACAACAAAGAATTGCACAAGCTGAAGCAGAAGCTGCAGAAAAGGAAAGCAAGTTACTGAAGATGAGCCCCCGAAGAAGAAAAAGGCATCTGAAAACCCAGAAAGATTCATGGGTGCAAGCTTTAGAGCAGCTGAATCTGAAGAACAGCGTCAACATATCAAAGACATGAAAGAAATCCTCGCGTTGCAGGAAAAAGAAAAGAGAGAGAAGAGCCTCAAAAGAAAAGAAATGTCAGAATCTGAAAGGCCTAATACGGTAACGGAGGAAGCACAGTCTATCGATGATTTTGTTGATGCATTGTTAACTGATCCGGATGAAGGCTCAGCAAGCAAGAAAACTCCTCCGAAAAGGAAATCAACAGATGAAGGTCCCTCAAAGTTTCCTCAAGTCAAACCAACGAGGATCTCTAAGCCTCCAGTGGTTCCACAAAGAGTTCGTCCTTTTCAAGAACTTTATGATAAACTCATTAAAGACATTGGTCCAACTGCAGCCAAGGAAATCTGTCTTCTCAAGAAGCAAGTTAATGATACAAACATCTTAAGAGAGAAGCTAAAGGATCAGCGTAAGAAGAACAAAGAAATGAACGCTTATATGGCCAAGCAATCAAAATCATCAGATTCCAACAGATGGGGATTGAAAAACTGTATAGAATGATGAGAAGTATGTGTGCAAAGATGGAAATGGAGCCTCTGTTCTCTTTCAAGGAAATTTTCGACTTTGATGCCTTTATAGAAGAAGAAACCACCAGAAAGGCGAAAGAAGCAGAGGCAAAGAAGAAGCGTCTGGAGTCAACCGAAAAGGTGACTGAAGGAGATGAAAGTGATGAAGAAGAAGTTGATAGAGATGAAATGCCTGACAGATTCATTGAATGGGGTCTGGAAGAGGAAGTGTTATACGAGCAGGAAGATGGAAAAACTTTCTCCCCCCAGCATCCAGAGTGGTTCAAGAAAGAAAGAGAAAAGCTCCTTGATTTTTATCAGGTGATAACTGTCGAAAAGACTGAGGCCACCGACAAAATCATCAGTTGGATGTATGACAATCTGAGAGGAATGTTTATGGTTAAAAGACGAGGCGGCGTGATTCAGTACTTCCAGACTGGATTTGATCTCTTTACTCTTCCTAGGTGGGATTTGCGTGAGCTTGACCGTCTGGATATTCTAAATCCACAAGATAGAAGCATTGGCGGGGATTTTGAGCGCGTTATTGCTAAAGAATGTAACAAGGGTTTCCCGAATCACAGGCCACAGCGTCCAAGACAGAGAGTGTCCAAAACAACCATAGATCCAGTGACGAGAAAAGAAAAGGTGACGTGGGTGATTGACCCTGCTAAAATTGTCACAATAATTAAGCTTCCTGAAGAAGTACCAGTATCCCTCAACAATTTCAAGAAATGGTTCTATGACAGCAAAACTGGTGAAGCTGTGATCAGATCCAACGAAAACGTGGATATCAGAATCTTGGATCCTATGGACGTGTTTATGTTTGGACTCTCCGATTTAACGGTACTAAATGCAAGCCGCATAAACGTTGGAGCTGGAAATGCTAATCTTGAGGAGGCCATGTTATTTCAGAGAGCGGTAGAGCGAGCCTGGAAGATAAAGAGAAATGTTGGATCTCGTAGACAAAATCGAGAAAAGAAAAGAAACTGAGGAAAAAGAAGAAACATGAAAGAAAGAAAGAAAGAAAGAAAGAAAAGACCTCCGCTTCAACAACAGAGCCCACCACAACCTCCCAGCCAACATCATCGCCTCCGGCCTCATCCACATATGAGGTCACTATGGAGGATCCACCAACAAGTGAAGCTGTTACTACTCAAGAAACTCCGGTTGCACCAATCGAGACTCAAGCACCACCAGAAACGGCAATGCATGAAGACAATCCCAAAGAGCCTGAAAAGCCAGCTACAGAGAATCCAGTACAAACAACTGAAGAATGAGAAGACAAGTATGCAACGATCTAGGGGGCTATTGTTGGAACTTTTGAGATCGTTCATACTTGTACTGGATTAGTTTTATAGTAGTTTGTAGCTAATTTACTAGTATAGGGGCTTATTTTGTAATTTCATGAAACTTGAAATCCTGACTTGGTGTAGTTAAGATTCCAGCAAATTTATAAATTTGCTGGCAAGTCAGGCACTATATATAGCCCAAGCATTGTAACCTAGCCAAGCTTTTGTCTCTTTGGTGAATGAAGTGTTGTTTACATTAGATCTCTTGTTTGTGTGCTCAAATCAGTATTCCAAGGTGCTTTTTAGATTCATATACTTGTTTGGATTCAATACAACACTTGTTGTATTCATCAATCCATTAGCTTCATCTTCATCTCTTGATTGTTCTTAACTTTTTCATAGTTCAAACATTTAATCAATAGGTGTTTTGGACTAAAACAACCAACCACTGTGATCCGGATTGATATTGGGATCTACATATAGCGAGTAGTAAGCTCGTACATAATCCCTACCGGATATACACAAGTTGGTCTGTTGGTTCCTAACTATAGACTAGGTCTCTAAGACATCGACCCGGACTAGGTCGTGTCTTGCCTAAATATATTCAACCAATCATGAGCCAAACTTTTAGATGTAATAAACCGATTGTGAGCTACTCGATATAGGCTCGTTATGAAATAAGCCGACATTGAACGAACTCGAGCCTAAAAATAAACTTGTTTAATAAATGAGCCTATTGTTTATATAACTTTTATGCGATATACTTGTATGAGGGGGTTATCTTGAGAACTCCAAATATTAAGAGAACCGTACGAACTAATGAAAAACCAGCTAAAATAAAATTTTGTTCATATACAACCCTCTTGTTATTGAAATACAACTTTAGAAAAAATTACTCATTGAATAATTCACCTTTCCTAGAAAATCTCTATTAATAAATCTTTTACATAAATGCAAAATAAAACAAATTTATACATTTGAATGTTGTCCAATGACTACACTGTAGCTAAAAAGGTATGGAAAATGTTATATATAATAATAATGAAAAACGTACCATGAAGAGGGAAACTGGGCGGCATCAAGGTGGCGAGTGGAGACAAGATAAGGGACGAAATGAAGAACGGTGGCATGTAGCTAGATACAAGGGCAGGAGGCTTCTGAAGGAGGACGAGTACAGACCTAAATCTAGCCGGAGACAACCCGTAAAAGAAACAACGTTCTACCTCAGCAACCTACCTCAAACATGCTCGAGCTATCTCCTCTGGGAGATGTTTGAAGATTTTATGAATATGACTAATGCATATGTACCAAGGAAGAAAGATAAGATGGGAAACACCTTCGCGTTCATTCCTTTTGCGGGGGTTAGAGATACACTCATTCTACAACAACAGTTGGGGAAAGTTTGTGTTGACAATAGAAGGGTGTTCGTGGGTTTGGCGAAGTTTGAAAAGGAAGTAGTCAGACATTACGGCAACAACTATTACAGTAAAGACACGACCCATGTAAAGAAGAGTGCTAACCATGCCGATGGAAGGGCTGGGAAGTTGGATGCAACAGTACCTCTCGTAAACGTGAACCTAGCGAATCATGTCTCAACCGGGAAGACTTTCAGCGGTGCGGTTATGTAACAACTCTCATCAAAAGTCCTAATTATTATCTTATTTTGTCCAATAGGAAACCCTAATTAAGAAACCCAAGTGATTTTGTATAAACCCTAAAATTTTCAGAACAATCAGAATCAGGACCAGGGCCCCTAAAACTCAGGGGGGGGGGGGTATTCCCTATTTACGATTATCTACATAAATTGCTGTCAAAACCGAATTTTTACAAACCGCTGACTCACCTGAGCTACAAACACACGGGGCTACCCTATGGTAGAGGGTGACCCCTCGCGCCACGCGACGCCCCCTACATGACCCCTTGCGTCACGCGAGGGGGTCAAATTTTTAGTATAAATAGGGGTGTTTGGGACTTGAATTCTGGCACTTGAACGATGTTAAAACTCAAAACATACACTGAGATATTGTAGAAACAGTCCCAAAACACATATAATCTCGAAGTTCTACCACGATAACAGGGTAATAACTCGATCGCTGCTACGATTCAATGTCCGATCGATTGAAACTATCCAATGAATGTTTAAGTGCTGCCCACATTAGGGTTATGCTTTGTCATTCGTCGTGAATTCGATGGATGTTTAAGTATCGCACTTTGTCATTCGTTGTGAGGGTTTAATCTCGTGAGTTATCGTAAATGTTGTATTAGTTACTGACCTAGTTCGTGTGCATGTTATTAATTTAGGTAACAAGGTTAATCAGTAGACTAGACTCTGCCCGTGTTAAATCTGCAATGTGAGTCATTCTCTTTTTATCTAAGTGCTTTATAAATTCTTAAATGTTTTCAAAGTTATAATTACAGGGATTAAGTCTTTGTGATCTCCATATTACAGCCGGTATGTGGGGTTTTGTATACATTACTTGATAATCGTCACCATTGGACAACGGGTTAGCCAATGGGTGATATGACCATAGTCACAGAAACGAGTCGAGTGATAAATACCGTGGGTAGTTGGTTGATATATAAACATTGTAATCGCTCTTAATACTGTCAATTATAACCACGTGTCATTTTAGTAAAAAGAATGATTCACCAGTATTTCCCTGCTGACAAAACCTTTTCAAACATGTTTCAGGTGATCTGTTATGATCCAGAAAAAGTGCCGCGAAACACTACAAGCTTAAGGAAGTGGGTCAATATAAATAAAGAAACATGTTTTGTAAAATAAAGATTTCCCAGTGAAATCATCTGATTGTAAATTACTAGGGTTTTATCCCGAATTATGAAATAAAATAATCGGGTATTGTCAGTTTTAAAAAGATCCTGTACAAACTTCCGCTGTCGCATAATTAAATAAATACCATGGGATTTCCTGTCCCGCGGCTCCTGACCGGGTCAAACCGGGGCTGCGGCCGTGACAGGAAAAGGTGGTATCAGAGCCACTAAGTTAAGCTAATTAAGTATTTGAGAAATACTTAATTTTCCTGATTACCATTTTGTGATAATGTGTTTTGTTAACTGATTACTTGTTAATTACAGTATGGGTAAGCAAAAGCTTTCGAACATTTATCTTAAATTAGATAGCTCACCAAAAGAGAAGGGAAGTTCATCCCAATCAAAATCCTCAAGATATTCAGTAGATACTGAAGAGGGAATACTTATTCGTAAAGCCCATTATGAGGAACCACTTTCTCCTAATAAAAGAAGTTTGATTATTAGGAAAAGTCAGGAGAAAATAAAGATATCCCAATCAAAAGAAATGAAAGTTCACCAGGAAACCCGGGAAATAGGCAGTAACCCACCATGGGAAGACCAGTTAGATGAAAAATGGGCAGATCTCTATATGCTAGCCACTGTAGCAATAAATGCAAATCTTTAAAATACCCTGACCTAGTATTAGCATCCTTATCATCTATAATCTAGAAACTTTACCTAGTAAATAAATAAGTTTACAATAAACCCTAGTATGTTAATTGTCAGTTATCCTTTGTATTAAATTAGTCACACGGTATACAATAATATTTGAATGTTTATCTGTTAAATTTTGATATAAAATTTTAACTTAGCATTTTGCATATATGCTAAACAGCATGAATGAGTTATCTGAAGCCCTTCAGAATCTCAATCTTTATCCGGTGAAAATAGAAGTTTCCAGAGACTTTACTGGTTACATACCCGATATAGAAGAACCTATGGAATTCAATGCTCCACCTCTGGAAAAACCAAAGTCTAAGAAAAAGAGAAGATTGGTAGGCTGGAGGCGTGTGCGTAGGAGGAAACCAGCAACTAGAAAGATTCCCAAAATAGAAAATCCCATAGATAAAGGAAAAGGGATTGAGACTGAGGAAGGTTCTAGGCAAACAGAAATGGAAATTGGGGAAAGTTCAAGACAAATCGAGGAATTGCCATTACAGGAGGAATTGGATCGCGTACTGGAAAGCTGTGATATTCTCAGGCCCATAAATAATAACCTTTACCCTTATCATGCCGAAACTCAACTTCCAATAAATTTGGAACCAGCCATTCCAGAACCTTTAATCCATACTCAACCTTTAGGCGAAATGGACGAATGGTGGAATAACGATTGGCAGTTTCAAAACCTTCTCAATAACCCTTATACCTTTCTCCCTCAATTTGACCCGGAACCAATACCAAACCCACCAATGAGCAATGAAAATCTAGCTGAACTCCGCCACTTTGGCGAGGAGCTGGTGGATGCAGGAAATAGGATCAGGGAAATGGGATAACAGATCTCCTGGAAATACGACGAAAGGGAACGTCGTTACTGAAGTGTTAACTAACGAGGGTGATGATGAAACTAGGGATTGTATAATAATAATAATCATACTAAATAAAAATATAAAGTCTGTAAAATAATTTAGAAATAAAACTTTGTAACATAATGATGTGTACGGATGCATAATAGGATATATAAAAAGGAATCGAGAAATCGATAATTTTGGATATATATATTTATGCTTGTGAAATATGTATGATTGTTTTGTGCATAATTGTTATTTATTCTGTACTAATAAAAATTATATATATTAATTATCCGATGGAAAACGCTAATAATGAACCAGTTAGCGAGGTTAATCAATTTGAGCAACATCAGGAGGATCACTTTATGACTAAGCAAGATATAGAAAATATCGTTGCTCAAGGGATAGCCAATGCTATTCCAGCAATCCTTGCTGCTGCCCAGAAACCTGTTGAACCTCAACAAATCATTCCTAGCAAACGTACTTCTGAAGATAACTTCAGTAATAGTGTAAACGAAGGCGGTAATCATACTAATAACAATAAAGATCCACGGCGGGCCTCGCTCCCTAAGAAAATGAAAGCTGCAACGCATGGTTGCACTTAAAAAGAATTTCTTGCTTGTAAACCAGCTGAATTTGCAGGCAATGAAGGAGCGACTGCGGCACTGCGTTGGTTAGAGAAAACCGAGGTAGTAATCATAATAAGTAAATGTGCCGAAAACGACAAAGTCATGTACGCGTCGAATCTTTTCAAAGAAGGGGCGCTAGAATGGTGGAATACAGTACTTCAAGCCAAAGGAAGAAGTGTGGCTTATGCCATGAATTGGGAAGAATTTAAAAGTCTGATAGAAAGAAAATTTTGTCCTGAATATGAAAAGGAACAAATGGCGAATAAATTTCTGAACCACCGGATGGTGAATGTAGACTGTCGAGGGTATACTTCGACATTCTTTGAATATGCGAGAGTAGTACCAACCCTGGCTTCGCCAGAGTCGGTGCTCATTTCTCGTTATATTTGGGGATTAATTGGCGAAATCCGTAATATCGTTAAGGCTGCGAGACCTCGCACTATTGACGATGCGGTAGAATTAGCTAACACCCTAACTGACGAGTTGGTACGTACAAGAGATGAAGACAGGAAAAAGGAACTGGCTCAGAAAATTACCCAAGGATTTCGTATGGGTAATTATAGCAACTTCAAGAAAAGAGGAACAGGGCAATCCTCAACTCCGCCGTTCTAAAGGAATTGCAAAAAGAAACATTATGGAAGATGTAATGTAACCTGCAATTTTTGCAAAGTTATAGGACATCGCGAAGAAGACTGCAGAAAGAAAACAAAGATCTGCTATATCTGTGGAGAAGTAAGACATTTTAAACCAGAATGCCCTAAATTGGTCAAACCAGCAGACAATAAAGCCAAGCCAGCCGACGGAGCTACCAAGAAGAATGTTCGAGCATTCCAGTTGACTACGCAGGAAGCCAAGCTAATCCTTGACGTGATAGTTGGTACGTTCTTATAGTTCACAACGTTTACGCAAAAGTATTATTTGACTCTGGTGCAAACCAAAGTTTTATAAATACTACATTCTGCCAAGCTCTTAACTTACCCTTAACCAACATTAGGCAGATTTTTACAGTCGAAACCGCAGATGGAAATTCTGTTAAAATAGATATGGTTTTGCAAAAAGAAAATATAGAACTTTCAGGTCATAAATTTCATGCAAACCTATTACCAATGAATTTAGATGGGTTCGATGTTGTGTTAGGAATGGATTGGTTAGTAGCCAACCATGCTCATATCCTCTGTGATAAGAACTCTATAGAGATTCGTGCACCCACCGGAGAAGTAATTATGGTTACAGGAGATAAGCCACGAAAACCCATGAAGTTCATATCAGTAATGAAAATTGCTAATTATGAACGAAAGCAAGGAATAGTGTATATGATTTCAGTAATCATTAACACTAAGAGTAAGGAACTTAAGGACATTCCTGTAGTCTCAGAATACCCAGATGTATTCCCAGAAGAATTACCTGGATTACCACCCGACAGGGAAGTTGAATTTAGAATTCATCTAATTCCTGGAACTATACCGATAGCCAAGGCACCTTATCGGTTAGCACCTACTGAAATGCTAGAATTGAAAAAGCAATTAGATGAATTACTAAGTAAAGGATTCATACAACCTAGTTCATCCCTTTGGGGAGCACCAGTGTTGTTTGTAAAGAAGAAAGATGGGACAATGAGAATGTGTATTGATTATAGGGAATTAAATAAGGTTACAATTAAGAATCGATACCCATTACCTAGGATTGATGATCTTTTTTATCAACTTCAAGGAGCTAGATACTTTTCTAAGATAGATTTACGCTCTGGATATCATCAATTGAAGGTACAAGAAGAAGACATACCTAAAACTGCTTTCAGAACTAGGTATGGTCATTACGAGTTTACAGTCATGCCTTTCGGATTAACAAATGCTCCTACAGCATTTATGGACATGATGAATAGAATCTGTAAACCGTATTTGGATAAATTTGTAATTGTCTTCATTGACGATATACTTATTTATTCCAAAAGTCAGGAGGAACATTGTGAGCACCTGCATGTACTCTTAACCTTGTTAAGAAAAGAAAAGCTTTACGCCAAATTCTCGAAGTGTGAATTTTGGTTGCAGGAAGTGCAATTTTTAGGACACATGGTGAATCATGAAGGTATTCACGTAGATCCTCCTAAGATAGAAGCAATTACCAAATGGAAGGTTCCGCAATCAGCAATAGAAATTAGAAGTTTTATAGGGTTAGCCGGATATTATAGACGGTTTATTAAGGATTTTTCCAAAATAGCTGTACCATTAATTAAGCTAACCTGTAAAGCAATTAAGTTTGAATGGGGACCTAAGCAAGAAGAGGCTTTTAGGATTTTAAAGCAAAAGTTAACAAATGCCCCAATCCTAGCCCTTCCAAGAGGAACAGAGGATTTTGAAGTATATTGTGATGATTCAAAAATAGGATTTGGATGTGTGTTAATGCAACGCAAGAAAGTAATTGCGTATGCATCAAGGCAATTGAAAAAGCATGAGGAGAACTATACGACTCATGATTTAGAATTAGGAGCCATAATTTTTGCCCTTAAGATTTGGAGACATTACCTGTATGGAAGTAAGTTTACTGTCTATACAGATCACAAGAGTTTAAGATATATATTTGGGCAAAAAGAATTGAACATGAGACAAAGAAGATGGATGGAAATCCTAAGTGACTACGACTGTGATATTCATTATCACGAAGGAAAAGCAAATGTAGTTGCAGATGCCTTAAGTCGTAAGTATCATGAGAACCAAAGACGAGTTCGTGCTCTCAGATTAAATATACAATTAGATTTAATGGAACAACTGAAAAATGTTCAAGAAAAAGCAATAGAGGACGCTGCTGAAGGAATGAAGGGACGAATAAAAGAATTAGAGAAAGGAAATGATGGAATTTGGAGATTCCATAATAAAATAATTTGGGTACCTAAGCAAGGATATTTAAGAGATAAAATTTTAGAAGAAGCTCATAAATCTAGGTAGACCATGCATCCTGGTAACAATAAGATGTACCAAGATTTAAGAAATAATTTCTGGTGGATAGGAATAAAAAGGGACATTGCTAGATATGTTTCTAAGTGTCTTACTTGTTCACAAGTTAAGGCAGAACACCAGAAACCTTCAGGTCTACTACAACAATTAGAAATGCCAGTATGGAAATGGGAACTCATAACAATGGATTTTGTCACTAAGTTGCCCAAAACCAGAAAAGGTAATGATGCAATTTGGGTAATTGTGGATCGATTAACCAAATCAGCTCATTTTCTACCCATGAAAGAAACCTTTAGCATGGAAAGATTGGCAAAATTGTATGTAGATGAAGTAGTATCTTTACATGGAGTTCCACTCTCCATTGTATCGGATAGGGATAGTCGTTTCACTTCCCATTTCTGGACAAGTTTCCAGAAAACAATGGGAACCCGATTAAATCTAAGCACAGCATATCATCCTCAAACAGACGGACAAAGTGAAAGGACGATACAAACATTGGAAGACATGCTCCAGGCATGTGTAATAGATTTTGGTGGAAACTGGGATGATCACCTACCCTTAATTGAATTCTCCTATAATAATAGTTATCATTCAAGCATCGAAGCTGCCCCATTCGAAGCACTGTACGGACGAAAGTGCAGAACTCCTATATGCTGGGCAGAAATAGGAGAAAGTCAATTATCAGGTCCTGAAATAGTACAAGAAACTACCGACAAGATCACTCAAATCAAGGAAAGACTAAAGACGGCTCGAGATCGTCAGAAGAGTTATGCAGACAATAGACGGAAGCCGTTGGAATTCCCAGTAGGAGACAGGGTACTCTTGAAAGTTTCTCCTTGGAAAGGAGTAGTCCGATTCGGTAAGAAAGGAAAGCTAAGTCCACGATACGTAGGACCATTTTCAGTGATACAACGAATAGGACCAGTTACCTATCGCTTACAATTACCAGAAGAGTTAGCTGGAGTACATGACGTATTTCATGTATCCAATCTCAAGAAATGTCTATCTGACGAATCCCTGGTAGTACCTTTTCAAGATATAAAGGTAAATGAAAAGTTAAAGTTTGTTGAGAAGCCATTACAAATAGAAGACAGAAATATCAAGTTTCTCAAACACAAGCGGTTAGTGCTGGTCAAAGTCAAGTGGGATTCAAAGAGAGGATCCGAATACACCTGGGAACTGGAATCGGAAATGAAGCGAAAGTATCCTCACTTATTCCAGCGAATCTCGAGGACGAGATTTTTATTAAGGTGGGGAGGATGTAACAACTCTCATCAAAAGTCCTAATTATTATCTTATTTTGTCCAATAGGAAACCCTAATTAAGAAACCCAAGTGATTCTGTATAAACCCTAAAATTTTCAGAACAATCAGAATCAGGATCAGGGCCCCTAAAACTCAGGGGGGTATTCCCTATTTACGATTATCTACATAAATTGCTGTCAAAACCGAATTTTTACAAACCGCTGACTCACCTGAGCTACAAACACACGGGGCTACCCTATGGTAGAGGGTGACCCCTCGCGCCACGCGACGCCCCCAACATGACCCCTCACGTCACGCGAGGGGGTCAAATTTTCAATATAAATAGGGGTGTTTGGGACTTGAATTCTGGCACTTGAACGACGTTAAAACTCAAAACATACACTGAGATATTGTAGAAACAGTCCCAAAACACATATAATCTCGAAGTTCTGCCTCGATAACAGGGTAATAACTCGATCGCTGCTATGATTCAATGTCTGATTGATTGAAACTATCCAATGGATGTTTAAGTGCTGCCCACATTAGGGTTATACTTTGTCATTCGTCGTGAATTCGATGGATGTTTAAGTATCGCACTTTGTCATTCGTTGTGAGGGTTTAATCTCGTGAGTTATCATAAATGTTGTATTAGTTACTGACCTAGTTCGTGTGCATGTTATTAATTTAGGTAACAAGGTTAATCAGTAGACTAGACTCTGCCCGTGTTAAATCTGCAATGTGAGTCATTCTCTTTTTATCAAAGTGCTTTATAAATTCTTAAATGTTTTCAAAGTTATAATTACAGGGATTAAGTCTTTGTAATCTCCATATTACAGCCGGTATGTGGGGTTTTGTATACATTACTTGATAATCGTCACCATTGGACAACGGGTTAGCCAATGGGTGATATGACCATAGTCACAGAAACGAGTCGAGTGATAAATACCGTGGGTAGTTGGTTGATATATAAACATTGTAATCGCTCTTAATACTGTCAATTATAACCACATGTCGTTTTAGTAAAAAGAATGATTCACCAGTATTTCCCTGCTGACAAAACCTTTTCAAACATGTTTCAGGTGATCTGTTATGATCTAGGAAAAGTGTCGCGAAGCATACAAGCTTAAGGAAGTGGCTCAATATAAATAAAGAAACATGTTTTGTAAAATAAAGATTTCCCAGTGAAATCATCTGATTGTAAATTACCAGGGTTTTATCCAGAATTATGAAATAAAATAATCGGGTATTGTCAGTTTTAAAAAGATCCTGTACAAACTTCCGCTGTCGCATAATTAAATAAATACCACGGGATTTCCTGTCCCGCGGCTCCTGACCGGGTCAAACCGGGGCTGGGGCCGTGACAGGTTACAGGGATCTAGAGCGTAATTGTGCCAGAGAAGTCACTTGAACTGCACCTATCAGACAGTGAGGCTTCCAAATGCTGGAAAGGAAGATCTTTGATAGGGGTAATCCGTAACCCTTATAACCTCAAACACATGGGTGAACTGTTAGAAGAAGCAGGTCTAGATGGTTTTGAGCTGAGATACCTGGGTGGCTTGAGGTTATTACTCACGTTCGAGTCATCTCATATGGATATTCAACTATTAAACAACAGGGAAATGGACTGGACTGGACGGTATGTGTCACACCCCGACCACGTAAAACAACAAAACGTGGCAGAAACGTCGGGGAGTGTTGTAACAGAATCATTGTTTCATAACACATGGAAATTGAAATATTATTTTATTGATTAAAAGAGTTACAATGTCTTGACAATCAAAGAAATATAACATAAATAACTAGTCTTGCATCTTTTATTATCACTAAGGCCCAAGTCCGCCTAAGTGTATCTTGATAAATCCTATGCATCATATCCTGAAACACATGTGAAAATAGGTACGTCAGCATAAAAATGCCTGTGAGATACATAGGTTTTGTGAAAAATAGGATTCATGGCTTATGTTTAAGAAAATGTTTAGTCATGAACCTTGTAATTTGCTTTGTTTTGTAAATCATTTGAAAAGCAATAAGATCAGATGATATGTATAAATAAGAGAATAATGTATGGTTAAATGAATAACCAAGTAAAATGAGTTTGTATAAGATAAGTTGTTTTGTAAAACAATGTCTTGTGAAAAGTATGTTATTTGTATAAAATGTTATATGTCTTATGTTGAAATGATTCAAATAACGCTACGATATGTAATACCATATAAGCACTTATATATAGGAAGTACCAGCGGCGTATCCACCATACTTGTATCGTATTACACACGCCTCGTTACTTAAATCACTTACCCAAACCAAACCACCAAAGTAAAATGTTTATGTATGGTAAGTGAAATATGTCAACTAAACCATATGTAAAATGCACAAAAACAAGGTATTGAAGTAAAACATGGTTTAAATCAAAGTTATGTTTTGTGTAATAAATGCATGCTATACTGATATAAACATCTATGCGGTATTGTGAAAATTCATACATCCAAGCCTTGCGACTGTAGAATAAACCCTAGCACAAAGTCTAAGGTCCACCTAGAAATGTATTCGGATTCGGTCATTCCTTCCAATCCAAACAAACCCGGGATTTCAGGAATGGGAGTTGTCAAGTCCTATGGTACCACTACCTACTACCGAGTGGCATGATCGGTGTTAATGAATGTACATTGTCCCATTTAAACAAACCAAATGTCATACCAAAATGTAAGCATGTGATGAATAATAAATGTACTAAGTATGCACACAATTGACATACATAGCATAGAATGTAATGTAAAATAATGTACTAAGTATGCACATAATGGGCATACATAGCATAGAATGTAATGTAAAACAATGTACTAAGTAAGCACACAATGGGCATACATAGCATAAAATGTAATGTAAAACGATGTACTAAGTATGCACACAATGGGCATACATAGCATAAAATGTAATGTAAAACGATGTACTAAGTATGCACATAATGGGCATACATAGCATAAAATGTAATGTAAAATAATGTACTAAGTATGCGCACAATGGGCATACATAGCATAAAATGTAATGTAAAATAATGTACTAAGTATGCGCACAATGGGCATACATAGCATAAAATGTAATGTAAAACGATGTACTAAGTATGCGCACAATGGACATACATAGCATAAAATGTAATGTAAAATAATGTACTAAGTATGCGCACAATGGGCATACATAGCATAAAATGTAATGTAAAATGATGTACTAAGTATGCGCACAATGGACATACATAACATAATCACAATGAAATCATGTACTATAAATGTACTAATGAACATAACAAGCATATGATATGAAAACATGAAAGACACGAAAGTAACAAGTAGGCACATGTGTTCCACCCCAAAATGTTTGGAAAACAGTAAAAGAGGGGTCTATGTACTCACATAAACACCTTGAAAACATTTAAAAGAGGGGGGTTCTATGTACTCACTTGAGATTGCTTAGTAGTCCTTAAGTAACAACCAAACAATGCTAGAGATCACGGATATCAAATGGCACCTAATATAGGTAACTATGTTAATATACCGGACCTAAATCGGAAGATCGGATAGAATGAGGTCTTGTAAACCAAATGAGTATGAGAAATCATGTAATATGGTTTAACAAAGCCTACATACTAAATGAAACCTAACCTAAGTGCTTACGACCCTTTACGACCCGTTTAGGTAGCTTATGCTATTTTAACGCGTCGTTCGCATGAAACGCGTTTGGACCGCTTAACTAGTCCTATGACAAGTAATATATGCCTTAACATGTCTAATATTGTTTCCAAATCAGTTTAGATGTCAAAAGTTACGTTACATATGTTCAAAATGAAAGTTTAGATGTCAAAAGTTACGTTACATATGTTCAAAATGAATTTTGGCGTCAAAGGGGTATTTTGGTAATTTACCTAAGGCATATAAACTACCTATCATACAACTAACTAAATGTCGTGACCATAAGGTATAACCTCGGAAGGTTATTCCATATATACTATGGCCTCCTAATGTGTTTGGTCGGATCCTAATGATCGACCAAACAGGTCGGGTTCGAAAGTATAAGCGATTGTTTAGATCGCTTACCTTACGACCCTATATAAGCACTAAACTAAAAGTGACGAGCTAAGCATGTTAAAACATGCTTAACTAAGTTTAGAAAACAGGTTTGGTATCAAAACAAACGGTTTTGATACCTAAGAGTAGTTTGGTTACAAAACACGCAAGAATGCGCATTTTGGCCGAAACTACGGCTCGTCACTGAGCCTAGATAACGTGGTAATCAGTAGGTATAGTCACTAGGGACTATAACCATCGTGATTACACTCACGTTATGAAGTTCAAACGAACTTCGCATTGACCATAAACTGGTCAATGCAGAAAGTCAAACAAAGTTTGACTTTAACGCTAAAAGAATAAAAGAACGAAGGAACACTTACAAAGGGTCCAAGAATGGAAGGTTTGAATCCGAACACTCTCAGGTATGAAGTGTTAAACACAACAACTTAGAGAGCAAGTTCAGATTTCAAAGGTGTGGGTTTTTGGGGTTGGGATGGATGGGTATTTATAGGATATGCAAGACCGTTAGGATCGTTTATCGAATAACGTGCTTTGATCACATCCCTACACTTGTTGGCAAGCTCATGTACATCAAATTGGCCCCCCATAAGCAGGAAACAACACTTGGAATTGGATTGGGAGTGCTAAACAGCTGTTAACAGCTGTTAAAAATGGCTTTTGCTGATCAGAAGGGGCCTCGCGTGACGCCAAGGGGGCTAGGTGTCACGCTAAGGTCCTTCTGATCAGCAACCAGTTTCCAATTCAGTCCCCGTTGTGTATTAAGGCCATTTTCGACATGTTTAAGGCTCGTTAAGCCATTTTCAAGGCCCTAAAATGATGCCTAAACATTGTGGACATGAAATATGCTCAAAAATATCCCGGATGTCGGTTTGTTTGGTCGTACGATCGCGATGTTCGCTTAATTACGACGGAATGCGCATAAGCGCGAAAAACGATCCAAATTGCGTGACGAATGGATTTTTCTCATGCCAAACACTAAAATAAAATATTTTAGTGCTTACATAAATTTTTGGATGTCTGGATGTATTCAGAACGTAAGTTATGCGCGAAAGTGCAAACTTGTGCACTTTTTGACGCTTTTAGTCCCCGAATGACCCAAAAGTTTATTTTAGCACACCGAACCCCTCAAAGCCTATTTCTAAGCTATCTAAAGGATATTTATGGTATGTTTAACTTATGGTCATGTTCCGGAATGTCCGTTACAGTTCAAATTGGCATACTTTCGCAGTTTGTCAACTTTAGTCCCTGTAAGCGATTTAACTCGATTTTGCCATACCAAAGCCTTCAAAATTTATTTCTAAGTTATGTAAAGGTTATTTAAGGTATGTTAAGCCTATTTCACTATTCTGGAGTGTTCGTTGCATTAAACGGGTTATATTTACGCATCAGTGCGCGTATAACCTTCTAGAAAGCGATTTAAAGCTTGAAATCGAACAAGAATTGATATGTGCAAAGGATACACATATTTATACAAATCCCAAGTATTAAATACAATATTTCATTGATACAGTATTTGTTTGATGGCCGTGGAGGCACAGGTGTCACAGTATGTGTCACACCCCAACCGATGGCGGAAACATCGGGGCATGGCACTGAGCGAAACAGATTGTCCAGAAGTTTCCATAACAATTATCATTACCAATCAATTTAAAGTAACATGTCCCATACCATGTCTCAAAAGGTAAACAAATTATTACAGACAAAATCTAGGCAAATGGTTCTATTCCGACAACTCGGATTTCTTTCAAGATAGAGCAATTGTTTATCTGCTTCTAGAGACCCTTGATTTCATTTGTACAGACAACTATTTGTTGGCCTCTAGAGCCTTATTCTAGCCTCGATTTCCTAGCATGTGTGCATCCTAAGCACCTGTCACATACGTTAAAATTAAATCAATACATATAATGTAAAGGTGAGCATACAAGTTTGTTAATAGCATATAGAGTTCAAATTCGTTTACGCATAACCAGCACGTACACATAGTGAAATGAGGCATGTTAGTTATCGACATAGATCCATCGATACCAATGACTGCGGGTTGACTGCCTGAGGCAGTTCGCAATACATGATTACCACCGTAATCCATGCAAGTAATTGTCCTTAACAACCCCTGCGAACAGGTGCTGAGTCCAAACTATAGTACTATCGTTGCTAAGTCAGGTAGACAGCATTCCATGTGTAAACATAACAAACAAGCATTCATAAGCCACGTATAACATGCATTAATGGTTAGCGTTCAAATAGTATTGAGTAGTGTGTTTATTGTGATTTGAATATTCGTAACGTATGTAACACCCAAAAGTGCGTAAAGCAAAAAGGGATCGAGTATACTCACAGCGATTGATCAATTGAAGGGAGCGCTTAGAGAGTAAGGTTAGCCTGAATCAGATTGATAGCATAACGATGAGTGACGCGTAAAACGATGCAATGTGTAAGTGGCTCGAACGGCAGCCCGGTCGGATGGTAATCCGATCGGATGGTCCAGTCGTGCGGATGACAATCCGTTCGGATGGTCATCCGGTCGGACGGTAGTCCGGTCGGATGACTATTCGAGTGGATTGTTTCTTCCTTTGAGAAGGATGTGTTTGTGTATGATGGCTTGACCTTTAAAGTTTTCGTTGTAGCATTTTGAAAACATTGAAGTATCTCTACCCTTCAAGTCGGTCGATCGGACGGTCAGTCGTGCGGATGACAATCCGCTCGGATGGTTATCCGGTCGGACAGCGACTCTAGTGGCGAGGTTACTTAGTGAGAACAAATCCACAGCAGGTTGTCACTCGATCGGATAGCAGTCCGGTCGGGTGGCATCCTTAGTGCATTAAACATGTTGAAAATTGTTTAAGTGTTAAAGTCCAAGTATCTCATGATCCTAAGAGTAATCCGGTCGGATGGTAGTCCGGTCGGACAGCAGTTCGTTCAACACTCAAACTTTAGATATGAAAATGGTCAAGTGTGGGACCCATAGTGTAAGCCGTTCGGACAGTAGTCCGTTCGGGTGGCTTACCCGTTCGGACAGTAGTCCGGTCGGATAGCACTTCGTTCCGGCTGTTCCGTTCGTCTTACATTTGGTCATTTATATTGTTTGTCGTTTTATCGAGACGTTTTGACAACGTGTTAACCAATTAGAACCTCATCTTGACCCAAGTGACCCGATCAAACAGGAATCACCCTAGTTTGACCAGTTAACCGGTTCGAGATGGTTGTTCTTGGTTAACCCAAAATCGGTGGTCTCGTGGGTAGAATCCAGATTTTGAGCTAGCACAACACTGAGAATGAGTAGAGGACTAGATCAAGGTCCGATTCTATCGGTTTTGAGTGCATTGAGTGTAAAGGAGTTGAAAGAAAATTAGAAACCATCTTTAAACCCTTTTTCACCATGTATGTGTTTAGATCTATGCATGATGTTTGTTTATTTGCATGGAAATCGGTTAGATCTAAGTTGTTCTTGGTGGATTGAAGCCAAAACATGAAGTTCTTCAAGAACACATGATGACGTCATCCTAGAACACCTCAAATCTAGTGATTTCACGGTTAAAAGTTAAGATTCAAAAGATAGAAAGGTGTAGGAGTGCGTGTAGATCAAGAAAGTACAAGATTTAGGACAAGATCTTACCGGAATTGAGAGAAATCGAAGAAAAGGTGAGGAGCACGAGCTGGTCGGACAGAGAGTTGCCAAAAGTAGAAAGTATGAAAGTGACATGGGTATTTATAGGATTCCAGAAGAGGAAAGGACTGGCCGGTCGGATGACATATGGCACCAGATCAAGTGACAGTCCGGTCGGATGGCAATCTGGCCAGATGGCACTTGGTTCGGGTGATCGGCGTGACGATTTTTGTTGTTTTGATTTCGATTGCGAGCGATGCGAATGCGATAGAGTTTCCTAGTCAAATTACTTTTAATCCCAACTACTATATCAACATACAAGCATCCTTATTTCGTATTCGATTAGCGTTTGCGATTGAGTTAGATTGCGTTTCGAGTTTCGATTGACTTCCACAACATAAATAAACATGCACAAGTCACACATAAGGCACACACACACGTATAACAATATTCCAATTGCGCATTTCGAGTTGCGATTCGATTCGATGTCGATTTGATTATCATAGTTTGTTTATCGATTAGTTAGCTTTATCGCATTGTTACTTCCTATAGTTCACAGTCGTACGTCGATTAGATAGTGAATAACACACGTCGATTGTTGTAATTATTGACACTTACTCCACATAATACAACTAAAATAAACACACAAAAGAAATCTACTACAAGTGAAGTCGCGGGAAATCGGTCGTTGACTTTGACCTTGACTTTGACTTTGACTTCAGAAACACGGGGTGTTACAGTATGGTTCTCTTCTCTGACCTAGTGGGAAGGTCAACCTACAACCTTCGAGCATTTAGCATGGATCCTTATTAGAGGTGTTCCCCTTAAGTTCTGCCCCCCCCCCCCCCCAATTTTTCAATCAGATCGGAGAAATGCCAGGTAAGGTGGTAATACCATCAGATCCTTCATCGGAGGACCTTGACCTCTCAGTCAATCATCTATGTATACTCACCTCAGATGTGGGCAGAGTCAATAGTAAGCTCACGTTTGCATGGGATGGGCACCCATATGTGGCATGGATATCGGAGGAGGAATCAGTCAAGGTTCCAGATTTTTTGGAAAACCATCAGAACCGGACTACGGGAACTACGTCGATCAGGTCACTAGAATCTGAAAGGTCAAAAGGGTTATCCAAAGGGGGTGGTAGTGGTGCTGGTTCGGTTACCTTGGGGAAAAGAAAGTCTCAAGAAAAACACTTAATCATTTCACCCGTATAGGCAGCTTTTGCACAGTCCCCATGCACTTTTGATTCCAGGCTTCATGAGATTAAGATGGGACTCCACTCTCCCAGATGGATGGTTCCTCAATGGGCCCTTATGATACCCCACATCCCCCACCTAGACTCAAGCCTAAGGACCTATGGTAAAAAACTCGGGGTTGGGCATGCAGATCTTTCTGAAGAGTGGTTTGTATTAATGAAACTCCCCCTTCCAAGTCCAACTCAAATGTTTCAGTGGACCCCATTTCTCCCAAGCCCATTTCGAATGAAGGGGTGGTCCCTGATTCACCAGATCCTTTTAATTTAATGGAGATAATTAATAAAGGAGAAAGAGACAAACAACCCATTGACCTAAACAACTCACCATCTTCAACTGGTGACTCAATACTACAAATCTCACCCACTGTAAACAAAAAAGGTCACCCCTGGAAGTCTATATTTCGTTTCTCTATGAAGATAAAGGATACCCTGTGGATGGGCAGACACAGCGATAATGTAATAAATAAAAAACAAAGGGGGATGCGATTCAGGTCATGGGGGTCCAGAAAACTCAAACTACAGCAACCCATCTTCTGCGATTCAGGCCGAAAAAGAAGTCGATCTAACGAAGGAGGTGGGTGAATGCTTGGGTTTCTCTATGGCGGGTAACGAGGACAAGTTGTGACATCAGATTATCGGGACTCAGGTGTCAAATGGTCAACAATGAATTTTCTTTCCACTAATATACGGGGGGTGGGTGACTCCAGGAAAGCGGAGCATATCTGAAGTCTAAAGAGGCATAACAGCTTAAGCTTCATCGCGGTACATGAGATGCAAATCTCCAACTCGACTAATTTACGGGTTAGCACTTTCTGGGACAATACAATCTTTGATTTAGAATCTATAGATGCGTCTGGCAGGTTAGGTGGTCTTCTCAACATTTGGGACCTAGTTGTATTTGTAAAGAAAGCCTTAGTTACAAATCGCTTTTTTTGCCACCGTGGGTGAATTACAGAATGGTGGGGGGAGGTAATTGTGGTTAATCTGTATGCTCCACATGATTTAACTCTTAAACGAAACCTGTGGTTAGATCTTTTAGGAGTGGTGAACTTGTACTCGGGATCATGGATATTCCTAGGTGATTTCAACAATGTACGGGAGACTAGGGAGCGGAAAAACTCCAAATTCATTACTCAGTGTGAGGATGATTTCAACCCTTTCATTCGTAACGCGGGACTTTCAGAGTATGCAATGATGAGAAGTAACTTCACTTACAGATATGATGATGGCAAGAGATTTAGTAAAATAGACCGGGTTTTGGTCAGTCACTCGTTTCTCACGCTTTGGCCTCTGGCTAAACTCACAGGCCTACCAAGATATAGGTCTGACCACCGTCCTCTGTTATTACTTTGCATTGATACTGATCATGGGACGCCACCTTTTCGATTCTTCAATTCATGGCTAAAAGAAGCGGGGCTTGACGAAATTGTGAAAAATGCGTATGAGGGGGTGACTCCGTTCGATCCACCTGATAAACTAATGGCTATACGTCTGATCGCCATAAAAAAAAGGTTGTCAAACCATGGTGCATGGGTATCAAAAACAGGGACGGTGAGGTTATGAAAGACTTGTCAAGTAAGGTAGAGGCTTTGGATCTCAAAGCTGAAACTTTAACACTTTCAGAAGACAAAATTAGAGACAGAGGCTGATGGGTAAAAAGGCTGAATGATATAGATGATAGCCAGAGGACTTGAAATAGAAAGCAAAAGTCAAATGGGCAGTGGATGGAGATGAAAATTCATCTTTCTTTCATGGAATAATAAAGGGTCACCAAAAATATAATTGTATTCACGGCCTAGTTTTCGATGATGTTTGGATATCGCAACTGGAAGCCTTGAAAGTAAAGATTAAAGGCTTTTTCAAGTCTCTTTTTATGGAGGAAGACCGGAATCAACCGCGTTTCAACAATATCGGTTTCAAGGTCCTTCCACCCAACAAAGCATCCATGTTAGTCAAAAGATTTCCAAAGGAAGAAATTAAAGATGTCGTGTGGATGTGTTGTGGCGACAAAGCACCGGGGTCCGATGGCTTCACTTTCGGGTTTATAAAACACTTTTGGGATGTATTTGAGGAAGATTTCTACTTGCTTCTAGACTACTTTTATGTGCACGGAAACTAAACCATGGATGTAATTCTAGCTTTATCACCCTTGTCCCCAAATCCCCCAACCCTCAACTTATAAAAGAATTTCGGCCCATAAATCTCATTGGATGTTTTTCAAAAGTTGTCTAAAAAATACTAGCATCTCGGTTAAAGAAGGTGATGGGTCATTTGGTTAGTGGCACCCAAACGGCCTACATTGAAGGGCGAAGCATCTTGGAAGGACCCTTGGTAATAAACGAACTTGTATCATGGGGGGAAAAGACGAAACAAAAAATGATGCTCTTTAAAGTTGACTTTGAAAAGGCGTTTGACTCTCTAAACTAGGAGTTCTTGGACTCGGTTCTTGCACAAATGGGCTTCCCTGCATTATGGAGGAAATGGGTCTTGGGTATTCTCTCGTTGGCTAGGTCCTCAATCCTAGTCAACGGGTCACCAACCTTGGAGTTCAACATACAAAGAGGGGTTCGTCAAGGTGACACGTTATCCCATATTCTCTTCATACTAGCTATGGAGGCAATACATGTGGCAATGGAAAGTGCATTGGAACTAGGTATTATCAAAACACCGGGAGACGGTCCTACAATCTCACACTTACTTTATGCGGATGACGTGTAATTTGTGGGTGAAGGGTCCGAGGTGAATTTCCACAACCTTGCGAGATTTCTTAGATGTTTTCATCTATCTTCCGGATTGAAGTCAACTTTAAAAAAAAAGTCAGTTATTTGGTGTTGAGGTGGATAATGGGAATATTACACCATATGGCTTCCATCCTTCAATGTAAGGAGGGGGTACTACACTTCATTTATCTTGGCCTACCCGTTGGTGCAAACATGGGCTTGGTAAAAAATTGGAAGCCCGTTGTTGAAAGATTTGAGAAGAAACTCGCATTGTGGAAGGCGAGAACACTATCCTTTGGGGGGAGAGAAACACTCATAAAGGCAGTACTCAGTAACCTACCGACATATTACTTCCTGCTCTTCAATGCACCAGTACAAGTAACGAAGCATCTAGATATGATTAGAAGAAAGTTTCTATGGGGTGGTTGCTCAAAAAATAATAAAGTGAGTTGGGTCCCGTGGTACAAGGTTGTGGCTCCGAAAGAAGATGGGGGTCTAGGAATCGGTAGCCTTGCTTCGACAAACAAAGCATTAATGGTTAAATGGAGGGTGAGGTTTAAAAATGAAAAATTACAGTTTTGGGCACGGGTTATCACGACCATACACGGAGGAGCTAGGTTCAACAAATCTATCCCACTCAAATGTTCACTTGGAGGAGTTTGGAAAAGTATTGTCAACATCGGTAAAGTATCTCGTACCACGGGCGTCGATGTCACAAATAGATTAGTACCAAAGCTGGGTCGAGGAGATAAAACATTCTTCTGGCTGGATACATGGGCTAGAAACAGCCCCTTACGAGTCACTTTTCCTCTTCTGTATGCGCTAGAGTCTGATAACCAATGCAAAATTCAGCAAAGATACAGGGTCGTCGATGGGAGGGTGGAATGGTTTTGGAGTAGCTCCAATGGCCTGAGTCAACCAGCACACAGGGCGGAGTGCGTATCTCTCCTGAATGGGATTGCGATTGGGCTAGGAACGAACAATTGGCTTTGGAAATCTGATACAACTTGTGAGACGTTTACTGTTGGAAGTTTACGCAAGGAGTTGGATCACATAATGGCAATCTTGGAAACAAAGGTATTACCTTGGTTACACTGGATCCCAAAAAAAATTAACTTCTTTTTGTGGCGTGTGGTTCTAAATCGTATTCCGACTAGAGACGCCCTTGTTACTCGACACATTTTACTGCCTTCCACCTTGTGTATGCTTTGTTGAACGGTTGTCGAATCTGCCAACCACCTTTTGGTCTCGTGTAATTTCGCACAAAGGGTATGGATCGTCGTTTTCCAATGGTTAAAAATTATGCTTCCAAGATACCTACCAAGTGTTGTTTAATTGTTGGAATACATCAACACTTTCAACACTTCAAAAGCAGTTCGTAGGGCGGTACTCGTGATCATAGCAACGACATGTTGGACGCTTTGGAGAACTAGAAATGAACTAATCTTTAACGACAAATCAACTCCTCTTTCAATTATTGGTGAAATAAAAGCTAGGTCATTTTTGTGGGTCAAAATGCGTACTGGACTACCAAACTTGGATTGGGAATTATGGAGTAGCTTTAAATTCTCTAGTTTTCCTGTGTAATGTCTTTTCTGTTTTTTCCAGTTCTATACTATATTGAGCACCCTGCTTAAGTAATTTTATCTATAAATCCGCCTTATTTAAAAAATATATAATAAAGACTACACTGTAGCTAAAAAGCTACGGAATATATATATATATATATATATATATATATATATATATATATAGGGGATGGCTAAAATGAGAACCACCTCCAGTTGTAAGAACCATGAGAACCACTTTCTAACCATTGGATCAAGTAGATGGATGGATGAGATTAAAAGTATTAAAAAATAATATTAAGTATTTTTTGTCTTATTATGTCTTTTATATTTTAATCCAAAAGGGTATTAAGGTAAAATTACACATTTTGTCTTTTAACCTTTATTGTTTTTTATTACTTTTTAGTATTATTATATTAGATTCTTATTTTTTAAACTTAGTTTTTTATTAAACATTTTCATATTCAGATTTATTTACAGATATTTACGTTTAACGTTTTGCGTTTTTACGGCCGGCCTATTCACGCCTCGTTTTTCAACGCGTCGGTTTTTTACGTTTTACGCCCCGATTTTTTACGTTTTACGCGTGGGTTTTTTACGTTTTACGCGTCAGTTTTATACGTTTTACGCCCCGGTTTTTTACGTGAACGTTTTTTTTACGTTTTACGCGCCGGTTTTTTACGTTAACGTTATTTACGATTTACGCGCCGGTTTTTTACGTTTTACGGCCCGGTTTTTTACGTTAACGTTTTTTTACGTTTTACGCGCCGGTTTTTTTACGTTAACGTTTTTTACGTTTTTACGCGCGGGTTTTTTACGTTTTACGGCCCGGTTTTTTACGTTTTACGCGCCGTTTTTTTACGTTTTACGAAAAAACTTTCTACGTTTTACTAAAAAAAATTTACGTTTTACGTAAAACTTTTTACGTTTTGCGGTAAAACTTTTTACTTTTTACGTTTTACGTAGAACTTTACTTTTTACGTTTTACGTTTTGCGGTAAAACTTTTTACGTTTTACGTAAAACTTTTTACGTTTTACGTTAAAAAAGTTTACGGTTTACGTTAAAAAAGTTTACGGTTTAATTTTTTTTTTAAATTTTACGTTAAAAAGTTTTACGGTTTACGTTAAAAAGTTTTACGTTTTACGTTTGACGTAAAACTTTTTACGTTTTACGTAAAAAAAGTTTACGGTAAACTTTAAAAAGTTTACGGTTTAAGTATTTTTTTCTTTTACAAAAACTTTTTTACACAAACAAACGCACCCAGAAAATCGTTACTCGGTAGGTGTCTCTGATAGTTTGCTATCATCATCGACGCCTCAAAAAAAATATAAAAAACCCAACAGACAAAAATCAAAAAGAACGCGTGGATTCTGGAAAAAAAAATAAGTTTTGGCTCAGATTTTCCGAACATCAGAGGCTGCAAAGTGGGGTTGCGGGTTAAAAAAACCTACCCTCCACCATCCTTGCCGCGCCCTCGTCATCAAAATATGCGAGTTTTTTTTTTTTTTTTTTTTGCATCATCATCGCCCCAAACCCAAAACGGATCACAACCCACATATTCAAACATTCAAAAGCACCTGATGAACATCATTCAAAACACATTCAACAGATTCAAAACAGATTCACCAGATTCATAAAAGCACCATATTCAACAGAATCAAAGAAAACCCAGCAACAATAACAAGAACATATACCAAAAATCAACATTCAAACCCCAGATTCAACATGAACAACATTCAAACCCAGATTCAACAGAATCAAACCCAGAAAGTCAAACCCAAAACAGATCAAAACCCACATATTCAAACATTCAAAAGCACCTGATGAACATCATTCAAAACACATTCAACAGATTCAAAAACAGATTCACCAGATTCATAAAAGCACCGTATTCAACAGAATCAAAGAAAACCCAGCAACAATAACAAGAACATATACCAAAAATCAACTTTCAACCCCAGATTCAACATGAACAAACATTCAAACCCAGATTCAACAGAATCAAACCCAGAAAGTCAAACCCCCAAGAATCAAGAACATATACCAAAAATCAAGAACATATACCAAAAATACCATCGAACCAAGAATCATCAGAAAAATCACCTAAACCCATAAAAAATGGATGCTAGATCACACACCACCACCTGTCGTCGACCCACCATCACCCAGCCGTCGAACCGCCACCACCCACCGTCAAACCGCCACCACTATCCCGCTGTTAGAACCACCGCCGCCGACCAACATCCACCGTAACATCATAGAATGGGACACCAACAACCACAACATCATAGATCGGGACACCAACATCATAGATCGGGACACCAACAACCATGGATCGGGACACCAACAAACCACAACATCAAATCGGAGCTCAATACCCCCCAATCGGAGCGTCGATGATGGCGGCGGTGGTGATCTCGTCGGACGGGAAACGAGCCAGGATAAGAAAGGGGACAGCGAATGGGGGCGGCGGTGATAGTTTTATTCAGCGGGTAGGTTTTGAAGGACTGTCAACAACACAATTGAAGAGATGAGAGAGAGATGAAACAACTTGAGAAGATGAAGCTCAGATGAAGATGAAGGATTATGAAGAAAGATAAAAATGTCTGATATTATAAAGAGAGAGAGAGAGTCAGGTGCATTTAATAGAGAAAAGAGAGGGATTTGACATTTGAGCTAAATGACCAAATTACCCTTTTGTTGGCATGTTCTGATTGGTTGAAATGGTTCTCATGGTTCTTACAACTGAGAGTGGTTCTTATTTTAACTCAATCCTATATATATATATAGGATTGAGTTAAAATAAGAACCACTCTCAGTTGTAAGAACCATGAGAACCATTTCAACCAATCAGAACATGCCAACAAAAGGGTAATTTGGTCATTTAGCTCAAATGTCAAATCGGTGAATCTGTTTTTGAATCTGTTGAATGTGTTTTGAATGATGTTCATCAGGTGCTTTTGAATGTTTGAATATGTGGGTTTTGATCTGTTTTGGGTTTGACTTTCTGGGTTTGATTCTGTTGAATCTGGGTTTGAATGTTGTTCATGTTGAATCTGGGGTTTGAATGTTGATTTTTGGTATATGTTCTTGTTATTGTTGCTGGGTTTTCTTTGATTCTGTTGAATATGGTGCTTTTATGAATCTGGTGAATCTGTTTTGAATCTGTTGAATGTGTTTTGAATGATGTTCATCAGGTGCTTTTGAATGTTTGAATATGTGGGTTTTGATCCGTTTTGGGTTTGGGGCGATGATGATGCAAAAAAAAAAAAAAAAAAAAAAACTCGCATATTTTGATGACGAGGGCGCGGCAAGGATGGTGGAGGGTAGGTTTTTTTAACCCGCAACCCCACTTTGCAGCCTCTGATGTTCGGAAAATCTGAGCCAAAACTTATTTTTTTTCCAGAATCCACGCGTTCTTTTTGATTTTTGTCTGTTGGGTTTTTTATATTTTTTTTGAGGCGTCGATGATGATAGCAAACTATCAGAGACACCTACCGAGTAACGATTTTCTGGGTGCGTTTGTTTGTGTAAAAAAGTTTTTGTAAAAGAAAAAAATACTTAAACCGTAAACTTTTTAAAGTTTACCGTAAACTTTTTTTACGTAAAACGTAAAACGTAAAAAGTTTTACGTCAAACGTAAAACGTAAAACTTTTTAACGTAAACCGTAAAACTTTTTAACGTAAAATTTAAAAAAAAAATTAAACCGTAAACTTTTTTAACGTAAACCGTAAACTTTTTTAACGTAAAACGTAAAAAGTTTTACGTAAAACGTAAAAAGTTTTACCGCAAAACGTAAAACGTAAAAAGTAAAGTTCTACGTAAAACGTAAAAAGTAAAAAGTTTTACCGCAAAACGTAAAAAGTTTTACGTAAAACGTAAATTTTTTTTAGTAAAACGTAGAAAGTTTTTTCGTAAAACGTAAAAAAACGGCGCGTAAAACGTAAAAAACCGGGCCGTAAAACGTAAAAAACCCGCGCGTAAAAACGTAAAAAACGTTAACGTAAAAAAACCGGCGCGTAAAACGTAAAAAAACGTTAACGTAAAAAACCGGGCCGTAAAACGTAAAAAACCGGCGCGTAAATCGTAAATAACGTTAACGTAAAAAACCGGCGCGTAAAACGTAAAAAAACGTTCACGTAAAAAACCGGGGCGTAAAACATATAAAACTGACGCGTAAAACGTAAAAAACCCACGCGTAAAACGTAAAAAATCGGGGCGTAAAACGTAAAAAACCGACGCGTTGAAAAACGAGGCGTGAATAGGCCGGCCGTAAAAACGCAAAACGTTAAACGTAAATATCTGTAAATAAATCTGAATATGAAAATGTTTAATAAAAAACTAAGTTTAAAAAATAAGAATCTAATATAATAATACTAAAAAGTAATAAAAAACAATAAAGGTTAAAAGACAAAATAGTGTAATTTTACCTTAATACCCTTTTGGATTAAAATATAAAAGACATAATAAGACAAAAAATACTTAATATTATTTTTTAATACTTTTAATCTCATCCATCCATCTACTTGATCCAATGGTTAGAAAGTGGTTCTCATGGTTCTTACAACTGGAGGTGGTTCTCATTTTAGCCATCCCCTATATATATATATATATATATATATATATATATATATATAATAACAATTAAGGTAGGTTTATTGAGGTGTGACTGGTTCATTTTTTATCTTTTTTTTGTCTTGTAGTGATTTATTTAACTTTTTTTTGTATTTTTTTTCTTTTTGTCTTATAGTGAGTTTGTCTGCTGGTTTATGTTAATTCGTGGTATAAGTTCGTGTGTTTGTCTTTGCCTACGTTTTGGTCGACGTTTGCTTACCACTTAGCATAGTTTTACGATCCCCATGTCTGCAACGTGAGAGTCAACATCGGTACCGGTACTGTATGGCGGTATTAAATTCGTTGAACACGGAGTTATATTCACAATAAAATCTTTTTTGTATTGTATGTTGATATACAGGTACCATACCGGTATTGTAACGAACCGAACAACACCGGTACTGGTACATGTATTCGTTTTTATGATATTCAATCAATGTAAAACACATGTCGATTGCTATGCGAGTATTGGTATCATGTGAATATTGTAATGAAATATACCGATACTGATCGAAAGCCCGCAGTAAAGCATGGAAAATCCTACTAGTTTATAATAATCGACGAATTAAAAAAACAAACAAATAAAGAAATATCAGGGTGTACGGGGCGTTCGCGGGGAATGGGTTCGGTGACCCTAGTCACCGATCGGGAACACCGCCGTCATCAAAGCGGGGACCCGATTCGGTGATAGGGATCGGTGTGGAGATACCGCGTTGTTTGGCTCGATTTTCGAAAGAAGACCGTTTAACAACGGTCATTTTTATAAAAAAAAAAAAAATCAACTTTTTTAAACAATATATATTAACCAACCTAAATCAAACTCACCACTCTCAAACTCACACCAAAACTCTCAAACTCAAATATTTCAAATACAAAATGGATCCCAGGCTTCCGTTTCTTTCAACCCTACCCGACTTTCCCGATGATACAGCTTATACGGAGCTCATTGACGAAGACACGCATTGGAGACTAAAACACGATCTCGTTGAGCATCTCGGAAGTTTAGACCTGCCTCACCTTGAAGTTGATTCGGACGACGAGTAGTTTGTTTTTATATTTTTCTACTTTGAATGTATTTTTTTTTCTAGTTTGAATGTATTTTTTTTAATTTAATGAAATGTCTTTTATTTAATTTGTTTTATTAATATTTTTTTAATTTGTAAACATTAATAATTTTACAAAAAAAAAAAAAAAAAAAAAAAAAAACCAAGTCACCTAAAGAGGGGAGTGCCGCCATCAAAATGGGGTGTTAGGGGAGTTTAAGAGGGGAGTTGACGTGGCACTAATTGATTGGTTGGGCGTAAGAGAGGGGACTCACCTCTTAGGTGAGTGCACCTTACACCCTCACCAACCTTCCACTTGAGACTTATCCATGTTTTCAACAATAATAAATTCAATGTTGCTACATAATTGTACAATCAAACTGAATAATCATAATTATATCTCAAGTTGACAACTTGTTAGTTCCAATTGTTTTTCACAATTTCCGCAGCATATATTCTATCATTAACTTACCATAAATGTTATTTTTTATAATAAAAATCTGAATAAAATTACTATGATAAGATATTATTCATTTTGGATTATGATTTTTTTAACGGCAAACAACTTTATTCATCACCCAAAATTCGCAATTACAAAACTGCTTAGTAAACTACTAAGCCAACCACCTATAACAATATCTCCTATGATTAATATGTGAAATACTAGAACTTAAAAACTTCTACTAAACTTAGAAAATTAATAGATCAAAAAATAGAATTTAGTCATGGAATTACTATACATACATTGAATAACGTTAACCGTTTTTGAAGGGGTTATGAAGATGATGTGACAAAAAATAACCTTTAAAGATCATTAACCCTTACAAATGGCCTAAGACTAGTGGGTTTGGCGTGGCCAAGGGGTGTTGTTGGCCCTTTAACGTCGGGTGCTCCACCACGAGTTGGCCTTTTGGTAGGCGTTGCCCGCTAGGCGTGGCAATAATGTTTGGCATGGGGCACTCGCCTGGGGTGATGTGTCTGACAATAGTTGGTTGGGTGTTGATGACCGTTTGGCTAGTCCCTTCCATAACGTTGGCTTGGCCACGCCCCTCCCACACCCCACTTTTTTTTTGTGTGGACTGGTGGAACCCACACCTGCCACGTGTCAAACAATCCTCCCAACCCAAACCCCTCCTAGTGGCGGACTCAATATTTTTTTCATGGGGGTGTGGAATATTTTTAAAGATTTTAGGCCCCTAGGTATATGAAAAAAAATTCGGTTCATATCGGGCCGTATCAGGTCGGTTCGGGTCTTGTAAAACAAAAGAATATCAAGCTAAAATTTTTATAATCATCAAAAACACGTCAAACGTCGTTACAAACATATTTAAAATGTCGCCCTACGGGTTTTTAGTTTTTAAAATCTATTCAAACATCATGTAGAGCTACTTTTCTAGGCAAGTCTTTCTCTATATAACATACTAGTATTAAGCCCCTGCGTTGCAGCGGTTGTCATAAAAATGTGTTAAGTAGTAGCAATATTATACCATTGTCAGCGACCACCAACATCGGAAAAGCTCGTAAAAACAAAATACATAAAAGCGGGAAAAAAATAACACCCAACGAAAAGCAGACGTAAAATCTTTGAATCACGCACGCTCGTTGCCGAGAAATTAAACCGAAACGTAAAATATAGAAAAAAATAACTAAGTCCATCCAGGACCTGCGTGTTGGACGAACTTGCCAAACGCAGAAAAATAGATGTGACGCGACAGGCCAGTCAAACGGGAAAAAATATACGAAAAAATGTTGAACCCCACACGCACGTTGCGTGCGTTAACTCACAAAATTTAGAAAGAAACGAAAAACTTGGGAAAGATGAAAAGTATGGTTGACCAAAATTGAAAATAAAAAAGAGTTGGGATTAAATTGTAAAAGACGAAAAACTTTGGGTTAAAAGTAAAAAAAAAAAGGGTCTAAATTGCAAAATTGAAGTTATTTATTAATTTTAGATAAAAATAAGAATAAAAATAAGTGATATCTATATATTAGTTATTAATTAATTTTAATAGAAATTTATTAAACAATCATAAATAAAATTTATGAGGTTGAAGGAGAGAATGACATGTGTCATTATCTAGAGTCTTTTATTATAAGTTAGATACAACTAATTTTTAACACTAAACACTTAGGGGCTGTTTGTTTACCTCATATTGGGGCTCTTAATGGTTCAGTCACTTTACTGGTTCAACACTTAACGGTTCAGACTGAATGGTTCAGACATTTTCCTCTAAATGGTTAAGAATTATACAGAGTCTGAATGGTTAAGACCTTTAATCTGAATTGGTCAGATATTTGCCTCTGAACGGTTAAGCATTATACTGACTCTTAATGGTTCAAACATCTTACTGGTTCAGCACTTAACCATTCAGAAGTTGTCAAACTGCCCCTTAAACAATCATCATCAGACTTCATAATTTTTAACTTTAAAATCAAACCAATTGTTAATTGTTGATTCCTTGTAACTAGGCATTTAAATACACTAAACTTTAACTAAAACAACAAAATCAGCTAACTAAAGTTTCAAAAAAACGACAAAACGACTAAAATTTCAAGCTTTTTTAACAATTTTATTTCTCCTAAAAATCCAAATAAAACAAGAAAACAACAAAATAATCAAACCATACACTGAAAGAGTGGTGAAGATGTTGTTTTCGTGAGTTTGATTGGCAGAATTTACTATTCTCCAGCGGGATTCGAAGTTGTTGTTGTTGTCTAATGAATATCTGTTGTGCGTTGTTGTTGGTGTCATGGGTCTGGGATCACAAAACAAAGAGCGGGATGAGAGAAGGGGAAAGAACGGTGGGTTGGGTTATTATATTTTGTTCAAATCAGATTATTAGGCTAAAGGTTAAGAGAATGTTAATTGGGTTAAGTGAAAGTTAATTAGGTTGTATTTGAAAAAAAAATCAGTGTTCACATAATTTTTTTATAAATTCATAAGATTTTTTCATAAGAGGGGCGGAAGAAAATTTCCAAGGGGTGCGGACGAAAATTTTCAAGGGGTGCGGTCAGGATTTTACCGGGAATTTAGCACTTAATCTTTTTTTTTTTCAAGGGGTGCGCCCGCCCACCTTGGTCATAAGGTGGGTACGCCCCTGACCCCTCCACACCCCATAATCTAAGAATTTGGAGTTCTTCTGTGAATCGGGAAGCACATCTTTAGTGTGAACACCTGCTTGTTGGTTATATTAACATAACTATAGATTTTGAAACACAAGTAATATTATTGAGTAAAATGTCTGGATAGTTCATGTGGTTTTGTAAAATAACACCTATAGTCCCCAACTTTTAAAAATTACACTAGTGCTCCCTGTGGTTTGACGAGTTGTTACTCGGTTAGTCCCTAGAGTGGATGTCCGTTAGTTTTCTCCGTTAAGTCCATTAGTTTTCTCCGTTAAGTCCATCTGAAATTACATGTTTACCACTCTCTTTGAAAAATTAAAAAAAAAACAAATATGGGTTATTAAAGGCGTAGGGCCCACCTTACTTACCCTTCCCTTGTAAACAACCGGCCACCCACCTCCACCGCCACCCACCATCACCGTAGCCACCCTACCCTTGGGCCGCTGGACAAACACCCACCCCAACTCTAGATCCAAATAACCAGCTGCTATCACTTCTTCTTCTACATTGTTTCTTCTCAATATCTCAAACCTAAAAATTAATCACTCCAGCCGCAAACAACCCTTCTTCTTCGTATTAAGCTAAAACACCTTTAAAACCAAATCTCACAAAACAACCATTCTCAGTTTTCACACAACAAACCTGCAACTTCTTGTTTTCAATTATCAATCAACACAATCGAACACTTCTTTTTCTTCTACGTTTATTTCTACAACACGAACAAAAACAAACAATATCAAATCTTAATCAAATCGCT
The DNA here is from genome assembly GCA_030545235.1 of Helianthus tuberosus. NCBI lineage: Eukaryota > Viridiplantae > Streptophyta > Magnoliopsida > Asterales > Asteraceae > Helianthus > Helianthus tuberosus. The sequence continues at coordinate 4,756,012 of CM060431.1, read as the reverse complement.
GAAGAAGATAAAGTGCAACTTAGATTCAGATCTGAAACCTCGAGTTCAATCAGATTTCTTCATCATCAACAAACTATTTCAGGTTCAACAACAAATGAGATTTCATGTGCTTCTTTTTTCGGAAACATGCAACAACAATTCAGGGATGAGGTGGTGCGGTGGTCAGGGATCAGGGATGAGGTGGTGTAGCGGTGGTGGTGTGGCGTCGTGATTGTGGTTGTTACAGTGGTTGATTGGTGTTGTTTGGTAGATGTGGTGTGGTATGGTTGTTACAGAGAGAAGACGGTGAAGGTGGTTACTTATGGTGTAGGTGGGAGGTGGGTGGTGGTTGGTGGTTAATGGTGGGGGAAACAGAGAGAATGGTGGGGGTGGGTGGGGTTGGGGTGGGGGTAGGGTTGTTTTGTTTTTATAGAGTGGAGAAGATGAATGGTAAATTTGTCATTTCACATTCACTTAACGGAGAAAACTAACCGTCATCCACTCCATGGACTATCCGAGTAACAAACTGTCAACCCACAGGGAGCACCGGTGTAATTTCCAAAAGTTGGAGACTATATATGTTATTTTGCAAAATCACAGGGACTATCCGTGCATTTTACTCAATATTATTTAAACAACACATTATAATCTTGAAAATAACTATGCTACTTAGTTTAAAAGAATAAAACTAATACATATGCTTTTAAAATAATCAAGATAAAGATGAGACTCAAATCTTTTAGGTCATCAACAATCAAAACACACCTATTTATCATGAGTATCCAATTTACATATCCATTATAAGCATTGCTGCTTGGTAAATACTTTCATATCTCCGAGCATATCAATTATCAAATGCTTCACACATCCACACATTCTTTTCATGTGAGAGTATCCAATTTACGTATCCACTATAAGCATTACTGGTTTGTAAAAACTTCCATATCTTAGGGGGGCGGGGTGCCATGTGGCAAACCCAGTAAGGGTTCGAAGCCATGCGGCAACACGCCGCCACCCTCTAGGGTTGCATGGGTAGTTTGCCGCTAGGCAAACCCTTGTCGGAACATGTTTGAGGTTTAGAGAGTTTAAGGTGGGTGGAGTAAAAGGGCGTTGTCCATATATCTATGGCATTTATGGGTATGCGCCACGAGTGTTCTGATAGTACTAAGGTAATTAGATGTAGAATTAACATGAGAACACAGACTAGAGTAGTACCCTTGAATGCCCCTTCTACGAATATACATCCACACATCCTTAACAACAACCATAAGGCTGTGGGGTGTGGTTTAAAGCCCCTAGGGGTTTTATAGTGCCATGTCAGAGCCACGTAAGCGAGGGGTTTTATCCTTAACTTGCACGGTATAGTTTAAAGTCGCCCTATTAAACAAAATACAAAAAACAAAAATAAAGAGAAAAAAATTGATTGGCTGAAAACAATGGGTCCCACCTGCAGTTGCCATTAGCGCTCGTTACTAGGCTGGCGGAGGATCGATAGCGCCCCCTCTTTGGCGAGCAGAAGATGGGTAGGAAACGATAAGGGACGCTAAAAGCTAATATGACCAGGGATGGTGTATCACACCCTTGTCTATTTAGTGCTCTCTCTCTCCCCCCAATCTGTTTTTTTTTTTTTTTTCCTGTCTCATCCCCTCACAAAAAGCATCTCCATTGCTCTACATATCCGAATATTCCAATCACCAGTCATTTCACCGCTTTCTCTCAACTATCTCCCCTCACAATTTAATATTTTTGGATGAAATTACCCTCTCCTCCCTTTCTCTCTTCTCAAAACAAAAACATGTTTAATATTTCCTTTAGTATTTTTAAGTTTAACTTTGAAGCTTTCACAAACTTCTCTCCTTTCTATAAAATGAAAAGTTAAGTTACTTGAATTTTATCGAGCTAACCACTTCCGGTTCAATCCGGTTTGTCTAGAACCGGCAAATTTCTAATTTCTTCACCCTGATTTAGAAGGTTAAAATATAAACTAGTGGCTTACGTGTAGTCCCATAATTGTAGTTGATTTATAACACATCCATACATGATTAAACAAAACCAAATATCTCTTTCCCAAATAAATAACAACAACAACAATAATAATAGATGTCATCATAAAAAAAGGATTTTCATCGAAATTCTTTTTATATCCATTTTGTCTTATTACTTTGTTATTATATAGCCATTGTGACAAATTTATAAACGACAAAAAAACAAATTTATAACGATTATATTCACTATAATAATGTCTTATCTTACAATTTTATATAAGCATGAAATTTGGTACAATCAATATAAAATGTCGTGAACTCAAGACTACGCGTAGTTTTTTTTTTTTTATTAAAATGTTTAGTTTTTTAAACTAAGAGTTAAATGTCATTTTAGTCCCTGTGGTTTGGGCCATTTTGCCAGTTTAGTCCAAAGGTTTCATTTTTAACTTGTGGGGTCCAAAAAGGTTTCACAGTTGTCATTTTAGTCCACTGGGTTAACTTCATCCATTTTTTCTGTTAACGAGAAGGCCAATTCAGTCATTTTGTATTTAATTCTGTTAACTAAAAGGACAATTCAGCCGTATAAAATCACCGAATTGGCCTTCTCGTTAACAGAAAAAATGAATGAAGTTAACACAGTGGACTAAAATGGCAACTGTGAAACCTTTTTGGACCCACGGGTTAAAAATGAAACATTTGGACTAAACTGGCAAAATGGCCCAAACCACAGGGACTAAAATGGCATTTAACTCTTAAACTAACAAGGTCAAAATTGCCACCTCATTGATTTTTCTTTTTAGAAAACCCTAATTGTTGTTATAAATCAGACATTTTAGGCCTAACCCATTACTTATGGGCTTTAGGGTTTTTAGTTATGTTTATCTATATATTGTAATGTTGAATAGAATTAAGAAGAAGAAGAATTCAGTTTATCTCTATTTCTCTTTGTTTTTTATCACGTTATCAACACTTTAATTCTCCACTGGGATTTACTGGCCATCAGACACGTTAGACTCACCATTTTCAATTCCTCACATACTAGTACACATCATTATCTCTACTATGTGTTGGATATATATATATTTTTTCAATGTTCATATATTATCTTTCTTTTTCAAGGTAGTATATACATATGCATTTTCAACAGGAAGATACACAAATTCGTATTCTTAAAGAGTAGTTATTAGAAATATATATATATATATATATATATATATATATATATATATATACATACAATCCGGCGGTCAATGCCGCCACGAACATTATGAAAAAAAAAACAGAAGCTTCGATCCATAACTGAAGTTCCAAACCGTAGCTTACGGTTGTACAGATTCAGCAATGAATTGTTATTCAAGGTTTTAAAATTAAAAAAAATCCCTAATAAGTGGCGGCAGACAAGGAGGAAACAACAAAAGTCAACACGTTAATCACATTCTCCAGGATTATAATTGTGAGGGACTTAGAATGGTGAGGCACATCCCGATGCGGATGGGCCGTCACGTAGGCGCCACATCACCGGCTCATAGGGGATGGGTCTCCTTCACTTTTGAGGGGGGTGGAGGATGGGACTACCCCACCTAAATATTTTATAATTTTCTAACTTTTTTTATTAACTTAATAAAAACTTTATAAATATTAAAAAATACAACATAAATAAATTCATTTCATAACATAAAAAAATTACATTTCCTAAAAATAAAAAAAAAACATTTCCGAAAAATAAAAAAAATACATTTCCTAAAAAAAAAACCTACGACGTCCATTTTTTCTTCACCTCTTCCTTCATCCTCCGATACACCTCTTGTTCATCCTCCGGAACCGAGTCGAGATCCAACCTCATTATCCTAAAATCTTCCGTCGAGCATAGTCAGGCGACACGTTTTTCTTGTGACTATATTTTTCGGCCGCAAAGTCTTTAAACGAACGGAATTCGGAAATCAAGTCGTCCATTTTCGAAGACGCCTTCGAGCCGCCACCTCCACCCGAGCCGCCCCCACCACTCGAGCCGGCCCCTTTGCGCTTTCCGGCCGCCTCTTTTTTTTGCTTTGTCCCTTCCGCCGGGACGTTCGATCTCGTGAGCGGGCACCGCATCCTCGTCATATTCCGGTTCGTCATTTATGTCGATTTGACAACGAGCGGTGGAGCCTCCCGCACTATAACTGTCACACCCCCAAAATCCACCTGCGGAGTATCACCGCTTGGAGGCGTGACTGACCAGGATCAAACCACTAATCATATTGAACAAGTAAATATTTAATGTAAAAGTCCAACCAACACGACTAATATCCAAAACAAACATAGTTAAGTTATGAGCGGAAGCATAATGTTCAAAACCAAATCCAAAGTTTAATTATCCAAATGTTTAACATGGCACACAGCTGTCCATGTCCCACAACGACTCTTCCTTGTGCAAGCTCCAGTTAAGTACCTATAAACCTGCAAAGCATGTAGTAACGAGTCAACAACTAGTTGAGTGAGTTCACTGTTGGGTGTTCGTTTTAAGTTGTTCCAAAAACAGTTTTCCTTTAGCTGGCGTTCCTGCCGTGGGGGTTACCCCATAGTTGAAAACGTGATTTGTTTAACCATTTGTTTAACCCATTTACTCTGGCAATCCTGCCGTGGGGGCTACCCCATGATAGTTATCTGGCATTTCGGCCGTGGGGGCTACCCCATGTATACACTAGACTCGTTACCATATCGACTACTGACTGAAGTCATGTTTAAGTGCCCTGAAACTGTCAATGTCTATCAGCATTGACGTGCCCCAGATCCATTAGTTCACGCCCGTCTTCTGCGGCACGGTGTGAGGCTTGTCAGACCTAAATAGCGCTATCTAACTAATGATCCGCTCGCCATTGGCTCGGCGATTAAGTCGATATAAAAAGGAGGGACTTCGTGATAGAGTTTTGGTCTAGTACGAGTTATCTGTCCGAAAGGACGAGGAATTACATTCCTGAACCAATACTGTCCTACCCAAGAAGGATGAGGAATCCATATTCCTTAACCCCATTCCCAACCCCTGGGAATCCCATGCTTTGTAGAGTGTGAACTCACCTTGGTTTGCTCGGCAGATTACACAGAAAGGTCAAGTCTAGCAGCTAGTGGTCAACCACGTCCTAACATGGTTATTATACAAGTCAGGTTTTTGGTTTCAAGTAGTGCACACAAGTATCACATAGATTGCATACAGGAAACACATGCGGATCAAAGCAATATGCAACATCACGTTTAACAGTTAAAACATATTCCCCTTGTGCGAGTCACGCGTAGAAGCCCATTAATACCCGGCCCAATAACAAGAACCCAACAAAACTACAACATGTTCACGGCCCAAATAACAATCAGACAAACAATCTAGTGCGATCCGGGTCATCTTGTGCGATCCAGTTACTAGCCCGGCCCAAACAGTTAACCCAATATACATCTTGTGCGATCAGCTTAAATACCCAGCCCAAGTCCACGGCCCAACAGTTTAAACAGAACTACTTGTGCGATCCAATCAAGTTTGTGCGACTGAAGACATCTTGTGCGACCAAGATGTCTTGTGCGGTCTGTCTTGTGCACCTGGCACTTGTGTGATCGGATCAGGTCTTGTACGACCTGACCTTGTGCGACTAGACTGCATGTGCGAATGGATTTAAATATCCGAGTATCTTGTCAATCAGTTACAATCATTTATCCATTTCCAAAATTACAATTAATCAATTAACAATTTCTAATCATTCTAAGCCTCCTAAAACCGATCAAACTAGCACTTTAACAGTTAAATCGTATGAACCCTAATTAGCATCAAAACATAAACAATGATCACAACACCAATTATATTAACATGTTTCATAATTTCGATCACCAGCAATCATCCTACCTTGAACACATCACAGCCGATTTCATACCTTCCATGATGACATGCTAGCCGATTAACAAACAATCAATTTCTTAGAACAATAATATGCAAATCCAAATCATATGAACAATATCCAACACACATATGTAAATCGATTCCATGAACACTATAATTAACCCTTCGGATTCAAATCAAGCACATATATAACCGATTACATTCATCCATGCTTAACACATATTATTCAAAACAATCATAGCAATATATCATCAATCATATCGAGCACATGTAACACACATCATAAAACCATTTACAATAGTTATCATACTAACCGAATGGGATGGAAACAAGAATTGATCCGAACGAGATGGAGAGAGAGTGATCCGAACACTATGAATTTCTATGATGAGAGAATGTGCGTGGCTGCCTTCAAGTTCGTGAGAGGGAGAGAAAAAGCACTAGGGTTTGCAAGTTTGTTTTGGTAAAGTGTGAGATGGTTACCAACACCCCATGTGTTAATCGATTAATGGGAGTGGGCCGAACCCAATCTTGGGCTGTCAAAGGTCCGAATACAAGTTGTGGCCCAAATGGCCTTGTGCGATCGAGTGGTGTTGTGCGTTTGACTCAACTATACATACATACATACATACATAACACATAACACAACTTCATTCATATTTAACATCACATTTAATGGCATAGCATTCCATTTAATCATTCTGTTCACAAAATCACAAAACGTTTACGTTACATTCAGGTACAAAGATAGGTTCGAAATACGAGTTGTCACATTATCCCCAAGTTGAAAGAAATTTCGTCCCGAAATTTAGCACGTACTCACTGAGGAAGCTAGTTAAGTTGCATGGTTTTCCTGGTTTCCCTGGGGTGTCACATCCTCCCCCCGTTAATCTGGAATTTCGTCCCGAAATTCCGTAGCTTCAGCCTCAGTGGTGGTTGTACCGGTTGCAAACAGTTGGGGATACTTTTGTTTCATCTGATCTTCGCGTTCCCAGGTGAACTCTGGGCCGCGACGTGAGTTCCAATGAACTCGAACGAGAGGTATTCTGGTATGCTTGAGGACCTTCACATCCCGGTCCGTGATTTCAACAGGTTCCTCGACGAATCATAACTGCTCGTCGATCGTGATTTCCTTCAAAGGAACTACGTGGGTCTCATCTGACAGACTTTTCTTCATATTCGACACGTGGAAAACATCGTGAACTGCACTGAGTTCTGCTGGTAAGCTCAGTCTGTAGGCCACCTTGCCTCTTTTCTCAATGACTTCGAAAGGTCCAACGTATCGTGGGTTAAGTTTGCCCCGTTTACCAAAACGAACCACACCCTTCCAGGGTGAAACTTTGAGTAGTACACGCTCCCCAACCTGGAGCTCTAGTGGTTTTCTGCCCTTATCGGCGTAGACTTTCTGACGGTCATGAGCTGCCACCATTCGTTGTCGTATCTGAGCATTTCGCTCTGTTGTGTCTATCACAAGTTCTGGACCAGAAATCTGACTATCCCCCACCTCTGCCCAACAATGAGGTGACCGGCATTTACGCCCGTACAATGCCTCAAACGGAGCAGCTTTAATACTGATGTGGTAGCTATTGTTGTACGAAAATTCCACAAGTGGCAGATGCTTTTCCCAGCCGTTGCCAAAGTCAATCACACATGCCCTAAGCATGTCTTCGAGGGTCTGGATAGTACGTTCCGACTGCCCATCCGTTTGTGGGTGATAAGCTGTGCTCATATCTAACCTTGAGCCAAAGGACTTGTGCATTGCTTGCCATAGTTCTGAAGTAAAACGTGCATCTCGATCCGAGATGATAGAGATGGGCACCCCGTGTCTCGAGACAACTTCCTTGAGATATACTTCTGCTAGGGTGGAGAACTTATCCGTTTCTTTGATAGCCAAAAAGTGAGCAGACTTTGTGAGTCGATCCATGATCACCCAAATAGTATCGTTACCACGTTGAGATCTAGGCAGGCCAGTAACAAAATCCATGGAAATTTGCTCCCATTTCCATTGTGGTATCTCTGGTTGTCGGAGTCGGCCTGAAGGTTTCTGGTATTCCGTCTTGACTCTCGCACAAGTCAAGCACTTGCTAACGTATGTTGCTACGTGGGCCTTCACGCTAGGCCACCAGTAGGGTAGTTCTGAGGTCGTGGTACATCTTATCCGAACCAGGATGTACTGAGTAGCGAGACTTGTGTGCCTCATTCGTCACAAGCTCTCGTGGGTTGCCATAAAGTGGGACCCAAATGCGTCATGTTACGTAGTAAGCACCGTCTTTCTTTTGTTCTAACCGTTGCCTTGAGCCGCGTAGGGCTTCAGCCCTGCTGTTTTCTAGTTTCAATGCTTCTACCTGAGCATCTCGTATCTGTGCAGGAAGACTAGATTGGATAGTGAGTTGTAAAGCTCGTACGCGCTTAGGCGTAGTGTCCTTTCGACTGAGGGCGTCAGCCACAGCGTTGGCTTTGCCTGGTTGGTACCTGATCAAGCATTCGTAGTCATTCAGTAGCTCGACCCATCGTCGTTGTCGCATATTCAGTTCCTTCTGTTTGAGGATATGCTCGAGACTCCTGTGATCAGTGTAGATAGCGCATTTGGTACCATACAGGTAGTGTCTCCATATCTTAAGTGCAAAAACAACCGCTCCCAGCTCCAGATCGTGTGTAGTGTAGTTCTTTTCATGCACTTTGAGTTGACGTGAGGCGTAGGCTATAACTATATCCCGCTGCATCAATACGCAACCAAGACCCTGAATGGATGCGTCACAATAAACCACAAAGTCGTCTGTGCCCTCTGGCAATGAAAGGATAGGGGCACTGCAAAGTCTATCCTTTAAGTGCTGAAACGCTAACTCCTGTGCGTTTCCCCAATGATAAACAACGCCCTTCTGCGTTAGTGAAGTAAGAGGCTGTGCAATCTTGGAAAAATCCTTAATAAACCTCCTGTAGTAACCTGCCAAGCCCAAGAATTGGCGAATTTCCGTTGGCGTACGAGGCGCAGGCCAAATTCTTAATCGAGTCTACCTTGGATGGATCTACATGAATCCCATCCTTGTTCACCACATGGCCTAAGAAATGGACTTCACGAAGACAGAAGTCACATTTTGAAAACTTGGCGTACAGCTGTTCTGCTCTAAGGAGTTCCAAAATGAGTCGTAAATGTTGCTCATGTTCCTCCTGACTCTTCGAATAGATCAGGATGTCGTCGATGGAAACTATGACAACTTGTCCAGATATGGCTTGCACACTCGATTCATCAAGTCCATGAAGACCGCAGGTGCATTTGTCAGCCCAAAAGGCATTACCAAAAACTCATATTGGCCATATCGAGTTCTGAAGGCTGTTTTGGAGACGTTCTCTTCTCGGACTCTCAGCTGGTGATACCCTGATCTCAAATCAATCTTTAAGTAGTAGCTCGACCCTTGCAGCTGGTCGAACAAATCGTCAATGCGTGGAAGAGGGTAGCGATTCTTCACAGTCGCCTTGTTCAGTTCACGGTAGTCGATGCACATTCTGAACGTACCGTCTTTCTTCTTCACAAATAGCACTGGAGCTCTCCAGGGCGAAGAGCTAGGACGAATAAAACCCTTATCTAAGAGTTCTTGTAATTGCGTAGATAGCTCTTTCAACTCTGATGGAGCTAAACGATACGGTGCACGAGCTATGGGTGCTGCTCCAGGAGCTAGCTCGATCTGGAACTCGACCTGTCGATGAGGCGGAAGGCTAGGTAGTTCCTCAGGAAATACCTCAGGATAGTCGCGTACAATTGGAAAGTCTTCTATCTTTTTCTCTTTCTTTGGGGTGTCAGTAACAAGAGCCAGAAAGGCAGTGTGGCCCTTACGCAAACACTTTTGAGCCTTAAGGGAAGAAATGATGCTCACAACAGCACCGCCCTTGTCACCACGAATTACCAAAGGTTCTTCACCAGCACGAGGAATGCGGACGATCTTTTCTTTGCAAAGAATTTCTGTTCGATGTTGAGGTAGTCAATCCATACCAATAACGATGCCAAAACCATCACAACGTGGGGGGTCATTCCTAGCATCACCCTGACCAATCACGAGCACTCGACCCCTGGCACCATTGCCGTTGTTATTACCCCCGTTGTTGTCTCCATTATTGTTCCTGTTTCCTTGATTGTGGTTCTGATTTTGGTTCTGGTTCAACTGTGGGCAGTGTCTCATGAAGTGACCTTCAGCACCACACTGATAACATCCCTTGTTACTCTGCTATTGCTGCTGATTCTGTGGAGCTTGTGGCTGCTGTTGACGGTTTTGATTTGCAGGACGTGAGATTCTAAAATCCTTGACTCCATGACCAAGCTTGTTGCATCTCTGAGAACGATCTCTGTTGCATTGCCCGCTGTGGTGCAAATTACATCGATTGCACTTAGGGTGGTTTCCCCTGTATCCACCCTGACCTCGATTACCAAAAGACTGCTGATTGGGGCTCCTGTGCTGCGACTGAGACTGAACCTAAGTGGGACCCTTGCTCGAATTTCCATTCCACCTGCGTTTGTTGTCACTGGGAGCCTCCGAAGTAGTTGTAGCAGCGTTAATACGCTTCGGCAGTTTGTTCTGTTCCACTGCCTGGTCCGTGAGACGATGAGCAAGACGAGTAACATCCTGGATGGTAGCAAGGTTGGCCGAAGTTACATGACTTTGATTTTCTGATACTAAGCCTCTGAGGTACAGCTCAATACGATTGCTAGGAGGATCCACCATAGTTGGACATAACACTGTCAGTTCGTTGGATCGTTTCGTGTACGCTTCTATCTCTGACCTTGTCATCTTTAGGTATAAGAACTCCACTTCCAGTTTGCGGATGTCATCACGACTACGGCATTCACGTTTGGATCAGTTCCTTAAGAATCATTCCATGGGGTGGCATTAGCAGCCGCTAGCCCCAGTATCTGAACTTGCGCGTTCCACCAAGTTAGCGCAGTGCCTTCGAGAGTACCAGTGGCGTACTTCACCCTACGAGCCTCAGGGCATTCACACATCTCTAAGACAGACTTGAGCTTTTCAAACCAATGGAGGAGTCCAACAGCTCCTTTAGTGCCACTGAAAGTATTAGGACGACAATCCATGTACGTCTTGAATGTGCATACAGGCGGCTGAGCGTTCTAACCTTGTTACGCGAGGAATAAAGACCGGGTTAAGCGCGAGAGCTGGATCATGAGAGTAGGATCTAACATCCTAGGGTAGGTTCGTAATAGCAGGTTATACCTCCTGCCTGAGCGGCCGCGAGTGCTGCCGTAACTTGTTCGTTGATAAGAGCCGTCAGCTGGCTTGAGTTAGGTTCACACGTTTCCTCATGATCTCACATCGAAGGAAACACAAGTAGGAAAGGTGTCGCGAATGTGTGTAAGTGTGGAGTGACAGTAGGGAGCAAGCACAAATGTGTTTTCAAACTATAGTTGCTACGTTCATATAAGCATACAATAAACAAAGTTCTATGCCATCTAGCAAGTAGGCAATATAAAACGTAAACCATATCACCTAGAATGTCGAGCCTTGCACGTGGAGTGAAGCGTCGTTGTGGATCGTAGAGCACTGTACAGGTTATAGTCTGGTTTTAACAAAAACGTTTTCCTTTATTAAAACCAAGTTCTCTATAACCAATGGCTCTGATACCAATCTGTCACACCCCCAAAATCCACCTGCGGAGTATCACCGCTTGGAGGCGTGACTGACCAGGATCAAACCACTAATCATATTGAACAAGTAAATATTTAATGTAAAAGTCCAACCAACACGACTAATATCCAAAACAAACATAGTTAAGTTATGAGCGGAAGCATAATGTTCAAAACCAAATCCAAAGTTTAATTATCCAAATGTTTAACATGGCACACAGCTGTCCATGTCCCACAACGACTCTTCCTTGTGCAAGCTCCAGTTAAGTACCTATAAACCTGCAAAGCATGTAGTAACGAGTCAACAACTAGTTGAGTGAGTTCACTGTTGGGTGTTCGTTTTAAGTTGTTCCAAAAACAGTTTTCCTTTAGCTGGCGTTCCTGCCGTGGGGGTTACCCCATAGTTGAAAACGTGATTTGTTTAACCATTTGTTTAACCCATTTACTCTGGCAATCCTGCCGTGGGGGCTACCCCATGATAGTTATCTGGCATTTCGGCCGTGGGGGCTACCCCATGTATACACTAGACTCGTTACCATATCGACTACTGACTGAAGTCATGTTTAAGTGCCCTGAAACTGTCAATGTCTATCAGCATTGACGTGCCCCAGATCCATTAGTTCACGCCCGTCCTCTGCGGCACGGTGTGAGGCTTGTCAGACCTAAATAGCGCTATCTAACTAATGACCCGCTCGCCATTGGCTCGGCGATTAAGTTGATATAAAAAGGAGGGACTTCGTGATAGAGTTTTGGTCTAGTACGAGTTATCTGTCCGAAAGGACGAGGAATTACATTCCTGAACCAATACTGTCCTACCCAAGAAGGATGAGGAATCCATATTCCTTAACCCCATTCCCAACCCCTGGGAATCCCATGCTTTGTAGAGTGTGAACTCACCTTGGTTTGCTCGGCAGATTACACAGAAAGGTCAAGTCTAGCAGCTAGTGGTCAACCACGTCCTAACATGGTTATTATACAAGTCAGGTTTTTGGTTTCAAGTAGTGCACACAAGTATCACATAGATTGCATACATGAAACACATGCGGATCAAAGCAATATGCAACATCACATTTAACAGTTAAAACATATTCCCCTTGTGCGAGTCACGCGTAGAAGCCCATTAATACCCGGCCCAATAACAAGAACCCAACAAAACTACAACATGTTCACGGCCCAAATAACAATCAGACAAACAATCTAGTGCGATCCGGGTCATCTTGTGCGATCCAGTTACTAGCCCGGCCCAAACAGTTAACCCAATATACATCTTGTGCGATCAGCTTAAATACCCAGCCCAAGTCCACGGCCCAACAGTTTAAACAGAACTACTTGTGCGATCCAATCAAGTTTGTGCGACTGAAGACATCTTGTGTGACCAAGATGTCTTGTGCGGTCTGTCTTGTGCGCCTGGCACTTGTGTGATCGGATCAGGTCTTGTACGACCTGACCTTGTGCGACTAGACTGCATGTGCGAATGGATTTAAATATCCGAGTATCTTGTCAATCAGTTACAATCATTTATCCATTTCCAAAATTACAATTAATCAATTAACAATTTCTAATCATTCTAAGCCTCCTAAAACCGATCAAACTAGCACTTTAACAGTTAAATCGTATGAACCCTAATTAGCATCAAAACATAAACAATGATCACAACACCAATTATATTAACATGTTTCATAATTTCGATCGCCAGCAATCATCCTACCTTGAACACATCACAGCCGATTTCATACCTTCCATGATGACATGCTAGCTGATTAACAAACAATCAATTTCTTAGAACAATAATATGCAAATCCAAATCATATGAACAATATCCAACACACATATGTAAATCGATTCCATGAACACTATAATTAACCCTTCGGATTCAAATCAAGCACATATATAACCGATTACATTCATCCATGCTTAACACATATTATTCAAAACAATCATAGCAATATATCATCAATCATATCGAGCACATGTAACACACATCATAAAACCATTTACAATAGTTATCATACTAACCGAATGGGATGGAAACAAGAATTGATCCGAACGAGATGGAGAGAGAGTGATCCGAACACTATGAATTTCTATGATGAGAGAATGTGCGTGGCTGCCTTCAAGTTCGTGAGAGGGAGAGAAAAAGCACTAGGGTTTGCAAGTTTGTTTTGGTAAAGTGTGAGATGGTTACCAACACCCCATGTGTTAATCGATTAATGGGAGTGAGCCGAACCCAATCTTGGGCTGTCAAAGGTCCGAATACAAGTTGTGGCCCAAATGGCCTTGTGCGATCGAGTGGTGTTGTGCGTTTGACTCAACTATACATACATACATAACACATAACACAACTTCATTCATATTTAACATCACATTTAATGGCATAGCATTCCATTTAATCATTCAGTTCACAAAATCACAAAATGTTTACGTTACATTCAGGTACAAAGATAGGTTCGAAATACGAGTTGTCACAATAACTTCCGGACTCGGAAGTTTTAGTCCGTTTGGCGGTTGCGACCTCATTTGGAACCGGTGCCCATTTAGGTTCTTTCTTTAAAATGTTCCATGCTCGGAGGTGCGGGGAAGGCGGATTTTTTGCTTCCCATTTAGCCATCGCAAGGTTAAGAACGTCCTCGTCGCTACTCCCACTAGGACGATTGATGTAAAGTGGGTTATAAATCCCGATAAAATCATTCACGCACTTGTTCATTTTCCGTCACTTGGCCGATACGGAATCGAGATCACGGGCCGGGCCATCCCCCATAAGGTTATTAAATCTATCCGTACATGCCTTCCAAAAACCAGAACCCGTTTGATTGTTCCCTAAAATTAAAAAAAAATTGCATTAGTAAAACTAAAAAATAATTGTTTTTAAATTTAAATTAAAAAAATTAACTTTGGTTCATACCCACAATCGGGCAAGTTGAGGCCTTAACATACGCAATTGCTAGCGCCTCCTCCTCTACTTTTGTCCACTGTCTCGGCTTTGCTCTCGAACCGTTTTTTTTTTTGCGGTGTCGGGTTCGGTTTCAACCGCCTTCCCCTTCCTCGTGTTTTTTTTTTGCGCTTGAGTTCTTTAGGTGGCGATTCGGGGACGACTTCATCATCATCCTCAAGATCCACCGAGGGTTGCGGTTGGGAAGTTGGCGGTTGAGATTGGAATTGATCAAGTTGAACCGAGTTGCGTTGCATGAATTGTTGGAGTGCTTGGTACTGTTGCATTTGTTGAAGTTGGGACATTTGGGAGAAGGCGTTAGGTGATTGTTGGAAACCCGAAAACGTAAATTGTGGATTCCCCCACGAAGGATCCATAGCCGGAGTGTAAGCGGGACTCGAAAAAAAGTTAGGATTGTTCGGGTTGGGGTTGTTTGGGTTGAAGGGATTCATGATTGTATAAAAAATGGGATTGTTTTTTATAAAAAAGGATGAGAGAATGGGAGAAGAATGGAAGAAATGGATGAGAATGGTTTAAAAAATGGTTGAAAGTGGTATATATTTAAAGTGAAAAAGTAATTTTTTTTTTATTTCAATATAGCCGTTATAACGGCTACATGTTTGAATCAAGGCCCGTCGAGTTCGTCTCTGGGCAGCCGGTCAAGCCGGGACGAGGCGAGGGGGCGGTGTGGGGGACCAGCGCCGGGCCTCGCCGGGCCTAAGCCGGCCCCCATACCGCTTAGTCTTAGGAGAAAACAAAAGAGATCACGTGGACTTCTTTGGGAGGGGGGGGGGGGGCAGCTTGTGGACATTATCCTACATATACATTATCCTACATATACATTTACAAGATGGGGGAATAGTGTGGCAGCTGTCTGGCACTCCCCCATTAGACCAAACTACTTTTAATTTAATTTTGTTCCCAGTTTAAAATAACACTTTCGTCCTTCGTTTAAAATTACGTCTTTGCCTTCAACTCAAAATAAAATTATAATTTTGCCCCTAGCTAAAATTACGTTTTCGCCCCAGCTCAAAATAAAATTATTATTTTGCCCCTAGCTCAAAATTACGCTTTCGCCCTCGATTCAAAAACTCATTTTTAATTTTGTTCCCAGTTTAAAATTACTGTTTCGCCCTCCGGTTTTCCCCCAGCTCTGAATTACCTTTTCGCCCCTCAGTTCAAAATAAAATTTTGTTTTGCCCCAACCTAAAAATTACGATTTTGCCCTCTGTTAAAAATGTTATTTTTCCACGTTTAAAAAATTATGATTTCGCACTCAGTTCAAAATTACGTTTTTTCCCAAGTTCAAAATAAAATTATGCTTTTGCCCCCAACTCAAAATTACAATTTCGCCCTCGGTTCAAAATAAAATTGTGGTTTTGCCTCCTGCTTAAAATTACGATTGTAGCCTTAGTTAAAATTTATTTTACGTTGTTACCCCAAGTTCAAAATTACGAGTTTGCCTCTGTGAAAATTTACAATTTTGCCCCTGGTTCAAATTTACAGTACTGATCACATTAGCTTTTGGCAAATTACGATTTTACCCCAGTCAAAAAATACAACTTTCCCTCAGTTAAAAATTACAATATTGCCATTGTTTTAGTTTTTTTTTTTATCAAAACTATAAAAGTGTTTTGTTTTAATTTGTTGACTCGATTTAATTGTTAGCTGCCTAACACTCGCTCATTATTCGGCCATCGCCCCGCAACGCGGACGGGGAATCCACTAGTTTCCTACATATACAAAACACAACTTGAGGGAATAGTGCCAGGCAGCTTGCCTGGCACTTCCCTATTGGACCAGCCCATTTTTAATTTAATTTTATTCTCAGTTTAAAATTACGCTTTCGTCCTTTGTTTAAAATTACGTTTTTGCCCCCAGCTCAAAATAAATTTATAATTTTGCCCCTAGTTTAAAATTACGCTTTTGCCCTCGGTTCAAAAACTCACTTTTAATTTTGTTCCCATTTTAAAATTACGGTTTCGCCCTCCGTTTAAAATTACGTTTTTGCCCACAGTTCAAAACTTGTCTGGCACTTCCCTATTGGACCAGCCCAGTTTTAATTTAATTTTATTCCCAGTTTAAAATTACGCTTTCGTCCTTTGTTTAAAATTACGTTTTCGCCCCCAGCTCAAAATAAAATTATAATTTTGCCGCTAGCTTAAAATTATGCTTTTGCCATCGGTTCAAAAACTCACTTTTAAGTTTGTTCCCAGTTTAAAATTACGGTTTCGCCCTCCGTTTAAAATTACGTTTTTGCACCCAACTAAAAATAAAATGTTTTTTTTTTCCTCTAGCGTAAAATTACGATCCTGCCCTCAGCTCAAAATTACGCTTTTGCCCATTGTTCAAAATGAAATTATGTTTTTCCTCCTAGCTCAAAATTATGATTTTGCTCTCAGTTTAAAAATATGATTTCGCCTCCAGTTCAAAATCATAACTTATACTTTCGTTTTATTTAAAAGGAAGTGCATGTATGAAAATTCAGGCTCACTATTTTTGTATGAGTATTCATCGTAGTACGAGTATTCATCGTATTTACTAGATTTATTCACAAAAGAAAGAAGTAAATATATAATTTATATATATTTATATACATTTCTTATCAACGAGTCGGGTTATAAAAATATATTATTTTGGTGTACTCGAAAGTGATTTGGTTTAAGGATATCTACGTATATAATGATACCGCTACATTATTTATACAAATATATATATATTTTGGTGTAAAAATATATATTTCTTCAATTGGAACGAATCACCAACGTGTCGGCGTATCGTGCTAAAATAAATAAATGAATACTTATTTCAACACTAGCTAGTTGGATGATTTGATTATGACCAACACATATGATTGGGCTTTATGTCATGGACCTTAGTGTCTTGTATGAATTAGGACACGTGTAGGTCGGGAATCATTTTGGAAATTTGACTTTGCTAGCATACGCTTGGGAACGCAAATCAGTGAGTTCATGTCCCCCTTTTCTTTTAACTGTTTTCAGTTTTATACTTCGGGGGTAAAATACATGTTACGATTATTACAAACGTTTTATACATGGTATGATTAGCTAAGGAATGTACTGCTAGATCATGTGAATGGGTAGGCTATTATCTTAAGACCATTAATCCTTGTATAAGGACCGAGGGGCATGAGTGATAGATCTATTGGGTGTTGCGAGCCCCACCCATGGGCCTGCGAGTTGGCTGCATGTGGTGACTATGTCGTTCCGCCGGAGGGGCCGGTACGAAATACGCATACAGGTTTGAGTGCTTTCTAGGCCATGTCACTTATTAATGTATTAGCTACACATTAATTGATCTATTTTTCCTTATCGCTACATACCAGGGACATACATTCATACAGACATACTTTAAAGGCTTATTCATACACATACACATGAACTCGCTCAACTTTTGTTGATATTTTCAAACTACATGTATTTCAGGAAATTAAGTATGGATCTGGCGGGCGTTGGAGTTTCAAGTCATGTTAAGTATAAAGATGTCATCCATGGTCTTTGGGTTTGGTCAGTGTGTCTTATTCCTGGACGAGACACGTCTTCCAAGCCTTTATTACAACTAATATCTTTTGACGAGTCCTTAGTGAACTTTTACACAATTCATATGGTTTGTAAAACTTGAATTTGAAGTCTATGTTTTAGATAATGTTGTTATGTTTTAAACTCATTTTATGGATGACAAATCTTTGGTTTTATCATATAGTTGTTTGATATGGTTGAATGCAATGATAATAAGAAAGTCACACCATAATCACGCTTCCGCAAAATTCAGGGTGTGACAACTTGGTATCAGAGCTTCGATCGTAGCGAACTAGGATTCGTTCTCGAGTCTAGACTACGATCAATAGGGCTCTCACGAAAACGCTTTTACAAACATGTTTTCATTGCATACACGAAACGCCCAGATCCAGGAGACAAACATTTTTACAAACAAAAGACACAAAACACATTTCAAGGCTATGTTTATAGTTCAGTCTTAGAGACTGAGGGAGGTTTAGTCTTAGAGACTGAGGGTGGATCAGTCTTCGAGACTGGGGAGATTGAGTCTTAGAGACTGGGGAAATTGAGTCTTAGAGACTAGGGAAATTGAGTCTTAGAAACTGGGGAAATGGAGTCTTAGAGACTTGGGAAGTGTAGTCTGAGAGACTAGGGAATTTAGTCTGAGAGACTGGGTGGGATAGTCTGGGAAGACTAGGACGAATATGTGAATACATGATTACATTATGAATTGTCTTTATTTGTATTACACAAAGTGTTAAAGATTACTGTGAATATACATGCTATGACTATTATGTACCGGCACACATGTCACCTTCCTCAGGGAACGAATTGCCAGATGATGACGACCCTATGGCCACCGCCACAGATGATGAGATTGCACCTGCGCCGGAGATATTTACGTCAGACACTGGGAGTGATTCTGACATGCTGACCAAGGACGAGGACGACTTCCAACCGTCCGCACGGCCAGACTTTGGTAATGAATTTCCCTTGTTGATGGCTTCCTTGACAAGAATCTTCCTGTCATTCTTGTTTCGGTCCACGACCACCTTATCATTTGGACACTTCGATGGCGAGCACATCGTGGCTCCGAATCTCGACGCCGTACCTCTCGTGGTTATTTCCCCCCGAGGATCGGCCCCTTTTGACAAATTGTTTGATGACGACATTGATTTGCTTGTTGATGACCCTCCCATTGACACCCAGGATGAGGGAAAGTTAGATGAGAACGTTGTTACTAATTTTACATTTTGAGATCCCTGTTATCAAGCTATCCTCTGATTCTAGTATACACTCGATTTCAGACTCCTTTGAGTCTGCGTCATTTACGGCTTTACAGACGGTCTGGTTACCGCTTTTGCTACTGACTCAGACGACGACGCCGCTATGTTTGCTGCACTATTCACCTGCTCGAGGCACCACACCTTCACACGACCCAGAGCCTGATCCTGAGACAGCTCCTGTTCCCTTTGGGTCAGCTTGATGTTGCACCTGCTGATCCTGCACCCATGATTAATCATGACCCTGTTTATCTTGGTCTACCAGACATTGCACCCCTTATATCTGACCCAGTACCTGCACCTGACGATCTCCTTACTGATTGAGACATTTGTTCCTGTCCCTGCACCCGCTGATGTTGTTCCTATAAAGACCGACGTCATTGCACCGACATACCTACCGCTTCCTTTCAGGACATACCTGCACCCCGGAAAGGAACTCCAGGTCAGCACCCGCATAACGATCCTTTTGCTACAGCAGCATTTTTCCCCGACCTCACAGGCCGCACCGTTTGCTACATTCACCTCTACAACGCTGGACGAGCCATTCCGATGGTTCCTATAATACACTATGCTGATTTTAGACCCTTACATTATGGAGACTACGCACGGGATGAGTGCTCTTATTACTTCAGCTACAGTTTGAGGATCTGAGTCGCAGAATTTTGGAGCTTGAGCTGACACCACGTCCTCCACCCTGTCTACGCTAGTATACCTTGATCCTCCACATTGTCTCCTCTGCACTCTCACCTGCTGCTCTTGCACCTTTCATAGGTATTGACGCTCATTTCCTTACTATCAAGCAGCAGACCAGTTAATTACTTCGACGTGTATACAAGCTCGAGGAAGAGCTCACACATGTTAGCAGTTTGCTTTCCTTCCCTTCTCCACCTCAGTCACCAGAATAGTTGGTTTCTGAATTTATGCGGATTACATTACTCTTGGGTAAAGACACTACCAATGAGTTGAGATTGCGAAGACTTTTTAAAGACTACTTTTGACCACGTGATTTGATACACTGACAGACTTATTGGGCAAGGGTAGGGTGACCCTGTGTCCCATTCGATGTGATGCACTTCGTAGACAATGTGATTGTGGTTGGTAAATAATGAAAGCTCAGTCGCTATATTCTCACTAGACACGTTATTGATTTGCATGATTGTACAGTAATTGTAATGCTACATGCTTGCTTGTTGTGTTCTCATTAAATGTGTTCTTGCCTACAAGTTGTACTATAATGATGCCGTTATATGATTGCTTATATACATACACCTCTGAAGTCTTATTCGTTAAGTAGAGGCTTGTGTGCTCGTGTCCTTAACAAGACCTAACCTAACCGATCTTCATCTAGGAAGATGTCGACACAAGGGAACACCGATACCAATAACCCTCTGCCGATGACAGAGGCGGAATTTCAAGAACGCGTCTTACAGGTCATCGCACAATACGAGGCCCTTCACTCCGAGCGCAGCGGAGGTACCTCAGGAAATAACCCACCCAACGGCTGCACCTACAAGCAGTTCTTGGGCTGCAAGCCCCTGAATTTCGACGACACTGGGGGTGCCGTAGCCTTCGTACGCTGGGTTGAGAAGACGGATTCTGTTTTACGTGTGAGCAAATGCGCCCCAGAGCATCAGGTTACGTACGTTTCTGGACTATTCCAAGATGGGGCTCTGTCATGGTAGAAACTCCAGGTTCAGACAATGGGCGAGGCTACTGCGTATGCTTTGACATGGGATCAACTGAAAGAACTAATGCATAAGAAATACTGTTCGAGAGCCGAAAGCCAGAAGATGGAAACTGAGTTCTGGAACTTGAAGATGGAAGGACCAAAAATAGCTGAATACGTGGAGAAATTCCATGTTCTATCACGTATTGTCCCCTACATGGTAGAACCAGAATTTAAAAAGATTGAGCGTTTTATTTGGGGATTGGCACCCCAAATCATGAGCATGGTGACGACATCAAAGCCTACAACGATCGCTGAGGCCATTGATCTAAGTGTGACTTTGACTGAAGAGGCAATCAGGTTGAACAAATTTTCAACCTCTGAGGAGAAGGAGACTCATGTAGAGTCATCTGGAGACAACAACAGAAAGTTCGCAAACTTCAAGCATGGTACTCAGACGAATAGCCACAACAAGGCCAAAAAGGGAAAAGAGTACATGGGTAAACTACCTCAATGCGACAAGTGTCGGCGACATCATACCGGGCGATGTAAAAATGGAAAGTGTGACAACTGTGGCAAAGTGGGGCACATCAGGGAAATGTGTTGGCATGAGACGAAACGTGGAAAGAAAGGTAAGGGATGTTATAACTGCGGTGATATGGGGCACTTTAGGAAAGATTGCCCAAGGGAGATTAAACAAAATCGTGGGAAGAATGTCTAACACCGGAGCTAGGGAAGAACGTCGGGATCCAAACATGGCTATCGGTACGCCTCATAGTAGTCAATGTTATGCGTCTGTGTTATTTGATATTGTTGTCAAATTTTAGCTTCAGAATATACTTGTTTTAATAGTAAGCAAGATAGATATCCAGTATTCGGTAGAACTAGCTTAAGGGAAGCTTCGATGTGATAATTGGGATGGGCTGGCTGTCAAGCAATCAAACGAAGATTGTTATCCGCATCCCGATGACGAACGGAGAAACGATCATAATTCATGGAGCAGGATACGCCCCTACGGATTATCAGACATTGAAGACACGGAATTTTTGCGCAAAAGAATGCAACGGCTTCTTGGCTCATGTCGTAGACAGGGAGCCGAAGAACCAAAACTTGAAGATATCTCTATGATGAGGGGATAACCCGAAGTCTTCCCTGAAGACTTGCCAAGATTATTTCCTCAACGACAAGTCGAATTTCGCACCGAATTGATATCATGCGTCGCACGTGCTGTTAATGCACCCTAACGACTTACACCTTCGGAGATGCGAGGAATGACAGTGCAACTTCAGTAGTTGATAGAGAAGGAAGATAATAGATGATGCGTGTGAAGTGTTACTTATTTTAGGTGTATATTTTAAGCCCTTTTTAACACTTATTTTAGCCAAGTTTTAAATTTATAAAACACGATATTTCACAAACACTAAACACACATATGGGCAAGTGCACCCATCGTTGAGTGTAGTATAGCGTTGGTAAGATACCGAGGTCGTCCAAGGACACAAGAGCTTTTAGTACCGGTTTATCCTCAACGTCTAACCAAAATAAAAGTTTAGAAAAATGTTTTAAACTAAGAAAATTAAAAACTAACTAAAATGCTGAAAATAAAAATAAAAGAAAAAAAACAGATAGACAAGATGAATCACTTGGTTCCGACTCGTATCTAGTATAACCTTTGATTATTTCCGCACTTTTGCACATAATTAAGAGATTATCTTAGTTATTGTAGTAGGTGATGTGCGATAAAGTGGTATATATATTAGGTGTATATTTTAGGCCCTTTTTAACACTTATTTTAGCCAAGTTTTAAATTTATAAAACACGATATTTCACTAACACTAAACACACATATGGGCAAGTGCACCCATCGTTGAGTGTAGTATAGCGTTGGTAAGATACCGAGGTCGTCCAAGGACACAAGAGCTTTTAGTACCGGTTTATCCTCAACGTCTAACCAAAATAAAAGTTTAGAAAAATGTTTTAAACTAAGAAAAATAAAACTAACTAAAATGCTGAAAATAAAAATAAAAATAAAAACAGATAGACAAGATGAATCACTTGGTTCCGACTTGTATCTAGTATAACCTTTGATTATTTCCGCACTTTTGCACATAATTAAGAGATTATCTTAGTTATTGTAGTAGGCCCCTCTTTTGAAGGCGACGTTACCCTCACCCCAGTAGTTTGAGTCAGCAGGGATACAATCCTAAAAGGGTGGATTATTGGAAGATAATGAATTAAGTTATTAATGCAGTATTGTGGTAGGCCCCGCTTTTGGCGGTGACGTTACCCTCGGCTAAGTAGTCTGAGTCAGCAGGGATACAGTCCTAAATAGCCGGGTTATAGTATTAATAGTAGTTAACTTATGAGGGGATCAAAGAGTTTGGACCCCCGCCATCCAATACCGTGAAGTATTGAAGGAGGTCCTACTAAATTTGACCCAGGTCCATTGCAGGACCTCTAAACGCTGAACAATGGCAAGACCTTTACCAAACCGTTCCCTTAACCCCCTACCAGGTAGCCAACATATCTCCATATAGACCGTGGAGATATGAATGGTGAAAATCCTTTATTTTATATAGACAGTAAAATAATGCCAAGACACCACGGACAAACGATAAGGAAAGATCACCTTCAACATAAGTAACTAGTTATTAAAGTTATTAATACAAAACCAAATAAAAAGTGCAAAAGATTAGAAATAAAAAGTATTATACTAGACACTTTGTCTTCACCAAGTGATGTAAGAGACTTAGGCAAACATGGCCTTGATTGTCAAGAACTCTTACGATCAATCTTGGATCCCGAGACGACTCACACACTCTACGATGGACAATGGATGATGGTGGTGGATGATGGTGGTGGATGATGGTGTTGTGATGGTGGTGGGTGGTGGATGAAGTGTGAGAGAGGTGGTGTGCCAAGGGATGAGATGAAATGAATCCAAGCACTCCTATTTATAGGCTGAACAGAGAGCTGGACACCGCCCCGTGTCCGCTGGGCACGGCCCCGTGTCCGTCTGACACTCTCTCTCCTCATTAATTGTAATTCGCAATTACAATAAATGCGCCTGCTGTACTTTCGACACGCCCCCGTGTCCGCTGAGCACGGCCCCGTGATGGGCAATAGAAGCTTCTATAGGTTTGTCTTTTCTGCTGCTTCTTGGGCATGGCCCCGTGCTGGCTGAGCACGGGGCGTGTTCAGTCTTCTGTTTTCTCTATTTTGCTTTGGAAGGTGCCGTTGAGGGTTCGGGCAGTCCACTAATGTTCCTTTTCTTGTATTTATGTTGGATTTAGCTGTCTTTTTGCTTCTTTTGCGTTTTTGAGCTCATTTAATCCTGAAAATACAAAAGGAAGACAAAAACACTCTTTTTCCAATATTAGCACTAAAAAAGGGTTAGTTTTATGCCTCATTTGATGTAATTTATATGTTGCATTTTACACACATCAGTAGGCCCCTCTTTTGAAGGTGACGTTACCCTCACCCCAGTAGTTTGAGTCAGCAGGGATACAATCCTAAAAGGGTGGATTATTGGAAGATAATGAAATTTTTGAAAAAATTTGGGGTGATTAGCGGTTCCAATAGAGTTTTGTGTAAGGCTTGTATTTAGGACTTGCAAAATTCAAGGTTTTAGCATCCCCCCCACACTTAAATTACACATTGTCCTCAATGTGTCCCAAAAATAAATTTTTAGGTTGATTAGATGTGTAAAATAGTGTTTAAAAAGCAAAAAATGTGTGTTACTGGGCGCTGAACACGGCCCCGTGTTATCCGGGCACGGCCCCGTGTTTAAGTGCCAGTAACAAAATTGAAATAAGTCAAACAGAAGGCTGGACATGGGGGCGTGTTGGGTGAACACGGCCCGTGTCCAGGTACCTGTACTGGGCGTTTTTCTGCAGGTGGTTCGGCACGGGGCCGTGTTGGTTGGGCAGGGCCCGTGTTGAACCTTCTGAAATGGAGAAAATTGTCGGGTTGCCTCGTTCTTGTGCATGGGATCATTTTTCTCGTTCCCCTTTTCATCCTTTACTACCATGAGTGTGTTGTACTCATTACAAACCATCCAAACCTTAAAACCATCATTTCATTTCATCATAGAGAGAACTTACATAATCCTAAATTAAAATAAAAACTAAAACTTATCTAGATAGGTCAGCAGGTACACGAGGTTATCATAAGGAGTTCTACTATTTTAAGAAAATTTCGAGAACGATTTCCCGATATAGTAGGACTTTTAGCCGAACGAATTCTTCCCTAAACGTTGTTTAAAGCCATTCTTCGATCTCCCTAGGGAGGAAGAATGCGGCTTCGTTTTCCTCTGCTGCTGGTGGTTGAGGGGGAACATTCACCGGGACTCCTTGCACCACTCTTCGCGGAAGCTCTTGGTGCATGGCGTACCATTCGGCTGGAATGACAACTTCGGGCACCATGTTCCACGCCCTTTGGGTTATTATGGGTACCAAAGGCGGGGAGGCGAGAAGGTTCAACCTCTGGTGCAAGAGGTTTACTTCATGGAGACAGCCCTCCAGCCCCACAGTAAGACGGTTGATACGGTCGACCAATGCTTCTTCCACTCCCGTCATTTCATCAATAGCCTCCCTTAGAGCGTAAACATAGTTTACAAGAGAGTCTTCTGCTGTTGAAGATCTCCTCCCTTGTCGGTTATTCCTTGAAGATGATCCGCTTGTTCTGCTTGCCATTTTCTGCGAAGAAAACCGAAGAAAGCTAAATTTTTACAAAACAGAGCCCCTGGACACGGCCCCGTGCTCGTTGAGCACGGCCCCGTGTCCATTTGTCTGCAGGATTTTTGGCTAAAGAATCTTGGAGTTTTAAATTATTTTTATGATTTCTATCTGGGTTTTAAGCTCAAATAATTTAAAACAAAGTTATACAACTAACTTTAAGCCAGAATCTTTAGCAAATAATCTTACAAACTTCACATAGAGGGTTGGAATCAAGGGATTTCCAAGCTTCCATGGAGGAACTTTTGAAAAAATTTTGAAAGAGGAGGAAATGAATAAAAGTGGAAGGGACAAGAGGGTCCCTTGGAACCTTCTTTTAACACTTACCTAGGATGGTATGAGTGAAAATCCCAGGGATCTCTGTCAATTGAAGTGGTCAAAATGAGCAGGAATCAGGCTGCATTTAAAGAAAACGACAGCGCCCTGGGCACGGCCCCGTGTTGACTGGACACGGCCCCGTGTTCAGAGGAAATCCTGACACATTTTGTCCGTATTCTGACCAAATCAGCAGAGAATCTTTCTATGGACACGGGGACGTGTTGGCTGGACACGGCCCCGTGTCTAGGGACTGTTTTATGAAGTTGTCTAGTTTTTTTAAGGAACTTGTTAGTATCGGGTGGCTCCTGACTGGTTGGAACAACCCCAAAGTGCCTAATATACCTTAATTGTCCTAGACTAAGGCGAGAACGCAAGAGGTTGTCGGTGAGGGTAATTCCTATTTTCATTCTAGGTGGACAAGTCCAACCCTTTCCCGGGCTCTTGTTAAAGAAGGTATATGCCGAATCGCTCAGGTCTATGTATGCACCGAACGAAGTCGATGGAGAGTCCTTCACGGCACAATCGACACAGGGACGACTATCGTCCAAGTCTTTGCTAGGTACGAAGGTATTTTTGGGAGCAACGAGGTTGTCGGAATGCGGTTCCAACATTTCTTCATGGGTATCGTCTTGGGGTGGATCAATAAAATCCTTCCCAAGCTCTTCTATCCATTTCAGAATTAGCTCTTCTAGTTGAAATAACTCGCTAAGGAGCATTTCCCCTAGAATATCTGGCTGGGCGCATTCGAGGGAGAAATAGTGCTTATTTTTACTTTCGCCCCTCTTAAGGTTGTGAGAAGATGGTGGGCCCATGTAGTGGGGCCTATAATTTAGGAAGTAGCATTTTACTTCTTCATGTTCGCCACCACATAATTGACACCACGTACCATAAGAGTGCCGAAAGTAAAAATAATTACTATCACTCATGTTTATGTCAGAAATTACCAACCGTCGGGATCTAACGGTTCTGTTTTCAGTAACTGAAACTTGGGCACGGGGGCGTGTTGAGTGGGCACGGCCCCGTGTTCAGCTTACTGTCTGATGTAAAACAGGATTGCCAGTTCCAATGATTGAGCACGGGGGCGTGTTCAGCGGGCACGGCCCGTGCTGAGCTCTGCAGAAGCTGAAAAACTAAGAAAATCCTAAAAAAAATAAAAAGAAAAATAAAAGATGATTAGGCCGTTGATTCCTAACTTTCTTAAAATCCTTGTGTCCCCGGCAACGGCGCCAAAAACTTGATGTGCGATAAAGTGTTATATATATTAGGTGTATATTTTAGGCCCTTTTTAACACTTATTTTAGCCAAGTTTTAAATTTATAAAACACGATATTTCACTAACACTAAACACACATATGGGCAAGTGCACCCATCGTTGAGTGTAGTATAGCGTTGGTAAGATACCGAGGTCGTCCAAGGACACAAGAGCTTTTAGTACCGGTTTATCCTCAACGTCTAACCAAAATAAAAGTTTAGAAAAATGTTTTAAACTAAGAAAAATAAAACTAACTAAAATGCTGAAAATAAAAATAAAAATAAAAACAGATAGACAAGATGAATCACTTGGTTCCGACTCGTATCTAGTATAACCTTTGATTATTTCCGCACTTTTGCACATAATTAAGAGATTATCTTAGTTATTGTAGTAGGCCCCTCTTTTGAAGGCGACGTTACCCTCACCCCAGTAGTTTGAGTCAGCAGGCATACAATCCTAAAAGGGTGGATTATTGGAAGATAATGAATTAAGTTATTAATGCAGTATTGTGGTAGGCCCCGCTTTTGGCGGTGACGTTACCCTCGGCTAAGTAGTCTGAGTCAGCAGGGATACAGTCCTAAATAGCCGGGTTATAGTATTAATAGTAGTTAACTTATGAGGGGATCAAAGAGTTTGGACCCCCGCCATCCAATACCGTGAAGTATTGAAGGAGGTCCTACTAAATTTGACCCAGGTCCATTGCAGGACCTCTAAACGCTGAACAATGGCAAGACCTTTACCAAACTGTTCCCTTAACCCCCTACCAGGTAGCCAACATATCTCCATATAGACCGTGGAGATATGAATGGTGAAAATCCTTTATTTTATATAGACAGTAAAATAATGCCAAGACACCACGGACAAACGATAAGGAAAGATCACCTTCAACATAAGTAACTAGTTATTAAAGTCATTAATATAAAACCAAATAAAAAGTGCAAAAGATTAGAAATAAAAAGTATTATACTAGACACTTTGTCTTCACCAAGTGATGTAAGAGACTTAGGCAAACATGGCCTTGATTGTCAAGAACTCTTACGATCAATCTTGGATCCCGAGACGACTCACACACTCTACGATGGACAATGGATGATGGTGGTGGATGATGGTGTTGTGATGGTGGTGGGTGGTGGATGAAGTGTGAGAGAGGTGGTGTGCTAAGGGATGAGATGAAATGAATCCAAGCACTCCTATTTATAGGCTGAACAGAGAGCTGGACACGGCCCCGTGTCCGCTGGGCACGGCCCCGTGTCCGTCTGACACTCTCTCTCCTCATTAATTGTAATTCGCAATTACAATAAATGCGCCTGCTGTACTTTCGACACGCCCCCGTGTCCGCTGAGCACGGCCCCGTGATGGGCAATAGAAGCTTCTATAGGTTTGTCTTTTCTGCTGCTTCTTGGGCACGGCCCCGTGCTGGCTGAGCACGGGGCGTGTTCAGTCTTCTGTTTTCTCTATTTTGCTTTGGAAGGTGCCGTTGAGGGTTCGGGCAGTCCACTAATGTTCCTTTTCTTGTATTTATGTTGGATTTAGCTGTCTTTTTGCTTCTTTTGCGTTTTTGAGCTCATTTAATCCTGAAAATACAAAAGGAAGACAAAAACACTCTTTTTCCAATATTAGCACTAAAAAAGGGTTAGTTTTATGCCTCATTTGATGTAATTTATATGTTGCATTTTACACACATCAGTAGGCCCCTCTTTTGAAAGTGACGTTACCCTCACCCCAGTAGTTTGAGTCAGCAGGGATACAATCCTAAAAGGGTGGATTATTGGAAGATAATGAATTAAGTTATTAATGCAGTATTGTGGTAGGCCCCGCTTTTGGCGGTGACGTTACCCTCGGCTAAGTAGTCTGAGTCAGCAGGGATACAGTCCTAAATAGCCGGGTTATAGTATTAATAGTAGTTAACTTATGAGGGGATCAAAGAGTTTTGACCCCCGCCATCCAATACCGTGAAGTATTGAAGGAGGTCCTACTAAATTTGACCCAGGTCCATTGCAGGACCTCTAAACGCTGAACAATGGCAAGACCTTTACCAAACCGTTCCCTTAACTCCCGACCAGGTAGCCAACATATCTCCATATAGACCGTGGAGATATGAATGGTGAAAATCCTTTATTTTATATAGACAGTAAAATAATGCCAAGACACCATGGACAAACGATAAGGAAAGATCACCTTCAACATAAGTAACTAGTTATTAAAGTCATTAATACAAAACCAAATAAAAAGTGCAAAAGATTAGAAATAAAAAGTATTATACTAGACACTTTGTCTTCACCAAGTGATGTAAGAGACTTAGGCAAACATGGCCTTGATTGTCAAGAACTCTTACGATCAATCTTGGATCCCGAGACGACTCACACACTCTACGATGGACAACGGATGATGGTGGTGGATGATGGTGTTGTGATGGTGGTGGTGGGTGGTGGATAAAGTGTGAGAGAGGTGGTGTGCCAAGGGATGAGATGAAATGAATCTAAGCCCTCCTATTTATAGGCTGAACAGAGAGCTGGACACGGCCCCGTGTCCGCTGGGCACGGCCCCGTGTCTGTCTGACAATCTCTCTCCTCATTAATTGTAATTCGCAATTACAATAAATGCGCCTGCTGTACTTTCGACACGCCCCCGTTTCCGCTGAGCACGGCCCGTGGTGGGCAATAGAAGCTTCTATAGGTTTGTCTTTTCTGCTGCTTCTTGGGCACGGCCCCGTGCTGGCTGAGCACGGGGCGTGTTCAGTCTTCTGATTTCTCTATTTTGCTTTGGAAGGTGCCGTTGAGGGGTCGGGCAGTCCACTAATATTCCTTTTCTTGTATTTATGTTGGATTTAGCTGTCTTTTTGCTTCTTTTGCGTTTTTGAGCTCATTTAATCCTGAAAATACAAAAGGAAGACAAAAACACTCTTTTTCCAATATTAGTACTTAAAAAGGGTTAGTTTTATGCCTCATTTGATGTAATTTATATGTTGCATTTTACACACATCAAATACCCCCACACTTGAACTTTTGCTTGTCCTCAAGCAAAACTCTTTAATATGTGGCTTACACTCCCAAATGGAATAGGTAGAAGAGAAGGTTTTGGGCTTGTCGTAGAGTGTCGGGATTTCCAAGATCTTTTTGGGTTTTATTTTTATTTATTTACACTCCTATTCGTAATGATTTATTTAGAACTTTTCATAAAAGAAATTACTTATTTGGGCATAACATGCCTTTTTAAAATTCTATTTATATACAAGTTCACATACCTCACGGGGAAATCACTCACACTCGGCCGAAGGTGTACTTTTAGTGAATCACTCGAGAGCGGCATGAAACTTATTCCTACCATAGGCTTGCCAAGAAATCAATCCTCCTCCTTTTTAACTTTTATACCTTTGTAGATATCAAGAGGACTTTGTGGGTTAAGTGTTAGGCTAGGGTTAAAGGTAGGTGGTTGGGTTAGTGGTTAGTAGAAAAAGGGCTAAAAGCGTAACAAGTGTCGGTTTTCGTATTTTTGCAACTTTTTATTTTGATGAAGCTTTTATTCAAACCAAGTTATTTTTGATTAACTTGTTTGTTTATTTTCGTTTTGCTTCATCATTATCACATTGTTTTTTTTTTTTTTACGAAGAACCGAACTTGTTACTAAAATAAAGGGTTAAAAATGAAAAAGGTTTTGGTGGGTAAAAGGGTTTTTGTTTGGGTGATGAAATGAAAAGGTTTAGGCTCAAAGGGGCTAACTAGGGGGATTTTTGGGTAGGTGGTAAAAGAAAAAGAAAAATAATGGTGTAGAAATTAAAATGGTTAGTCCTAATGCCTCCATCATTTACTTACTCGGGTTTAAGTTGATAAGGACCGGGAATGTATTGTCATGGCAAGTTCTAGAGTCGTAAGGACCAAGCGGCTATTCACACAAGAAACGAAAAATGAGCATTTAGTCAAATGATATGTAATTGTGTGCTCAATAAAGGCTCAAAACTCACTTTTGTGGGAATGGGTTTTTATGTGATCAAGTATATATAATCAAATTTTAAATAAGTTTGCTATGCCTTTTCATAATTTTCTTATGTTGGTTCTTTTTATCACTACGCTATCGGTTGTAAATTTAAAAATATAACCTTTTTGAGAACTTGAATTTTCCGAGTTAAACCTAGACAAGTAAAAAAAATGAAATTTTTGAAAAAAATTTGGGGTGATTAGCGGTTCCAATAGTGTTTTGTGTAAGGCTTGTATTTAGGACTTGCAAAATTCAAGGTTTTAGCATCCCCCCCACACTTAAATTACACATTGTCCTCAATGTGTCCCAAAAATAAATTTTTAGGTTGATTAAATGTGTAAAATAGTGTTTAAAAAGCAAAAATTTGTGTTACTGGGCACTGAACACGGCCCCGTGTTGTCCGGGCACGGCCCCGTGTTCAAGTGCCAGTAACAGAATTAAAACAAGAGAAACAGAAGCCTGGACACGGGGGCGTGTTGGGTGAACACGGCCCGTGTCCAGTTACCTGAACTGGGCGTTTTCTGCAAGGTGCTCATCACGGGGCCGTGTTGGTTGGGCACGGCCCGTGTTGAACCTTCTGAAATGGAGAGAATTGTCGGGTTGTCTTGTTCTTGTGCATGGGTTCATTTTTCTCGTTCCCCTTTTCATCCTTTACCACCATGAGTGTGTTTTATTCATTACAAACAATCCAAACCTTAAAACCATCATTTCATTTCATCATAGAGAGAACTTACATAGTCCTAAATTAAAATAAAATTAAAACTTAACTAAATAGGTCAGCAGGTGCACGAGGTTATCATAATAAGTTCTACTTATTTTAAGAAAATTTCGAGAATAGTTTCCCGATATAGTAGGACTTTTAGCCGAATGATTTCTTCCCTAAATGTTATTTAAAGCCATTCTTCGATTTCCCTAGGAAGGAAGAATGCGGCTTCATTTTCCTCCGCAGCTGGTGGTTGAGGGGGAACATTCACCGGGAATCCTTGCACCACTCTTCGCGGAGGTTCTTGGTGCATGGAGTACCATTCGGCTGGAATGACAACTTCGGGTACCATGTTCCACGCCCTTTGGGTTATTATAGGTACAAAAGGCGGGGAGGCGAGAAGGTTTAACCTCTGGTGCAAGAGGTTTACTTCATGGAGACTGCCCTCCAGCCCCACTGTAAGATGGTTGATACGGTCGACCAATGCTTCTTTCACTCCCGTCATTTCATCAATAGCCTCCCTTAGAGCGTAAACATAGTTTACAAGAGAGTCTTCTGCTGTTGAAGATCTCCTCCCTTGTCGGTTATTTCTTGAAGATGATCCGCTTGTTCTGCTTGCCATTTTCTGTGAAGGAAACCGAAGAAAGCTAAATTTTTACAAAACAGATCCTCGGACACGGCCCCGTGCTCACTGAGCACGGCCCCGTGTTCATTTGTCTGCAGGATTTTATGCTAGGGAGTCTTGTAGTTTTAAATTATTCTCATGATTTTTAGCTAGTTTTTAGGCTTAGATAATTTAAAATAAAGTTATACAACTAACTTTAAACAAGAATCCTTAGCAAATAATCTTGCAACTTCACATAGAGGGTTGGAATCAAGAGATTTCCAAGCTTCCATGGAGGAAATTTTGAAAAAATTTTAAAGAGGAGGAAATGAGTAAAAGTGGAAGGGACAAGAGGGTCTTTGGGAACCTTCTTTTAGCACTTACCTAGGATGGTATGAGTGAAAATCCCAAGAATCTCTGTCTTTTGAAGTGGTAAAAAATGAGCAGGATTCAGGCTGCATTTAAAGAAAACGACAGTGCACTGGACACGGCCCCGTGTTGACTGGACACGGCCCCGTGTTGACTGGACACGGCCCCGTGTTGACTGGACACGGCCCCGTGTGCAGAGGAATTCCTGACACATTTTGTCCGTATTCTGACAAAATCAGCAGAGAATCTCTTTGATGAGCACGGGGGCGTGTTGACCTGGACACGGCCCCGTGTCTGGAGGCTGTTTTATGGAGTTTTGCTTCTTCTAAGGATTTCGTCGAAATCGGGTGGTTCCTTACTGGTTGGAACAACCCCAAAGTGCCTAAGATACCTTAATTGTCCTAGACTAAGGCGAGAACGCAAGAGGTTGTCTGTGAGGGTAATTCCTATTTTTATTCTAGGTGGACAAGTCCAACCCTTTCCCTGGCTCTTGTTAAAGAAGGTGTATGCCGAATCGCTCAGGTCTATGTATGCACCGAACGAAGTCGATGGAGAGTCCTTCACGGCACAATCGACACAGGGACGACTATCGTCCAAGTCTTTGCTAGGTACGAAGGTATTTTCGGGAGCAACGAGGTTGTCGGAATGCGGTTCCAACATTTCTTCATGGGTATCGTCTTGGGGTGGATCAATAAAATCCTTCCCAAGCTCTTCTAACCATTTCAGAATTAGCTCTTCTAGTTGAAATAACTCGCCAAGGAGCATTTCCCCTAGAATATCTGGCTGGGCGCATTCGAGGGAGAAATAGTGCTTATTTTTACTTTCGCCCCTCTTAAGGTTGTGAGAAGTTGGTGGGTCCATGTAGTGGGGCCTATAATTTAGGAAGTAGCATTTTACTTCTTCATGTTCGCCACCACATAATTGACACCACGTACCATAAGAGTGCCGAAAGTAAAAATAATTACTATCACTCATGTTTATGTCAGAAATTACCAACCGCCGGGATCTAACGGTTCTGTTTTCAGTAACTGAAACTTGGGCACGGGGGCGTGTTGAGTGGGCACGGCCCCGTGTTCAGCTTACTGTCTGATGTAAAACAGGATTGCCAGTTCCAATGATTGAGCACGGGGGCGTGTTCAGCGGGCACGGCCCGTGCTGAGCTCTGCAGAAGCTGAAAAACTAAGAAAATCCTAAAAAATTAAAAAGAAAAATAAAAAATGATTAGGCCATTGATTCCTAACTTTCTTAAAATCCTTGTGTCCCCGGCAACGGCGCCAAAAACTTGATGCGTGTGAAGTGTTACTTATTTTAGGTGTATATTTTAAGCCCTTTTTAACACTTATTTTAGCCAAGTTTTAAATTTATAAAACACGATATTTCACTAACACTAAACACACATATGGGCAAGTGCACCCATCGTTGAGTGTAGTATAGCGTTGGTAAGATACCGAGGTCGTCCAAGGACACAAGAGCTTTTAGTACCGGTTTATCCTCAACGTCTAACCAAAATAAAAGTTTAGAAAAATGTTTTAAACTAAGAAAATTAAAAACTAACTAAAATGCTGAAAATAAAAATAAAAGAAAAAAAACAGATAGACAAGATGAATCACTTGGTTCCGACTCGTATCTAGTATAACCTTTGATTATTTCCGCACTTTTGCACATAATTAAGAGATTATCTTAGTTATTGTAATAGGCCCCTCTTTTGAAGGTGACGTTACCCTCACCCCAGTAGTTTGAGTCAGCAGGGATACAATCCTAAAAGGGTGGATTATTGGAAGATAATGAATTAAGTTATTAATGAAGTATTGTGGTAGGCCCCGCTTTTGGCGGTGACGTTACCCTCGGCTAAGTAGTCTGAGTCAGCAGGGATACAGTCCTAAATAGCCGGGTTATAGTATTAATAGTAGTTAACTTATGAGGGGATCAAAGAGTTTGGACCCCCGCCATCCAATACCGTGAAGTATTGAAGGAGGTCCTACTAAATTTGACCCAGGTCCATTGCAGGACCTCTAAACGCTGAACAATGGCAAGACCTTTACCAAACCGTTCCTTTAACCCCCGACCAAGTAGCCAACATATCTCCATATAGACCGTGGAGATATGAATGGTGAAAATCCTTTATTTTATATAGACAGTAAAATAATGCCAAGACACCACGGACAAACGATAAGGAAATATCACCTTCAACATAAGTAACTAGTTATTAAAGTCATTAATACAAAACCAAATAAAAAGTGCAAAAGATTAGAAATAAAAAGTATTATACTAGACACTTTGTCTTCACCAAGTGATGTAAGAGACTTAGGCAAACATGGCCTTGATTGTCAAGAACTCTTACGATCAATCTTGGATCCCGAGACGACTCACACACTCTACGATGGACAACGGATGATGGTGGTGGATGATGGTGTTGTGATGGTGGTGGGTGGTGGATGAAGTGTGAGAGAGGTGGTGTGCCAAGGGATGAGATGAAATGGATCCAAGCCCTCCTATTTATAGGCTGAACAGAGAGCTGGACACGGCCCCGTGTCCGCTGGGCACGGCCCCGTGTCTGTCTGACAATCTCTCTCCTCATTAATTGTAATTCGCAATTACAATAAATGCGCCTGCTGTACTTTCGACACGCCCCCGTGTCCGCTGAGCACGGCCCGTGGTGGGCAATAGAA
Source organism: Helianthus tuberosus (assembly GCA_030545235.1). Lineage (NCBI taxonomy): Eukaryota > Viridiplantae > Streptophyta > Magnoliopsida > Asterales > Asteraceae > Helianthus > Helianthus tuberosus. The sequence goes on along the minus strand of CM060431.1, from coordinate 4,720,535 downwards.
GCTTCTATAGGTTTGTCTTTTCTGCTGCTTCTTGGGCACGGCCCCGTGCTGGCTGAGCACGGGGCGTGTTCAGTCTTCTGATTTCTCTATTTTGCTTTGGAAGGTGCCGTTGAGGGGTCGGGCAGTCCACTAATATTCCTTTTCTTGTATTTATGTTGGATTTAGCTGTCTTTTTGCTTCTTTTGCGTTTTTGAGCTCATTTAATCCTGAAAATACAAAAGGAAGACAAAAACACTCTTTTTCCAATATTAGTACTTAAAAAGGGTTAGTTTTATGCCTCATTTGATGTAATTTATATGTTGCATTTTACACACATCAATAGACCAAGTTTCCCATTTTGGGTAACCCCAGTTTAGCTCGTCAAGAAAAAGGATGATGATTACCAAATGAGCATCAACTACCGGGAGCCGAACGAGCTAACCAACAAGAGTCGGTGACCCTTGCTGAGGATTAACGAATTACTTAACTAACTATGGGGATCCAACTACTATTTCACGACGGATCAGTGATCGGATGTCATTAGCTACGAATCCAGGAAGAAAGTATACTGGGAAAATCGTGGGACATTAACTTGTTTTAAACGTACACAAAAATGGTGCTCCCCACACAATGCATAAAACAGTTTTACTCAAAACACGAAACTTTGAAAACCTAGGATGCATGTACTTAGGACCTTTGGGTCCAAACTCGTAAGGTTGTTACTTAGGAACCATATCTGTTAACTCAAGCAAACACCACTATCCTGACATATATGCTACTTCAGTTAACCAAACAGAAAGTGTTCAGAATTCCTTTTGTTGAAATCTTCACTTTCGCTTCTAGCGAGTAGATGTTTGCATCTCTACTCCCCTCAATGGTAGTTGCATCGCGTTAATTTCCTTCGCTGAGAGCGAACACACAATTGCTTCGAATACTTGGTCATTTCTTCATTTTAGCAGAAACACATTGCTTCATCACTTGAAAACTTATATGTTATGCATGCACCTTTTGCTACGCATGCGGTTCCATTTGGAATAAACGCTTCATTGAAGTTCAAATATTATTTTGCTAAAGCTAGCTATTGGTTTATGATTCGAATAACCTACGTTATTGTAATTATTGGCTCTTTTGCTATCAAGTCAACACACTTTCTTGGAACTTCTTTTATTTCAAGTTACATTCATGGTTTATCTTTGTGACCATGCCGAGATTCCTTTGTTGATACATACGTTTATTGTCGGGTTACGCTGAAACCAAGTTCAATTTCTTGAACTTATCCATTTTGCATATTCAGTTTAAGACGTCATATGATGTGTTAGGAGCATCATATTCAAATGTTTTTGCAAAGATTCTTTCATTACGAGTCATAGTAGATTCGGTTGGTCTATGACTCCACTAAATCGTTTGATTGGTTTCGATACATTGCGGTGATACTTTCACAAGATTGAAGCTTGCGCTATTTTGGTTACTTACTTCTTACACGGATTTAATTGATTATTTGATGACTTGCCCAAAATCCGTCTTGTTTATCACAATTAAATCAGTCTCAACCCAGTTGTGTGTTGAGACAAAAGTACGTAGATTCATTTCATATCACAATGTACCTCCTTACGATTCTTTCATGGTCGATCGAATGCCCTGCGGTACATATTACTTTTCATCTTCGATCAGAAACAGTAATTCTTTGATGTTCCGTATTTAATTGGAAACTTTATGACATTGTGTAGATCAAATCTTCAGATTTTCTCAGTACACTTTCATTTGTTTTCAAACTCGGTGAACTTGTCCAAGTCACCACTATTATGAAATTATGTCATTACGACACCTTGTGGTGTCATTACAAACTTGTAGCTTGTGCTAATCATGGTCAACCGTTTCACAAAAAACTACTTATACTTATGATTTGCTTGTCATTCAAACATTCCGAATGCAACTACGAACTAAGACAAAAATACACCAAATTCGCTTACATTTCATTCGGTATATCTTCGAAATTCAAGAAAGTCAACACACTAATCCTTACAAGATATTTATTCAAAAGTTGACAAAACATTTTCATATTCAAGTTGTTGATTTTGAGTTCATATAGCGGATGCTATGGTTTGTGAAAACTCGTTTGCATATTGGGACTGATTGTTTGAGAATCCTATTGGTCAAAACTCCTTTGTTGCTCCCCTGTTAACTAAGTTACGCTAGACTATACATCTATGCATCTCGTGTCCTTTGGCGACAAAAGCTAGAACACACACCTTTTAACCATTGAGTTATTATTGTGGAAATACATCCTTGGATTCACCTGATGTGAATAAGATTTGATTCGGTTTTGGTAGTTATCTACCTCAGTACTATTCACGTATGACGTAACCATAAAAAGTTAAGGTAGTACGAATTTCGAGGACGAAATTTTCTTAACAGGGGGAGAATGTGACAATTGTCAAATTTGCATATATCCGTACAATTAATTAATATTGATTAATGCTTAATGACTGTGCTTAATTACAACTGATGATATAAACTGCTTTATGATTTCTGTATCATACGTACATGTGCATCACATTTCATACTGTCACACTACTTCATTACATACAAACATTAGTGACATACATGATGCACAAAGCACAGTTAGCACAGTTAGCGGATAACTCAGAAACATGCTGACAATGCCAGCACATAGACAGATAGTGTTTTGAGGCCCAGTATGAGCCAGAGACAAGGTACTACACTAGTATGGAGTGTAGGGAAGTAAGGACCATAAAACTGCGTCACTAGGTGATAGTTTAAGTGCCGGAAAGTGTCTAAAACCCATTCAAAATGCAGAATTCTGCATTAATTAACAAAATTCAGCATTTTAAACATGCTAGTAACATGCAAAAATATGGCAAAATGGTCATGTATGCTTTCCTAAGTGTCGGGAATTAAAAGTGTCACAAAAGGTTACATAAAGGACACTATACGGAATAACTTAGCACTTTAACGGAACAGTATCTAACCGAACAACCGGACATTACCCGGAACACTAAAATATTGCAAAAAAAAAACATTGTTTTTATTTTTCTGAGCTAGTATTGGTTCCCGAACACTTAAACATACTACATAATTCATGTTACACTTAAACACAAGACCCCTTACACTTACACCCCACTAATTCACCTACTTATCATCTAAATTACAATTAACCCCCCCCCCCCCCCCCCCCTACTAAATTTACGGCCCACTCATGTGGCCCCCACCCAAGATTTGTAAACCTTCCAAAGATTAGCTTAAATCTTCACTAGATATTTCTTGGATTTGATAAAATCTTGTCATGTACTATCTAGACACAAAACCCATTGGACAAGAGCTATTATATGGATTATAAGGTGGACTAGAGTTTCATCATTCTCATCACACCACCACTCTTTCTTCCTCCTCTCCATAAGCTTGGCCGAAGATACCCCTCCCCACACTCACCATTTTCGGTTTTCATCCAATCATTCCAAGTGATTCCAAGGTGTTCAAGTGTGGTTAACCTTCATCGATCAATCTCGTTTATCACCGAGCATCAGCACGGTGTTCGTTCGGCACCGTTCTCCCAGCCTCATAGTTCTAGTACGAGCTCACTCTAGTGTAAGTTCTCCAAGTTCAAATCCTAAGTAACTAGCTTTCATGAATATCTTTCTTAACTAGTCGCTTTTATGATCAAAACTAGTCACAATCCGCAAGAATCAAGTCTCGAACACCCACGGAAAGCGAGCTCGAGTTCTCCATTATCTCATCTTTCAATCGCATCCTTGCTTGTTATCGTAAGTGTTCGTCATGATCATCCTTTCAACCTTCCATGTTGTTCATTTATTTAAGTCATCCAAGTAGTGCTAGTGCTCTGTAACATGAACATCCATGGATTCTAAAGAATAATTTGGGTAGTGAACCTTAACTTTTGTATACATATAAAACAAAAGGGAGAAGATATAATAATAAAACTTCAAAAGCTTTCTCATTTTTTTTTTTACTCTAATACAACTGGTACACGAAAAGAAAAATTAATTAAGGATTCTGAAGGTTATGTTTTTATTTATGTGGTAATCTGATAGTAAAAGTTATATGCATGGCTTGCAAGACATTAATGTAAATATATCTTAAGATATATGAAACACTATTGAGTTATTATATTCTAAAGTCCCAAATGTCATAATATATATCTTAATTATCTGGTGGAAAATATTTTCTGGATTAAGTGGTAAACCTGAATATATACTTGGGATAGTCGTTTTGAGCAAAAGTCCATAACCATATATTATTTTTTTTGGCGTTCTCTAGTTTACAAGAAACATAAGGATTTTTTTTACATAACTAATTATACACATATTCATGAGTCTAGTATGCTAGGAAAGAACTCTAAATGATATGTTCATAAGTGGTGAGAACTTAAAATATGCATGAATATATGTTAAAGATATAGGTGTCAGTACCCACTAACACTTGGAACATATATTTTCTATACAAATTAATAGTAAATAAATATGGTATGGATAATAAAAATAAATCATAACTTATACTTTCGTTTTATTTAAAAGGAAGTGCATGTATGAAAATTCAGGCTCACTATTTTTTATGAGTATTCATCGTAGTACGAGTATTCATCGTAGTACGAGTATTCATCGTCTTTACTAGATTTATTCACAAAAGAAAGAAGTAAATATATAATTTATATATATTTATATACATTTCTTATCAACGAGTCGGGTTATAAAAATATATTATTTTGGTGTACTCGAAAGTGATTTGGTTTAAGGATATCTACGTATATAATGACACCGCTACATTATTTATACAAATATATATATATTTTGGTGTAAAAATATATATTTCTTCAATTGGAACGACTCACCAACGTGTCGGCGTATCGTGCTAAAATAAATAAATGAATACTTATTTCAACACTAGCTAGTTGGATGATTTGATTATGACCAACACATATTCTTGGGCTTTATGTCATGGACCTTAGTGTCTTGTATGAATTAGGACACGTGTAGGTCGGGAATCATTTTGGAAATTTGACTTTTCTAGCATACGCTTGGGAACGCAAATCAGTGAGTTCATGTCCCCCTTTTCTTTTAACTGTTTTCAGTTTTATACTTCGGGGGTGAAATACATGTTACGATTACTACAAACGTTTTATACATGGTATGATTAGCTAAGGAATGTACTGCTAGATCACGTGAATGGGTAGGCTATTATCTTAAGACCATTAATCCTTGTATAAGGACCGAGGGGCATGAGTGATAGATCTATTGGGTGTTGCGAGCCCCACCCATGGGCCTGCGAGTTGGCTGCATGTGGTGACTATGTCGTTCCGCCGGAGGGGCCGGTACGAAATACACATACAGGTTTGAGTGCTTCCTAGGCCATGTCACTTATTAATGTATTAGCTACACATTAATTGATATATTTTTCCTTATCGCTACATACCAGGGACATACATTCATACATACATACTTTAAAGGCTTATTCATACACATACACATGAACTCGCTCAACTTTTGTTGATATTTTCAAACTACATGTATTTCAGGAAATTAAGTATGGATCTGGCGGGCGTTGGAGTTTCAAGTCATGTTAAGTATAAAGATGTCATCCATGGTCTTTGGGTTTGGTCAGTGTGTCTTATTCCTGGACGAGACACGTCTTCCAAGCCTTGATTACAACAAATATCTTTTGACGAGTCCTTAGTGAACATTTACACAATTCATATGGTTTGTAAAACTTGAATTTGAAGTCTAAGTTTTAGACAATGTTGTTATGTTTTAAACTCATTTTATGGATGACAAATCTTTGGTTTTATCATAAAGTTGTTTGATATGGTTGAATGCAATGATAACAAGAAAGTCACACCATAATCACGTTTCCGCAAAAGTCAGGGTGTGACACAAAGGCATATGATTGCTCCATTAGACACACAATTTTGTCTGGTCTATACTGTAACACCCCGAAAACGGGTTTGGTAATTAAACCCCGTTAATACAAAAGAGCGGGTAAAATACCGTTAGTGGTGAAAGTAACCCGGTAAATATTAGGATTTAAATAAATAAACCTAATATTTAATAAAACGTTAGGGCTGTAAACGAACCGAACGTTTAGCGAACTGTTCGTGAACCGTTCGGCGGGAAGTTCGTTTATGTTCGTTCGTTTAACAAACGAACGAACATGAACAAGAAATTTCGTTCGATTAGTTAAATGAACGAACATGAACAGAGGTCTCGTTCGTTCGATTGTGTTCGTGAACGTTCGGTAATGTGTTCGTGAACGCGTTCGTGAACATTCGTTGATTTGCGTTCATTTATGTTCGTATGTGTGTGTTTTAATTGAAGATCTTTGTACTTTCTTATATTTTATTTGTACTTTTTATATGGTTAAACTTTTATTTATTTTATTACCCTAACAATTAAACTAGGAAACCCACTTTCACCTTGTTTATGTATCATTTCCCTTTCATTTCTCATTATTTACATCGGTGAATACGATCGACCTCCGTTCCACAATAAAGGATTCAAGTTCGAGTGCTACTCTCTGGGCCATCTATCTTTATCCTTCGCCACGTTCACCAAATTTATTTATGTTCGTGAACCGTTCGCGAACACGCTCATTTCCTTAATGAACGAACACGAACATAAAATCTCGTTCGGTAAGTGTTCATGAACCGTTCGTGAACACATTTATTTCCTTAACGAACGAACACGAACAAGGCCTTGTTCGTGTTCGTTCGGTTCGTTTACAGCCCTATAAAACGTTAATAAATGTTTTTAAGTAAATAAGGTTTATAAGAAGTCTGAATTAACGGGACTTAAAAACATAACGGGTTATGACTTCCCGAACCCGCTAAAGTAACAAGGAATAATTAACCTAGTTAGTAGCATGTGATTAAGTGACTAATGGTGAGTTATAGCTTCATTTGATCAAAAGGAAACATGAGGGACCAATATTGCCAAGTGGGAAAGTTGTTTTATTAAAACAAAAGTTAAACACCAAAACACACACTTAAAGTGTGTGTTCTGGTCGATATATCCACAGGAGCCAAGAACATCTTGAGCTCAAAACCCTAACAAGCACAAATCAAGAAATTGGAAGGGCAAATCAAATCCAAATCGAAATTCAAGCACATATTCGTGATCACCAAGTCAAGGGGATCCTAAGGTATGTCGAATTTCTAACATTCATGAAGTTGTAAAAAGTTGATAATCATCCTAATCGCGAATTAGGCATGGATTATAGAAGCTATGGCTAGATTAGTGATGTATACTTGCTTAGGAACGAAACCCTAAGTGAAAATCATACATAACATGCTATAGATTGATGAATTTGGTGAATTAACACACTTAGATAAGTGGGTTTTGATGTTATGATGATATAACTATGCTTAGAATCAACATGCATGATAACAAATAGAAGGTGTTCGATTAAACCATGAATTTGTGCACAAGATCATAATTGCTATGAAATGGGTTTAGTTGATTTGATGAAATTAATGTAGTATTGGTGTTTATAAACGCCATACTAACTCGTATGAATGACTACTTGAACAAAATAGGGATTTTGTTCAGAGTTCATAATTGATTAGAAGTGCGTCTTGACACAAGGATTAAACTCATGATTTATTATTGAGTTTAAAGAGAAAAATTGTCAAAGAATCATAAGGTGTGAAAGTCATGATTTGGAGTGACTAATCTAACAACCTTGTGAATAATGAATGATAGTTGGCGCTTAACAAGCTAGGTGAAGCTTGGGGAGAAAGTGGGTCGAACGAGTCAAGCATAAAGGAAAAGCGTATTCGGGATGCAAGGTAAGTATAGCTTACACTAGTCTTAAATTGTGGAATATTTTCTCATCATATAAATTACGAATGAGATATCTAAACAATTGAAATATGATGTTCCGTCGTGTAGTCGATCGGAACAAGATAATCAAAGATGAAAGAAACCGTAATAATGGTTAAAAAGAAGTAAATCGATAATTCGGTCATATTATGTCGAAAGTAATAAACGGTTTATAAGTTAAAATGACCGTACGGTGTTAAACGGAACGAGTCATGTAGAGGAGATGATAATAAATATCATCTCGCAAAGATAAATGGTCAATTCGGCCAAACGGAGTGTAGACAACACCTTTTGACTATATAGACTAATGATTCTTTTGTCGAGTTATATGCTTACAGGAATAGATATCCAATGGATATTCGCATCGTTCTTAATTAGCGAATATAAAGCAAGGTATTAAAATCGGGTTAATAAGTTGATCCGGGCCAGGTATGTATAATAGATCAACTCCTCATTTAGAACTTGGAGATCTATGAGAGTTAGGCAAAGTAAAAAGGGACATTCGGTTACCTTAAAAGGTAAACCGAAGGATTTAAATTATAGACAGAGTGTTTTGAAAACAAGATTTGGTTAAAAATGAGATTTTTGGGCGTGCTTGGCTTAAGAAGCCCTTCGTCGTAAAAGGAGGGTTAAAAGTGACCAAAACGCCCTTGTAAGTAAAATTAAGCAAACAACCCTTAGAAGTCGCTTGAAAACGAGTTTTATAATCAAGTCAATACTTAGAATAAGTATAAAAGCGAAAGATGTAAAATATTGGTCAAATGACTTTATAAAGAGTCTTTGCCGTAAAATAACGATTTGAAGGGTAACATTTGGAATATATAAATCACCACATTGAATCCACCACAAATATAGTTGTGGTGGGAGATCATTTGATAAGAAATCTGGGCATATGTATTTAGAAGCGAATGAAAGCAATTGGTGCTTAAAATATGCTTAAATACCCTTAACGGGTCAAAATAAGCATATGAGTGAAAATAGGTTTAAAAGGTATATGAATCTGTAATTGGAACCAAATATGTTAGACATCATTGAATTTAATAGGTTTATGAGAAATAAGGATCAAACAAACTTGTTTGCTTGATAAAAATCGAACGGGTCAAAATTTGGTAAAAAGGGTAATAAGCCGAAGACTTAAAAGTCTGAAATTTTGTTAAATCAAATGTTGGATTTTAACTCCATAAAGTGGAGAATCAAATTACAATGACGTAGGAAGAAACAGTAGGTCAAACGGACAAGCGGATTGAAAGATACGAAAGTTTTCGTGTCAAAAACGGCGAAATGGAAAGGCTGGATGCAGGGGCCACCGTAACTTACGGTGTCCACCGTAAGTTACGGTGGAGCTAAAACTGTTACGGTAGTTAACCCCTGAGTTACGGTGGGGGAATATCCTTTCAGAGGCCACTGTAACTTACGGTGACACCGTAAGTTACGGTGGAGACCAAGTTGAAATTTTTGTTTTGATATCAAGAGATTAACGTTGGGATTTCTCCTTTCATATTCGTTACCGGACTCGTTTAAACACGTTTTAATTCTAGTATGACTAAAGCATTTCATGTTTATGAAATGTAGGTACATTTTGGATGCCGAAAGACGATCAAGCTCAATGAAGAACCGAACACGATAAAGACACATGCTTCCGCACATTGCCTCGTTGTAAATTTTTAACGACGAACCCAATCACGTTATGTAGAATAACTTATGATTTGTAAAAGTTTTAATAAACCCGTATTTTTATAGTATGTGTAGTCTTAACTACACATCTAATTGTTGGTATTTACATATAAAACCGCTAAATAGTAACTAGGGTGTTACATATACGCTTCTGAAAGATCATATCGCCAATGATGCTGATTACAAGGTTTGTTTTCATGCTCTCTAGCTTACAACATATGTATATTCTTTTAGTGATTAGTTGATGGTATGTTTTGTAGGTTCTCGTGTTTTGTACAACTGCGATGGTCACAAAATTGGTGGCAGGCCTACTTGGTCAAATGAGGTTAAATGTTCGTGAAATACATTCGAGGAAGTCCCAAAGTTACCGGAATCAGGTTTCTGATGAATTTTGAAAATCAAAGGGTCTTATTCTGGTAACTTCTGATGTTTCTGCACGTGGAGTCGATTACCCTGATGTAACACTTGTTATTCAGGTATTACTATTATTACACAATGCCTACAACTATGATAATCCAATTTAGGGCTTCAAACGAACCGAACGAACATGAAAAGGCCTTGTTCGTGTTCGTTTGTTAAGGAAATGCGTGTGTTCATGAACATGAACTGTTCATGAACACCTACCGAATGAGATTTTCTTATCGTGTTCATTCGTTAAGGAAATGAACATGTTCATGTGTGTTGTTTGTTAATTTTAGGAAACGAATGCAAACGACCATTTATGAACACAAACAAGCGTTCATGAACACAAATGAAAACAAAGGAACACAAACGGCGCGACGAGCGCAACCGCAGCGAACGCAGTCGCATCGGTGCAGCGAGCACAACCGCAACGAGCACAACCGTTATATTGTATTGAAAGTTTATTCGCAGTGGCTAAGAGAGAAAAGGTAAGTTACTGAGTTGGAAAAATTTACATATTGGGTCGAAAGGGTTTTGAGTTGGCATCTGTTACTACAATAGTTAAGTACTTCATCAGAATTGAACTTGGACAATTCTCAACCTTTTGACTAAAGTGACCCTATCGTAAGCCTTCTTTTTATGTGTTTATGTCATCTATTCTTGCAGAGTATATATTGGCAGGTATGGCATTTATATAATGCTAATTCACTAAAAAATGACACGCTAAATGTTTTTGCAGAGGTGGTGGCAGATATAATGACCATAGGTGATCACCTACACGTCACTACTCCCACTCTCCATCACCATGCCATGGCAGATCACTGTCTTGTAGGCGTGAGTACTTAGGTCCTGAAAGAGTGAAACTGCCGCCAGCGAGCCGAGGGCCTGTTATTGGGTATGTGCTTTTTAAGTGATGCTTTTTAATATTTTTGCCAAACAAATATATATTAGAATGTACCTATGATTCAGTGAAATCCTCGATGCGTTAACGGAGAGATACTGGAGACTCTAAAGGATACGGGTTCTATGTCTATATGTAAGAGGCGTTAACGGAGAGGTGTTGCTGGCGGCAGATTTGAAGGTTCACACGTATTAAAATTTGAAGGCTTGCACTAGAAACTTAGAAAATGTTTAGGTAATGTGTGAAATACATTAGATTTTAAACAATTTTTAGGTAAGGTTTCACATGTACTCTACATTTATTTGTTATTTTTGTATTTCTAAATTTGATCTTTAATTTTACAACTTTTAGAATTCTAATCCTTTTATTTCCATTTTTGTATTGTTTAACTGGGTCATTCTAGCTCATTTCTAAAAGTTAGTATCTTCAAAATTCATCCAACTTTCCTTAATTTAGTAGAAAAGCTTGACAGGCAAAGATCGCCATGGAAACTTTGTAAAATAGCAAAGCATGTTTTTTATAGTTTAACTAGATCCCACTAGATGGTTATATTAGGTTATTTGGAGTATCATAAACTTTCTTTTAGTTCTATAGGAAAATTTGGAGAATACATTACCACTGAAATGGAATCAAACACCGGTAAAGACAATCTTGTCGGTACTCCGCTACATCATATGTCTTCCGAACCAAAAAATTCCACGACATTCAAAAGTTCCATGACGACCTGCTGATTTGTTATAACTTTTATGTTAAATACTTATTTTTCCTTTTTCGAATAAGAAGACTACCAGAAATGAGTGTCGCTATGCAAAGTGTCACTCCCGCCGCATCGCGCTGGCACCCTACTAGTATTAAAACAGTATAAAAGAAAAGATGACGATTAGTATTAAAACAGTTATTGGTATATACAATGTATTTGAAGAATACCAATTTGACCAAATATTTTATAACAAAACTTAATGCGTGTGGGGCCTGATACCAAGCAATATGCTTAAAAGGACCCGCTTATGTGAACCCTCCAAACACTTTTACAGGATACAAAATTAATAAATGAGTTTGTTTTTCCTTCTCTTTTTTATAAACATACTTAAAGTTTTGAACCTGCAGTTCTAGCAAAAGAGAACCCGAAGTTCTCATACAATATACATTGCATTTGAAGGCTGGTTTTTAAAATGCCTTATTCTTTCCTTTGTAGATAATATGTCAAACTTATCAAATCTTAAATTCACTGCACTTGACATCTCGGGTAACAACTACTCTTGATGCTAAAATTCATTTGACAACAAATAATTTGGGGGAGACAATTATTGATGATAATCAAACTTCACCTCAAGATAAAGCGAAAGTTATGATATTTTTCCGCCATCATCTTCACGAAGATCTAAAGCGGGAATATCTAATTGTTGAGGACCCTCTTTGACCACCAGAAGTTGGTCTTACTCCCCAAAGCCCGCTATGAATGACTTCATTTACGACTACAGGATTTTAAGACTGTCAGTGAGTATAATTCTACCTTATTCCCCATTATCTTTGAGTTAAAATTATGTGGTGACAAAATAACCGATGAAGACATACTTGAAAAAAAATCTCAACGTTCCATGCCTCAAATATGCTCCTGCCGCAGCAATATAGGGAATGCCAATTTACTAAATATTCCGAACTGATATTATGTCTTCTGGTCGTGGAGCAAAACAACAAGTTCCTATTACAAAACCATCAATCGCGACTCGCCGGTGCAAGCCCATTCCTTGAAGCGAATGTGGCCAATTCTCAAAGCGGACGAGGTAGAGGTAGAGGCCGCGGCCCCAGCAGAGGTCGTGGTCGTGGTCGAGGACGGGGATATACATGGCATCGAGAGTCCCAAAACACTATAAAAAAAACCTTAAAAGTTTTGCTACCACAAGACTTATCATGTGCAGCATGCTCTCTGGGCAAACTTATAGCTCGGCTCTCACAAATTAAATTGATACATGAAACCCCATCATTTTTAGAAAGAATCCAAGGGGATATTTGTGGGCCTATTCATCCTCCATGTGGACCATTCTGCTATTTATTGGTCTTAATAGACGCATCCTCAAGGTGGTCACATGTGAGCCTTTTAGCTACTCGAAATTTAGCATTTGCCCGACTTTTAGCTCAAATCATACAATTGAGAGCCAATTTCCCCGATAATCAAATTAAAAACATCCGGATGGATAATGCGGGATAGTTCACATCTCAAGCTTTTAATGACTATTGTATGTCAATTGGGATCAATGTTCAACATTCAGTACCTCATGTTCACACACAAAACGGTTTAGCTGAATCTCTGATTAAAGGATTACAAATAATCGCTAGACCACTCTTAATGAGATGTAAATTACCATCTTCTGCATGGGGTCATGTTATTTTGCATGCCGCTGCACTGATTAGATTGGGACCAACTGCTAATCACGAATACTCCCCATTGCAACTGGTCTCCGAACGAGAAGCAAGTTTGCCCCACCTTAGAATTTTTGGTTTTGCGGTATATGTACCAATACCGCCACCACATGGTCCTACAATGGGACCCCAAAGAAGACTGGGTATCTATATTGGTTTTAACTCCCCGTCCATAATTAAATATATAGAACCAATGACGGGAGACATGTTTACAGCACGGTATGCTGACTGTCATTTTGATAAAACAATGTTCCCAGTCTTAGGGGGGATAAGGACAAAGAAAGACTGGTAACACAAGAAATAACATGGAATGCATCATGGCTATCAAATCTCGACCCCCGAAGTGGTCAATGTGAATATAAAGTCCAAAAGATTATACATTTGTAAAGAATAGCGAATGAATTACCAGATGCATTCACAGACATGAATAGAGTGACAAAGTCACATGTACCAGCATCAAATGCACCTGCTCGAATTGAAGTAATCCCTGAAGCTATTACTATACAACGAAAGCGTGGGAGACCAATCGGTTCCAAAGACAAAAACCTACGAACACGAAAAGAGCAAAGTAACGCAGTTGGTGAAAACTCACAAAAGATTATAAGTGAAACCCCAGTAGAGGTAAATGTCCCAGAAGAGACAACTATGAATCCATAGGAAAATGAAGTTTCAGAAGAAACACCGATACCGAACGAAAATGAGATCTCTATTAATTATGTACAAGATAGTACAATGTGGAACCGGAATAAAACACGTGTTGATGATATATTCGCATATGCTATAGCAACGAATGTAATCAATGAAAATAATTACGTACCTAAAACTTTAGAAGAGTGCATGCATAGAAATGATTGGCCAAGATGGCAAGAAGCCATAAATGCCGAATTCAATTCGCTTGAAAAGCGACATGTTTTCGGACCTGTAGTCCGAACGCCCATAGACGTCAAACCAGTAGGTTATAAATGGGTGTTTGCAATAAAGAGAAATGAAAAGAATGAGATTGTACGATATAAGGCTCGACTTGTAGTACAAGGGTTTTCCCAAATCTCAGGAGTTGATTATGAGGAAACGTATTCCCCTGTAGTGGATGCGATAACCCTTAGGTTCCTAATCGGCCTCACAATCTCTGAAGGACTTCATATGAGACTAATAGATGTCGTCACCGCATACTTATACGAGACACTTGAAAATGACATCTACATGAAAATCCCTAAAGGATTAAAATTTCATGAAGCATTAAAATCAACACCTCGAGATATGTGTTCTATAAAGCTCCAGAGATCTTTATATGGTCTCAAACAATCTGGTCGTATGTGGTACAATCGACTTAGTGAATATCTCGAAAAAGAAGGATACAAGTCTGATGTAATCAGTCCATGTGTTTTTATAAAAAGAACATTCTCAAGTTTCACTATAATAGCAGTCTATGTTGATGATATCAACATCATCGGATCTCTTGAAGAGATAGAGAAAGCTGTTCAATTGTTAAAGAAGTAATTTGAAATGAAAGATCTTGGTATGACGAAATTATGTATCGGACTACAATTTGAGTTTCTGTGCAATGGCACATTTGTCCATCAATTAAACTACATCCAGAAGATGTTAGTACGTTTCAACATGGATAAAGCACATCCGTTTAGCGTAGCTATGGTTGTCCGACCGCTAGATCCACATAAGGATCCTTATCACCCTCAAGAAGAAGGCGAAGAAGTACTTAGTCTAGAAGTATCGTACTTAAGCGCTATCGGTGCCCTTATGTATATCGCAAATAACACAAGACCTGACATTGCATTTGCAGTACATGTACTAGCGAGATACAGTTCGAATCCAACATGTAGACACTGGAATGGTGTAAAACATATATTCCGGTATATTTACGGGACACAAGACTTAGGTCTTTTCTATCAGAAAGATCAAAAGTCCCAGCTTATTGGGTATGCTGATGCCGGATATCCATCAGATCCCCACAAAGCAAAATCTCAGACAGGTTATGTATTCATATACGGTGGCACAACAATTTCTTGGAAGTCAACTAAGCAAACACTTACAGCAACATCATCAAATCATGACGAATTGACAACACTATATGATGCTGGTCGAGAATGCGTGTGGTTGGGATCAATGATTAATCACATACAAGAAGCATGCAGATTAGAACAGATCAAGAAGGAGCCGATAATTATTTATGAAGACAATGCTGCTTGCATAGCTCAGATCAGAGAAGGTTATATCAAGGGTGATCGAACAAAGCACATCTCACCAAAAATTTTCTCAACATATGACTTGCAAAAGGAAGGGGAAATTGATGTTTGCCAGATTAAGTCAAGTGAAAATCTAGCTGACATGTTCACGAAATCTTTACCGAGAAGCAGTTTCGAGCAGCTATCACACAAGATCGGTCTTCGTAGATTGAAAGATGTTTGTTGAATTCAGGGGGAGAATTTTACACGATGTACTCTTTTTCCCTTAACTAAGTTTTGTCCCACTGGGTTTTCTTAGTAAGGTTTTAATGAGGCAGCATAGCTGATCCAGTAGTATCAGTTTATTTATTCAGGTCCTGAAGTACCTACTTAACATCATCCTGAAGTATGTTGTTAAACTGTGTATAATTCTAAATGTCTGAGGGGGAGTGTTATAAACCAGACATTTTAGGCCTAACCCATTACTTATGGGCTTTAGGGTTTTTAGTTATGTTTATCTATATATTGTAATGTTGAATAGAATAAAGAAGAAGAATTCAGTTTATCTCTATTTCTCTTTGGTTTTTATCAATTGTAACCTATTTAGAGTCTTAATGCGTTCACGATGAGTTATTTCGTATGCATTTCAACTTTTCGAAAAACATAGAAATTATCTTAATCCGTGTTACGAGTGACTTATACAATTCTTATCAGCCCCTATCATTATAGGCTAGTGACATTTTAGGAGTGAGATAAGACTTAGGGACCATTAGGTCCTAAGTTCGATTCTCACAGGGGTGTTTTTCCCAGATTTAATGGGTTTCCCACTGAATTAGTGTACATACATTATTGTCTGGCGGAGATGGATATGATCGGGTGGTTCTGTTGATGACACAAAATACTCTCGTGGTTCATTAGTGATCCAAATTTGCCATTAAAAATAGGGTAATTACAAGTTTTGTCCTTTATCTATATACCATTTTTCAGACGGTGTCCTTTGTCACAAAAGTTGACAAGTTCTTTACTTTATGCTTTAAAATCTTGCACGGTATGTCCTTCGAGTCTAACTCAGTTATTTTTTTTGGTTAACTATGGTGGTGGAGGGTGGCGGCGGCGGTGGAGGGTGGTGACGGTGGTGGAGGGTGGTGGTAATGGAGGTTGTTGATTTTTTTTTGTTTTATATTTTTTAAATAATATTAAATATATGGGGTAAAAAGACTAAAATACCCTTGGGTGACTATATTTAACCAAAAAACCTAACTGGGTTAGGCTCAAATGATATACCGTGCAAGATTTTGAAACATAAAGTACAGAACTTATTAACTTTTACATCAAAGAACATCTTCTGAAAAATGGTATACAAATAAAGAACAAAAATTGTAATTTACTCAACAGAATATGATTCTTATCACATGATAAATATTTGTAAAAGAGTTAAACGTCGTTTTAGTCCCTGTGGTTTGAGTCATTTTTCTAGTTTAGTCCAAAGGTTTCATTTTTTGCCAGTGGGTCCAAAAAGGTTTCACCGTTGCCATTTTAGTCCACTGGGTGAACTTCAACAATTTTTTCTGTTAACGAGAAAGGCAATTTGGTCATTTTATATGTAATTCTGTTAACTAGAAGGGCAATTCAGCCATATAAAATGACCGAATTGCCCTTCTCTTAACAGAAAAAACGAATGAAGTTAACCCAGTGGACTAAAATGACAACGGTGAAACCTTTTTGGACCGACAGGCAAAAAATAAAACCTTTAGACTAAACTGGCAAAATGACTCAAACCACGGGGACATAAACTTTCTGAAATAACCAGATAACCAATTTCCAAGTTTGTAACAAAAGTCAATGAAAAAAATGATAATCACAATATCAATAACAATAGGAAATCTCATATGCAACTTTAGAGGTTTAAACATAAATCAAACATACCTAGGTACCCACTTCAGACCCCTTTTCCCATAATACAAATAGATTGACACAAAAGCAAACGTATTTGTTAAATGAGTAAAATTCCCTAAATTTATTTCAACTTTTACCTTAATAAAACACAGATGATGGAATGGTCTCAAGATATACAATTCCTTTATCAAGATCAAGTCCTCAAATTTAGTATCTCCTACAAAGTACAAACATTCGCAAAATCTCTTATTTTATTCCAAAAATTGCAACAATCGTCCAATTAATATAATTCACTACATAAATATAACTTGCAATCAGGAAAAGCTTAGGGCAAAATTGTGGTGCACCTTTGGTAAGATCAAACAGAGACGACCATGAGGAAACATCACGGTTGTTTGCAGAAACACATCAAGAGTGGTGATGGTTAAAAGGCTTCTGCCAAAGTAATTGTTGTAACCCTAGCTGCCTGTTTCCCCGTTCGCCACGAATTAGTGTTTGGCCGGAAATCATAAGAAATGCCATATCTGCATCTTATGTCTCTTCCTCTACAATACACAACAAACATATCAGCAGCAATTGTGATTCACCAGCATCGACAACGAACAAGCACAACATCCGTCAGAGAGGTTGGGGTTAAACACCACTTTTTGAAACTTTAAATCAAAACCTAGGTCATCAAATAGATCAAGTGTTCACCATTTCTTATTTCATCATAGCTTTCAAAATCCTAAAACTGATAAAGATAAAGATAACATACCTTGATGGAATTTGTAGCATATTAAAAACCTACAAACACTGATTACATCAAAATAGCATATCAGATGATATATAAACACTGTTCGATGAAAAGAATGATCAGATAAAGATGTTTATTACAAATAAATCGAAGAACTTAACAAGGAATCAGAATATTATTCGATGAACATATACCTTGGATCTTTGATTGTTTGATTGGAAAAGAAGTATAAAAACCCCAATCGCCGGATTGAAGGATGAAAACCCTAATCGCCGTTTGTGAGAATGTGATGTATACGAAAGAAGACAGCCGGGTTATAACATTACATATTCGTGCGAATTCTGACCCGTTTTAGGCTATGGATAGTCACCAAAGGGAATGGTTGTGAGTTTTGGCGGGAAAATAGAGAATGGAATCCCTAGATGCGAGACATGTGTCCCCTTGTATAAACTTTATTAGGTAAGATAGATCCTGTGTTATAACTTATAAGTTTGGACTAAAGTAGCAACTTGAAAAGTTAATAATGAAAATGACAAAAATACCTCTACTTAAAACTAATGATCAAATGGCAACAAATGAGAGAAAAAACTATTTGAACTAAAATGACAATTTAGGACAAACCTTATGAACTAAAATGACAATTTACTCGATTAATAATTATGTTGTTTAAAATCGGAAATTAAAAATTAAAAATTTGTTATAAAATTTGCCACGTGTGAATCAGTTATGATTTGGTCGCCTATCGTTCTCGGTTCTCCCCCTCTCCTGTTCGTTACCCCCAACCACCGCAGCCTCACCATAATACAATCCTCCGCCGTCGGTAACCACCGCCGGAACTCCAACACCGTACCTCTGTTACATCCTCCGCCAATGCACTTCTAACAACCCTAACTTCCACAAAACAATGATAATGACCACCACCGATACGTACACCGATCCGATCGTATTCCTCCACGGAGATCTCGAAGTTACGATCGCCGAAGCTCAATGCCTACCAAACATGGACATGTTAACGCAACGCGTTCGCCGTTGCTTAAACGCATTCGACCCTAGCAAACCGCCGGAACGGATAATGCGAAAAGCCACACCACGGCGGCGTAAATTCGTCACGTGTAATCCGTACGCCACCGTCTGTCTCGCCGGAGCTACCGTCGCACGAACTCGCGTTATACCTAACTCACAGGATCCGGTTTGGGACGAGCATTTTGTTGCACCGGTTGCGCATCCGGTTTCGCAGGTGGAGATTCAGGTGAAGGATAATCATGTACATTTATTAATAAAGATACATGTTTTTCCGCTGCGTATTCATCAAAACAGTATACCAACCATAGTTGTTGAAGGCGCCACTCAAGGCACAAAGGTTGAGCTTCAGGCCTTAGTGCAAGGCGAGGGCTGTCTTAGGCGAGGTGTAGAGCATAAAAACACAATTTTAGGGGTTTTATACATGTTTTAGGTTTCTTTAGGGCTAGTTTAAGTTATTTCAAGTTGATTATAGGCATGTTTAGGGTTGGTATAATTGTTTTAGACCTGTTCTGACGATTTTTGGCCGGAATTTTGTTGGAACTTGGCCTGAAAGTTACGCCTGGGGGCCTGAAAGTGGGGCTTTTGAAGCGAAGCAAGAAGGCTGTGCCGGGCCTGAAAAGTGGACCTAGGCCCGCGTCTGGGTGAGCCTTGACAGAGGTACCAACCGATGGTCACGTGCCCGTGGTGTTAAAAAACAAGGGTGTGACAGTTTAAGTATGAACAAGTCTTTTGTGTTTCTGGTGAAGGATAATGATGTATAATCAGTAGTTGTATAACTATAGATCAAGATAAATTTGTTTCCGTTGAGTATTTATCAAAACAGGGTACCAATTAATGGTCGCGGCGTGCCTGGGGTGTTGAAAAACCGGGGTGTGAAATTTTACGTATAAATCAGTAGATTGTGTTTTGTGTTTCAGGTGAAGGATAATGATGTATAATCAGTAGTTGTATAATTATAAATAAAGATAAATGTTTTTACGCTGCGTATCGTGCCCTTGGGGTGTCGAAAAACCGGGGTGTGACAGTTTAAGTATGAATAAGTAGATCTTGTTTTGTGTTTCAGGTGAAGGATAATGACGTATTCGGTGCGGAATTGGTTGGTGTTGCGTCAATCTCTGCCGCGAGGATAATCTCTGGCGAGGTTATTGATGATTGGTTCTCGATTATCGGTCCGTTTGGTAAACCTCCTAAACCAAATTGTGCGATTAGGCTACAGATTCAGTTTACATCTTGTGATGATATGAATGGGAAATTTATTGAAAACGAGGAGTCGTTTTGTTTGAGAGATAGTTATTTTCCGGTGAGGAGTGGGGGGAATGTGACTCTGTATCAAGATGCACATGTGGTGAATGGGGAGTTGCCGGAGATTGAATTGGACGGTGGAGATGAAGGGAATGGAGAGTGTGGTTTTTATAAGCAAAGGGGATGTTGGGAAGATATGTGTCATGCTATATTGGAAGCACATCATTTGGTGTATGTTACTGGATGGTCAGTTTATGATAAGATAAAGCTGGTTAGAGAGCCTAACAGGCCATTGCCAAAAGGGGGAGATTTGACTCTTGGTGAATTGTTGAAGTATAAGTCAGAAGAAGGGGTTCGGGTTTTGTTGCTTGTTTGGGATGATAAGACTTCACATCATAAGTTCTTCATCAAAACGGTATTGATACAATCTTTGTTCCAGATATTAATTGGTTATAACTCATCATTTTCACGTGGGTGATGCTATAAAAACACCACCCTAAAAATGTGTACACCAGGCCTGCTGTCACATCATACGAGTCATATGATGTCATACGGGCCATGTGATAAGGTGAAGATTGGTCATACCAACCATATGACTTTGTCGGTGGTCACATCAGTCATTTATGTGTCACTCAAACGGGCCGTATGATTTGCCCTTCATACGACCTGTATGACCATTTTCTTCTTGTCATAGGGCAGTGTGACACGTGTTTACATGTGTTATACACTAGATGAGTTAAGAGCACTCTTGATAGTATGAACAATAATTCTTCAAATGTTTTTTTGTGCAGGATGGAGTGATGCAAACTCATGATGAGGACACTAGGAGGTTTTTCAAACACTCGTCTGTACACTGTGTGCTGTGTCCCCGGTATGCAAGCACAAAGCTTAGCATTATAAAGCAACAGGCATGATTTATGACCATCATTCGATCTTTGTTTACTTATTTGTACTACTTTCTCTAATAATTGATTATTTGATACTTTTACATGAAGGTTGTTGGGACCCTATACACGCATCATCAGAAGTGTGTTATAGTGGATACAGAATCCCAGGGAAAATACAGGAAGATATCTGCTTTTATTGGAGGTTTGGATCTCTGTGATGGACGCTATGACACACCAGAACACCGTCTATTTCGTGATCTCGACACTGTATTTGAATCTGATTTTCACAATCCCACATTTTCAGTAAGTACTCGACTTATTCGAACTAGTTTTGTTTACCTGTTTGTTAGAGGTGGCAATCTCCACCTGATTGTTCATCAATAGTCAGGTACAAATGCTCCAAGACAACCATGGCATGATTTACACTGCAAAATTGATGGTCCAGCTGCATACGATGTTCTAACAAACTTTGAACAAAGATGGAGAAAAGCTACAAGATGGTCAGAACTTGGACGGCGGTTTAAAAGAATGTATCATTGGCATGAAGACGCATTGCTCAAGATAGAACGCATTTCGTTGATACTTAATCCCTTGTCTCATGTTCCAGATGATGATCGGGCACGATGGGTTACAAACGAGGACGATCCTGAAAACTGGCATGTTCAGGTTCATTATTCACAAAATTCTACGAAAAAAGTAAAATGGTTAACTTGAGGGTATCGATTTGTTGCTGTTTTTTGCATCACAGATTTTCCGCTCAATTGATTCTGGTTCTTTGAGAGGATTCCCAAAAGATGTTCGAGATGTTGAAAGTCAGGTTTATTTTTAGTTATATAAAGAAATTTTATTTGTTGAATTTGTTCAGGGAGTGTTGGATTTATTGTTTTTTTTTGTTGCAGAATCTTGTCTGTGCAAAATATCTTGTGGTTGATAGGAGTATTCAGAAAGCATATATTCAAGCCATAAGATCCGCCGAGAACTTCATTTATATTGAAAATCAGTATTTTCTTGGCTCATCATATGCATGGCCTTCCTATAAAAATACAGGTTAGTTCACATGATGTTCCATCTGAATTTTCAATTATCTTCTTGATTTCATGGCATGTAGACAATATCACTATATGTTTATTTATTGCTTTTTGTAATTTCTTTTGTACAAAATGAAAGTAAACAAACTATTGTAATTGTTTGGATGATAATTCTGCAACTGTAATTACTTAAATATGTTTCTTGGCATGTTGGAAGATAACTTTTTACTAAACATGTGTTCGGATGTGCTTTTGTTGTCTCTCGTGTGTTGGAAAACTCTGATTTAAATAAGAATCAACATACAAAGTTAATTGCCATTTTCGTCCCTGTGGTTTGTTCACTTTTACCATTTCAGGCCAATTTTAAACAAGGCACCAGTTTCCTCCCTGACATACTGGAAACGTGCCACTTCAATCCAAAAATTAAAACCCAGTTAAGTCAGACAGGTTAAATAAAGGGTATTATTGTCAATTCATATATCTTTTATTTTCATCTTATTTATGAATTGACAATAATACCCTTCATTTAACATGTCTGAGTTAACTGGGTTTAAATTTTTGGACTGAAGTGGCACGTTTCCAGTATGTCAGGGAGGAAACTGGTGCATTTTTAAAAATTGGCCTGAAATGGCAAAAGTGAACAAACCACAGGGACGAAAATGGCAGTTAACTCTACAAAACGATGAAACTAACTAATCAAAATTGAGTATTTGACCCTTAAATGATCAGAAAATCAGAAACAAAATGTGTTTACCACTTTATCCAAATTTAGAAACTGATTATTGTGACATCAAGCTTCATGATGCAAATGCCCCCCCCCCCCCCCCCCCCCCCCCCCCCCCCCCAAAAAAAAATAAAAAAAAATTGCAGCATTTTTTCTTGTAGTTGTATAATCTTATGTTCTTATGGACAAGACATCCACTACATTAGTATTGACCCAAATCCTTACCTTCTCTATTGTTAGGCGCTGATCATTTAATCCCGATGGAGATTGCACTGAAGATTGCTAGTAAGATAAGGGGAAATGAAAGGTTTTCGGTTTATATTGTCATTCCAATGTGGCCTGAAGGTTATCCCAACTCTGCTCCTGTTCAAGAAATTTTGTTTTGGCAGGTATAACTCATTCACTAGAATGTTGATGTAGGATGCTTGAATTTTGTTTAATCATTGTTGTTGTTTTTCCAGGGGCAAACTATGCAAATGATGTATGATATTATTGCTAAAGAGTTAAAGGCTTCAGAACTTACGCACTCACACCCACAAGATTACTTAAATTTCTACTGCCTTGGTAATCGTGAACCATGCAATGAAGAAGAATCAACTTCAGGTTCCCGCTCTTCAAGAGGTGGTTCGGTAATTATGCAACTTTTATATCATATTATAATTCATATGTATATAGAGGGGTGCGTTCAATATAGAACCAACTTTAAGTAGAGATTGTGGGTTCAATTCTTATTGGGGACTTGGTTTACTAAAAGAGGCACTAAAAGAATTTTTATTTCATTATCTTTCAGGTTTCATCTTCTTACAAACATGGAAGGTTTATGATATACGTACATGCTAAAGGAATGATTGTAGATGACGAATATGTCATTCTGGGATCTGCTAACATCAACCAAAGATCAATGGCTGGTTCAAGAGATACAGAAATAGCTATGGGAGCTTATCAGCCTTATCACACTTGGGCTCAGAAGAAACATCAACCCCGTGGTCAAGTCAGTATTCTTATCCTTATCATCTCTAGTACAAGTGGCAATTTCAACCCATCTATATATGAATGTGTAGATGTGGCTTATGTTATGTTTCGAACGGGTCAATTAGAATGGGTTATGTTTTGTCCAATCGAGTCAAATTTTGCAATTTTAATAAGAGGGAGAGTATTTTATTGAATAAAATAGTGGGCTGTGTTTGGACGTGTAACCTGTATCAAATATGATTACATAAATTATATGGATGATTTCATAAACCCCTTTAAGAATTGGTATAATATACAACATCGACCCAACAAAAAAACATAATAACGAGTAGGCTTGTAAACGAACTGAACGAACACCAACAGGGTTTGTTCGTGTCATTATATGAACAAAAGTTTGTGTTCATGTGCGCTCGTTTATTAAATGAACGAACATAAACAAACTTCTCGCGCGAACAACAGTTTGCTGAACGTTCGGTTCGTTTACAAGCCTAATATCGACTACCTACTTTTTCAAAGTTTATGGCATTATACCCCTCTCTTAATGTTTTCATTAAAATATGAGAGTTTGAAGTGTAAGGAGAAACAGAAAGTTATGGGCAAAATGAATTAAAACTATGTATGATTCGTGTTATTTTTTTGGTTGGGTGAATATGATATGATGCAAGTTTTTCAAGGGTGTATATGAGCTTGCCTCAAAATTATATCATTTCAATTATAATATGATGTAATGAATAGAACACTATGCTGTATAAATTAATACAATGCACTTTGGGCAACTTTTGACCCGTTACCTTTATAGCTAGCGTTTTTTTTTTTTTATCACCAATTAAAGAGAAAAACATAACCCATTTCGTTAGTAAATGGGTTGAAAATGTGACATTCAAATATGTGATTTTTCAGGTATACGGGTACAGGATGTCGCTATGGGCCGAACACACAGGAACAATAGAAGATTACTTCAAGGAGCCAGAAAGTTTAACATGTGTACAAAACATAAACAACTTGGCAGAAACTAACTGGAGAAATTTCACCTCAGATGAGTTTACTCTCTTACAAGGCCATCTTCTTAAATACCCGATCAAAGTCGATGAAGACGGAAAAGTAAGCGCTTTACCTGACCATGAATATTTCCCAGATGTAGGAGGTAAAGTTCTTGGTTCTCTATCCAACCTCCCTTGTGCGTTGACCACATAACACTATGTTTGACTTTCACTAGCGACAAAGTGTCGGTTGTGTTTATATAATATGTGTATATATCCTTCATATTAGGATGATATAGATTAGCGAAACATTATGTTTTCTTAGGTGAAGTTTACTTTCTAAAACATTAGGAATTCAGGTTGTAGATATTATGTCTTTTTGGATTCGCGTTGAATGTGTTTATGCTATAACGTAGTTTTATTTGATCTACGCACATAAAAACACAGACATCATCACATTTGGAACCGACCCGATCTAGTTATGAGCCTGTTAAAATAGCATTATACATTATAAATGTAACACTAGTTTAGGTTTCAAAACTATGTACAATCTTGCTAACTGTGTGTGCACACTGTGCACGTTTTTAGTAGAAAGTATAAACAGTAGACACTTTCTGCAGGTTTTGCTCACCTATACGTGTGGAAACATGTCGTCGTCATCATCATTCATAAATTTTTCGCTAGTTTGTGAAAAACATTGTTGGAAAAGGAATAATAACATACAATTAGCATAACTCTTAACCAACACAATTGCGCAAACATTATGCATAAGAGACGATAATCAAAACAAAACACTCCTCAGTTTTAAATATATGATAAATCATAAACTGGGCCTAAGCCTATGACTAATGAAATTCTTTTTGTTGGCCCGATGGACTCTTGCAATTGTTGGTGGGCTATTTTCATTAACAGAAAATGAGGCAAGTAAGTAGGACTAGAATTTTATTTTCTCATTTGCACTAAGCCTATAAAAAAAATTCAATAGAAAACGAGTCGTTGTGCCCTCTCCCCTTCACGTCTTATGTGCACGACGGAAAACATCCCTACAAGTTGGATTAAGTGACTCGTTGATGAGGTATTGTTTGACGCTTCATGTGCGAAGTCACAAGGAATGCAACACATGTAATTTAGATGATGAGATTATATAATAATTACGTGACATATGTATATACTTATGAAACATTATAATCAACATATTCACCATAATTAAGCAACATATATAAACACTTATTAGTTTTGCTGTTGATGGGATTTACTGAGTATAATGATGATGATGATATAAACACTTACTAACTTTTTTTCAAAGGCATTTTTTAAGGAAAAAAAAACTATATATGTATAGCAAAACCATACCAAATATGAGATAAAAAAAATATCCACTCTGCGTGACTTAAAAGAATTTACAATAGAGGACTTTCTTCTGTATTTACTCTTTCAAGCGTTCTAATACTTTTATTATTTATGTGTTACGGCTTCAATCTTAATCATTAAAAAAGTAGAATGAACGGATAAAATAACTTCTAGAAAAACACTTTTTTTTTTATTTAGATTTGTTCTAGTTTGACTTTACTCGCATATTATTCTTGTAGCTAAAGTAGTGTTTATGGTTCATTCACAATGTACACATAATATTGTGGTTCACATTGGAATTTGGCTCATTTGGTTTACATTAAGATAAAAGTTAAAACATCTGGTTATTACACTTTGTATATTCAGTGGATTTCATTTTTTTACACATAACTGATGTGGATTTTGTTAGTCATTGTAGTACTTAAATAGGGGAATCTACTGGGGTTTTTTTAATTCTTAAATTAAATAATATTTAGAAGTTGTTCGTTAGAATTTGAGAAGATGCTGTAAAAATATTAGGTCTGCAATTGTATTTATTTTTATAATAAGCCGTAGTATTTTTATTTTTTTTAATAATAATCCGTATATTTTATTTGATTTTGAATAAAGTATGTAACATATATATACCGATTGAGTAGAAAAGGAACATGAGAATAATACAATTATAGTCCATACAAAATCTATATCTATATAATAAAAGAAACCATTTTAGGGACACTTGTCATCATATTAGTCCATGTTTTATAGATAAGTATTATTTTAGTTTAATATTTTCTAATTAATTATAGATAATTCTCCTACTAAATATTATTTAGTTTAATTTTTTATGGATAATTATTGTTTAGTTTAATCTTCTTCTCATTTATAATATTATTTATTTAACTAATAGAGTAACTTACGATTTTGGCCCCTGTGGTTATAGAACTTTTACTCTTTTAGCCCAAAAAGAATTTTTAACATCTGAGCCCAACGTCTTTTTTTCTAATCTTTTTGGCCCCTAACGTCTTTTTTCTAACCCTTTTAGCCCCTAACATTTAATGGATGGGGTTAGTGTTAGGGGCTAAAAGGGTTAGAAAAAAAGACGTTGGGGGCTCAGATGTTAAGAAATTACGGATAAAGTTCCATAAATTATCTTATTATTTATTTATATTAATTACTAGGTTAGAAATTTTATCTTAATAATTAAAACAAAAATCGAGCATTTTCATAACGAGGTTGGAGGGAACGATTTTCTTCTTATATTAATTACTATATTAGAAATTATATCTTAATAGTTGAAACAAATATCGAGCATTTTCATAACGAGGGGGAGGGAACGATTTTCTTGCTTAACAAATAATTTATTTATTTAATATATTTAAAATACAGGAAGAATAAGAACTACATTTATCATACTAATAAATTTATCCAAAAACAACCATCTTTTTAAGATGCAACTCAAGTCTATACGTTTAAATTTTAAAGTTATATAACTTAATAATTACCGATAATTTATACTTATCTAATTAATTTAAATATTATTATTTTGTAGCTATAAGTTTATCTAATTGGCTAATTGCTATATGCCTAATCTAAACATTTTAACAATATTTTTAGAACTAATAAATTAAGACCACTGTTATTTAAATAAAACTTGGGTTCACGTCGTGAGAAAGTCGATGATACAGTTTGTCTTCTAATCAATGGTTCAAATGTTTTTATATTTATAAACTTGACAAACATCACAAGTTTTGATCATACATAAAACAAAATTTTGTTCGGATATCAGAAAAGTGTCTTAAAATATCGTTTTATAATTGTTAAATCTTCGTTATTAACTATTTGATATTTTATTTTCTCAACCCGTGTAATACACGGGGTTATAACCTAGTTATTATATATCATAATGTATCATATTAATAAAGACAGGTTTAATACATATTCACTTATCTATTTTAGATGTTACAATAAAAATGCCCATATAGCAGCGAGTGAATAAATAATTTGCGTTTTGATGCAAATCTTGATGATTTTTTTTATTATGAATAATAATAAAAAAAACAAATAGTTAAAAAGTCAACATTGTCACATGTAAGGCTTTTCAATATTAACTTTTAACCATGCATTTAGAAGTTACAATAAAGGTGCCCAAATTTAAGCGAGTGAAACGTTAATTTGCTTTTTTGATACAAATCTTGATGAATTTTTTTTATCATGAAATAATAAAGTAAAAAATAATTAAAAAGTTAACGTTGTCACAGTGTCACGTGTAGTGCATTTCAATAATATTTTTAACCATGCATCTAAAGTTGTGTTTTCATTTTCAATATTACCTTTTGACCATGCACTTGGTGGTTAAAAAAGCTTTAAAGTGACATTTTTGTTATTTTAATAAGTTTTAGGAATTGATTTTTCAACAACTATTACTAGGAATGATAAAAAATCGTACCATAAATTCGATACATTTGGTCTGTTTGGTATAGGGTAATAGAATAAACGAAGGAATGAAATGGATGACGTAATAGAATTGACGAGGGAATGCAATGGATCATTATCATTCCATGTCTTGTTTGATTACCATATGTGAATGGAATGAATTATTATTGTATATTGTTTGGTGGCAAGAAAAACAAAGGAATAAAATTAGCGGTGAATGGTGGTGGTGGTGGTGGTCGGTGGTAGTGATTATGGGTGGTTATAGGTGGCGATGGTGGGTGGCGGCGGCGATGGGTGGTGGTGGCGGCGGCGAGTGGCAGTGCGGCGGTGATGACGAGTGGCGGTGGAGGCAACGGCGGCCGTTGGTGGTGGGTGGCGGCGGAGGTAGCGGTGGGTGGCGACAGCGGCAGTGGTTGGTGATGGCGGTGGTGGCATCGGTGATGGTGGTTGTAACACCCTAAATAATTTGACTGAATTTATAAAAAATAATTACATGAAACTTTATAAAAATCAGAGTTTACAAAAAGTTTCGTGTTTAAACCATACACATTTGAGATAGTACCAACACATCCCAAGATAATCCATAACAAGTTTAAAAGTTAACCCTTGCTAGTGAACTAACCACTAGTTTAAGGGATTTAAAACGTGATTAACAAAAGTGTTTACAACATGATTATGGCTAGACAAGATTAAGATTAATGCGGAAGCTTCAGAATGCGTGTTCGGTTCTTGACAAAGTGCTTGATCACCATCCGGGAGAAATTCATCCATACCTAAGGTCAAACACTAAAACATTAGTTTGACATCAATACATTACGTATAAACGAACACTAACATTTCAAAATAACAAACAAAATACAATTTCTCAGGGTTCCACCGTAACTTACGGTGTCACCGTAAGTTACGGTAGACCCTGAACATATCTGGTCTGCCGTAACACAGGGGCGAGATACCGTAAAGCTTTTTGATGTCCACCGTAAATTACGGTGGGACCGTAATTTACGTTGGGATCTGCACATCTGCCCCTTGACTATTTTTCATCATTAGAAGGTCATAACTTTTTACCCATTAGTCTGATTTAGCCAATTCTTCTTCCTATGAGTCCGTAATAAAATTACGGATTCAACCATGTAAATTTCACAACGCGAAAACTGAGATACCGTCAATTGGTTCACAATTTCCTTATGTCCATTATTCAACCCATTAGTGTAAGTGCATAGCACCCCTTTTTCCATTCTTAAAACCTTTTAGACATAATTACCCAATTACCCGGGCTTATGACCTTGGAGTATACGCGCCATTCTATGGCTTCGCGTTTTCTCCGAGTTAAACACTTGTTTTTCTCGGGATTCAAGCATCCCGTTTCAAACGGCACCTTCTATTAACTTCTATTGTTTGACCCGATATACCGGGTTCGTAGACTTAAAATATCATGACTAATTTATTGATGTATTACCATCTATCACCTAGTAAGATATGAGACCTTTAAGTCTCTACTCATGTGATTCATTTTCAAACAACATTTTTGATCCGTTTGGCTATCTAGTGATTACCATCACTTTATTATTATACCAAACCAAATTTCTAATGTGTATTTTGACCCGTTTGAGGATCTAGTGAACTTCGCCACTTTAACGATACATCAAACGCATCAATTACAATCCGACATCGTTTGTACATTTAAAACTAAACATTTTTACATAATACAACGAGACTAAAGTCACGTACCTTTAAAGCACACCTTTTCCGCGAGTATCACCTCCGGCGTGTCCACTTGACGTTCCGGATTCCTTGCCTAAAGAGTTCAATTCATAGCAAGATTAGAACTCTTTCATAATCTTTAACGCATAAATTCATAACATATACAAATCTGCGTTTTTAGAATTCTTTAACATTCTAACCCTCATTTAGGCGTTTTATCAAACTCCTTGCGGGTCAGATTTCTACATGATCTAAACCAAGTTCATAACTTGAATTTATCACTCAAATTAACTTCAACTAGTCAATATACACATATTTTAACATCAACAATTTCAGAGATTAATTCACCATTTCAGTTTACACTAGAACAAGAATCTTAATCCTAGTGTTTATCAAGTTCTACTAACTTACTAATCACTCACTATAGTGATTTTGATCTTTACAACTAACATGCAACATTTTGACAAGAAATCATCTAGGGTTTGTCCCTAGACTTCACATTACTTCCAATTTCATGTTTTACAACACATAATCAAGCTCAACCTTCGATTTCAATCACATGCAAGAACTTGAGTTGTATCAAAACAACCTAATTTGACATACCTTATGACCTCCTTGACGAGGAGATCACGATTCTATGCTCAGATTTCGATTATGACATGATTTGAGCCTTCAATTTTGGGTTTTTAGTAGAATTTAGGGTTGTGGAGATGAGGGTGTCGCCCCCTGTGTTCCTTGATCGACCAGACTCCAAAAAATGGAGTGTTTGGTTTTTGTTTTACTAATTATTAGTAATTCAAGTTTCAATTTTGACAACCTTGATCCCTCCATTCTTATTTAGTTTACATCTTTGACCTTTTTAACTCATCCTTGTGTTACTACTAGACTTCTAACTAACTGGGTTATTTATCCTAGTTAGTTTATTCTTGTTTATTATACACTTTATAATTCTAGTATAAAGTTTTGAAATTTCGGGATGTTACAAGTCCACCCCCCTTAAAAAGGGTTTCGTCCCCGAAACCAAAGTACGTACCAAATAGTGTAGGGTAGAGACGTCGCATCTCTTCTTCGGAATCCCATGTAATGTCCGAACCCTTTCTATGTTCCCATTTGATCTTCACTTGATCAATTTGTTTGTTTTGCAATTGCTTCTAGGATTCCATCACCACATTTCTTATCCTATAATCTCCCACCACAACTGTATTTATGGTGGGTTTAATGTGGTGATCTATATAAACCAAATTTTTTTTTTACCTCTCGAATCATTATTTTACAGCAAAACTCAATTAGTGCCATTTGACTAATATAATACATCCTTCAGCTTCTATACTTATTCTAAGTATTTACCTAATCATAAAACTCGTTTCCAAACAACCTTTAAAGGTTGTTTGTTCGAATTAGCTAACAAGGGCGTTTTGGTCCCTTTTAGTCTTTCAATTACGACAAGGTCTTTTGAAAGCATGTTTGACCCGTAATTCTTCTTTCAAGTTATGATCTTGTTTGAAAAGTCATCATGCTTTTCGAAACGCCACGACCCTCTTTTTAAAACATTCGGTTTACCCATTTAAGTAAGCCATTGTCTGTCTAAGACTTCATTTAATACTCATTGAACCTTACGTTCTAAATGAGTAATTACTCTATTACACATACCTGGCTCGGGTCAATGTATTGACCTGTTTTAATGCCTTGCTATAATATTCACTAAATAATAGTGATGCAAATATCATTTCTACATTTATTCCTGAAATCATATAACTCGACAAGAGTCATTAGTCGCTATTATCAAAGGTGGTATCTTCACCCTTTGACTTGTTTGGTCTAAATGACCGATTTTATTAGCGAGATGACATGTATTTTCATCTAGACTATATGACTCGCTCTGATTTACATCGTGCGGTCGTTTTACTTATAATTCATTTCTTAACACTTTTCGGCCTATTAAGGCTTACTTCATAAGTGTCTTTTAAAGCCAATAGTTGTGGTCGAATCGTGACCAATTTACCGTTTTACCCTTATTGTTTGTTTTGGTTTACCCTATAAGGTAATCATTTAAGAGTTCATTTTCCATTTGTCATAAATGATCGAATTACCGATTTAACTCCTTTTAAACCCTCCACATGGTTTCTTGTCATGCTCAACTATCTTGTTTCGTATGCCTACGCGCCGAAACATCATACCTCAATTATGTATTTATCTTATTTGTAACTAATACGATAGAGAATATTTTAAAATATAAAACTAGTGTAAGCCATACTTACTTGACACTAGTTTTATATTAACAAACGCTCTACCTAGGCCACAGTGTTATTTAGGCTACAACTTGTTTTATTGCCTAAACTAATTGGTCACCATTTTACCTCATACCTCGTCGTTCGGGTATGCAATATTGCCGTCATCGGCCCCTTTTGCATGTTTATACTACCATATCTAGTCATTCACACTATAACGTGATTACATTCTATATTACTTTTGTGTCCGTGATCACATCACGCCATGTTTAGTTTTTACCTTGACCTTAGTCTAAGGCTGCACTCATTTTCTTTCGAATTATCTTTCCGACTTTATGACTTCTTATGTGTGTCCTTCGCGTCGGTTTATTTTACTCATGCCGTTATTTGGTTTACGCCTCTATTTCCTTTCAACTCGTTACCGAGTTCTTTATCTTAATGTTTTTAATGCTCCAGTTTTATTGATCTGCGTTTTCCTTTCTATACTCTTTTACTTCATAACACATAGATTCAGCAATATTTCGCACTTTCATTATTCGAGTTGCGCTTACTTGGAATATC
Organism: Helianthus tuberosus; assembly: GCA_030545235.1. Classification (NCBI taxonomy): domain Eukaryota; kingdom Viridiplantae; phylum Streptophyta; class Magnoliopsida; order Asterales; family Asteraceae; genus Helianthus; species Helianthus tuberosus. The sequence goes on along the minus strand of CM060431.1, from coordinate 4,687,385 downwards.
AAGTATTATACGTATTTGATCGAACATCACCTTCCTTTTGTTAGCGACCCTTAGGTCTGTTTCTTTTTACTAATGTCCCGAAGGCCCATTTCTTAAGTCTTATTTGGTAAAACCATTACTGTGGTTATACGGCTTTTGGGGTTTACCCGTTCTCATTCTAATACCTTCATAAAATTTATGTACAAATCTTTTATATAATCACTTCCATCACTGTGATCATCGTTGTTCCTCATAAGGATTTGATTAATAATATGTTACTTGGATGGTTACCCATACCCAAGTTTCTAAGTATGCATTTAATGATACTTCCTTATTCGTAGTGGCGAATAATATGTATCGTTTATTTGATTTTCCTTGAGGATATGTTCCGCCCAAGTCTTGATTTCTCATTCTTATCCTCGGTCCAACGGTAATTGTAACAAAATTAATTCGTTTAATTTTATAATTCCTTATTGTTGCATGAAATTTATCCACATCGTTTGTTGATGTAAATAATGCTTCTACACATTTTATTTAGTTTGGCCAAGTCTATCTCCTTGCCTTCGTTATTTATTATTATTGCAATTTCCGGGTTCGAGTGTGGATGCACTCCTTCCCGTTGCAATATCTATCGAGATTACTTTTACCTCTGAAATGTACAGTTTCAGCACCTCTTATAAACAATTAGAATTTTTTTTTTATTACTACCTATTCCTTATTTCTCAAAGCATAGGTAATTTCGTTAACACGAATGTAGGATGTTGAATAAATCGATGTAAAACAACGATTTATTTGCACTCATAATAATTAAAAATTCATACTGAAATTTAATCTACAAGAGTATACCTGAAACGACATCAGGTTCAGCTTTAGCCTCCGTGGCTGTTATATAAAACAACTTTGTCCTTGATTTCTGGGCATCAGACCTTGTGTCAGCTGTATCCTTGGTTCTGAGCCTCTCTGGACAATTAGACTTTTTATATCTTGGCTTACCACATGTGCCCTTGTGAATTTTTCTACAAACTCTGCACTGATGTAACACACTTTTTGTAACCCCCTTCTTGGGAGCTTTATTATACTTGGACTTCTTTACGGATCTTGGATTCATATCCAACACCCTCCTTTCTTCTATTTCTTGTAGTATGCTGTCTTTCAATTCAACCATCATATCGTTCACCACCGGCACGATTGTGGTTTGTAATCTATCAATATACTGTGATAGACTATTTTCTAGAGCTTTTCCGACCGTCTCGAAAATCTTAGCTTTCATTTGTTCAGTCAATTGAGATTTCGAATCATCTCCAGTTACTCCAGACATTTCTTTAACTGAAACATCCATCACGATTTATCAATAATTATTTCATTCGTTTCCATCTTATTATACGGAAATTTATATTATTCTCACTCAGCCATGAATAATGTGTTATTCTATTTCGGTTTGGTCAAGTGTATATCTTGCCTTACCTTTCTTACTTAGTGTATTTTCCCGGGTTCGAGCGTATTTATACACCCCCCCCCACATCTTTACGTCATCTTGAAACTGAAATGTTTACACTAATTGTTAAACATTTCATCTATGACATATGCGTCATTCATTTTGATCTAGCCAAGTTCACCACTTGCTTAAACCATTCATGTTTAGTGCACTTTTCTGGGTTTGAGTGTGTAAACACGCACTTCCCGTGCATATCAAATCAAATTTCCTTTTTCTAGTATTCTAGTAAGTCTATTAAAGCAATTAATTCTTACCGGATGTCTTGAAACTGAAATGTTTACATCGATTGTTAAACATCTCATTTATAACACATGCTTTACTTGTTTTGATTCAGTCAAGTTCATAACTTGATTCAATCGTTCTTGTTTTGATTCGATCAAGTTCACAACTTGATTCAATCGTTCTTGTTTTGATTCGATCAAGTTCACAACTTGATTCAATCGTTCTTGTTTTGATTCGATCAAGTTCACAACTTGATTCAATCGTTCTTGTTTTGATTCGATCAAGTTCACAACTTGATTCAATCGTTCTTGTTTTGATTCGATCAAGTTCACAACTTGATTCAATCGTTCTTGTTTCATGCATTTCTTATATTTGAGTGAGCTTACACACTCTTTTCATTCACAGTTGTTCATGATTTATTTCTATATTCTCTAATTTCTACTTAAACTATTAACTCTTACCGGATGCTTGATCAAGCTTGAACCGAACACTTGTTGACAACCTTGAGCTCTGATACCAACTTGTAACACCCTAAATAATTTGACTGAATTTATAAAAAATAATTACATGAAACTTTATAAAAATCAGAGTTTACAAAAAGTTTCGTGTTTAAACCATACACATTTGAGATAGTACCAACACATCCCAAGATAATCCATAACAAGTTTAAAAGTTAACCCTTGCTAGTGAACTAACCACTAGTTTAAGGGATTTAAAACGTGATTAACAAAAGTGTTTACAACATGATTATGGCTAGACAAGATTAAGATTAATGCGGAAGCTTCAGAATGCGTGTTCGGTTCTTGACAAAGTGCTTGATCACCATCCGGGAGAAATTCATCCATACCTAAGGTCAAACACTAAAACATTAGTTTGACATCAATACATTACGTATAAACGAACACTAACATTTCAAAATAACAAACAAAATACAATTTCTCAGGGTTCCACCGTAACTTACGGTGTCACTGTAAGTTACGGTAGACCCTGAACATATCTGGTCTGCCGTAACACAGGGGCGAGATACCGTAAAGCTTTTTGATGTCCACCGTAAATTACGGTGGGACCGTAATTTACGTTGGGATCTGCACATCTGCCCCTTGACTATTTTTCATCATTAGAAGGTCATAACTTTTTACCCATTAGTCCGATTTAGCCAATTCTTCTTCCTATGAGTCCGTAATAAAATTACGGATTCAACCATGTAAATTTCACAACGCGAAAACTGAGATACCATCAATTGGTTCACAATTTCCTTATGTCCATTATTCAACCCATTAGTGTAAGTGCATAGCACCCCTTTTTCCATTCTTAAAACCTTTTAGACATAATTACCCAATTACCCGGGCTTATGACCTTGGAGTATACGCGCCATTCTATGGCTTCGCGTTTTCTCCGAGTTAAACACTTGTTTTTCTCGGGATTCAAGCATCCCGTTTCAAACGGCACCTTCTATTAACTTCTATTGTTTGACCCGATATACCGGGTTCGTAGACTTAAAATATCATGACTAATTTATTGATGTATTACCATCTATCACCTAGTAAGATATGAGACCTTTAAGTCTCTACTCATGTGATTCATTTTCAAACAACATTTTTGATCCGTTTGGCTATCTAGTGATTACCATCACTTTATTATTATACCAAACCAAATTTCTAATGTTTATTTTGACCCGTTTGAGGATCTAGTGAACTTCGCCACTTTAACGATACATCAAACGCATCAATTACAATCCGACATCGTTTGTACATTTAAAACTAAACATTTTTACATAATACAACGAGACTAAAGTCACGTACCTTTAAAGCACACCTTTTCCGCGAGTATCACCTCCGGCGTGTCCACTTGACATTCCGGATTCCTTGCCTAAAGAGTTCAATTCATAGCAAGATTAGAACTCTTTCATAAGCTTTAACGCACAAATTCATAACATATACAAATCTGCGTTTTTAGAATTCTTTAACATTCTAACCCTCATTTAGGCGTTTTATCAAACACCTTGCCGGTCAGATTTCTACATGATCTAAACCAAGTTCATAACTTGAATTTATCACTCAAATTAACTTCAACTAGTCAATATACACATATTTTAACATCAACAATTTCAGAGATTAATTCACCATTTCAGTTTACACTAGAACAAGAATCTTAATCCTAGTGTTTATCAAGTTCTACTAACTTACTAATCACTCACTATAGTGATTTTGATCTTTACAACTAACATGCAAGATTTTGACAAGAAATCATCTAGGGTTTGTCCCTAGACTTCACATTACTTCCAATTTCATGTTTTACAACACATAATCAAGCTCAACCTTCGATTTCAATCACATGCAAGAACTTGAACCTAATTTGACATACCTTATGACCTCCTTGACGAGGAGATCACGATTCTATGCTCAGATTTCGATTATGACATGATTTGAGCCTTCAATTTTGGGTTTTTAGTAGAATTTAGGGTTGTGGAGATGAGGGTGTCGCCCCCTGTGTTCCTTGATCGACCAGACTCCAAAAAATGGAGTGTTTGGTTTTTGTTTTACTAATTATTAGTAATTCAAGTTTCAATTTTGACAACCTTGGTCCCTCCATTCTTATTTAGTTTACATCTTTGACCTTTTTAACTCATCCTTGTGTTACTACTAGACTTCTAACTAACTGGGTTATTTATCCTAGTTAGTTTATTCTTGTTTATTATACACTTTATAATTCTAGTATAAAGTTTTGAAATTTCGGGATGTTACAGTGGCGGGTGGCGACGGTGAGTGGCATTGGCGGTTGGTTGTAACGGTGGCGGGTGAGTGGCGGCGGCGACGGCGGTGGTGGCTGTCGAGGTGGCGGGTTGCGGGTGGCGGCGATGGCATCGGTGGTGGGTGGTGGTGGGTTGTACTTGAATGTAGATGCTCCATGGTTTTAAAAGACTCCTTGTGGTTATCTTTGTGTCGGCCCAGTTTGGGTTGGCCTTTACGATTTTGAGATGAATGTGGTAGATTTGTTGTAAGATTCTCTTATTTTCATGTTTGACAAGTGTCAAAAAGACAAGTTTGCATGAAGGATTAGTGGCCTTATGTCGCCACTTGTTCACACACTCACAATTTTCGAATACATACATATGTATAATATATACTGTTAAATACATATATTTAACTGATTACCGGGTATTTTAGATCGCGTTTAAATTACATTTTAAGGCGTTTAAAATTATTTTTATCACTCTATAAAAATAAACTCACTATAATATTACTGAATAATATTTTATTTGCCTAGACTGGCTGCGTTGACTGTATTTTGCAGTATAAGCGTTGTATTGCGCAGTATGCGTTTAAACTCGAAAAATAACGTTTTTAAGCGTTAATTAATTTTTCTTCACGAATATGATAAAAATAGAATTTTAGTCGTATCGGAATATTTTTAGGATTTTAACATTATCCGGGCGGTCACCAACGTTCGTTTCGCATTTTGTTCGTTACGCGATAAGCGTTTATCTTATTATTGGCAACATAATTTTTATCAAATTTTAGAACAATGATTCAGCAAAAGAGATGTGGGAAGCGGTGAAATCTCGCAATCAAGGTGCTGAACGTGTGAAAGAAGCAAGACTTCAAACCTTAATGTCGGAATTTGAGGGTTTGAAGATGAAGGAACCAAGTACGATCGCTGTGTTCGCAGGAAAGATTTCAGGGATTGCTTCTAGATCTGCTTCTCTTGGAGCAGTGATTAAAGAAGAGAAATTGGTTAAAAGGTTTCTACATGGTTTGCCGAAAAGGTTTATTCACATGGTTGCCTCTCTTGAGCAATCCATTGACCTTAAGACGGTTGGATTTGATGATGTCGTAGGTCGTCTTATAGCCTATGAAGAACGCGTCAACCATGAAGATAAGGAGCAACCGGTTAGAAGTGATCAGTTACTGCTGACGTATGAGGAGTGGGAAGCTAGAAAAAAGGAAGGGTATGATCGAGGCAAAGGAACGGCCGAGTCTAGTCAAAGAGGTCGGGGTCGCGGTCGAGGAAAAATCGGGGGTCAAGACAAAGACAAGGAACCGAATCAAAAACCAAAGAAGGACCGTTCTAAGATAAGGTGTTTTCGATGTGATGAATTAGGGCATTTTTCTTCAGATTGTCCTACACGTAAAAAGGACGAGGACGAGGAAAACAATCTTATTCAAAGGGTTGAACCGGTTCTTTACTTGCAAACACACGTGGAAGAGGCTAATGATGTGTTTCTAGACGAGGAAAGGATTATTCCAAGGATGTATGCTTCGAGCCCAAGTGAACTCAATACATGGTTTCTTGACAACGGGGCGAGTAACCACATGACGGGTAAAAAAGAGTGGTTCACTAACCTCGATCAGAACATCAAGGGAAAAGTGAAGTTTGGAGACGGGTCATGCGTAGAGATTAAAGGACAAGGGATGGTCGTCTTGGAAGGAAAATCTGAGGAACAAAGGGTGTTGCGTGATGTTTACTATATTCCAGCACTTGAAAATAATATAATAAGCATTGGTCAGTTGGACGAGAGAGGGTACAAGATTGCAATCCAAGACGGTATACTTTGGATGTTTGAGCAAGACGGAACTTTGCTAATGAAGGTACCTCGTTCACCTAATCGCATTTACAAGATTAATCTTGAGGTTGTATCTCCAGTTTGCATACATACTAAAGATGACAAGGCTGAAAATAGCGACCAACCAGTCTCTATTGTGACAGAAGTTAGCGACCAAACAGATCAGTCAGCAACAGGAATTAGCGACCAATCTGGGCAGTCAGCGACATAGCATACATATAGCGACCAGACTGACCAGTTAGCGACAGAATCTGACCAGTCAGTGACAGAATCTGATCAGCCAGTGACAGCTTTTAGCGACGAGTCTGCGACAGATCAGTTTTTCAGCGCTTCAATAGTTAAATGGATGCTCGGTTTATCAAATGAAGGGACAAGTTTGAAAGTCGAGAACTTATTGAAAGAGCAAGTTAAAGAGGAATGTATTAGCGGGGATTTGCAACGGACTAACATCCTCACAAAAGCTGTGCCACGATTGAAGATTATCGAGATGAGATATCTTTTCGGTATTGCAAGATTAAGGGGGTGATTGTTAGACTAATCTTGCATATCATGTGTAAGTTCGGGTTAAAAGTGACCGACTTACAAAGTTCGGGTAAAAAGTGACCGGGTTATAAACTTGGGGTTTTTTTTGAGATAGTTTTTTTAATCCTAGTTTGAGTCAAATAGGTTTACTTGTTTAACAAGTTATTAGGCTTATAAATAGAAGGATTTATTTGTAACCCTAATTGTACCAATTTATCAATAAACGAGTTTTGATTCAATACGTTCTTTGGTATCCAATTCTAACAGTTTCCAATCATAAATCAACTTTTTACTCTTTATGGTTCGATTTTGTTAACACGTATCAACAATCAGCAATTAGATTTCTAGAATTGATAACGGAATGGGTATTAGTAATTCTGGTATCATACTTGATTGTAAAATCGTTTCTCATACCAAATCTAATACATGTCTGGTAAAGTGCATATAATTTATTATAAGAGTAACTATGATTTTCGTCCCAATAATTTGATCACTTTTCCCACTTTCATCTAAAAAGTTTTTTTTCCCGCATTAGCTTCTTTGTGGTTAAAAAAGTTGTTGGTTTCATCCACTTTATTAACAAACCCTGAACACCACCACCAAATGCACACTCACTATTCGATCTTCAACCTAAGATCTGGTCTCAAACAATCCTAACCAACTAGCGGGGGTGGCGAAAGAAGTAGTGGTAGGGAAGATGAAGTGTGTGGGTTTTGATCATTACCAACATTATAATTTTCGCATAAATTTTTAGATTTTGTGTTGTTTGGATTTAATTTAATTTGATTTATTTGGTGCCACTCAGTTGAGGTGGTTGAGGGCGTTACCCTACACCGCCTAGTAACGTTTTAGGATAACATGTATAGAAAACATGCAATAATCAACTATAATATAAAAAATTATTAATAAAAAACATAAAAAAGTGCAAAAATATAAGCTAGATGATGATGGATTATTAGAAATCTTGGGAATTCAGAAATTCTCATATATATTAATAGTCCAATGTTTTGACCAATAGAAATAAGAAAAAGTTATAATAATATATATGGTTTTTTTATTAGTTTTATTATCTTTTTTACTTTTTAAGTTAGATAAGCTTTTCTCAACCGGTATTGGTATCGAAAATACCAGTACGGTTTTCGGTACATAAAGGTAAAACCGACACTAGCCTGGTACAGAAAACACCAAAAGTCGGTATCGAATTGATTTTGAAAATCTTTTAGTTCGGGAAATTCGGTACTGCTACCCGGTACCATTTGCTCATCCCTGATCACGGGTGTCGTATGAATAACAACGGTATCGTGCAACTTTTTTTGTTGATTTTCTTCAACTTTTAATGATTTCTTTTTTTAGTTTCAAGGGTATGAATGAGCTCGGTGCCAACCAATACCAAATTGGTACTGGTACCGAAAATACCAATTACGGTACTTGTATATGAAGGTAAAAAAACGGTAGCGAACTGGTACCAGGAAAGCCAAAAGTCGTTCCGAATTGGTACTTAAGATCTTTTGGTTCGGGAAATTCGGTACCGGTACCAAGTATCATTTACTCATCTCTGACCACAGGTTTCATACGAACAACATTATTACCATACAACTTTTTTGGTTGATTTTCTTTTGGTTATCATTTAGTGTTTTTTTCTATATTTTCTTTTTATTCTTGTCAGCGGTTTCCGTGCGCAACGCACTCGTCGTGATTTCAAAACACATGTAAATACAGACTAAACAACAAAATACGTTCGCCGCAACGCGGCGATAGTAAAAAACTAGTTTTGTTAAATTATGAGGAATGATATTTCGCAACAGTTTATGAAAATATGTAATTAAAAATTAAAGATAAAATTGGTCGGATAGTGGGATTTGAGAGGTGCAACCCGTAAATCTCGTCGTGATATTCTGATAGTGGATAAAAATCGTATTTTCACCTCTACATCAACTTTCCCATCTTCAGATTTCTTTCCCATCTTTAAATTTTATGAGAAATTATAGTGAAACCCCATAATATAATCAACTTCCATTGGTTACAACTTATCTTTCTCTCCGAGCATTGCATGTAGCAGGACACATATAAAATCAAACCCGTACCTGACATGTCGCATGTAGCTTTGTTTTGAACGGCCAACAAATCAATCCCGAGCACTCTCGGGGCACCCACTGGATAAACGGAGTACTCCAAGAGTAACCCAAGTCGTCCACCACCAATTCCAGGGAAAACCCAGTAACCCACCCGCCCGTAGGCACGACGGTAAATTACCAGTAAAACCCGTTTGGCTCAAGGATCGAACCCAGGTTTCCCTGGGTCTCCTATCACTGTCCACCAATGCCTCACTCTTTTTGTTGAAAAATAATTCAATCAAACAGTTAATTTATTAATTACCGAGTTATCAGCCAAACCAGTTTGTTCCAACTTGAGCAAACTGATTAAAGAAAGGTAGAAGGAGACTGTCCCGTTGTCGGACGAATTTAAAGAACATGCAAATTTAAAACCAACCTGGCGATTGAGATCGAAGATTCTTAAACGAGAAACTTGAACTGCACGGATGACTCCTGTCCTTAAAGGATTTTACGCGCTCGTATTGCTGTGAGCTGCAGCGTAAACTCCCAGGATTTAATGCAGAACTGATCTGGTATTCCAACAGCAATGGAAACCAGAAAACGCAGAAGCTGGAACGAAAACAGAATCACACAATAGAGAGAGAGAGCTGCGAATTTGATGTGTAGAATAGGTTTCAGGAAGCTTTTATTTATAGGTTTAGTTATACCAGAGAATGAGAAAATTAGGGAGTGAGATAACAATCCATAACCAATTCGAATTACTTATCTCATACGAATTCGGTTACTAGATAATTATCCTTATACGAATTCGATTTACTATGGGATAACCCCCACAGTTTTCGAATCCATCCCTATCTCCTTCTTATCTCATCTCATTCGGTTTACAGAACTTACCCACCTGAAACCGAACCTTAGCTAAAAATAAAAGCTCCTCAGCTCCTAGCGACGATGCGTACGTGATCTCATACGAATTCGGTTACTAGATAATTATCCTTATACGAATTTGATTTACTATGGGATAACCCCCACAGTTTTCGAATCCATCCCTATCTCCTTCTTATCTCATCTCATTCGGTTTACAGAACTTACCCACCTGAAACCGAACCTTAGCTAAAAATAAAAGCTCCTCAGCTCCTAGCGACGATGCGTACGTGCGAAGTGCAAAGTGCAAAGTGCGCCTCAAACGCGTCCATTCGCGCCCATTCGCGCCTCAAACGCGACCATTCGCGAGCTCGCGGCTCGGCTCGGCGCGCGTGTGGGCTTCACCCACTACTCAACCCATTTAACACTATGGAGGCCCATAAGGAGCAATCCCTTATAAACCACTTATACTTCACTCACTCCACCGATGTGGGATGGAAGAAACATACCAACTTGTATGTTTACCTCTTTAATATTTCCAACAATCCCCCACCAAGTTGGAATGTTTCCTTTCACTTAGACTAATGATGTCACTAGGTGTCACGAAGATTAAACCCAGTTTATGTTGATAAACAAGAAGAGACAGATTAGATGGTGTCCTATGGAATTAAACCATTAACCTGATAGCCCCCTTCGGTTTACCCCCACACATCACTAGCTGACTTTGCGTTCTCACTGAGCGCGAATATGGTCGTGCGCTATAAATCCTTTTCATGACCCTTTAGAAGATAAACCACTAATCTTCACTCGAGGCGGCACCACCCCTAGATCATATAGGCAAAGTTTTACATCATCCACGTTGCTTGGATGCCTCCAAAACTTTGTTAAGAGCATAAGCTCACCCTTGTTCTCGGCAACGACGTACTATCATACCTCACATGGATCTATCAAATTTGATAGTACCTTCTATCGTTAAGTAACTTCGTTGTTACCCATTAAACTTGAGAAATAGGAGCACTAAGTTCAAGTTGGGTTTCCATCACTAACGATTCTATTGTGGTTTTAGACTCATGTCTCTCGCGGTATTCACAACCAAATCTCTCGTCAGAGGTTTAGTAAACGGATCTGCCAAGTTCTTACTTGTCTTGACATAGACAACCTTGATGGTACCACTTTCAAGCAGTTGTCTCACATAACTGTGCCGAAGACCTATGTGCCTCGACCTCCCATTATACACTGCATTGTATATTTTAGATAGTGTGGCCTCACTATCACAATACATGGGAATAGACGGCATTGGAACATCCCACAGACGGATGTCAGTAAGTAGATCTCTAATCCACTCTGCTTCCTTACCAGCCGCAGCTAGCGCTATGAGCTCAGCTTCCATAGTTGAGTGGGCAATACACGTCTGTTTCTTGCTCGCCCAAGAAATTGCTCCTCCTGTTAGAGTGTAAATCCACCCACTTGTAGATTTTGAATCATTGGTGCGATCAATCCAGCTTGCATCAGAATAACCTTCAAGTATTCTGGAAGAAGACGTGTATGTCAGTTCTAAGTTACTGGTCCTTTTCAGGTATCCAAGTACTCTGCCCACTGCCTTCCAGTGTTCTGTCCCTGGATTAACAGTATACTGACTCAGTTTGCTTACAGCAAAAGCAATGTCAGGACGAGTGCAATGCGTTGCATACATCATACTTCCAATAGCACTCGCATACTCCAGTTGAGCCACTGCTCTTCCAGAGTTCACATTAAGTTTCACACTTGGATCAAACGGAGTATTAAACTCTTTAATATTTAAGTGTTGAAACTTAGTCAGAATTTTCTCTATGTAATGAGATTGACTAAGAGATATCTGACTTCCAGTTCTCTTCACCTTGATCCCAAGAATGGTATCAACTTCTCCTAGATCTTTCATCTTAAAGTTCGAGGACAAATATTTCTTAGTTTCAGAAATACCTTCAAGGTGAGTGCTAATGATCAACATATCATCAACATAAAGACAAATCACGACTGTATAACCGGGTTCGCATTTAGTATAAAGACATCTATCAGCACTGTTGTGTCGAAACCCGAAAGCAGTCACAGTAGTGTCAAATCTCTCATGCCACTGTTTAGGAGCTTGCTTCAAACCATACAGAGATTTAATAAGTCTACACACTTTGTTCTCTTGTCCAGGCATCACAAACCCTTCTGGTTGCTCCAAATAAATCTCCTCATTTAGATACCCATTTAGAAATGCTGTCTTTACATCCATTTGATGAATGTACAGACCTTTCAAAGTAGACACCGCTATTAGAGTTCTAATAGAACTTATTCTAGCCACAGGTGCATAGGTATCAAAATAATCGATCCCTTCTCTCTGCCTATACCCTTTTGCAACTAATCTCGCTTTATAGGCAGAGATGGATCCATCTGGATGATACTTCCTTTTGAAAATCCATTTGGATCCAATAGGTTTCTTTCCTTTGGGTAGATCAGCTAACTCCCAAGTTCCATTTCCCATAATGGAATCCATTTCATCATTGACTGCCTCCTTCCACAAAGGGGCATCTCTAGATGACATTGCTTCGCTGAAAGTTTTAGGATCATCATCCAAATTTACAGCAAAAATGACCTCTCTCGTCACTTTCTTTTGAGTTCCTTCAACCAGGTAAGAAAAGAAATCATCTCCATAACTTTTCTCTTTTCTAACTCTAGTACTTTTCCTTGGTTCTTCAACTATTGGTGAGGGTTGAACCCTTTTCTCAGAAGTACTAGAAGTTGTGGTGCCATTTGAGTTTTCATCATCTCTAGAAAACTTGTTCTCAAAGAATTCCACATCTCTGGATTCTACAACTATACCTGATTCGTCATCCAACAATCGGTAAGATTTACTATGCGAAGCATATCCAATTAATACACTCTTGAAAGCTCGTTCTCCCAGTTTGAGTGTCTTTGGATCAGGTACGCGATAGTAGGCAAGACACCCCCAAACCCTCAAATGTTCTAGGTTTGGTTTTCTTCCTTTCCACAACTCATATGGACTCGTAGGTATCACACGACTAGTGATCCTATTGTGAACATAACATGCGGTTAACACAGCTTCCCCCCACATATTACGAGGTAGACCCGATTGGTTTAACATACAGTTAGCCATCTCTACCAAGGTTCGGTTCTTTCTCTCAGCCAAACCATTTTGTTGGGGAGTATAAGGTGCAGTTCTCTCATGTATGATGTCTTCTTCTTCGCAGAATGCATCAAACTTTTGGTTAAAGTATTCTCCGCCTCTGTCCGAGCGAAGAATTTTAATGCGTTTCTCCTTTTGTTTTTCGACCTCGGCCTTATATATTTTAAATGCCTCAAAAGCTTCGTCTTTTGAATGCAACAAATAAACATATAAGTATCGGCTCGAGTCATCGCAGAAAGTGATAAAGTATCTCTTACCCCCACGAGTAAGAACTCCATTCAGTTCACAAATATCTGAATGAATTAGTTCTAGTAGTGATGTATTGCGTTTATGGACACTTGGAAAAGGTTTCTTTGTGAATTTTGATTTAACACAAGTTTCGCATTTTTCAAAGTCTTTATCTTTTAATTTTAATAAACCTTTAGTTTGCATTTTTTCAATGTTTTTAATATTTGTATGAGCTAAACGTTTATGCCATAAAGAAATTGAACAAGAGATATAATCAGAAGACATAATTTCATTCAAATCAAAACCAATTGCATTACATTCACCAATACTAGAACTAACACTACCACCACTATCACTATCACTTTCATTCCCAAACCCATCAATCACTGAAACGCCCCCTTCATCCGAATCTTCTTCATCAATCCCATCTTCAGCTAAGTCAAGACGATACATTCCACCCGTGTTCTTTGCTTGACCCACATAGATGTCATTTAGAGAAAACTTCACGCGAAGATTTGTAACACCCCAAAAACCGATTATTATTAATATAAATAAAAATGAACAAAAAATTTACTAAAATGGTGGGTTATGATAAGGAATAAGTTAAATAGTGGAATAATGCTCAAATTTAAATGCTTATCAACTTAGAAGGGGGTAAAGTGTAAGAATTTATAAAATTAGGGAATTATAGTGGGTAAACCCACAAACACATACCCTGTACGTGTTTGAGGTCGATCAAACAGGGGAAAACCAAGTGAAGCCCTTATTCCATCAAATTCAACAAATTGAAGTGGAATTAGAAGGGTAATCCAATGCATGAACCCTATTTTGCACTCATCTAAACTTGACTTTTGATGTGGTAAGCTTAATTTCTTGATATCATGATTTGTAGAATGAGGGGTTCAACCCAATCTCGATTTCTTGTATCAAATAGGAGAAATCTGAGTTAGAATTGCCTCCTAGAACAAGAATCATGGGTGATTTTAGGTTGCATGAAAGATTGTAGTGAAAACCCATTTTGTGAAATTTTAGGAAGATCATAATGATTGTGATGGCTTGTTATCTTGATGTATGATCTTGTTTGTAATGCTTGAATGTAAGATTAATTGAAGTAGAAGGAAATAAATATGTAAATTAGAATAAACATGAATGTTGGGTGATGATGAACTAGTAAAGATGTGCTTTAAAGACTTGTACCTTATGCCTTAATTATGATGCCTACCAAGTGTTTGATGAAATGCTTAGGAGAAGAATGTATTGGTAATGTTAAAATGGTAGGACGAAATTGGTAGACTAAATGAACGAATGTTGTAATGTAGGCGTGAAGGAAGAAGGTACAAGCTCTAAGAAGGCGGAAGGCACGCAAGACCGAGGTATGTTTCGTTGCATACAAATATCTTATTTATAGTCTTGTTACAACATCATAATTAGATATGTTAAAATGTTATAGTGATTAGAACTAACTAGCAAATCCCTTGCGGGTGTGGCTATTATGAGGATTGTGATAAGTTATGCAAGTCGACCGGTTCTAGTGAACAAGTCGCCCATGAATAAGCTTCCATCCGTTTTGAACGGATGGTATCGTATGCTATGTTAAATGCTAGAAGCCTAATCCGTTATACGGATAGGATGAAGAATTTATGCTATAAGCAATCATCCCGGTTAAACGGGTTGGATATGTATGCTTAACTCTCATTGAGAGTGTTTATGCCAAACCCAAGTATTTGGGTAGTTTTATGTATGCTTAACTCTCATTGAGAGTGTTCATGCTAAACCCAAGAATTTGGGTAGTCGAATGCGTAAGCAAGGTGAAAGCTCATATTCGGATGGAACTAAAACGAAAGTGTTATAGATTATCAAGTATGATGACTAACTTGTAAAACCTTGTTGTTTAATGTAGGTAAATCCTCACTTTAGGCGATCCGGAGCATGGAGCGAGCACATGTCTATATCTTGTTATACCGAACGCTTCCGCTAGTTTACATGCATACTTTTGGGTCTATGTCTCGTATTTTGTTTCATCTTGTTAGAAGTTTTAAACTTGAAAACTTGTTGTCTTTGTTTTGGCTAGTTTAATGTTAATAGGGTCGTGGACGGATAATGTTTATTAAGTGTAAGAACAGGGGGTATGCTCGTTCTACGAACGGGTCATGCCCAAATTTTGTTAAAAAGTTCTTAAACAATGTTAATTACAAGGTCTTGAAATTGATAAAGTTGTTGTTTATTTTAATTAAAAAGCGGTCGTAACAAGATTCTTGATAACCAGCTTGTAACCATTCCGATCAAATTTATCAGCAGAAACCAGACCCTTGGTAATACCAGGAACATGCAACACGTCCTGAAGAGTAACCACTTGACCATCTCTAAAGTTTAGCCGCACCGTGCCTTTACCACGAACCTCTACACGATGTCCATCAGCACATACCACCACTGTTCCTTGAGGAACATAAGCATAAGTAAGAAACGAGCCACGATTCCCACAAACATGAACAGTGGCTCCAGAATCCAAAAACCATCCTCTACATGCCACAATGCGTGTATATTGAGAAAGCATGTTGACTTCACCAAGACCCACGTTGGCCACTAGATTGGTAACTTTCTCAACATCAACAACACTCGTAGAACCAACCGTAGATCCAGATTTCCTCTGAGAGCACTCTCGTGCATAATGCCCTATTTCTCCACAAACATGGCATTTACCAGACCTCTTTGGTTGATGGTTGTTAGTGTGTTGTGTCTTCTTGAGTTCTTTTTTCTTTGGTGCTGTAAACTTCTTATTCTTTGATGATGCCCCTTTTCCCTTTTGACCAGATCCTCCAGCAACATGATTCACACTCGATCCGACTTTACCTCTTTTGTCCCTGTTGCGCGTTTCCTCCTCAATTCGAAGGTGCTTCAACAGTTCATCCAAAGAGTAGTCCTCAGACTTGTGCATCATTCTTTTTGAGAAATCTTTCCAATTAGGAGGCAATTTTGCAATAATGACCCCTACTTGAAATATTTCTGGCAGCGGAATAGAAAGTGCAGTCAATTTGTTAACAAGAACTTGGAGTTCATGCACTTGCTCCAGGATTGACTTGTCATCGACCATTTGGAAGTCTAAGTACTTGGCAATAAGGTATTTGTTAGTACCTTCTTCATGAGCCTTATACTTATCTTCCAAAGCTTTCCACAATTCTCTAGCACTTTTTACCGGCGCGTACAAGTCATAGAGACGATCCGAAAGAGAGTTTTTGATGTGGCCCAGGCAAAGTTCTTCAGCTTCCTTACGGACAAGTCTTTGCTTTGCCAAATCTGCATTTGGGAGCTCTCCTGCCTCACGAGGAGGGTCATCAGGAATTGCAGGCAAATCAGGATCAAGGATATAGTAAAGTTTCAGCACAACTAGCATGAACTTAACCTTGTCTGCCCAGCGGGTATAGTTCTGACCATCGAATCTGTCCAACTTGACAAACTCTTGATTCATGAATCTCAGATTGGCTGTTGGTAGTTCAGCGTCCATTTTTTTCTGTTGATTAAACACAAGAATAAAATCCTTTAAGATTGTTGAAAAATAATTCAATCAAACAGTTAATTTATTAATTACCGAGTTATCAGCCAAACCAGTTTGTTCCAACTTGAGCAAACTGATTAAAGAAAGGTAGAAGGAGACTGTCCCGTTGTCGGACGAATTTAAAGAACATGCAAATTTAAAACCAACCTGGAGATTGAGATCGAAGATTCTTAAACGAGAAACTTGAACTGCACGGATGACTCCTGTCCTTAAAGGATTTTACGCGCTCGTATTGCTGTGAGCTGCAACGTAAACTCCCAGGATTTAATGCAGAACTGATCTGGTATTCCAACAGCAATGGAAACCAGAAAACGCAGAAGCTGGAACGAAAACAAAATCACACAATAGAGAGAGAGAGAGAGCTGCGAATTTGATGTGTAGAATAGGTTTCAGGAAGCTTTTATTTATAGGTTTAGTTATACCAGAGAATGAGAAAATTAGGGAGTGAGATAACAATCCATAACCAATTCGAATTACTTATCTCATACGAATTCGGTTACTAGATAATTATCCTTATACGAATTCGATTTACTATGGGATAACCCCCACAGTTTTCGAATCCATCCCTATCTCCTTCTTATCTCATCTCATTCGGTTTACAGATCTGACCCACCTGAAACCGAACCTTAGCTAAAAATAAAAGCTCCTCAGCTCCTAGCGACGATGCGTAGTGCAAAGTGCGCTTCAAACGCGCCCATTCGCGCCTCAAACGCGAGCTCGCGGCTCGGCTCGGCGCGCGTGTGGGCTTCACCCACTTCTCAACCCATTTAACACTATGGAGGCCCATAAGGAGCAATCCCTTATAAACCACTCATACTTCACTCACTCCACCGATGTGGGATGAAAGAAACATACCAACTTGTATGTTTACCTCTTTAATATTTCCAACACTTTTTTGCACCAAATGGGAATTGAACTTGAGTCTTCAAAGAAGAACTCAAGTCCTCCTACCACTTGAACTAGAGGTCATTGGCGTCACATGTAGCTTTTATTAGAGGGGAAGTCGATGCGGCATATGCTTACCCGTGTCATAGAAGTCAACCTTAACCCGGAAACATATAAAATCAAACTCAAACCTGATCGTGTAGCTCGTTTATCAAAACAGAAAAGGCTAACATATATGTTGCAAATACATTAACATGTTGTAAATGAATTGTAATTAACTTGTATAGAGGTTGTAAAAACGTGTTGTAAATATATTGGTGACCCCTATGAGATTAGGGTTAAGTGATCTCTATCATACTAGAAAGCTGGGGGCGTAGCTTAGGTGATACCCGTGGGTGTACCCGTCCCTTAATGTTTCGGTTAGAAGTATAAAATTTTCGATTTTTCGTCTAAAAATTTTAAAATTATAAAGGATTCCCCAATTATATTGTCAAAATATTTATATAATATACCCCCCCCCCCCCCGCTCACTCGAAACTTTTGGTCAAGCTCCGTTATTGCTAGAAAGAAGTTATAAAGTAATAAAGGTGGTCTCTATCTTCGTTACAGAGAATATTCGTAAAGCAACTATTTGTTGAAGATCAAGAAGTGAGCGTAAGTTGAATTAGTTTAATATTCATCCCAACCATTATACATCCTTGTGTAATAATTAATTTGAACCTTCTCTTTAACTATTTCTTATTGTTATGAAATTTATGCAAGTTTCTTATAAGACTATTCTTCAAACAAACAGGAGATTGGGGGGGGGGGGGGGGGGGTGTTTAGAAACAGCCTTTTTTTACAATGTTTTGAGTTAGAAGTTTTTAGTGTGATAACTTATAAGTAAAAACTATGTGAGATACCTTATAAGTAAAAACTATGTGAGGACTAAATGGGTGAAATGATGTGAAAGGTTGACACTTTAGAACATTCATGTACCTATTATGGTGTTTGGTGTTCTATATCATACGTTAAAGGCGAGTACGTGACAATGTAACGCGCTACTTTGTCTTCATCAAGGGTGGTAGTTATATTGTTACTCATGGTTTCCAATTTAGTTATTCAATGTAAGGAAGGTTACGAGTGATGTGCTCATCAACTTTCATGGAACAAGTTTTACATATGTAATTTGCGTAATTATTACGGTTTGATAACTTTGTTTTGGTTATCTAAACTAATCTTGTTTTCAATAAAAACTGTATGCTCCCTTGAACTACTATGATTTCAAACGTGGCGTGAGATCGTTTAGATGTCATGACTAGATCACGATGATGAAAGAGACTTGGTAGAAAATAACATTTGAGTAAATACGCCTCATATTTTTGTAATCGGTTTGAACTTAACATCCATAGACTTCTAGTTTGGTTTCTTTCGGTTTACAAATTTTATTTTGTTTTGGGTGTTCGGCTTTGAT
Organism: Helianthus tuberosus; assembly: GCA_030545235.1. Classification (NCBI taxonomy): domain Eukaryota; kingdom Viridiplantae; phylum Streptophyta; class Magnoliopsida; order Asterales; family Asteraceae; genus Helianthus; species Helianthus tuberosus. Next base: position 4,668,400 of record CM060431.1, on the reverse strand, counting down.
TTGCTAGTATTATGATGTTAAAACTTGCTGATGAGGATACGTCTTTAGTTGGACCGAACGTCTAGACAGCGGACAACCGGACCGAATGATCAAAGGAATACTCGCACCTAGCGCCATAGGTGGAACGGACTAACTCCCTGTTCCGCCCTAACCAACCTAGGGCCCTCAGTTTTAACTGCCATGACAATGACTGGTCCGACCCTAACTAACTCGCCACGTCAGCATACCCAAAAACTATAAATACCCCGTCAAGACTTCCAGCAAGGGGTAATCACTACTTTCTCTTTCTGAACTCTCTTCTCTCTCTCTCCCTGACCTATTCTCTCCACACAAATACTTATTCTCACGCCCGAGCTTGGAGGCCCCCCCTCCCTGTGACGAGGCTAACGGTGTGCTTTTTCCTTGTGATCTTGCAGGTTCTTGCTAGGTCATCTGAAGCTCTACTCTGATCAGGTCGGACCAACTGGTTTTGAGTCTTCACTTGCCATCTTCTCAAACGAAAAATTAAAGAAAGAATATGCAATTAAGCTTCATCGTATGTCAATAAAGTCTAAAATATGTTATGTCACATTAAGAATTATACTGAATGTAACATATCGAATTTCATTTTCACTGAATATCGAAAAGAAGACTACCAAACGTGTTCAAAGCGTAAAACATATCTTTCTGTCTTTTGTTTTATAGCATGTAATTTGTATTCGATTGATCAACTCCGACCTTTAAGAATGAGTGGATTCGTACTCAAAAGAACCCAAGATGCCGATGCTACGATCAGTTTAACACTTACCCGTCGATTTTGGATCCACTAGCTGTTAGGCGCAAAAAGAGCATCATGTTTTGTGCCCATAAATAGCTAACACGTGTCACATCCAAGAACTACAAAAAAAAAAAAGAAATACTTTCAAAAGTATATTATTCTGAAGAGGATTGATCTATTTTTGTGGATTATATCATATCTCATTTTCATCATTATTTTGTTATTGATATAAATGAACACTAATTTTGCAGAACTCTTTATCGACATTCTATATTTACTTTGGGAGCTATCAACATTCTATTTTTAAAATGGTTTTCGTGATAACTTTTCTCGAATGTGAATGTGTAGTACGACACTGATGACGGGTAGCTCAAGACCAAATAAAAATGACTTAAATACATGAATGCTCAAAAGGTTAAACGGTTTAAATGTTGAAAACCTGGGGAGATGAGGTAAAGCAATACGGGAACAGTAAAATGTCACATCTCTGGATTGCTTCACCAACTCACCAGCCGCAAAAGTAACACAGGTCCACAGAGCACAACCTTTTACCCGCAGGTCAAAGGCATCAACCCCCAAAAAGGGGAAAACCCCCACTGCAAGCATGTTCACTAGTCAACACATTCCTCTTTGAGCTACGACTCTCCCTATAAGAGTGACACTTCATTAAGTGTGCAAGACATTCCGAGGCCAGCTCTGATTCCTGAAATCTCTGGTCATTCTCTTCGAGTACTTGCTTCATGCAAGTCACTTTCTTTCACATTTAACACACACACATTCCTTTTACTTATACATCCGAATCTGAAAAAACTTCAGAGGAGGACCTTTAGCAAATAACAAAAACCAATCTAGTGAACGTCTCTCCACGTCTTGCAAACGTGGGGGGACCTCACGACCTGCGTTAGGCAAAGTTGAACCCTTCAACCCTTTTGCCTAACCAGCCCAGCTACTATCTTTGGTCTACTATTTGTTGCATCAACAAGTTGGCGCCCACCGTGGGGCTACGCCACTATTTTTCTTCAAAAGACCTAGTAGTGTAGCTCCATTCTCTTGAAATTACCATGACAGAAAGTGGATCCCCAGAAGAAGTGAACCAGCTCCCTAACACTTCTACTCCAGGTACTAGTCAAGCTCATGTGGCTATACCAACTTCTTTCTCGACGCTAGGAAGCACTTCTGAGTTTCTGACTTTCAGCACACCTACTCCGTCCAGATCAGGGGTCCCTTCCCCTAATATCGGTGTCTCTAGCACCCCATCACATGTCGAGCTTACCCCTGAGGGGGTCGCCAACAATTTCCTTGAGTTGAGGTCTCTCCTCAACCAATATGTGAGTAGGGAAAGGGACAAAGGAGTGAGGATTCGTTTAGACTATGATGAGCCGGAGCCGACACTATCTCCTGGGCCCCCCATCCCTCCTTTTGCAAACTCACAACCGTTGGTGTCTAGGGATGAGGCTGGCCCCAGTAATCCTCCAAACCCTAACCCATATTTGTCCGCAAGGCCGAATCCTACAGCATATCCTCTCTTTTCATCCCAACCAGCTACAAATGGTGCTCCTCTGGGCCACGAGCTGACCCTTGACCAGCTCCTACAGTCCCCAGTGATAAGCCTTCCACCCTCAATAACAACTTCATGGGAACAAGCTTTGTCCGTGCTCCCCTTGGCACGAAGTGCTGTTATGAGCACCCCTTTGGGAGTTAGTTGCCCAGTTGCACCCGGAAGCCTTCAAGGCTTCAACCTTATGCCCCAAATGATGGCCCAGATGATGGCCAGCTTCCCGTGGCACCACTTTATTAATCAGGTGCTGGCCACTCAAGGGAACAACAACAACAGCAACAACGCGGGTGCAAGGGTTGAAGAAGATTTGGCCAAGCCTTATCAGCCGAGTAACCTCTCATGCTTTGCACAACAAATGGCCGATTATGATTTTCAAGCGAAGATCAAGATGCCATCCCACATCAAAACATACGATGGGACTGAAGATCCTGAAGACCATATTCAGATCTTTACTGGTGCTGCAAGGATTGAGAAATGGTCAAACGCTGATGTAACACCCCAAAAAAAAACGGGTTTGGTAAATTAGAACCCGGTTAATATAAAGAAGTGAGTTTTAGTCTCTTATATAATTAAAATGAAACTTGAGGGACCAAAACCGTTAAGTGGGGAAACATGATTATTATAAAATAAACTTAAAACACCACACACACACATAGTGTGTGTGTGTCGACATCCAGGAAGAAGAAACAAGGTTCAAACCCTAGTTTCACAAAAATCCTCAAATTGGAAGGGTAAATGAAGTCTAAATCCATAACCGAGTACGGATTAACGATCACCTTCTCAGTGGGATCCTAAGGTATGTTTTAAAAGCTAGATTGGTGATCTTTCACGAAGTGGGTTATGATGTAAATTGCGAAATTGTATGAAATTGATAATGGGTATGTGTTAGAATCATCATATATAACATGGATTATGCATGGTTTAGGTTAATTTGATGTTTAATGGTGAAACCCATTTCTAGTAGTAATGTTATGAAGATGATGATGTTGCATGTGTTAAATCAAGTATGGTTTTGATGTATATGAAGTTGAATATTGTGGATTATTGTTAATGACCTTGATTTAGGATGAAAGTTATGTGAGGACTAGTGGGAATTTGATGATCTTGATATGAACTAGTAAGAAGATGCAAAGAATGCTTGTACTTTATGCTTAGGAAGTAGTATGCACACCAAGTGTATGATAAAATGTCTAAGTGAAGTTAAGATGTGAGATTTTAGGAAGTGGCTTGACATATATGAATGATGTATGATAATGATGTAATTAGTGGTACACTAACTTAAAGAGTGTGCTTTAGATGGAACTAGTACAAGAATTCGGGTTGAATGTATGTGTTGTCAAGATTATGCATTAGAGGCTTGTACATTATGCTTGAATGGGCGATGCTCGCCATGTGTTTCTATTAATCACTTGATTGCGATTAAGAAGTGAATGTATATTAAATGTATAACATATGACCATACTAGTAAAGGGTGATGTTATGAATTACGTTAAGTTGTCTAACTTAGCTATGAGATTGTCAAATGTAGAATCATGAAAGCATAAGTATGTGTATATTGTGTATGTGAATAGGCGATCATGTAGTTGTTTGTGTCATACAACATTATGTATGAAATGAATATCATGTCATTAATATGGTCCACTATATCAACATGAATGCGTGTTCGTAAGTTGGGAGTTATATACTAAAAGGTTGACTTTCTGAAAGTCAACCGAGAAATTATAACATGGTTAGGTATTTTGACACAAATATAAGAATCGAGAGATCATGGAATACGTGTTAGACCAATTATGTGTTACGTGTGATAACGAATTTAGATTTCGAAGATATTGAACTATGTGATGGACGAGTCATGTCATATGCGTGTTAGTGAAAGTCAAGTAGATAAAAGTTGGAAAATATGTGTTAATATGAATAAGCATGAATACTAACATAATCATGGCATGACGACATGAAAGAATAGGAACCACACTAGCACGGACCAAGCATGGAAGGCTAACGGGTCAAGATGAGGCAAGGAAGATGTTACGAACGCGGATGCACAAGGTAAGTGATTCCGTAATCACTTTTTAGTTGTTTATGTAAAGTTATATGCAACTTAATTAAATATGATAATTGAGGTAAATTAGGAATGAATTATATGATGTCGATGAGTATTAAACGAATCTTAGCTTTTATCCGAGTAATGTATGTGTGATTAAGAATTTTAGCTAAGTAGAAGGATTCGTTACTTATGTAAAGGATTCCTTTGTTGTTAAGGATAGAGCGAAATTGACAAAAACGCCCTTGATAGGTATATCGGGCAAACGACCTTGAATGTCTATTGGAAACAAGTGAACCGATTAGAGTAATGTGTTGGTCATGTGTAAAAGCGAAGAGTATGGTTTTGTTATGTCATAGACCACTTAATGCACAAATACCCATAACGGGTCAAATATGAGCTTTTAAGCGAAAATGGGTTAAGAGGATGCTAGGCATCCTAGAATTTAATCTTTTATGATAGGCGTCAATGAAATTATTAAGTTCATATGAGTTTGAGGTCAAATAAACAGATTATGTTGATAAATGCACGTACGGGTCAAAAATGAGAATAAGGTAATAAGCCGAAAGCTTAAAAGTCTAAAGTTTTGTTAATCCGGATGATGGATGTTAATCCCATGTGATGGGAAATTAAATTACGATCCCGTAGGAAAAAGAATCAAGTAAAACGGAAAAACGGTTTGAAAGTTACGGCCGTTTTCGTAAAACAATAATAAGCCGAAAACGTATAAGTTAAGAATTTCCTTAACCCGGATGTTAAATTTCAAGTTCACATGATAGAATGTTAATTTATGATCATGTAGGAAGAAACGGGAGGTAAAACGGATAAACGGTTTGAAAGTTACGGCCGTTTTCGTAAAAAGGATTAAACCGGAAAATCTATAACTGCGCAGTAGCGTAACCTACGGCTCAGGCGTAGACTACGGTACTGGAGGGGCTGTTTTGTTAATTATTCTGTAGCTGGGCTGCAGCGTAACCTACGGCTCAGCCGTAGGCTACGGTGCTGGAGGGGCTGTTTTGTTGATTATTAATGGATTGTAAGCTACGGTCTGTAGACTGTAGCCTACGACAGAATTGATAAAATTGTTATATGTTGTTATTTGATGATGTATGTATGATTATAAGTTGTTTGTATGATTGAATGTATGTTTGTATGTCTTTATACACGTATTTAGAAATGTATGTAAGCATGTATGCACCTACGTATGTATGTTTATAAGTATGTGAGCAAGTATACGCATATATATGAAGGTATGTATGTGAGTAGGCATGTGTGAGTTAGGTATGTTGCAAGTAGGGATGTATGTATGTATATATGTATAATGTTATGAGTGTACGTAATGATGTAGGCATGTGTGTATGTAGATACGTATGTAATATAGAAAACCCATGTTATGTTTTTAATGGTAAATGAGTCGATTTATGGCTTCATGTGAAAAATTAGTGTTAAAATGAAATTTTAAGTAAGTCAAGGTACTTATAATGAAAAGAAATTTTATGGTACGAACTTCCGCTGCGACTTTTTGTCAAATACGACCAACTTGTAAGACCCTAGTTCGTATTTGACAAAAAGTCGCAGCGGAAGTTCGTACCATAAAATTTCTTTTCATTATAAGTACCTTGACTTACTTAAAATTTCATTTTAACACTAATTTTTCACATGAAGCCATAAATCGACTCATTTACCATTAAAAACATAACATGGGTTTTCTATATTACATACACCAACTTTCCCGTACAATCTGTCTTGTGACTCGGTCCTCGATCTCTATTCCTTGATGATCCTCGTGACTCGTACTACCTGCGCTCACCACATAAAATTCATAACATTAGTACGCATTATAAACATTCAAGATTTATTCATGTTTACTTTTCGTTCCGTTAACTCTTTACATCCCAGCTTTCCATCTAATCATACAATGATCATGTAGGAAGAAACGGGAGGTAAAACGGATAAACGGTTTGAAAGTTACGGCCGTTTTCGTAAAAAGGATTAAACCGGAAAATCTATAACTGCGCAGTAGCGTAACCTACGGCTCAGGCGTAGACTACGGTACTGGAGGGGCTGTTTTGTTAATTATTCTGTAGCTGGGCTGCAGCGTAACCTACGGCTCAGCCGTAGGCTACGGTGCTGGAGGGGCTGTTTTGTTGATTATTAATGGATTGTAAGCTACGGTCTGTAGACTGTAGCCTACGACAGAATTGATAAAATTGTTATATGTTGTTATTTGATGATGTATGTATGATTATAAGTTGTTTGTATGATTGAATGTATGTTTGTATGTCTTTATACACGTATTTAGAAATGTATGTAAGCATGTATGCACCTACGTATGTATGTTTATAAGTATGTGAGCAAGTATACGCATATATATGAAGGTATGTATGTGAGTAGGCATGTGTGAGTTAGGTATGTTGCAAGTAGGGATGTATGTATGTATGTATATATGTATAATGTTATGAGTGTACGTAATGATGTAGGCATGTGTGTATGTAGATACGTATGTAATGATGTAGATGTGTTTACATGTGGGTATGTATGTATGTATGTATGTATATATGTAATTGGTTATGTGTGAACGTATGAATATGTATAAGTATGTATGAAAGTAGGTACGCATGTATCCAATGAAATTGAGTACTAACGATAATATTAGCGTGCCTGGTGAATGAAGTGTAATGCAGGAATAACAAAGGAGTCTCACCACGGATTGTATGATTAGATGGAAAGCTGGGATGTAAAGAGTTAACGGAACGAAAAGTAAACATGAATAAATCTTGAATGTTTATAATGCGTACTAATGTTATGAATTTTATGTGGTGAGCGCAGGTAGTACGAGTCACGAGGATCATCAAGGAATAGAGATCGAGGACCGAGTCACAAGACAGATTGTACGGGAAAGTTGGTGTATGTAATATCGAAAACCCATGTTATGTTTTTAATGGTAAATGAGTCGATTTATGGCTTCATGTGAAAAATTAGTGTTAAAATGAAATTTTAAGTAAGTCAAGGTACTTATAATGAAAAGAAATTTTATCGTACGAACTTCCGCTGCGACTTTTTGTCAAATACGAACTAGGGTCTTACAAGTTGGTATCAGAGCCCGGGTTTGAGAGAATCAAGTGTAAGAAGGTAAGTGCTTGAACTCAAACCTGTGTGCTCTTGTGACAAGAAACCCGTACAATCCGAGACTCGACCAAGATCTAAAGGTAGAAGCAAAGGTAAGTAGGTGCTTAAGTATGTATTGGAAGATAGCTAACTATATGTTATGTGTAAGGTAAGCATGGTTGCTTGGAAAGAATGATTTGTGGATGCGGTCTAGCACCGACACCAAGGTATGTAATTTGACATATTGACCCAAGTACATATATTTAATATATGTAAGTACATGTGATGGTAAAACCTAACAATGAAAGGAAAATTTTAAATGAAAAATAATGATAAGAATGGTAATGAAGTTTTGGAAATGTTACACGTGCCGAAACCTAATTCTTCGGACATAAGGTGACAATTACACGAAGACACGAAACTAGTGTGTGGATTGTGTACCTGGCCAGTACACAAGAAACGCATGACTTTCGTGAGCCCGTGATAATTGTTACAGGTGTGTCCGTTAGAATTAAGTAGTAGGTGGACGTGAGGGTGAAGAGAAATGTAAGACTCTCAAGAATGAGAGTATGAAATGCTATGTTAGAATCCGCGAGACGGATTCGAAACATGAAATGCTATGTTAGAATCCGCGAGACGGATTCGAAACATGAAAGAAGTGAAAGATATGAATGCAATGCTTGAATCCGCAAGACGGATTCAAGAGATGAAAAGCGTATATGCAATGTTTGAATCCGCAAGACGGATTCAAAGAATGAAAGATATGAATGCAATGCTTGAATCCGCGCGACGGACTCAAGGGATGAAAGGCGTAAATGCAATGTTTGAATCCGAGAGACGGATTCAAAGATTGAAAGATGTAAATGCAATGTTTGAATCCGCGAGACGGATTCAAAACATAGAAGGTACGAAAGGTATGAGTAATGTGTTCGAATTCGCGAAACATATTTAAGATATAAAAGACGAAACTAGTCTAAATAAGAAGAAGTCAATAGCTTGACCATGTATGCGTCAAACAAGTCATATAAGTAAATGTAAGGCAAATGAACAAAAGAATGATAGGAATGAAAATATCCGAATGTGCAAGTAACGTGAGGATATGTATGGTACAAAAGATTATAGAAATGTAGAATGATGTTAGCTACTGTTGGTGCACTACATCTGTCGACTTCGTCTTGTATCGAGTCTTACTAGTTAGAATAGATCAGGGCACGTAGAATGAGAAAATGTGAGAGAATTAGAAGATTTCGCTTGAAAGTGTGTAATGTATTTGAGTTTTCGCTTGAAGCCTCAAGCGAAATCATCAGATCAGATTTCGCTTGAGTGATGCTGAAGCGAAATCTCAATGTCTATATATAGGAAGTTAGTGTCAAGCGAAATCATAAGTTGTTTTTGTGTGATTTCCATACCGAGGTGCTGCCGGTGTGAGAACTGATTGTAATTGCTTTCATATCAATACAAATCAGTGTTAAAGTGAAGATTCAGCTGTTTATAGGTCAAATACTTGTTTTCCGCACCTGTATTTGATGGAATTCCTCTGAACCGACTCATTAAGGTCGCGAACCCGGTCCTTACAATTGGTATCAGAGCTCAGGAGGAGGAGTTCTGCAAAATTCAGCCGAAATCGATCAAAATTTCTTACTTCTACACCTTCTTTTCTTAGTTCAGAAATTTTTCACGGTCAAAATTGATTCAATTTCTCACGGATTGTTTAAAAGTACTAGATAACAAACCCTTGAAAGTTTCACAGCAAAATTCGACCTAAAAGTGATCAAAATCGACATTTGAATGGAGTTCGCTTGAACAGTTCAGTATTATTGGACGATTTCGCTTGAAACTTCAAGCGACACTTAACATTTCGCTTCAAACAGAGTTTGTTTTCGCTTCAAGGTTTTCGCTTCAAGGTGTTCGCTTCAGGGTTCTTTTATTCAGGATCGCTTCAAAGTATTTCGCTTCAAGAACTTCGCTTGAGAGTTGTTCAGTTTAAATTGTTTCGCTTGAAGGGTATCGCTTGAAAGATAGTATTTCGCTTGAAAGTGTCTGAAACATGGACAACGATTTCCACAACGCTTTTGCAACATCGCCTAGTTCATCTTCCATTGCTCAGAACATGAATTCAGAAAATGAAACGGGGACGACTCAGAAACCCCCGAAGCTAATGGGAATTGAAGAATACTACGGATGGAAAGATAGATTCGAAAACTGGGTGCAGGCAAATCATTTGAGATCATGGGAATGTATTTTAACAAAGTATGCTCTACCACTAACCGAAATGCAGACTGAAAAACAGCTTTCTGATTTTAGTAAGGAAGAACGGGAAATATACCGAGCTGAAAAGATGATGATTAGTTTACTTCAACAGGCCATCAAAGAAGACATCTTCATACTACTTCAACATGACAAAACATCACAATCAATATGGGATGCTCTAAAAATGAAGGTTGAAGGCAGTACGAGTATGATTAAAAGCAAGAAGGCATTGCTTAAAAAGGAATTTGATTTGTTCACAAGTTTGCCCGGAGAAGATACGAAGAAACTCATTGAACGATATTGTCACTTAGTGAGAACAATGTCAATGATGAACATTAAAAAGGAAAATGAAGAATGGGTGGATAAACTTGCTGATGCGTTACCTCAGAAAGAGTGGGGAACTTATTTGATGATACTGAAGAATACTGGAGTTTATGATAGATTGTCGATCTCTCAGTTCATTGAAAAGATTGAAAGTCAGGATTTGGAACAGCAGAAGATCGCAAGGATGAATAATCCAAGTGGTCAACAGGATGTAAAGATGTATTACAAGGGTAGTGTTCCGACTTCAGAAGCTGAGAGAAGTCCGAAAATTCAGACTGCTTATAGTGTTGGAGATTCTATAGAAAAGACTGATCAAAACTCAAACAAAAGCAACAGTGGTTTCTCATTGTATCCGAGTGTTAATCTGAAAAGCTCATCAGAAAGTTTTCAATCTCAAAGCACAAAGATGGGAAATGGTTGTGTGATTCAATGCAACATAGCTCTAAATCTTCCAGAAGGTCAAAGTTTTTCTGAAGACATTGCGAAAGATCATATGGCATTACTTGGTTCCGTGCTTATCTCATATGAAGGTTTAGTGGCTGGTCGAATTGGAAATCCTATGCTTACTAAAGAGGATTACGACCAAATAGATGCTGAAGAGATGGAACTAATGGATATCAAATGGTGTCTTGCAAGTGTTCTTAGACGTGCTGAAAAGTTCAAAACAATTACCGGGAGAAATGATTTTCTTGATGCTTGTGTTTCTACTTTAGGTTTTGATAAATCTAAAGTTACTTGTTTCAAGTGCAGGGAAAAAGGTCATTTTAAGCGGGAGTGCAAGAACAGAGAAGTTAGTGGTGCTCAGAATCCATTTGGAAAAGATGACTACTACCGGAAAGCCATTTATCAGCAAGTTGGTCAGACACAAGAGTTACAGACGGCTCATGGTAGAAAGATTGAAGATTCAAAGAAAGGATGTTTGGTAGATTTCAATTGGAGCAACTACATTTCTTCTAACAGCACAGCATGTATAGTGGACCAAAATGATGAACAACTACCTGAAGGATTCAGCTGGGATATGTTTGTTGATGAAAAGGGAGATTTCAAAGCTTTCATTGCAAAGATTGTTAGAGAACCAGATTTGTTTGCTACTTAGATGAGATCAATTGGTGAAACAGTGAAAGATCAATCGAGTACATCTGAAGAAAGTTCAGAAAGTGCTGATTCTGAATCATTAAGTACAGATGAGAGTGTGCAAAATGAGAATACTTCAGAAAAAGAAGTTGTTTTTTATCAAACACCATCTGATTCTGGTGTTTCAGATGCTGAGTCTGAAAAATCTGTAGAGTTTGATCAAACACCGATGGAGAGTAGCAGTGATGATGAAGAAGAGAAACATATTAATATTGCTAAAAAACATCTTTCTCCTGAAAGTTTTCATTTTTATTTTGCAGATCGCATGGAGAAACTGAAAGAGAAACAAGCTGCAAAAGAACAACAACAAGATGAGAAAGTTGAAAATGTTGTTCAAACTGAAGAAGTTAAAAATATGGATGAAGAAAAGGTGATTGAAGTGGTAAAAACAATCGAGATTGAGAAGATTGTTGAAATTGAAAAGCCTTGCAAGAAATGTTTGGAAATTTGCAAGAGTTGTGAAGAAAAAGATGTTACACTGTTTGATAGAGAAAGATTGATAGAAAAGCTACTATCTGACATCAGCTATGTGAAAGAATCGTATAGCGTGTTGAACAGAACTGTGACAGGTCTTCAAACAACAAACTCTGAAAGAGAAAAAGCTTTAACGATGACGAATTCTACGTTGATGGCAAAACAAAAGGCAATTAATCATTACATCGAAGAAAATGCTAATCTAAAGCAAGAGTTGGAGAAAGAAAAGATTGAGAATGAAAGGATCAGAAGGTTATTACTGAGTTATTCTTGTTCTGATTACGTCATTGATCGAGTTTATCCTACTGTTGCAGGTTTTGAAGCATTCCAGGATGAAAAGACAAAGAATGAGACTGGTAAGAAATCGACTGTTAAATACAACAAGTGTCCGCCTCCTATCTGGGAAGGTTATTCTCCTAGAAAACCAAATGAGGAGCAAGTCGAAAAAGCAGTCAATATAAAGTTAAAATCCGAGACAACTGACGTTTTACCAGATAACATTGATATCACGTTTACCTCGTCTGATATTGATCATGAGTCTGAGTTAATCAAAAAGGTGGTCGATCAGGTGTTGGATACTGAGGAGGTGTCTGAGTCAAAGTTTGAGTCTGGGGGTTCAAGTTCGTCAGTCAACAGTTCAAAGTCATCGGGAAAACGGTCTTACAGTAAAGAATTTTTGCTATCAAAGGTAAATTTGGATGATGAAACATTTGAAGTTGCATATACTTTAAATGATTCGGACAAATTATACTCTGACAAAGAGTTTCCGATTAGAAGTGTTCGTTTTGACATGATTAAAAAGGTTTTCAAAATGACGGAAATTAATTTTTCTGAAATTAAGGATCTAAAATCTACTGAAAAACCTAAAAAATACACCTCTAGAGTTCAACAAAGGTTAAACAAGAAAAAAGGAAAAAAGAATTACAATTCTGATTCTAGTTTTCAAAAGAAAACAAATCAAAATTGTAGTTACAAAAAGAAAGGTCTTGGTTTTACTTCACCTGAAAATCGTAAAAATGAAAAATATGTTAGAGATTTTAAATCAAAAATGACATATGTTGCAGGAAAAAGCTATGAAGAGGAGTCAAATAGCTTATCAAATCAAGAGTTCCTTGCTGAAAGAAAAAGAACAGGAACTGGAGTTTTTCATCCAATTGGAGTTTTTCAATCAAAAGACACAAGAACTTGTTTTCAATGCCAAGTTGTTGGACACATCGCTCACAATTGTCCAAACAAAGTCAACAAAAAACAGGGAGTAACTGAAAAACTTAAAGAAAAAGTGGTTGAAAAGAATGAATCACCAACTACAAACTTCAAAAATTTTGAAAATTCAAAGAATGAAGTTGGTGAAAATTCTAAAAGATTGTACAAAAAGAGTGCAAAAGAAAATCAAAAATGGATTGTTAAAAAATTAGATGTACAATCTGGCGATGAATCTGATTCCACAAAATCAGAGGAGCCACAAGTTGAGGAAAAACATTCAGTGAATGATGTTGACATTCCATCACTGAACTTTGAAGAAATTAAACAAATGGTTGGTAAAGTGGAAATTTCAAATCAATTCTATTCTGATGAAAAGAAATTTGATATTGAGAAAGCTTTTAATGGAAATGTTAAGAAAATTTTTAAGAAAATGCTTGATGGAAAAGTAAAGGGGGTTAAAGATTTTTATGCAACTAAAAAGGCAACCTACAACCCTACTGCTCAGGAATTGGAAACCACCAAGTCAAATAAGACTTGGGTGGAAGTTTGTTTTCCTTAAAAGTCTTAGGACTTGCCGGAGATCCCAAGTTTATATCGTGGATCAGGAATCGGCATCTTTCTTATATTTGAAGTTTTTTAGTTGAAAGTTTTTGATAGTGTTTGGATGATTACAGGTTGTATGACTACGCCGGAGCTTCCAGGATGGTAAGTGCGAAGCAGGAATCGGCATTCTGATTGGTAAAATGGTGATGTAGACGTAACATTCCTACAAGTGGTATTGTGTGTTTTTACAAGTAGTTATTTTTACAATTGATTTAGAGGTAGCTTGAATGCAAATAGTAAATCAGGGACATTAATTTGTACTTGATTTACTATATATGTCAAGAGACGAACAAGATGATGAACCATATCCCTGTTCTTAAAATGATAAGACTTACAAATGGTGTTTATCAACACAAATTCATTTTCCGGAAAAATCATTTTGATTAAAACAAACTTAAGTGTTTTGAAATCTAAATGAGAAAATGGTTTGTGATAGGGGGAGTTCTGATTGTTTTTGTCGAGTGAATGGCGATTTGATGCGATTCTATATCAGTTGTCAAGTTTCTGTTCAGTTTGTATGTTTTAATTGTGTCAAGAGTTTTAGTTTTCAAATTTCCTAAATTGTGTTTGCATTTTAGGGGGAGTAAAATTTTTTAAAAAATCCAAAAACATTTGAAAATTTGAAAAAGACAAAAACATGATAAAATTCAAAAATGAGTTTTTGTTGCATATAAAGGAAATGATAGTACATCAGTGGACTATCACAACATGCTAAAGAAATGTAAAGTAAAAATGTGATAAACAATCTTACTGCGGATATGTCAGTAGGTTTTTGCACATTTAGTAGATTGTGACGAGATATAAACCTAAATTTCAAACTTGCTTGTTTTGTGGGTTAACACAAACTTGGATATATAGGTAACCCCTGAAATCTTGTTTGAAAGGTCCCTTATTCTGAGATACTAGGTCTTTATGCTCAGTGATATCTGGGGTATTATCTCGGGACTTCTGATTTTGCGGAAGCAATGGCCTAGTCCCCGGAGAATACTTTACATTTGCTTGAAATATAGCTCACCCTCAGCTAAAAAATGATGAAACATTGAAAAATGCTAATCATGGCTGTTGAAACAAAAGATCCTCTAAAGGGGACACACCAAAAGTCGAAGCCGTCATCTCTCTGCGTATACGGGAGTATCGACCTGAGCTCTCACGGCCCTCGTACTATAATTTATTCCCCAGACAGATATCATCTGTGGTATACTCACCTATAAGACTGAATATTGGGATCTGGATACGGGAGTATATTCAAGTAGTGGGACACACAGATAAGTTTAAGTTGCTTAAAACATTAACAACGTATCTCGGATCAGTTGAATTTTGTGTGAAAATTTAAGTGGACAAACATACTGACAATCTAGGTAAATTGTTTAGAACTTAATATGAAATGAAGCTTAATGGTGTTAGTGTTCTGTCTCAGAAACTGATATGATCCTCTTGCACAAACTCACAAAAATAGTGTTTGTAAATATTTATGTATTGCTTTCCTTTACAATCAAAAATTACAAAAAGATTTTAGTGTGTTTTAGCATAAAATTTTGAAAATTACAAAAAGATTTTAGTGTGTTTTAGCATAAAATTTTGAAAAATACAAAAAGATTTTCGACAACTGATATTGGAAAGCTGATTGTCAAAGTTTCAAGTGCTAAACATGATGACTTGGTTGTGAGGGGGAGTGAATCTTAAAATGTCAAAAGGTTTGTTAAAATCCTTACAATTGGTATTTTAAAAACCTACATTTGGTTCATCATTGATTTGTGATATTAGAGAGAATTATCTGATTATATCAGATTGTTGGTGCATTTAAATTGTTAAATTTAGAAAATTTATTTCTGGGTTAAGATTGTTACAGGTGAGCCAGATTAATTCATTCAAAGCTTATGAAAGTCAGAATCTGATTATGAATCTAAAAGTTTGCTAGCTGCTGATGCTGATGAACTTAAGGAATCAAGAGATCTGATCAAGAGAATTAGATGAGATTCAGGCAATGATCTTGTAAACAACATTTGAGTCAGGCATTGATCCTAAAGCAGATGTTGCTGAAGAACAAATGAATACCAGCAAATTGTGAGGGGGAGTCTGATAGAGCCAAGTGATTTTAGAGAAGAAGATAGAGAGAGAAAAGCCCGGAGACTGATCAAGAATGAAGATGTGAAGACACAGCTTTGGTGTGACTCGAAAATCGACTCGTCAACATCTGAGGGGGAGTCTGTTGGTGCACTACATCTGTCGACTTCGTCTTGTATCGAGTCTTACTAGTTAGAATAGATCAGGGCACGTAGAATGAGAAAATGTGAGAGAATTAGAAGATTTCGCTTGAAAGTGTGTAATGTATTTGAGTTTTCGCTTGAAGCCTCAAGCGAAATCATCAGATCAGATTTCGCTTGAGTGATGCTGAAGCGAAATCTCAATGTCTATATATAGGAAGTTAGTGTCAAGCGAAATCATAAGTTGTTTTTGTGTGATTTCCATACCGAGGTGCTGCCGGTGTGAGAACTGATTGTAATTGCTTTCATATCAATACAAATCAGTGTTAAAGTGAAGATTCAGCTGTTTATAGGTCAAATACTTGTTTTCCGCACCTGTATTTGATGGAATTCCTCTGAACCGACTCATTAAGGTCGCGAACCCGGTCCTTACAGCTACGGAGTTAAGCACGTAGGTATGACGATGACATAGCAGTTTTGTTATGATAACAAAACAAGAGTTAAATGTTATACAATGTGTCTATAGAATGGAATCTTTAAGGATGAGGTGAAAGTACTAAATCCGTTATAAACGGATCATATGAGTGTAAGCATTATTATAAGTTTGAATAAATATGTATATTAACCTGTTTTTAACGGGTCAAAGGAAATAAGAATGTTATATGAAAGTATGCCATGGAAAGTATAGACTTGTTAAGAAGATGAAGCCAATTGATTGAATAATTATGAAATGAGATAGGATGATTACTTATGATTATGATGTGACTATGAAGTCAAACATAGATGTGTGTGTGTAAGATAAATGAGAAAGGTTTCGGGGACGAAACCTCATTTAAGGGGGGTAGACTTGTAACACCCCAAAAAAAAAACGGGTTTGGTAAATTAGAACCCGGTTAATATAAAGAAGTGAGTTTTAGTCTCTTATATAATTAAAATGAAACTTGAGGGACCAAAACCGTTAAGTGGGGAAACATGATTATTATAAAATAAACTTAAAACACCACACACACACATAGTGTGTGTGTGTGTGTCGACATCCAGGAAGAAGAAACAAGGTTCAAACCCTAGTTTCACAAAAATCCTCAAATTGGAAGGGTAAATGAAGTCTAAATCCATAACCGAGTACGGATTAACGATCACCTTCTCAGTGGGATCCTAAGGTATGTTTTAAAAGCTAGATTGGTGATCTTTCACGAAGTGGGTTATGATGTAAATTGCGAAATTGTATGAAATTGATAATGGGTATGTGTTAGAATCATCATATATAACATGGATTATGCATGGTTTAGGTTAATTTGATGTTTAATGGTGAAACCCATTTCTAGTAGTAATGTTATGAAGATGATGATGTTGCATGTGTTAAATCAAGTATGGTTTTGATGTATATGAAGTTGAATATTGTGGATTATTGTTAATGACCTTGATTTAGGATGAAAGTTATGTGAGGACTAGTGGGAATTTGATGATCTTGATATGAACTAGTAAGAAGATGCAAAGAATGCTTGTACTTTATGCTTAGGAAGTAGTATGCACACCAAGTGTATGATAAAATGTCTAAGTGAAGTTAAGATGTGAGATTTTAGGAAGTGGCTTGACATATATGAATGATGTATGATAATGATGTAATTAGTGGTACACTAACTTAAAGAGTGTGCTTTAGATGGAACTAGTACAAGAATTCGGGTTGAATGTATGTGTTGTCAAGATTATGCATTAGAGGCTTGTACATTATGCTTGAATGGGCGATGCTCGCCATGTGTTTCTATTAATCACTTGATTGCGATTAAGAAGTGGATGTATATTAAATGTATAACATATGACCATACTAGTAAAGGGTGATGTTATGAATTACGTTAAGTTGTCTAACTTAGCTATGAGATTGTCAAATGTAGAATCATGAAAGCATAAGTATGTGTATATTGTGTATGTGAATAGGCGATCATGTAGTTGTTTGTGTCATACAACATTATGTATGAAATGAATATCATGTCATTAATATGGTCCACTATATCAACATGAATGCGTGTTCGTAAGTTGGGAGTTATATACTAAAAGGTTGACTTTCTGAAAGTCAACCGAGAAATTATAACATGGTTAGGTATTTTGACACAAATATAAGAATCGAGAGATCATGGAATACGTGTTAGACCAATTATGTGTTACGTGTGATAACGAATTTAGATTTCGAAGATATTGAACTATGTGATGGACGAGTCATGTCATATGCGTGTTAGTGAAAGTCAAGTAGATAAAAGTTGGAAAATATGTGTTAATATGAATAAGCATGAATACTAACATAATCATGGCATGACGGCATGAAAGAATAGGAACCACACTAGCACGGACCAAGCATGGAAGGCTAACGGGTCAAGATGAGGCAAGGAAGATGTTACGAACGCGGATGCACAAGGTAAGTGATTCCGTAATCACTTTTTAGTTGTTTATGTAAAGTTATATGCAACTTAATTAAATATGATAATTGAGGTAAATTAGGAATGAATTATATGATGTCGATGAGTATTAAACGGATCTTAGCTTTTATCCGAGTAATGTATGTGTGATTAAGAATTTTAGCTAAGTAGAAGGATTCGTTACTTATGTAAAGGATTCCTTTGTTGTTAAGGATAGAGCGAAATTGACAAAAACGCCCTTGATAGGTATATCGGGCAAACGACCTTGAATGTCTATTGGAAACAAGTGAACCGATTAGAGTAATGTGTTGGTCATGTGTAAAAGCGAAGAGTATGGTTTTGTTATGTCATAGACCACTTAATGCACAAATACCCATAACGGGTCAAATATGAGCTTTTAAGCGAAAATGGGTTAAGAGGATGCTAGGCATCCTAGAATTTAATCTTTTATGATAGGCGTCAATGAAATTATTAAGTTCATATGAGTTTGAGGTCAAATAAACAGATTATGTTGATAAATGCACGTACGGGTCAAAAATGAGAATAAGGTAATAAGCCGAAAGCTTAAAAGTCTAAAGTTTTGTTAATCCGGATGATGGATGTTAATCCCATGTGATGGGAAATTAAATTACGATCCCGTAGGAAAAAGAATCAAGTAAAACGGAAAAACGGTTTGAAAGTTACGGCCGTTTTCGTAAAACAATAATAAGCCGAAAACGTATAAGTTAAGAATTTCCTTAACCCGGATGTTAAATTTCAAGTTCACATGATAGAATGTTAATTTATGATCATGTAGGAAGAAACGGGAGGTAAAACGGATAAACGGTTTGAAAGTTACGGCCGTTTTCGTAAAAAGGATTAAACCGGAAAATCTATAACTGCGCAGTAGCGTAACCTACGGCTCAGGCGTAGACTACGGTACTGGAGGGGCTGTTTTGTTAATTATTCTGTAGCTGGGCTGCAGCGTAACCTACGGCTCAGCCGTAGGCTACGGTGCTGGAGGGGCTGTTTTGTTGATTATTAATGGATTGTAAGCTACGGTCTGTAGACTGTAGCCTACGACAGAATTGATAAAATTGTTATATGTTGTTATTTGATGATGTATGTATGATTATAAGTTGTTTGTATGATTGAATGTATGTTTGTATGTCTTTATACACGTATTTAGAAATGTATGTAAGCATGTATGCACCTACGTATGTATGTTTATAAGTATGTGAGCAAGTATACGCATATATATGAAGGTATGTATGTGAGTAGGCATGTGTGAGTTAGGTATGTTGCAAGTAGGGATGTTTGTATGTATATATGTATAATGTTATGAGTGTACGTAATGATGTAGGCATGTGTGTATGTAGATACGTATGTAATGATGTAGATGTGTTTACATGTGGGTATGTATGTATGTATGTATGTATGTATATATGTAATTGGTTATGTGTGAACGTATGAATATGTATAAGTATGTATGAAAGTAGGTACGCATGTATCCAATGAAATTGAGTACTAACGATAATATTAGCGTGCCTGGTGAATGAAGTGTAATGCAGGAATAACAAAGGAGTCTCACCACGGATTGTATGATTAGATGGAAAGCTGGGATGTAAAGAGTTAACGGAACGAAAAGTAAACATGAATAAATCTTGAATGTTTATAATGCGTACTAATGTTATGAATTTTATGTGGTGAGCGCAGGTAGTACGAGTCACGAGGATCATCAAGGAATAGAGATCGAGGACCGAGTCACAAGACAGATTGTACGGGAAAGTTGGTGTATGTAATATAGAAAACCCATGTTATGTTTTTAATGGTAAATGAGTCGATTTATGGCTTCATGTGAAAAATTAGTGTTAAAATGAAATTTTAAGTAAGTCAAGGTACTTATAATGAAAAGAAATTTTATGGTACGAACTTCCGCTGCGACTTTTTGTCAAATACGAACTAGGGTCTTACAGCTGAATGTTGCCTAATGTTCATGCAAACCCTTGTCGGATCAGCCGGAATCTGGTTCAATGATTTACCTGCTAAAAGCGTTCGAAGCTTCGATGACCTCAACAAGAGATTCCTGACCAATTTCTCCTAACAAAGGCGGTACGTTAAAGATGCAACGGTGATCTTTCAGATAAAACAAAGAGATGATGAAAGTCTTCGTGAGTTCATAGAAAGATACAAGAAGGAAGGTCTAACATATGTAGGGGGCAGACGAAAAGATGAGGGTGGCCGGTTTTATGAACGCCATTACATCCAAATATCTCACAAGAGATTTCAACAACTCCCTCCCCAAGACCTTGGAAGAAGCTCTCGAAAGGGCTGAAGCCCATATCCAACAGGGAGAAAGGCATAAGTTTCACACCCCTCACCAAGACTCCTCAAGAAATCCTCGCAACGGAAGAAGTCAAGCAAAACTTTCAGCCTCCTTAGCCTCTCCCCAAAAGCAGAAAGAACGAAAATTCCACACAATACTGTGAATTTCACAAGCATGATCTTGTCCCAATAGCCTCAGCATGGCCATTCTATAAATGGGAGATGGACATTGTCGGTCCATTTCCCCCAAGCAAAGGTGGAGTAAAATTCTTGTTGGTGGCCATAGATTATTTCACCAAGTGGCCTAAGGTTAAACCACTTGCAAAAATCACGGACAAACAGGTCATTGACTTCGTTTGGGAAAACATTATTTACCGTTAAGGATTGCCGGGAGTACTTGTCACTGACAATGGGAAGCAATTTCCAGAGAAGCCTTTCAGCGTTTGGTGCAAAGAATTCAGAATTAATCTTTTTTTTAGCTCAGTGGCATACCCACAATCAAACGGTCAAGTTGAGAGGACGAATCGAAGCATAGTGGAAGGAATCAAAATAAGATTGGGAATGTATGAAAGCAATTGGCTTGAAGAATTACCAAGTGTTCTATGGGCCATAAGAACAACTGAAAAAACAAGCCACAAAAGAACACCCTATAGCTTGGTATTTGGGTCCGAAGCCGTAATTCCAGCTGAAGTAGGAGTTGTAACACAACGAATTGTCAACATGGATCCCGAAACAAACCAAAAAGAGATAATGTTGAACTTATAACTCCTAGAGGAAACACGAGACCAAGCCGCAATTCAAGAGGCCAAATACAAACAACGAATGGAAGCCTACTATAACAAGAGAGTCAAGAATGAACGCTTCAAGCCTGGAGACCTGGTACTTAGAAACAATGAAGCTAGCAAAAAAGAGAACCTAGGAAAGCTTGGCCCAAAATGGGAGGGCCCGTATACCATCCTTGAAGCACATAAGGGTGGATCTTATAAGCTAGCAGACTCAGAAGGTAAAAGGCTTCCAAGACACTGGAATGGAAAAACCTTGAAAAGGTTCCATGTCTAAACGGGAAAGATTGGTTTGTGTTTTGTATTTCAAGAGTGGCACTATGAATACCTTTTGTAAAAACAGTATCTCTTGAATGAATGAAGTTGTTTTATCAAATTTGTCTTTCTATCCTAAGATCAGGTTGAGAACCTAGCAAAAAGCTCCATGGCAAGGGCCATGTAAGGGGATGAGCTCCCAGGCCACATCGCTCAATAGGTTCAAGGGTTGAATGAACCTATATAAGGGGCGAGTTCCTAAATCAATACAACTCCATGAGACTTATTATTGAAAACAAAGTTGTCTCATAGACGGGTTTGAACAGCCTACACCAAATGTTCCTTAAGCTTTAGAAGAATAATCAACAAACAGGCTTACGAAATCAAGTGAAAACAAGAAAATAAATAGGATAGGTGGTATGTCTTCTTGTTAAAAATACCAAGGCTAAGTGACTACAGCACTGAACCCTTTAAGGTATAAAAAACATAAAGGCAACACAAACTTGACAAAGCTACAAGAAAAAGAAACAACCTAAGGAATAATGCAACAACTTGAACAAAAAGTTATAAAAAACTCAAAGATGCAAACCAAGCCAAGTCACAAAACTAAGAAGCCTTCAAGGTTTCAAGCTACATACGTGACAACTCAAAGCCTTAAAGGCTTCAACCTACATACGGGATAGCCAGAAAGCTTGAAGGCTTGAAGCCAAGCAAGCTGCCTTAACAAAGTAAACACAAGCATAAAAAACACAACACAAGACAAATAGTTAAACATAATGGCATAGCAAAGAAAGTCTTAACAGACTTCCAAACAAAGTTAAAAGCAAGCCCTAACAACTTGCACAACCACATAACAAGAACCTTAAGGGTTCCTGTGAAACCTAACATTGTTTCAGTTAACATACAAACCATAAATTGTTTTCAAAAGTGCTAAGAAAGCTACGAATATTCATTAAGCATCAGCAGGAGGCCTGGAAGCCCCGGAACCTTCACCTTTAACCTTCTTTGCTTTCTTTGATTTCTTAGCTTTCATGCCACCATCACCACCTACTGCTGAAGCCTCCAAGCTTGCATCCTTTGAAGCATCTGGTCCTCCTAAAAGGGTGTCATCACTATCTCCCGAGTAAGATCTCTTTCTTGAAAGAGAACCCAGGACTTCAACACAGACTTTTTCATTACGGCCCTCCGGTTTTAGCTCCTGCAAGACAGTAAGAGGCTTACCAAAAAAAGTAGAGATTTGATTGACATATAGGTAGGTCAGCCTCTCCATCTGTTCAACAGAACCCTTGAAGACCTCAGAAGCTTCAGGACGAAATAAGGGAGACTTTTCCAAAGGATGGCCAGATTCATGAAGCTTGTAACCAGCAATGAGACCTTGATGTTTTCCCAAGTTGAGCAATTTCGTGTAGACTTCACCAAGAGCGGAATTGAACTCCTTGGAGTCAAGAAGATAAGTAACAACTTGCTGGAAACCTTGCTCAATTAACCATTGATTATCACTGTTGGTTTGAGCAACTAAAGCCTTCAGGCCTTCCTTCTCTTCATCGAAAGCTCTGTTGAACAGACAAAGCCTCCCTATCAGCCTTAAGCTTCAACCGATCAGCCTCGAAGCTTTTCTTAAGATCACCCATTTCAACCTCATGCCGCAGGACAGAAACCCCGTGGGATTTATTTAATTTGGCAGCATAATTATTAACAGGATCTTTTTAAACTTGAAAATGCCCGATTATTTTATTTCATAATTAGGGATGAACCCCGTAATTTACAATAAGGGAATTTCATTGGGAAATCCCTATTTTACAAAAACATGTCTCTTTATTTTTATTAAGTCACTTCTTCAAGCTTGTAGTGCTACACGACACTTTTTCCTGGATCACAGGAGATCACCTGAAATATGTTTTAAAAAGGTTTTATCAGCAAGGAAATACTGGCGAGTCACTCATTTGCACAAAACGACACATTGTTATAATATACAGTATTAAGGGTGATGACATTGTTTCTATCAACCAATTACCCCAAATCGGTATTTGTCACTTGACTGTATCTGTGACTATGGTCAGATCACCCATTGGCAAACCCGTTGTACAATGGTGACGGGTATCAAGTAATGTATACAAAACCCCACATACCGGCAGTAGTTGAAGATTACAAAGACTTAATCCCTGTAATTATAATTGGAAAAAACATTTAAGGTTTTGTAAAGCATTTTGATAAAAAGAGAATGACTCACATTGCAGATTTAAACGGGCAGCGTTTAGCCTACTGATTTTAGCCTGGTTAACCTAAGACAATAACAATGCACACGAACTAGGTCAGTAACTTAATACAACATTTACGATAACTCACAAGATCAAAACCCTCACAACGAATGACAAAGTGCAACACTTAAACATCCATCGAATTCACGACGAATGACAAAGTATAGCCCTAATGTGGGCAGCATTTAAACATCTATTGGATTGGTTTCAATCGATCGGACATTGAATCGTAGCAGCAATCGAGTTAATACCCTGTATCATAGCAGCGTTTCTCTACGTGAAAGTGTGATTTTGAGCAGTAAAACTTCGTTTTTGATTGATTTGTCGAGCACAGATGAACTGCTCATGAATTGAACAATTTATACCTGAAAAACGAGTTTTACGCGGCCCGCGTAAAACTTAAGAAGAGTTTATGCGGCCCGCGAGGGCCACCTAGTCGTAGACTACGGCTAGCGTGTCATCGGTAGGCCTGCCACGTGTGCGACACATAGCTTGGGACGCTTATCTGGTCAACACCACTTTGACGCGGCCCGCGTAAGCCTATACTTACTCTTACGTGGCCCGCGTGAAACCCATAAATCTTGTTTTCTTGGTTTTTCATGCATATTAGGGTTTCAGGGGTCTGGGTTTTCACTTACGGGTCATTTTGGGACAGTTTTGTAGGTCCTTAGAGGTATTGTTCTTACACATATATTATCATACTATAATATAATGAGTTAGTATAAGGTAAAAGTAACTATAATGGATTTCAACAAAGAAAAATAAATATTATATTGTTTGAATACAAATAAAAAAACCGTTATAACAAAAAAATAAATTAGAATAAATTGATGGAAAAAAATAAATATATAGCAGTCTAATGAGAGTAGGAGAGAGACATAACTAACTTTTAAAAACACTATTTTAGTAAATATTTTTCAATAAACACCATTTTGATAAATATTTCTTTCACCAACACTTATTTGAGAAAAAAACTCACGAAAAACATCTTAAAATATTTCGGAGACTAAACTGATGAGAGATGAGTGATCGGGTAAAAGCAAATAAGTATTCTAAAAGTCATTATAAAATATGATGAAATTTAGACGAATCTTTTAATTTACTCTAAAATATAAATAAATTGATGAAAATCTCTCGTTCATGCATTGCGTTAATAAATTGGTATTAATGCTAATCTTAAGTATTAACTAGACATTTATATCTATATACTATATAATAAAAGAAACCAATAAAATGACACTTGTCATTATTCTAGACTATCTTTAATGGTAGATAATTATTATTTAATTTAAATTAGAGTTAAATGCCATTTTAGTCCCTATGGTTTTAGTCATTTTGCCAGTTCAGTCCAAAGGTTTCACTTTTAACCTGTGGATCCAAAAAGGTTTCACCGTTGCCATTTTAGTCCACTGGTTAACTTCATCCATTTTTTCTGTTACCAAGAAGGGCAATTCGGTCATTTTATATGTAATTCTGTTAACTAGAAAGACAATTCGACCATACAAAATGATCGAATCGCCCTTCTCGTTAACAGAAATAATGGATGAAGTTAACCCAGTGGACTAAAATGGCAACAGTGAAACCTTTTTGGACCCACAGGTTAAAAATGAAACCTTTGGACTAAACTGGCGAAATGACCTAAACTACAGGGACTAAAATGGCATTTAACTCTTTAAATTATTAAATATCAAATAAGTTAATAGATAATAGATTCAACAATATATATTAAGCAGTGAATTCTAAACTGATTATTAAGTAATTAAGAAACAGAAATATATTTTAAATCCTAACTTTCTTTCTCGAACGTAGATATATTTCAATAGATAACCGAGATCCACATCTATAATGTTTTCCTCTTTCTATAAATCGTGACCTTATTGCTCGAACACTATATAATAATATAAACCAATAAAAGGACACTTGTTATTATTCTAGATTATTGAAGGGGTATGGTCCCAGATATCGCGTCAGGACGACCGCGAGTGACCATTAGCCTTATCAAAAACCCCCACCAGCAAGAACTTATTTGTTTCCGTGCGGGCACACGCGAACACAACGGTCGAATCCAATCGGTCAAGAGATATGAATACATACCTTATGTATATGGGTGTATACATAGCGATGCGGCCCGGCACCGCATCCTATGAACATGTTCATCACGACAAGGGATCTGGACAACAGTAACAGTCACCAAGTGGCGATGCGGCACGGCACCGCATCCCGTATATGTTTTGGCCAGAACAAGAACGCGGGAACAGCATCAGTTACCGCACGCAGCGATGCGGCCCGGCACCGCATCCTGCCTACAAGGCAAGTGGGACTGACACCATAGTGCAAGTGGCAGCCCACATGTAAGCGACAGATTGACACCACAGCAGGACGTGGCATCACCACCGTAACCGACAAGCCTGACACACCTATAGGAGGCTGTGCGATGTCAGACTAGCCACTTAACTACCCTCCTTCACTCCTCGGCTATAAATACCCATCCCAAACCAGGTTTGAGGTATCTCTTCACAACTCTCTCACTACTACTACTATCACACTTTGCTTCCCAAGCAAATTACTGATTCTCACGTCGGAGAGTGGTAACAAGGAGCACCCCCCACCCCATCCTCCTTGTTACGAGTCACGGTTTGTTCCCTTGTGCAGGAGATCAACCAGCTGACGATCCAGCCAGCATCCTCGGAAAGAAGGGATTAACCCTACTTAACGAGACCAGTGAATTAACCGCCTCGGTTAACCATTGTTTCATCATTGGCGCCCGCCGCTACTCTTAGCACTTTTTTCCACATTCCTTTTTCTTTCCCGAGATCATGTCTGATCGCATAAACAATACTGCCGGGGATAACCTAAACCCCGCAAACCCAGGGCCTGCAGGGACCACCCATCCAGCCCCAAATACAGCCCATATTGGCACATCAACGCAAGGGGGAGCACCCCTTACATTCGCACAAGATCTTTCACAGTATGCTTCTGTGATACCCCCAGGCATGGACCTTCATGCCTGGTATTTACAACAACAAACTATGCTAGCCGCAGCATACAACAAAGCTTGCGCTGATGCGCAAATCCCTGGCGGTCCCACACCCGCACCTTACACACCTGCGGGTCGTATCTTGCAATACGACAGCAGAGCCCCCACGCACCCAGCCTCCCGAAGTAGGCATGAAGACCACGGCTACTTTTACTGTGAGGTCCGCACAATCAATGAGGAGGATTCCTCATACGAGTCCCGCGGTAAGGGCCCAATACATAGCCGCCTGGGCCCTCATGGCGAAAACAGGCGGCAATCCATAGCCCACCGCGGCTCCGGCATCCATAGCCGGCTGGGACCTCAGTCCCACCATGAAGGATATGGTTGTACCGATCCGGACGACCATACATACTGCGGGGAGTCCCACGCTACAAACAGCAGACCAGGAGGACGCAATTATGTTCCTCCCACCGAGCCCCGCAATACATACCTCCGCGCTGCAAAGCGCCACCAGAGCCAACCCTACAGGCCAAAATCTGCGGCCGAAAACTACAAATCCGTCCCAGATATTGCCCACGCCGATGTCACCACCACTAAATTCCCACTAACGATCGGGAAATACAATGGTTCGTCCGACCCGGACGATCACATGAACATCTTCACCAGCGCCGGGTGCAACGGCAGGTGGGACGAGCCCATTGGTGTCATTTTTCCCCCAGACCCTCACTAGTTTGGCAAGGGCTTGGTTCGATTCTTTGTCGGTGGGATCACTGGCCTCATTCGAGGACTTGCAAGCAAAGTTCCTTGCACATTTCAGCCAGCAGCGACGTCACGAACGCGATTTCTATAGACGTCATGAACATCTGGCGTGGAGACAACGAATCTCTTGAGTCGTTTGTCATCCGTTACAACAAAGAATGCCTGGAGATAGGTGGTGTTGCAGACCAAATGGCACGCAACCATTTCATTCGAGCCGTCAAGGACGAAGAAATGGTTATGACCATCTCAGGCAAGGAAGGCTTGCCAAAGAAATGGGACGACGTTATGGCCGCGGTCAAGACGTACTCCCAGACTCAGCGGTCTCTCAAGCCGCACGTCACAAAGGCACAGCCCCAAGCGGAAGGCCAGACCTCCCGCCAAGACCCCAGGCGCAACAACAAGCGCAACCGGGACACGTGGAATCGCGGCAGCGATCCCAAACCGTATGTTCCGCGTAGTCACCAGCCCGACGCAAGGGCAACAATCAATGCCCAACGTGAAAACCGGGCATCGTAAAAGGAATCTTGGGACCATAACTGGACCGAGATCAACCAGTCGCCAAGCGACGTCCTCCTCACGGACGCGCAGTTCCTGCGACCGGCCCAACCAATGAAGTCCATGAAGAATCAGGATCTCACACTTTACTGTGAGTATCACAAGGACTCGGGCCACACAACAAACAACTGCATCAGTCTCCGACTGGAGATTGAGCGAGCCCTAAAAGAGGGGAAGCTGCAACATTTGTTACCAGCCGCGCAAAAACAAACCAAGCGCATCACCCCCCTCCCCAACGAGGGCACCTCCACGGGTAAGAGGACCATGTATGTGGCCTCCACCCACATGATCAATGGAGGACGAGGAAAGGCCGGACAATGACTGGAAAGACGAGTAAGTTGTCTTTCCAAAAGTCCGAGGCGGACCGCGCGACAGGCGCGCCGTCGTAATCACAGGCTACCTGGCTCATTACTGCACGGAGCGGTTATTCATCGACCCGGGTAGTACATCTGACATCATATATGAGCAGTGCTTCAACCAGTTTGATCAAGAAGACAAGGATCGGTTGCAGCCGGTAGACTACCCTTTGGCCGGATTTGCGGGGGTAACCGTATTCCCCCAAGGCCAAATCACTTTTCCTGTGCGCCTCACCAACGGAAGGCGCACGCGAACGGAGGAGGTAAACTTCATGGTTTTACCCCACAACTCCAAATACGACGTACTTTTCGGGAGGGAATCCCGGGGCGATTTCAACATGATTACATCCGTCCCCCACTCTGCCATCGGTTTCCCAACCGAGACGGGGGTTACGATAATATACGCCCGCAGAGAAGTTATGTCAACGGACGAGCTGCGTCCGACCAAGATAGCAAGGCCTACCCCCAACACCCAACCAGAAAAATAGGTTATTAACGCAAGATACCCAGAGCAAACGGTCACGTTGGGCCATGCCTTACCCCACAGCATCAGAGCGCGCCTGAAGCAACTACTCTTCAGAAACCAAGATATTTTCGCATGGACACCCGTAGACATGACAGGGGTGCCACGCGAAGTTGCGCAACATTTCTTGAACACCTTTCCAGGTATCAAGCCGGTGATCCAAGACCAACGCCACCTTGGATCCGCAAAGAACGAGGCGATGCATGAGCAGGTCAAATAACTGCTCTCCGCAGGCATCCTGCGGGAAGTCAAGTACCAGACTTGGTTCTCCAACCCAGTCATGGTAGAAAAACCAACCGGGGGCTGGCGCATGTGCGTCGATTATAAAGATCTCAACAAAGCTTGCCCCAAGGATTGTTACGCACTTCCAGAGATCGACGAGAAGGTCGATAACCTTGCACCATTTCGATGGAACTGTTTCCTCGATTGTTACAAAGGCTATCACCAGGTACATATGGCAATTGAGGACGAAGATAAAACTGCATTCCGCACACCTACCGGGAATTACTGTTATTAAAAAATGTCATTCGGATTGCGCAACGCGGTCGCAACCTACCAAAAATTGATGAACGACACTTTTGGTGATCAAATCAGCAAAAGTGTCGAGATCTACATGGACGACCTAGTCGTCATGAGCATGGAGGAGGATACTGATATTCGCTAATTTACACATATTTTAGTCCCCCGTTTTACCCCTATTTTATGTGTTTTCGGCCGTAAAACCGTCATTCGGATACTTAATCATCTACACTTTTGTTTACAGGCCTAAAACATCATACCAGACAAGATGATAGCGAAAACGAGGACTTTCCGGACAAAACGACGAAGCTGCGAACATTCTGTTAAGAAAACTGACCTGGGCGTGTGGAACGGTCGTGCGACCTGATGCACGACCGTGCATCTCCGACAAATGCAAATCAATCCGGAACTGAACGACCAGTGCAACTCGGCGTGCAAGGCACACAAGGCCAGCCTGGTGACGCACGGTCGTGCCACAATCTGCACCCCGTGCGGATCCGATGATCAGCCAAAACCTCGGTGATGAACGATCAGTGCGACTAGGCGTGCAACAAGAACCCGGCATTGAACGACCGTGCCATCTGAAGAACGGTCGTGCGATTTCGAATCTGGTCAAAGATCTGATGACGTCATGCAGTATGGTGCACCATACTCCAATAATTGCTTAAAGTGCACGGTCGTGCAACAGGAAGAACAACCGTGCGACATCGAAAAAATATAAAAACCTGCAGAAACATTCTACTCGTAACTCTGGAATTTTGGAGAGCAATTCAGGCGATTTTCAGGCTCTGGAGGGGTGAGCTTTCACCCGGATTCAAGCCACATTGTCTCGTTTAGCTCGATTACTATCCGGATTCTTAATCTTATGCTTGTTTATGGTTTGGTTTTCTAATCTTTCCATGATTTTGTTAATCTTTCAAGCATTTAGATTAATGTTTATGTATTACTGTAGCCTTTGGGCAAAAGTAATAATCACTTTTATAAATTTAAAACCAAATCGTGTGTAATTTCATTGCAATATTATGTATATATACGCACACGTCAAGTTTTTGGCGCCGTTGCCGGGGAGATGGCGAGTTTTAGGAACGACCCGAGTCATTGTGTTATCGGTGTATATACTTGTTAATATTTGTGTATACTTTCTTGATTATTTATTTGTTAATATTTCTTGCTTTTAATTCGATTTATTCGTTTTCGTGCTTCTTTTGTACACTTGTAAATTTTTGTTCCATTTATTTATTTAATCTGGATTTGTTATTTATTTATTCTTTGAGTTTTCGGCTTCGGGTATTCATTTTTACTTTAGCCGATTCATTCATTTTTATTGTGTTGATTTTTATAAAATTTCGGGCCCATTTTCGGATTTTTATAAAATTTTCAGCCCATTTATAATAATATTCTGCTTCTATTCAGCTGAAAAAAAAAGCATTATTATATTAATAAAATATTCATTGTGTCAAATTTTCGTTTGCAGGTTGATGATCTCGACCCCCGCTCCAGAAGTTGTTGAACCGTCAAACGAGCCCGAACGTGATCTAAGGAGACATCTTCGCGCGAGAGGGCGTGCGGTTGGGCTACTGCTCGCATCTGGTGAGCAGGAGCAGGTGGTACCCGCTGAAGCCGAGGGCTCAGGGGCAGCAGGGAACGCAATCATGGCAGACGACGAGCGACCTTTGAATGAATCTAATCAGCCTGGAGCGACAGGCCTGGAGCCGAGTATCCTTAGACCTACTATAGATGCACCTGTTTTTGAAATTAAATCTAGTATTATTAATATGGTGCAGAATTCGGTGCAGTTTGACGGGCGTGAACATGAGGATCCCGGACGACATATAGCGGCTTTTCTCCAAGTTTGTTCCACGTTTAAGATTAGAGATGTTTCGGAGGATGCTGTTAGGTTGAGGTTGTTTCCATTCTCACTGCGTGACAAGGCCAGAGCATGGCTTATGTCACTGCCAGCTGGATCCATCAGGACCTGGAATGGGTTGGCGGAGCTGTTTATGAAAAAATACTTTCCACCGTAGAAGACAACCAAGTTAAGAAACCGAGTGGTGACCTTTTGCCAGGATGAGGGAGAGTCGTTGCATGCGGCTTGGGAGAGATTCAAGGATCTGTTACTTGATGTTCCACATCATGGCTTCTCCAAGAGACAGCTAGTCTTGACATTCTATCAAGGGCTTAGCTACAATACGCATGAGCGATTAGATATGAATTCAGGAGGCGATTTGGGAACGAAGACGCCGAACGAAGCTGATGATATCATTGAAAAGGCTGCGTTGAAGTCTAGCTCTCGTCGCGAAGGAGATAGAAGTCGGGCTACATCATCATCAGGATCCCGCGCAGGAGTTCATGCTGTAGACGACTATACAGCCATCACTGCACAGATCTCGGCTCTTGCATCGAAGTTTGACAGGTCCCAGATGGTTGCGCAGGCTGGGTCAGGATGTGACCAGTGTGGAGTGTCACACGAGCCTGGTGCATGCTTTCAGGGAGTCGTATATGAGGGTCACGAGGAGGTAGACTTCATAAGTAATCAAACTAGGCCTCAGAACAACCCGTACAACAACACCTATAATCCCGGTTGGAGAAATCACCCAAATTTTGGGTGGCGAGCGAATACATGCAATCAAAATCCTTTGGGATTTACTCCGCGCGCTCCAGCGCCCCAGCAAGGTCAGGGTCAGCAGTTCCAGCAATACAACCAACCTTACCAGCAGCGTCCATATTCGTATCAGAATCAGGGCACTGGGATTAGTTCCCAGCAGCAGGCCCCTCAGTCTAGTTCCAAGCTGGAGGATATGATGGCTCAGCTTCTTACTAGCTCCTCGAGCGCGAATTAGTTGGCTGAAAAACGCTATCAGCAGAGCGAGGATCGTTTTCTCTCTCATGAGGGGGAAATGAGGAGTCACAAGGCCTCGATTCAGAATATAGAGAATCAGGTTGGTCAGCTGGCAGAGATGATGTCGAAGAGACCCCAGGGTGGTCTCCCGGGCAATACAGAGCCAAACCCGAGCGGGCACAGGGATGTGAATGCGATCATGACCAGGAGTGGAAAAACTACCGGACCCGTCATATCGGACTCATCACCGATCACTGAAGCGGTCCCGACTGACACACCGAACGAGGTGCAAGCCAGTCTGCGCCCAGCAAGTACAGCACAAGTCCAGGAGCCGGTCAAAGATTACCCTCCTCCAGTACCTTATCCAGGCAGGCTGAAGAAGCAGAAGAATGACGAACAATACGGTAAGTTCCTCGAGTTGTTTAAGCAACTACACATCAATATACCGTTTGTTGAAGCCTTGGCCCAAATGCCAAAGTATGCGAAATTCCTTAAGGATATCCTCTCAAATAAGCAGAAGCTCGAGGATATTTCATGTGTGGTGATGAATGAAACTTGTTCTGCCGTTCTACAAAACCGGTTGCCCATGAAAATGGGAGATCCGGGTAGTTTTACGCTTCCGTGTTTGATTGGAAACATGTCTGTTAGCCATGCATTGGCTGACTTGGGAGCGAGTATCAACCTTATGCCATATAAGGTTCTTACTAAACTGGATCTGGGTGAGCCGTCACCTACTAGGATGAGCATTCGGTTAGCAGACCGTTCAATCAAGTATCTGCGTGGATTTGTGGAAAACATGCTTGTAAAAATTGATAAGTTTGTTTTCCCCGTGGATTTTGTTATTCTTGACATGGACGAGGATTCAAGAGTACCTTTGATACTTGGACGTCCTTTCCTCAATACAGCGAGGACGATTGTTGATGTGGCAGCTGGCCAAATCACGCTCCGAGTGAATGATGAGCACGTGACATTCGATATCAAAAGATCGATGCAGCATCCGCAATGTCACGATGACAAGCTTTATTACGTCGACATTGTCGATGCATGTGTGTGCTCTCATTTTCAAGGTACTGTTGACGAGATTGATTCGAACACACGTCTGTCGTGTGGGGACCTGATTGGCATTACGCAGGAGGGCCACGATTTAGAGCAGCCAGTCTATCAGATTGGTGACGATGGTTCCCAGAGTTCGAAGAGATTTCTTGAAATTGTCCATGAAGAAGAAGAGAAAGCAAAACCGTCGGTTGAAGATCCACCGTCTTTGTAGTTGAAAGAACTCCTGCCACATCTCGAGTATGCATTTCTTGACGAGGAGCGTCGCTTACCGGTCATAATTTCGGCATCATTGGAAAAGGTTGAGAAAAATCAGCTTCTTGAGGTTCTGAGACTTCATAAGAGAGCCATTGCATGGAAAATCATGGATATCAAAGGCATCAACCCTTCTTTTTGTACTCACAAGATTCTGATGGAAGATGAGTACAAGCCATGTGCACAGCATCAGAGGCGTTTAAATCCAAATATGCAGGACGTGGTGAAGAAGGAGGTGATTAAGTTGTTGGATGCCGGGATGATATATCCTATTTCGGACTCTGTGTGGGTGAGTCCAGTGCAGTTTGTACCTAAGAAAGGTGGTATGACTGTAGTCTCAAATGATAGGAATGAACTAATTCCTACCCGTACCATCACTGGGTGGCGAGTTTGCATTGACTACCGCAAACTCAACGATGCTACTCGTAAGGATCACTTCCCGCTTCCATTCATTGATCAGATGTTGGAACGTCTGTCGGGGAAGTTGTATTACTGTTTCTTAGACGGGTTCTCTGGGTACTTTCAGATTCCTATCGCTCTTGAGGATCAGGAGAAGACTACCTTTACCTGACCCTTCGGCACGTTCGCCTACAAGTGGATGCCTTTTGGGTTGTGTAATGCACCAGCGACCTTTCAGAGATGCATGGTTGCAATTTTCCATGATATGATCGAGGATTCCATGGAGGTTTTCATGGATGACTTTTCGGTATTTGGGGATTCCTTCGATCATTGTTTGGAAAATTTGAGAAAGATGTTGAAGAGGTGCGAGGAGACGAATCTAGTCCTGACTTGGGAGAAATGCCACTTCATGGTGAAGGAGGGCATAGTTCTGGGACATAAGATTTATCATGCTGGCATGGAAGT
Source organism: Helianthus tuberosus (assembly GCA_030545235.1). Taxonomy (NCBI): domain Eukaryota; kingdom Viridiplantae; phylum Streptophyta; class Magnoliopsida; order Asterales; family Asteraceae; genus Helianthus; species Helianthus tuberosus. Next base: position 4,634,034 of record CM060431.1, on the reverse strand, counting down.
CGATCCAGCTAAAGTCGATGTTATTTCGCGACTTCCACCTCCCACCTCTGTGAGAGCGATACGGAGCTTTCTAGGTCATGTGGGGTACTATAGGCGATTCATCAAAGATTTTTCAAAAATCGCCAGGACCATGACCCGTTTGTTGGAGAAAGACGCTCCGTTTACCTTTGGAGATGATTGCTTGAGGGTTTTTGACCTCCTCAAGCAGAAGTTGATTGAGGCCCCTATTTTAGTTGCACAGGACTGGAGTCTACCGTTTGAAATCATGTGCGACGCGAGTGATTACGCTATAGGGGCCGTTCTGGGTCAAAAGAAAGAAAAGCACTTTCACCCGATCTATTATGCGAGCAAAACTCTTCACGACGCTCAGGAGCATTACACCACGACTGAAAAAGAGCTCTTGGTGGTCGTTTTCGCATTTGATAAATTTAGATCGTATTTGGTGCTTTCGAAAACCGAAACCGTTGTATATACTGATCACGCTGCCATTAGATATCTCTTCAGCAAACAGGACGCTAAACCGCGTCTGATCAGATGGATCCTGTTGCTGCAAGAGTTTGATATTGAAATTCAAGATAAAAAGGGTGCGTTGAATGTAGCGGCTGACCATCTATCTCGGTTAGAGCACGGAGACATCGAGGACGCGCGTTGGGATTCAATCAATGACAATTTCCCACACGAGTCTTTGATGGGTGTTGAGATATGCGATGAGTCGCCATGGTTCGCCGACTTTGCGAACTATCTTGCTTGTGGGATTCTGATTAAAGGGTTGACTCACCAGCAAAAGAGGAAATTCTTTTCGGATCTCAAGCACTACATATGGGACGACCCTTTCTTATTTAAGGTGGGTGCTGATCAGGTGATCAGGAGATGTGTATCAGGGACTGAGGCGACCGATATTCTGCGCCAGTGTCATGAGGGACCTACCGGAGGCCACCACGGAACCAACTTCACCGCGAAGAAGGTGTTGGATTCCGGGTTTTACTGGCCGACCATTTTCCGTGACGCGCAGAGTTGGGTGAAAGCGTGCGATGCTTGTCAGAGGGCGACGAACATATCGGCACGCGATGAAATGCCCCAGAATTGGATACAAGTTTGTGAAGTCTTTGATGTTTGGGGGATAGACTTCATGGGACCGTTTCCCCCCTCATGAGGTAACAAATACATCCTGGTCGCAGTTGACTACGTATCAAAGTGGGCGGAGGCGCAAGCCTTACCCACAAATGACGCCAGGGTTGTAACAACCCGCACTTTTGTGCGTTGTTACTACTCTTTATACTCGTTACGCCTAGCACCAGAGATTCGGATCATAATGTAACTATATCGTATATATCGCTATTCGAAGGATAATCGCATATTTTCAAGCTACAATATCATTATACTACACTATTATCACACTAACACTCACGGAGGCATTGAGTGAGGACCTAATCTACCCTCCTCAGTGGCCGTGATGTGTCGAACGTAAACTATTAACGCTAACAAGGACCCTCGGGTGAGTGCTGTAGCTCCAGTCGTCATGACGATGACGACAATACGAGTAAACGGTACCCCGTCAGTCTTTGTGGCACTACACGAAATAACGTTCACGATGACATCAAGAAAGAACCTATACTACCCTCACTGATGGCCGTGAAACGTCGCTAATAATCATATACTCGAATCGAAACCGATTGTGAATTATCGAAACTTTGGATTATGGATACGTAAATACGACCCCTAGAAATATATATATATAATAATAACAATATAATGATAATATAAATTAAATTATGAAAGTTACGCGCTTCAAAAACTGTCAAAACGATCAAAAACGGAGAAGTCCAAGCGTCAGGATAGCTATCCGGACGGATGGGCCATCCGGATGGATGGGCATGCGAACGGATGGCCATCCGCACGCATGGGCCATCCGCACGGATGGACCATCCGCACGGATGGGCTATCCGGGCCAAAACCTTCTTCCTCTTCTCTGTTGCCTATAAATACCATGTCACATCACTTGAACAGTGATGTGACAGCTCATATTCAACCAAACGCGCACCAAGACCCTTTTCTCTCGATTTCCTCGCGATTCCGGTAAGATTTCAACCTAAAACTTGTACTTTTACAATCTACACTCGATTCTACATCATTCTATCTTTCAAAACTCAAATTCTAACCGTGAAATCTGTGGATTTAAGGCGTTTTGAGGTGATGTCACCAAGAGTTCTTATGAACTTCAAGTTGGGGTCTCATTTCACCATAAACGACTCAGATCCGGGTGATTCCCACATGTTTTAATGACAAATCTCACCTAAATCTGTGCGATTTCGAGTTAACCATGAAGAACCACCATGAACGGCCAGATCTGATGGAACGGGGTGATTCCCGGCCGTTAGAATGAGTCGGAATTGACGGAACTTCAAGTGTTAATGCGAAATTACACTACCCTAGTGAAAACGAACGTATTCCTCCCGTTAAACACTCGGAAACGGTGATCAGAGTGCGAACCAGACCTGTCAGTCCGCACGGATGACAAGTCAGTCCGCACGGATGACAAGTCAGTCCGCACGCACGACTGTCATCCGCACGGATCATGTCACCCGCACGGATGACATGTCACCCGCACGCACCAGTCACCCGCACGGATGAGATGTCACCCGCACGCAGCAGTCATCCGCACGGATGGGCTGTCACCCGCACGCACACTCATCCGCGCGCACAAGCAAGTCAGTCCGCAGGAATCATCTGTATCCGGACGGATGACATGTCATCCGGACGGATGACTTGTCATCCGGACGGATAACATGTCTAACCGCACGGATGAGGACCAATCAACCAAATGAGTAACATTTCAAGGTAATCTCGCTTAACCGAATATCGTTTACTCTATCTCTTCAAGGATCATTACAGACGTACTCGCAACCGACTCACTCAAGTTGTAATCACGCTAAATACGCACTGTGAGTATACTTGACCCCTTTTTAATCAAATTTTGGGTGTAACATACGTTTCTAACAAATCGAACTTATCAATCGAAATATTCAATCAATCGAATTATCACTTGTGAATAACTGTTATGCATAGATATACATGATGCTAGTTGCATATGTGCTAGGGCTTATACTCGCGACGTCCCACCAAGACTAGTATAGTACTATTGCGCCCGACGGGGCCTAGTTATGCCATCGTACATTCGAGCATCGAGGACTTAGTTGGTAGTATCAGTTTTGTAAGTATATATGTCGTGTATTACGTTTATGCATATGGAAATTCGCTATACTTTTTATCTATTATGCTACTTATCAAACCTGTATACTCGCCAATACTTTTGTATTGACAAATATTTTAACGTATGTTGCAGGTTAGATCGCAGACTATGTCAAATCAAGCTAGGAAGTCTAGAAACTCAACTAAAATCTAGGTTGACGGATTTGCATTGTTCGAGAGGACAATAAATCTGTGATAACTTACGTGATTGTATTATTTGTTAGTATGGGATAACGAATGTATTAAATATTATCGCAATATAGTTGTTATGGATTCTCTTGAGCAATCTGATTCGCCTAGTGCCGCGCCCCGATGATTCCGCCATCGGTTGGGGTGTGACAAGGGTAGTCGTGAGATTCTTAAAGAGTTTGTTCGCCCGATTTGGCGCTCCGAAAGCACTCATTAGTGACAGAGGGACTCATTTTTGTAATACACAGCTTGAAAAGGCTTTGTCCCGATACGGTGTGCATCACCGTTTGTCCACGCCCTATCATCCGTAGACGAGCGGGCAGGTGGAAGTCACGAACCGTGGGCTTAAGCGCATCCTTGAGCGGTCTGGTTGGTGCAAACCGCAAGGAGTGGTCGGACAAACTTGAGGAGGCATTATGGGCATTCCGTACAGCTTATAAGACCCCTATAGGGACCACCCCCTTTAGGTTGGTATACGGAAAGGCATGCCATTTACCGGTGGAGTTGGAGCACAAGGCTATGTGGGCTTTGAAAACCGCAAATTTGGACCTTAAAACCGGAGGTGAAGCCCGGTTTCTTCAAATTCATGAATTAGAAGAATTGTGACAACAAGCCTATGAAAGCTCCGTACTCTATAAAGAGCACACGAAGAAACTTCACGACAAACGCTTGAAGGACCATAAAGAATTCCAAGCGGGTGATCTTGTTCTTCTCTACAATTCAAGGCTGCGCTTATTTCCTGGGAAGCTTCATTCACGCTGGACAGGACCATACACGGTTAAGGAAGTGTTTCCGTATGGTACTGTTGTAGTAGAGAACGCGGATGGCGTTACATTCAAGGTAAATGGTCACCGGTTGAAGTTGTACGTTACTGGGCCGATAGAGTCGGCGGTGGAGGTAATTGAGCTCCAAACCCCACACACATCATAAGTGTGGGGAGGAGAGAGTCTACGCTACTGACTCGCGGATCAAAAATGTAGCAAGAGCGTATTTTGCGCTTTAGGGGTAGTATCGTCTTTTTAGGAGTTTTTCTAGTTTTAGCATGGAGTCTTGCTATGGACTCGCCGACAAAAATTTAGCATGAGTCTACGCTACTGACTCGCCGACAAAAATGTCACAGGAGCGTCTTTGGCGCTATAAGGGTAAAATAGTCCACTTTTATGTTTTTGTAGTTTTAGCGTAATTTAGGTAAGTTAGGTAGTTTCCATTAGTTTGTTTCATTTTCATACGAGCCGGGCGAAGGTTCTATGTTGAAATATTGTTTAAACAGTTGGTGTGTCGAAAAAATGGTGAAAAACGGCCGAAACAGTTGCTGGAAATAGCTTCTGCGGAAAATTCCGATCTGCAGCTGTTGCACGGTCATTCCTCGGGTCGCACGACCGTGCGTTTCCAAGGGCCGGAACGGTGAGTCGCACCCCCGGTGCATCTCCGAGAACAGTTGTCTGGGTTTGAGCGATGTCGGTGACGCACAACCGTGCGACACGTCGAACGACCGTGCGTCAGGCTGAGGGCAGTTTTGTCATTTGGTACTATAAATACCCTCATCTGCAGCCCTCATTCACAATTCGTGAAACCCTAGTCGTACCAAGCCGTTCCAGACCGTTTTTACTTCAAATCGCACGGTTCTTCGCACGATTTCACACCTTACTTCGCACGGTACGTTCCTTCATGTAGATTATCTGTTTTTCCGCTTTCTAGGGTAGATTAATCCGATTCTTCAAGGCTTTTTAGGGTTCTCTTCATAAACAAATCGAAACCCTAACCCTTGTTTGAATCGTGCGTATCGTGAACATCCAGTGCATTTTCTGACCCCTGTTTATGTAAAAACTTGTTGATTTGTGAAAAATCGGGCTACTTAGAGCCTGGGTCAGAATCTGCAGAAAAACGTTGTCGCACAGTCGTTCCTTTGTGGAACGGTCGTGCCATTCCAGATGTTATCGATATCTGCTTGTTGGTCGGTGTTGCACGGTGGTGCCGTTGGTCGCACGCCGTGCAGTTCCGACGGATTTGGGCAATTGGTGTTCGTCATCGGCGACGCACGACCATGCGTCTCGTCGCACGACCGTGCCATATGCCCAGATCAGATTCACAGCTTCTTCATAATTGGCTGCTGGGCTGTTTTTTATTCAAATTTTTCCTGTTTCCATCTTTCTAACGTTTTTCCTCATACAGATGGATCACCCTTTCCTTCAATTTGACCCCAATAATGAGCAAGAAGCACTTTGCATCCCGAGGCGCGACGCCTTATGGGCAAGACGGGGGCAATTCGGAGTCCCCCGATGGCTGGATTGGGAAGTCTTGAGGGAGCTGAATCAGTATGATAGATTGGATAACATGATCAGTATCCCGCTTGCAAATCTGGTCGGTATCAACCGACCCATCTACCGTGAGCTGACAATAGAGTTCTTCTCAACCTATGCCTATGAAAAGCCGGTTGCACATAGAAAACCCAAATTCCGCCACAAGGAGCGGATAGTTTTCAGATTGGGTAGAAAATGGAATACTTGGTCGGTGGGGCGTTTGGGTAGAAGGCTCGAGATCTATACAAGGGAAGACATGGATGATACCGATGTCTTCACAGATCAGTTCACCTTCCCTTCTGATGCAGCACGGGATGCATTTTGGGCTGAAAACGCTATTGGGGACCCCTACAACCCGAGGATGTCGAAGGCTTCACGACTGAGAGACCCTTCGGTGTGACTGATGCACCATGTGTTTAGCCAGACAATTTGCGGGCGCATGGACAGTCTTGGGAACTGTCCCACACCAGATTTGGTCTTTCTCTATGCGCTGGTTACGGGAGCAAATATCAACCTAGCCGCAAGAATGGCTGAATACTTCGTCAAGTGCTCGGGGCGGACTCCGAACAGTGAGATACACGGCGGTCAGTATATGACCGAATTAGCCTACAACTTAGGCGTGATGACTGAGGAGGTGCTTCAGAGTCTCACTCTGATAACCGAGGGGGTTCATGTTGATATCAGGTCACTGAAGGCGATGGGTTTGATTGTGGAAACTGATAGGGGGGATAGGTTGAAAGGGTTGGACAACGAGGTCTGGGACCCGTTGCCTCCAGCTGTGGGGGAATATGAGGATGAAGTTATGGGGGAGCAGCATGATGAGCAGCAGCACCAGCACCAGCCACAGACGCCACCACATTCACCGCAGCACCATGCATTCCACCAGCATCAAGACTGGCCCGAGTTCTATCAGCAGTTCCAGCAGATGCAAGTTAACCATGATCAGATCAGGGTTAACCAGGAACAACATGGGGTTTATATTGACCAGATCCGGTCTAGACAGGACGAGATTAGGGCCACTCAGGATTAACTTCGGGCAAACCAGGATAGTTTATATCAGGGAGTAAGTGCTGGGTTTTCATATCTGTTTGGGGAGATGCATCATGCATACCCCGACTACTTTCAGCAGCCTCCACAGTTCCCACCGTGGAACCCACCTGGTTACGGAGATGCGGGTCCGTCCTTTACTAGAGACGATGATGGTGATGACGCTTAGGATTCGGTGGTATTGATTGTTGCTTGTTGTTTTTATTTCAGTACTCTATTTTTGGGTGTTTATTTTGACTGTTATTTCAAACACCCCGGTTATGTATGCTTTATTTTTCAGACTCTTTACTTTATTTTTTATGTTATGTCTTTGTTGGGATTGCTAGTATTTCTATTTATGTAAATTATGGTTTATTTGTGATTTTTTCTGTTTCTGTTCTGTTTTGGTGCACATGTGACATACTTGCAGGTTTTTGGCCAACATATCTTGGACCGGAGCACGTGACAGATACAGCTTCGGAAGTCTCGTTGCATCAACATCATCTTGAGGGGAGTACTTTTATCCTTTTCTCTATATTTCGGTCTCGCATTGGGGACAATGCGAAGTTCAAGTGTGGGGAGAGGGTTAACTTTGTTTGTCCTCTTTATAAAAAAAATCAGAAAATCAGAAAAATCATTCAAAAATACCTGTATTTTGTATATATTTTAGTAAATAAACCGGTTGGTTGTGTTTTAGAAAGCTTCAGACTTGATAAAAACTCGACAAGCAAAATATTTTTGAAAAAGGAAACCGGAAAGCGTGACAAACAAAGAAAGACTTACATGATAGTTTTCACACTTTTACCCATTCCTTCCGTTACGTGAGCATATTTGAGCCTTGATATTGTTATATATTTGTTCATTTCGGATATAGGAGTGAGCCGGATGTTATGTGTAATTTAGAACTTGTCATTAGTATGCTTGTTAAGACCATGAACGTGCGGATTTGTGTAAAAGTGATAGAGGCACTTAGATTACCCTTTGTTGTAAACCTTGTTCTTTGTGTTGTGCTCCCCACCTTACATTACCCTTTAGGATTAACCTTGTCGAGCCTTCCCGTTTACCTTTGTTTACCCACATTATCGCCCACTTAGCCAAATTTAGCCTTTTTATGTTTTAAACCTTTTTAGTGTTGAAACTCGGTCAAAATAATCGTTTAACTAGCGTTTGTTGTAATTTATTGTTTATTATATTTCTAGTTTGCAAAAAAAAAAACCAACAGAAAATAAAACACCCTAAAATAGGGTGAAGTCGACGAAAATCGAGCAATTTTGAATGCTTAAATGTTAAAATATAGTTGATGAGCTCGATTGCGCAATAGTCGCCTTTTTAAGGCATTTGTATGTATAGTTGTATTGTTTTACGCTAATTAAACACTACTACCGAGTTTTAACCGTTTTCGCCACTTTAAATATCCATTTCCATACCCTTCGCCCAAGCCTAACGTTACAACCCGTAAAGACCTCTTGATTTACACTCGTTCGCATGTTAGTTGGTGGAGACGAGATCTTATGACAAGCTTATGATATTACACATTCCATTGACGAGGCGTTGAGTGTTTGCACGTACACATTTTATGTATGTTTCATAAATAAAACCGAGTGTGTGTGAACATTGTGAGTTGTGTAAAGATTAACATGTTGAGTCAATTAAATGTGAAGTCACGGCTTTTTGGTTGTCGCTATATATTTGCATATGCTTGTTGGGTTTGAGTCTTTTGATGTTGTCTTTTGAAAAACCGACTAACCGTTTGTAGTAGTTTCAAAAAAATATTGTGTAAATTATCGTTCTTGTTTATTTCTATCTTTTATTGCATTTTAGTTTAGCTTGCTTGAGGACAAGCAAGGTTCAAGTGTGGGGAGATTTGATATTCGCTAATTTACACATATTTTAGTCCCCCGTATTACCCCTATTTTATGCGTTTTCGGCCGTAAAACCGTCATTCGGATGCTTAATCATCTACACTTTTGTTTACAGGCCTAAAACAGCATACCAGACAAGATGATAGCGAAAACGAGGACTTTCCGGACAAAACAACGAAGCTGCGAACATTCTGTTAAGAAAACTGACCTGGGCGTGTGGAACGGTCGTGCGACCTGATGCACGACCTTGCATCTCCGACAAATGCAAATCAATCCGGAACTGAACGACCAGTGCAACTCGGCGTGCAAGGCACACAAGGCCAGCCCGGTGACGCATGGTCGTGCCACAATCTGCACCCCGTGCGGATCCGATGATCAGCCAAAACCTCGGTGATGAACGATCAGTGCGACTAGGCGTGCAACAAGAACCCGACATTGAACGACCGTGCCATCTGAAGAACGGTCATGCGATATCGAATCTGGTCAAAGATCTGATGACGTCATGCAGTATGGTGCGCCATACTCCAATAATTGCTTAAAGTGCACTGTCGTGCCACAGGAAGAACGACCGTGCGACATCGAAAAAATATAAAAACCTGCAGAAACATTCTGCTCGTAACTCTGGAATTTTGGAGAGCAATTCAGGCGATTTTCAGGCTCCTGAGGCGTTAGCTTTCACCCGGATTCAAGCCACATTGTCTCGTTTAGCTCGATTACTATCCGGATTCTTAATCTTATGCTTGTTTATGGTTTGGTTTTCTAATCTTTCCATGATTTTGTTAATCTTTCAAGCATTTAGATTAATGTTTATGTATTATTGTAGCCTTTGGGCAAAAACACAACAATCCCTTGCTTGATTATAGCCATAAATGTGTTAATCTTTGTTTGTAATGACATTTTGAAGTATTTTCTATGTTAATCTTTGATGATTAGTTTGCAACCTTGTTATTGATATTGATTTCTTGATTATAAGTAATTGTGTTGGATGATTGGTGCTTGGTTAGTTAAGATAGTTGAAAAATGAAGCTTAATTAATCTTGTATTAGTAAACTTTGAACTTGGTTAACTAGTTTAGCTTGGTTTAAATGTGTGCATCATGATACTAGAAATGGTTAGTGATTTAATAAAATGTAATTATTGTTAATCAAGAGAGCTTGCCGTCATGTAAGGACCTTAACGGGTTAGATGGTGTCGTTATAAATTCTTGCCATGATTTGTTAGCTTAGTTAGTAGTTTAGGCCAAAATTGCTATCTTGGTGAATTATTGTGCAAGATTTGTAAAATGAACTCGGTTGTGATTTAATCTAGTTTATGCTTGTCTCGGTGGTTGCATTGTGTTTATCGGCGTCGCTTTCCTTGTTTAAGTGAGGTTAGAAAACTCCTAACGGATGACTAACTTATTTTTAAGAGATTTTCATAGACATTTATCAATTGCACGTTAAAGAACAATTTTAGGTGGTTAAAGTGTGTTTATCGTTTTAGCTTTCCGAATGATTGTCATGTTAGGATTCCCGAAAGGGATACTAATTGTTTTAAAATGGAAAATTGACCGAATGCTTCTAGTGCCAAAACCGACTTAGTTGACATGCTTTGGTTGTGTATTAAGCAAGGCTATTTATCTACTATCTATTATGTTTTTATATTGCTTTTGCTTATGCTTACTTTAGTTATTTAAAAATCACAAAACTTATGTTTTTACCGGTAGTTTAGTGACAAAGGTCTAGTATTATTTCTCCGCTCATTTCCTTGGATCGATACTTGGTTCTTACCGATACTTTACTACATATATGACGGGGTACACTTGCCTCTTTCGTGTGTGTTTTGATGTAAAAGTAATAATCACTTTTATAAATTTAAAACCAAATCGTGTGTAATTTCATTGCAATATTATGTATATATACGCACACGTCAGATACCATGCTCAATGATATCGAAAGAACATTCCAAACTCTGCGCATCGTCAATATGAAGCTCAATCCAGGGAAATGCTCGTTTGGAATGGAGTAAGGCAAGTTCCTTGGATTCATCGTCACCAAAGATGGATTCAGGGTGAACCCGGAAAAAGATCAGGCGATCGAGCACATGCCATCGCCTTCCACGATGAAAGAAATGCAACAACTAGCCGGCAGGCATGCCGCACTAAATAGATTATTAGCCAATCATGCAGCTAAATCTTATCCTTTCATCAAGACCCTGGGGAACTGCTTAAAAAAGGAACAATTCCAATGGACCGCAGAGGCCGAAAACGCTTTCCGGGAAATGAAAGAGTGTTTGATTCAACTCCCAACTCTAACCGCACCACGCAAGAAAGAGCCACTTATCTTGTACCTATCTGCCGCAGACAACGCCGTAGGCGCGGTACTCATAGTGGAGCGAGAGAGAGTTCAAACACCCATCTACTATATCAGCAAAATGCTCAACGACCCAGAGACAAGATACTCCATCATGGAGAAGTTGGTACTGGCACAAGTACACGCATCAAGACGATTACGACGTTATTTTGCAAATCACGTCATCACGTTGTTAACCAACTACAGGATCGGGCCGATCCTATCGAAACCTGACATTTCTGGGAGATTAGCAAAATTGGCCATTGAACTAGGCGCGCACACGCTGAGCTATAAGCCGCGCCCCGCAATCAAAGGGCAAATTCTAGCTGATTTCGTTGCCGAAGTACCGGCAAATTGCATTCAGGAATGCGAAGAAGAACAAAACCCTACACCACCACCATCCTCCTCAAAAACCTGGGCACTATACACCGATGGTGCATCCAACGAGGAAGGTGCGGGTCTGTGACTCGTCAGCCCTGATGGCCAAGAGTTTACCTATGCAATCCGCCTCGATTTCAAAAGCACAAACAACGAGGCAGAGTATGAGGATCTACTGGCAGTGCTACGATTGGCAGTTAAACTCGACGTCCAACATTTGGAAGCACACATCGACTCATTATTGGTTGCAGGGCAGATGCGCGACGACTATGCCGCAAAAGGGGACATCATGATACTCTACCTCGAACAAGCCTTGCAACTGAAATCAAAGTTCACTTCCTTCAATATTCGCCATATTAACAGAAGTGAAAACAAGCCCGCGGATGCACTATCAAAACTCGCATCCATTAGCTTCCAACATCTGGAAAAGGAGATACGCATCGAGATTCTGCAAAATCCCTCAGTACCCCTGCGCCAAGTCAATGTCATCCAGTACGGTACAACATCCTGGATGACAGCAATCATTGCATACTTGCAATCAGGTGTTACTCCTGAAAGCAAGGCAGCGGCACGTAAGTTGCAATACAAAGCGTGCCATTATCAAATGGGTGATGGCATCTTATACCGTAAATCATACCTGGGGCCACTCCTATGATGCGTCGACCCCCAAGATGTCGCGTACCTTATCAGAGAGATACACGAGGGAATCTGTGGCATACACGCGGGCCCACGCATGGTGGTGGCCAAAATTATGAACGCCGGGTACTACTGGCCCGGTATGCAGGATGCGGTCAAAGCCTTGCGCAAGTGTTTCAACTGTCAGCGGCATGCTCCCAAGACCTTGCGCCCCAAGAACAACCTGATCCCCGTCACCACCGCATTGTCATTCCAAAAATGAGCAATCGATGTGGTGGGACCATTTCCGGACGCACCAGGGGTGGTGAAATTTATCATAGTGGCTGTTGATTACTTCACAAAATGGGTAGAGGCAAAACTGCTCGCCTCAACCACCGCTATGATAACAAGGAAGTTCGTCTGGGAACATATCATCTGCCGTTTCGGTCTACCGATGTGCATCGTTACCAACAATGGCACCAACTTCGCTGCTGATGACTTTCAAAAATGGCTAAAGGAACTAAACATTGAACACATATTCTCCTCAGTGGTGCATCCGCAAGGGAATGGACAAGTCGAGAGTATCAATAAAAGTTTAGTCGAAAGCATCAAAGCACGGTTGGGAACATCCAGACGTGACTGGGTCAATGAACTCCCGAGTATCTTATGGGTCCATAGGACAAGCCCAAAGACAAGTCATGGTGAGACACCCTTCAGCCTGGTCTATGGCTCAGAAGCGGTGATCCATGTGGAAGTAGGCCTCACCTCACCTCGAATGTTGTCTGTCTACAGGATAGACAACAGTGAGGAACGCAGGTTTGACTTGGACCTCCTAGAAGAAAGGCGTGAAAACGCTACCACCAACGAGGCCAAGTACAAAACCAAACTTGAAAAGTACTACAATTCACGCGTCCGCGTTTGTACTTTCAACCCGGGAGACTACGTCTTTCGCGATAACGAAGCATCTAACACTGAGCGCCCAGGGAAACTTGTCCCCAAGTGGGAAGGACCCTACCTCATCAAAGAGGTCCTGGGCAAAGGCGCGTATAAACTACAAACGTTAGAAGGCAAACCTATCGCACGCACATGGAATGCACAACAGCTTCGACGTTGTTACATGTAAGCCATGTTTTTACGTTTTCCATCTAACATATCGGGCCGCAGGCTATTTGCAAATAAATAAATAAACGATTCAATACAATATTGTTTATTACTTCTATTACAAATGTGTGTTCCACTTTGCGGTATCTGCAAAAACAGATTGGCAAAATCTTCATTCGCGATACCCACACAAAGTGGCAACCACACACAAATATTGTAATAGGCCAGCAAAGGCAAAACATTAAATGTCTATCCGGCTGGATACACATTTACGGTTTTTGCAAAACCTACCCAATTCCTAAGCCCTAACGGGATAAAAACAGGAATTGACTAATACTCATACGACAAAGGTACATAATATACTCAACTGCGCTTTACAACCAACAGAGTCATATGCGCTCACAAAAAAAAATTTACACACTTTGAGCCGCACATACTTGCATATCATCTAGATACGCAAACGGCAAATTCAGACTTAATGCTATTCACAATAACATTAACTCATACACATTCAAACATCCAAGTAGTAAAAACACTTGTACAGATTGAACAAAGCAATTAAACTTTATATTCACAAAATTTCTACACCTACGCGGTGCACAAGAGATTTACATAAAGTTTCTAACGTTTACATCGAGGAAACCAAAAAGGGCATGCAGGCCAACCTAGTCCTACTTTGTACCACTAGTACCCGCATCACCTTTGCCACTACCAGCGGTTTCTGCCTCTTCCTCTTCAGGATCACCGTACAACAACCGCAAGCGGTCCACATAATCTTCCGCATTCAAGCAATTATCAATTTCCTCAAGGGCGGAAATGGACAGGTCGTTATACGCTGCAACAGCGGCAGCAAGACGCGCTTCAGTATCTACGCCATGGAACCCAGACCTTTCATCGGTAAATTTGCCTTGGGATAAGAGGTTCATATGGCTGATACATCGGTTATAACCAGCTTTAAAACCAGCCTCCCGTGCGCGCTGCTTCAGCTCCTCTACAGCAGCTGCGTTCTCAGGTGCATCAAGGATGACTCCAACAATCTACAAAACACAAGCAACAAGGTTAGCAAAGGCAAACCTAAACGATAGCAAAGACACCGGGTACTTACACGCCCGATACCGTGATCACGCATCCAATCACGGTCTGCCTTGAGCTGATCAAATGAAGAAACCAGGCTATCTCTAGCCTCGGCAGCCTCCCTTGCCCGCGCTTCAGCTTCGGCCACGCGGGCAGTGACCTCCGCAAGAATGGTCACACGGTTCTGCACTCCAGTCTTTCAACAACAAAGAAAACACAAGTATACAAAGATAATCAATCATCCTTGTGAAACAAAAATACAAATTCAAGAGCAAAAGCAACTCATACCTAGAGGCCTTCAACAGTCTTGTTTAAATTAGTGTGTTCCGCATTTGCCTCTTCAAGAGCCTTGGCAGCGCGAACCTCCGCCTCCTTGGCCTCTTTAGCAACCGCCTCAGCTGCGGCCTTTTCCTTGACCAAAGCAGCATTTGCTGCCTTGACATTAGTCAGCTCCTGACGAACACGAAACAACTTTTCATTCTGTTTAGCCCAAGATTCTTTCCAACTCTTGCGCTCATTAGAAAGCGATTCTTTCCAACTCTTGTGCTCATCCGAAAGCAATTTGGCAAGAGTACGAACCTGTTTCAGGCCGGCAGTTGCAGCCCACTCCTCAGTTTGCTTATACTGCTCAAAAGCAGCCTTCTCCCATTTGAGATGCTCCGCACCCTCCTGAGCAGCTTTCACCAACGCTTCAGCCTCAGCCCGCAAGCGAGCATTTTCCTCCTCCTTGCGTCCCAGCACCTTGCAATCTTCCATAATGGCATTCGCCATTATGGAACTCCCAACAAGCATGGGCGAGCGTTGGTTGATCCGGTGCTCTTGAGGCAGGCCGCGGGCACGAATGACCTCAAAAGGAGTGCCCAAACCACTCAAAATATCCCTGCACGCGGAGGGATCAGTGGAAATATCATCCCCTTGCATAACGTTCCAAGGGGGTCGATGATAGTTCACACTCCGGTCTTCCGTGTAGGTGCGGTAGTAGAACTCCAGTTCCGACTCACCAGGCTGAATGGAAGGCCCTTCAACACCCGCACCCCCAGAGGCAGAACCGGAAGCCTTCTCCGCTGCAGGAGACTTTTGCTTTTCAGCATCAGCAAACTTAAGATTCCCAAAATCCCCCGGAAAGATCAGATTGTCAGAAGAATCCACCGTGTCAAAGATTTGAGCCGCGGTTTTCTTCCCAGTATCCTCTGCCCGCACAGAAGGATCGGTCACTGTAACAACCGTAAATTTATTTATTCGTTTTCCGTAAATAATCACAATTACTGAGTAATTATATTTAAAATTCATGCTCAAATACGGGTTTATTAAAACTTTACTAGACTTGAAAGCAAAACAACATAATGTAATTTAATTCATCATTTTAGAATAACGACGAAACAACTTGCGGAAGCTTCATTTAACGCGTGTTCGGTTCTTGCTCGACGTTTGATCTTCATCCGGTGCTCTCGACAATCATCTGTATTCAAAACCAACTCAAAAGTTAGTTTTGATAATTAAATATATATTGGTTGAATCATAGAATTAAAGAAAGTCAGGAAAATCCCATTATAAATCCCTTGATCCTAGAAGCAAGGATTCAATTCTGGCCTCCACCATAACTTACGGTGGTCACCGTAAGTTACGGTGGCCCCTGGTATAACATGCCCCTACCGTAAATCAGTAGGCAGCTGTCACACCCCAACCGATGGCGGAATCATCGGGGCGTGGCACTGAGCGAAACAGATTGTCCAGAAGTTTCCATAACAACTATTATTACCATTCAATTTAAGTTAACATGTCCCATACCATGTCTTAAACAGCAAACAAGTTATTACAGACAAAAACTAAACAAATATTCTGTTCCGACAACTCAGATTTAACATAACTAGTTTATTCGTTGGTTTCTAGACTCCAGTTCCTAGCTTCAAGTTCATCATAACCCGAGAAGCATATAAACAACCTAGGCACCTGTCACATACGTTAAAATAAAGTCAATACATAAAATGTAAAGGTGAGCATACAAGTTTGATAATAGCATATAGAGTTCGAATTCGTTTACGCATAACCAGCACGTACACATAGTGAAATGAAGCACGTTAGTTATCGACATAGATCCATCGATACCAATGACTGCGGGTTGACTGCCCGAGGCAGTTCGCAATACATGATTACCACCTTAATCCATGTAAGTAAAAGGTCCTTAACAACCCCCGTGTGAACGGGTGCTGAGTCCAAACTATAGTACTATCGTTGCTAAGGCAGGTAGACAGCATTCCATGTGTAAACATAACAAACAAGCATTCGTGAGCCACTTATAACATGCATTAATGGTTTAGCGTTAAAATAGCTTGAGTAGTGTGATAGTTGTAGTTTGAATAGTTGTAACGTATGTAACACCCAAAAGTGCTAAAAGCAAAAAGGGTTCGAGTATACTCACAGCGATTATGGATTGAAGGGAGCGCTTTTACAGCGAGTACGGTTAGTCTGAATAGATTCGATAACGTAACGATAAGCGGCGCGTAAAATAGTACAGAGTGAGAGTGGGTAGGATAACTGATCGTGCGGATCAGCATTCCGTGAGAGGGAGTCATACGTGCGCATGACCTATCCGTGCGGATGGTGATGCGTGCGGATGGTGATCCATCCGGATAAGCTATCCGTGCGTACGGGCTGTCCGTGCGGATGGTAATCCGTGCGGATTAGTTGTGCGTGCGGATGTCTTATCCGTGCGGACAAGTTGTCTGTGCGGATAACCGTTCAAGTGGATTGTTTCTTCCTAAGTTAAGGATATGTTTGTGTATGATGGCTTGTGCTTTGGAGTTTTCGTTGTAGTATTTAGAAAACACATAAGTGTTTCTACCTTTCAAGCCGGTCGCGCGGACAACAATCCGTCCGGATGGTAGTCCGTGCGGACAATGGTAATGCGTGCGGACAGCCTGTGCGCACGGGCAGAGACAATCCGTCCGGATACCCTGTCCGTGCGTACGACTTGTCCGTGCGGATGACCACTGTTTGAATTTATTTTAAGGCCTTAGTATCTCATGATCCAAAGAGTAATCCATTCAGAGATCGTCCGTCCGGATTGTTCATTCATCGATACTCAAACCTTGTTTGAGAGTGGGTCGCAAGGGTAGCTCGTCCGGGTGACAATCCGTCCAGATGACCTGTGCGTGTGATGTGTGCGAAGTGTTACTTATATTAGGTATATATTTTAAGCCCTTTTTAACACTTATTTTAGCCAAGTTTTAAATTTATAAAACACGATATTTCACTAACACTAAACACACATATGGGCAAGTGCACCCATCGTTGAGTGTAGTATAGCGTTGGTAAGATACCGAGGTCGTCCAAGGACACAAGAGCTTTTAGTACCGGTTTATCCTCAACGTCTAACCAAAATAAAAGTTTAGAAAAATGTTTTAAACTAAGAAAAATAAAACTAACTAAAATGTTGAAAATAAAAATAAAATAAAAACAGATAGACAAGATGAATCACTTGGTTCCGACTCGTATCTAGTATAACCTTTGATTATTTCCGCACTTTTGCACATAATTAAGAGATTATCTTAGTTATTGTAGTAGGCCCCTCTTTTGAAGGCGACGTTACCTTCACCCCAGTAGTTTGAGTCAGCAGGGATACAATCCTAAAAGGGTGGATTATTGGAAGATAATGAATTAAGTTATTAATGCAGTATTGTGGTAGGCCCCGCTTTTGGCGGTGACGTTACCCTCGGCTAAGTAGTCTGAGTCAGCAGGGATACAGTCCTAAATAGCCGGGTTATAGTATTAATAGTAGTTAACTTATGAGGGGATCAAAGAGTTTGGACCCCCGCCATCCAATACCGTGAAGTATTGAAGGAGGTCCTACTAAATTTGACCCAGGTCCATTGCAGGACCTCTAAACGCTGAACAATGGCAAGACCTTTACCAAACCGTTCCCTTAACCCCCTACCAGGTAGCCAACATATCTCCATATAGACCGTGGAGATATGAATGGTGAAAATCCTTTATTTTATATAGACAGTAAAATAATGCTAAGACACCACGGACAAACGATAAGGAAAGATCACCTTCAACATAAGTAACTAGTTATTAAAGTCATTAATACAAAACCAAATAAAAAGTGCAAAAGATTAGAAATAAAAAAGTATTATACTAGACACTTTGTCTTCACCAAGTGATGTAAGAGACTTAGGCAAACATGGCCTTGATTGTCAAGAACTCTTACGATCAATCTTGGATCCCGAGACGACTCACACACTCTATGATGGACAATGGATGATGGTGGTGGATGATGGTGTTGTGATGGTGGTGGGTGGTGGATGAAGTGTGAGAGAGGTGGTGTGCCAAGGGATGAGATGAAATGAATCCAAGCACTCCTATTTATAGGCTGAACAGAGAGCTGGACACGGCCCCGTGTCCGCTGGGCACGGCCCCGTGTCCGTCTGACACTCTCTCTCCTCATTAATTGTAATTCGCAATTACAATAAATGCGCCTGCTGTACTTTCGACACGCCCCCGTGTCCGCTGAGCACGGCCCCGTGATGGGCAATAGAAGCTTCTATAGGTTTGTCTTTTCTGCTGCTTCTTGGGCACGGCCCCGTGCTGGCTGAGCACGGGGCGTGTTCAGTCTTCTGTTTTCTCTATTTTGCTTTGGAAGGTGCCGTTAAGGGTTCGGGCAGTCCACTAATGTTCCTTTTCTTGTATTTATGTTGGATTTAGCTGTCTTTTTGCTTCTTTTGCGTTTTTGAGCTCATTTAATCCTGAAAATACAAAAGGAAGACAAAAACACACTTTTTCCAATATTAGTACTAAAAAAGGGTTAGTTTTATGCCTCATTTGATGTAATTTATATATTGCATTTTACACACATCAAATACCCCCACACTTGAACTTTTGCTTGTCCTCAAGCAAAACTCTTTAATATGTGGCTTACACTCCCAAATGGAATAGGTAGAAGAGAAGGTTTTGGGCTTGTCGTAGAGTGTCGGGATTTCCAAGATCTTTTTTTGGGTTTTATTTTTATTTATTTACACTCCTTATTCGTAATGATTTATTTAGAACTGTTCATAAAAGAAATTACTTATTTGGGCATAACATGCCTTTTTAAAATTCTATTTATATACAAGTTCACATACCTCGCGGGGAAATCACTCACACTCGGCCGAAGGTGTATTTTTAGTGAATCACTCGAGAGCGGCACGGAACTTATTCCTACCATAGGCTTGCCAAGAAATCAATCCTCCTCCTTTTTAACTTTTATACCTTTGTAGATATCAAGAGGACTTTGTGGGTTAAGGGTTGGCTAGGGTTAAAGGTAGGTGCTTGGGTTAGTGGTTAGTAGAAAAAGGGCTAAAAGCGTAACAAGTGTCGGTTTTCGTATTTTTGCAACTTTTTATTTTGATGAAGCTTTTATTCAAACTAAGTTATTTTTTATTAACTTGTTTGTTTATTTTCTTTTTGCTTCATCATTATCACAAAATTATATATATATATATATATTTTTTTCACGAAGAACCGAACTTGTTACTAAAATAAAGGGTTAAAAATGAAAAAGGTTTTGGTGGATGAAAGGGTTTTTGTTTGGGTGATGAAACGAAAAGGTTTAGGCTCAAAGGGGCTAACTAGGGGGATTTTTTTTTTTTTTTTTTTTTTTGGGTAGGTGGTAAAGAAAAAAAAATAATGGTGTAGAAATGAAAAGGGTTAGTCCTAATGCCTCCATTATTTACTTACTCGGGTTTAAGTTGATAAGGACCGGGAATGTATTGTCATGGCAAGTTCTAGAGTCGTAAGAACCAAGCGGCTATTCACACAAGAAACGAAAAATGAGCATTTAGTCAAATGATATGTAATTGTGTGCTCAATAAAGGCTCAAAACTCACTTTTGTGGGAATGGGTTTTTATGTGATCAAGTATATAATCAAATTTTAAATAAGTTTGTTATGCCTTTTCATAATTTTCTTATGTTGGTTCTTTTTATCACTACGCTATCGGTTGTAAATTTGTAAAAATATAACCTTTTTGAGAACTTGAATTTCCCGACTTAAACCTAGACAGGTAAAAAAATGAAATTTTTGAAAAAAAAATTTGGGGTGATTAGCAGTTCCAATAGAGTTTTGTGTAAGGCTTGTATTTAGGACTTGCAAAATTCAAGCTTTTAGCATCCCCCCACACTTAAATTACACATTGTCCTCAATGTGTCCCAAAAATAAATTTTTAGGTTGATTAGATGTGTAAAATAGTGTTTAAAAAGCAAAAAATTGTGTTACTGGGCACTGGACACGGCTCCGTGTTAAGTGGGCACGACCCCGTGTTCAGGTGCCAGTAACAAGAACTTACAGAAGGTGGACACGGCCCCGTGTCCACTGAACACGGCCACGTGTCTGACAAAATTCTGCCGAACAGAAGCCAAACAGCAGGTCTGGGAGGTGAGCACGGGGGCGTGCTGGCTGGACACGTCCCCGTGTGGACAGTCTGAAAGCCTGAAAAACAGGTTTCTTCCTCCGGTTTTTCCATCCTGGCCCTATAAGTGCTGAGGCTTAGCACCCCAAGCCTTGGTTTGTACCTGTTTCAACACTTAATACCACACCAAGCAATACAAACATCCTACATTACCACAGTTAATTGTCCCAAGCATAAAGTAAAAGAAAAATAAAAACGGAAAATAAAAGTGTTTAAGGAAAGTAAATTGTTCAACTTCTGGCACGCAGGCCACCAATCGTTCGATAGATAAGGGGACTTAAACCTGTGGGCTCGCCATCAACCCGCTCCTGCTCCTCCAAACCTTCTACTCCATATCTTCATCGCTATCATCACCTCCATCCCCATGCCCCGCCATGTACTCCCGGATGCTGTTGATATCGTCTTGTATATCGTTGATGTTGCGTTCAATAGCTCCGACCCGGTGGTATGTGTTGTTGGCGAGGTTGTAGGCGTTCCTGGTACACATGAGGTTTTCCTGCATAAGATCATGTAAGCTTTGAAAATTAGGAAAACCGCCTCCTTGTGAGGAGGATTGACCCGGATCGCCATGGGGTGGATACTGGTGGTGGGGAGGTGGTGCGTGAAGAACTAGGGCCTCCTGTGGGTTCCATGCATAGCCTTGCGTTCTTTGGAAACTCACTGTTCCGTCTTCCGCCTCATAGAGTAAGTTCATGGCTCGGCAAATGTGGTAGTCAACTCGTCCCGACCATGGGCTTCTTTCAAAGGCTCTTGGAATTCGCGTGTAATGCTTAAAAAGACGGTACACCCATCCTCCATAGAAGATAGGCGTTGGAGCTCGAGCAAGGCGGTTGAGATGCATGTTTTTCAACAGGAGATACGGAACATCAAGAGGCTTTTGGTTGTGGATACAGTGGAGGACAACCAAATCTTTCAACCCTACAACACCACTACTGTCGTGTCGTTGGTTTAGAGAGTAGGTGAGGATCCTGTGAATGTAGCGATAGAGCGGATCCCTCAGCTTCGTACTCTTGGTGCTACGAGGGTCGTAGATTCCTTCACCGATTTGAGCCCATGCGGCTTGTCTTTCATTTCCCTCCAAGTCTCGTAATCCCCCGGTATTTTCTTCGTTTCCCGATTCTTCTTCTTGGTATAGACCTATTATGGCTCCAAACTGTGCCATGGAGATCGAGTACATTGTTCCCCCACACCGAAATACAACCCCTTCATTGTCGAATGGGTCACACCTTGAATTGAAGTTGAAGGTACTATAGAACTCCATGGTGCATTGATGCACCGACCGAAGCCTAGTGTTTAATGCAACAGCTAGTGGTCCCCTAACGATGTTGTTGAATCGGTTCAGCTGGTTTACCAAAGTTAACAGATCCGTGCAAGCTCTCCTGGGGTACTCTTCGGGTCTTGTTTGAAGAACCTCATACCTTGCCCTTGCATCAAGCTCACCTGCATTAAACCTTGTGAACTTTGCCATCTGAAAGAATATACCAAAGATTAGCACGAAACAGAAATGTTTTCGGACAAAACTGCAAACAGCGGGCTGGACACGGCCCCGTGTTCAGAGGTCTGTTACACAAAAACTTCATTTTTCGACCCGGTTTCGAAAACTTGCAAATTTTTGGTCCAATAGGTGCGGTTTCCCCCGAAAATGAAACCCTAAACACCGTTTTTCCCAAAATATCCCGTTTGCCTTATCAATTTTATCTTTTTCGGTTCAAGAACAAGGGTTTGGGGTTTTTGTAAGAAATCGGGTGAATCTATGAACAATCTAAGTGTATTTACTTCCCTTAACACTAATCTAACTAAATGCAAACAGATTTAGGCAAAAATTTTAGGTTCGATCCGGATGAACATCAAGAACCCTAGATTTTTCCCCAAATTTGTGGTGTTTTAACTACATGCAAGTAACTAATCTAACTACTAAGGGTGATAGAATCATACCTTGACGTTGTTAGATCGGTAAGAGACGTCGAAATTTCGCGAAAAATCGCCTGGAACCAGAGCTTTTGTGGGGAAACGGGGCGTGTGGAATGAAGGAACTGTTTTGAAAAAGGGGTTTTATCCCGTCTGCAGCGCGAACACGGCCCCGTGTCCAGCGGACACGGCCTCGTGCCGAGCAGTTTTTTTTTTTTTTTTGTGTGCGTGTGAGTGCCCCTTTTTCCCATAAGCGATGGTTTAGAAAACTTACCGCTTTATTTTGTCGTCTCAATCGTTCGTAACTTACCAGGCATGATGTTTTTTTTTATTCTTCCATGGTTTGAAGCGAGATCTCTTCTTCCTCATCCTCAATAAATCCTTGATAGAGTTTCAGCCGCTGGCCATTGACTTTAAATGGTGGCCCATTTCGAGGTTTAATTTCTACTGCACCGTGTGGAAAAATGTGGGTGACTGAAAAAGGTCCTGACCACCTAGACTTTAATTTACCAGGAAACAATCGAAGTCGTGAATTAAACAAAAGAACTAAATCTCCTACCCGAAATTCATTAGGTTTAATATGTTTGTCATGCCAATTTTTCATTCTTTCCTTATAAATCTCGGAGTTTGAGTATGCATAATTCCTAAGCTCGTCTAATTCATTTAATTGACAGAATCGATTTTTACCAGCAAATTCTAGATCTAAGTTTACATTTTTGATTGCCCAGTAGGCTTTATGTGCAATTTCTACTGGTAAATGACAACTTTTTCCATAGACTAGCTTATATGGGGTTGTACCTATCGTTGTTTTATAAGCAGTTCGAAAAGCCCATAAAGCATCATCTAATTTATCAGCCCATTCCTTTCTATTTAATCCTACGGTTTTTTCGAGTATTCGTTTTAACCCTCTATTAGTCACTTCGGCTTGTCCGTTTGTTTGAGGGTGATAAGCTGTCGAAACCCGGTGATAGACCCCATATCTTGTTAAAATTTTTTCAAGTTGATGGTTGCAAAAATGGGTACCTCTATCACTTATTAAAGCTTTAGGTGTGCCAAAACGAGAGAATAATTTTTTCAGAAATCTTACCACTACTCTTCCATCATTTGTTGGAAGTGCCTCGGCCTCGGCCCATTTAGACAAGTAATCTACTGCCACAAGTATATATTTGTTTCCTTTCGATGGTGGGAAAGGTCCCATGAAGTCGAGTCCCCATACATCAAAAATTTCACAAACAAGAATGCCATTTTGTGGCATTTCGTTTTTGGAAGAAATATTACCTGTTCTTTGGCAAGCATCACATGTCTTTACAAGATTTTGAGCATCTTTGTAAATGGTTGGCCAATAAAATCCTGAATCGAATACCTTTCGTACGGTACTGGCAGCACCATGATGTCCTCCGTATGGACCTTCATGACAATGGCGGAGAATTCTTCGTGCTTCACTACCATGTACGCATCGTCTGACGAGTTGGTCGGCACACATTTTGAAAAGATATGGATCTTCCCAAAAATAGTGTTTCACATTGGCAAAGAATTTTTTTCTTTGATGATGTGGCCATCCTTTTGCGACTATTCCGCCAGCTAGGTAGTTAGCAAAGTCGGCGTACCATGGTTCTTCCTTTAATTCCACCATTTCCAGGGATTCATTTGGAAATTTTTCGTTGATTTGCTCGTCCCTGGTTGCCTCCAAAGCTGGGTCTTCTAAGCGCGAAAGATGATCTGCTGCGGTATTTTCTGCTCCTCTTTTGTCCTTGATTTCAATGTCAAATTCTTGGAGGAGTAGAATCCACCTAATCAAACGTGGTTTTGCGTCTTGCTTCTTAAAGAGATATCGAATGGCTGCATGGTCTGTATAGACTATAGTTTTAGAAAGAACAAGATAAGAACGAAATTTATCAAAAGCAAATACCACAGCTAGTAACTCTTTTTCAGTTGTTGTGTAATTTTCTTGTGCATCGTTAAGTGTTTTACTAGCATAATATATTGGGTGGAAATGCTTTTCCTTTCTCTGTCCCAAGACAGCTCCAACTGCAAAGTCACTAGCATCACACATGATTTCGAAAGGAAACTTCCAATCAGGTGCTATCATGATAGGCGCATTGACTAGCATTTCCTTTAGTGTTAGAAATGCTTGATTGCAATCCTTGTCAAAGATGAAAGGAGCATCTTTTTCAAGTAATTTTGTTAGAGGTCTTGAGATCTTTGAAAAGTCTTTGATAAACCGCCTATAAAATCCGGCATGCCCTAGGAAACTTCTAATAGCTCTTACGGAGGATGGAGGTGGTAATCTAGAAATGGTATCTATTTTGGCTCGATCCACCTCCATTCCTTCGCTTGAGATTTTGTGACCGAGTACTATTCCTTCCGTTACCATGAAATGGCATTTTTCCCAATTAAGGGCGAGGTTAGTTTCCTCACATCGGGATAGCATTCGTTCAAGGTTATCGAGGCATTGGTCGTATGAATCCCCAAAGATAGAAAAGTCGTCCATGAAGACTTCCATTGTCTTTTCTATCATGTCATGGAAAATGGCTACCATGCAACGTTGGAATGTTGCGGGGGCATTACATAGACCAAACGGCATGCGTCGATAAGCAAAAGTTCCATAGGGACATGTGAAAGTTGTCTTTTCTTGGTCTTCGGGTGCTATCGGGATTTGAAAGTAACCTAAAAAACCATCCAAGAAACAGTAAAATTTATGACCGGATAATCTTTCTAACATTTGATCAATGAAGGGTAAAGGAAAATGATCCTTTCTGGTTGCTTCATTTAATCGTCTATAATCTATACATACTCTCCATCCTGTGACGGTTCTCGTTGGTATTAATTCATTCTTTTCGTTAGTAATTACCGTCATACCTCCTTTCTTTGGAACTACTTGGACGGGACTTACCCAAGGACTATCGGAAATAGGATAGATAAGTCCGACGTCAAGTAATTTGATGACTTCGTTTTTAACCACTTCTTGAACATTTGGATTTACGCGACGTTGTGGTTGTATGACTGATTTGTAGTCATCATTCATCAAAATTTTGTGTGTGCACATAGAAGGACTAATTCCTTTTATGTCAACAAGTTTCCAAGCTATTGCATTTTTGTGTTTTTTCAAAAGATTGATTAGTTTTTCTTTTTCTAAGTTATCTAATTTAGACGAAATAATTACAGGTAACTTACCATCTTTGTCTAGAAAAGCATATTCCAAACCTTTTGGAAGTTCTTTGAGCTCAAGTGGTGGGTCTTTAGGAGACTCCTTATTTGGTTGCTCGTTTCGATCAAGAACTTTAAAAGTTTGTTCTATGGCGACCTCTTCTTCAACAAAGTGGTCAATCTCTTCACTTGTATCGGGTGGTTCATCTTCATCTTCAATTAGGGGGTCATTATTGCCGAATGGATATTTCATTGATCGTTCGAGATCGACACTTCTTTTAAATGCCCCTAATTGAAGAGGTAAATTATTGAACTTCCGGTTTTTCAAAGCTTCGTGAGTTTTTACAAATGGTCGTCCCAACATTAGAGGAGCGTCATCGAGGATGACAAAGTCGGTTGGGATTACCATTTGATTCGTTTGAACCAAAACATCTTCAACTATACCGATTGATTTTATTACTTTCCGATTGGATAGAAAAATAGGTATTTGAAGTGGAGAAAAATCACTAATACTTAATTTTTCGAAAATATAGTTAGGCATTATGTTAACACAAAGATCTTTATCGATTGTGACGTTACTAATAAACGAATTTTGAAAGAAACATGGAACCGGTGTGATGTTAATTTCAAATGGGTCTTCTTTTATTAGCGAAGTTTGATCATTAGTTAACTTAACACTTACCGTTTCGTCAATTTTAGTGTTAGTGTTTAACTCTTTTAAAAACTTAGCATGAATGGGTACTAAACAATGATTTTCGAAAGAAGGTGTCAAGAGATTAATTTCTTCAAAATTAGACTCTTCTTGGATTTTAACGTTATTGGACTCACCTTTTTCGTTGCTTAGCTCATGTGTCGGTTTTTCACTTATTTGTTCTTCCATTTTTTCATTTTTAGTTATCTCTTCCTTTTTTACTTCTTCTCTTGCGCGGGACTCTTCTTCCCTTGCGCGAGCTTCTTTTATACATCGATCGATAACTCTAATGTGTTCTAATATCCTATCGGTCACTTCGGTTATAGAAAAAGAATCATTATTTTCTAAGCTTGAATCCGGTTGTTCGACCCTTTGTTCCTCATAATACCCATATGAAGTTGATGGTTCACACCATTGTCCTTCATTGTAAGCATATGATGGATAAGGTTCGTAATTTTGTTCTTCATAATACTCATATGAGGTGGGTTGTTCACGCCAAGGTTCCTCATAATAAGCATACGAAGGTGGTGGCTCATATCTTGGTTCCTCAAAGTATGAGTAAGAAGGCTCATACCTTGGTTCATCAAAATATGAGTATGAGGGAGGAGGTTCATACCTTTGGTCTTCATAGGATGTGTATGAAGTTGATGGCTCGTACCTGGGCTCCTTATAGTAAGTGTATGAATTGGATGGTTGATACGAGTGATTATTTTGAATCGAACGTGTATTACGACAATTTGTGCAATAATTACCCCTATAATCATCCTCATCATAGGTGTAGTTGTAACCTCCTGAGTATTGATCCATAAGAATCACTCAGCAGACCACAACTGAGTCTCGGGACCAGAAAATGAAACAAAGATTGAAACAGAAGGCTGGACACGACCCCGTGTCTGGTGAACACGGCCCCGTGTACAGGATCTGTATCTGGGCGTTTTAATTAAAGTTACTGGTCACGTTGAGCACGGGGGCGTGTTCAGTGAGCACGGCCCCGTGTTCAGACTCTGTATCTGGGTATCTAACTAAAAATATGCAGCACGGGGGCGTGTTCAATGAGCACGGCCCCGTGTTCAGGCTACTGTAAATGCAAACTAAACTAAAATGCAGAAAAATGTGCGCGCGTTTTGAAAAGGTTTTGAAAAACTGATTAGGCCGTCGATTTTAAGCTTTCCTAAAATCCTTGTGTCCCCGGCAACGGCGCCAAAAACTTGATGCGTGCGAAGTGTTACTTATATTAGGTATATATTTTAAGCCCTTTTTAACACTTATTTTAGCCAAGTTTTAAATTTATAAAACACGATATTTCACTAACACTAAACACACATATGGGCAAGTGCACCCATCGTTGAGTGTAGTATAGCGTTGGTAAGATACCGAGGTCGTCCAAGGACACAAGAGCTTTTAGTACCGGTTTATCCTCAACGTCTAACCAAAATAAAAGTTTAGAAAAATGTTTTAAACTAAGAAAAATAAAACTAACTAAAATGCTGAAAATAAAAATAAAATAAAAACAGATAGACAAGATGAATCACTTGGTTCCGACTCGTATCTAGTATAACCTTTAATTATTTCTGCACTTTTGCACATAATTAAGAGATTATCTTAGTTATTGTAGTAGGCCCCTCTTTTGAAGGCGACGTTACCCTCACCCCAGTAGTTTGAGTCAGCAGGGATACAATCCTAAAAGGGTGGATTATTGGAAGATAATGAATTAAGTTATTAATGCAGTATTGTGGTAGGCCCCGCTTTTGGCGGTGACGTTACCCTCGGCTAAGTAGTCTGAGTCAGCAGGGATACAGTCCTAAATAGCCGGGTTATAGTATTAATAGTAGTTAACTTATGAGGGGATCAAAGAGTTTGGACCCCCGCCATCCAATACCGTGAAGTATTGAAGGAGGTCCCACTAAATTTGACCCAGGTCCATTGCAGGACCTCTAAACGCTGAACAATGGCAAGACCTTTACCAAACCGTTCCCTTAACCCCCTACCAGGTAGCCAACATATCTCCATATAGACCGTGGAGATATGAATGGTGAAAATCCTTTATTTTATATAGACAGTAAAATAATGCCAAGACACCACGGACAAACGATAAGGAAAGATCACCTTCAACATAAGTAACTAGTTATTAAAGTCATTAATACAAAACCAAATAAAAAGTGCAAAAGATTAGAAATAAAAAGTATTATACTAGACACTTTGTCTTCACCAAGTGGTGTAAGAGACTTAGGCAAACATGGCCTTGATTGTCAAGAACTCTTACGATCAATCTTGGATCCCGAGACGACTCACACACTCTATGATGGACAATGGATGATGGTGGTGGATGATGGTGTTGTGATGGTGGTGGGTGGTGGATGAAGTGTGAGAGAGGTGGTGTGCCAAGGGATGAGATGAAATGAATCCAAGCACTCCTATTTATAGGCTGAACAGAGAGCTGGACACGGCCCCGTGTCCGCTGGGCACGGCCCCGTGTCCGTCTGACACTCTCTCTCCTCATTAATTGTAATTCGCAATTACAATAAATGCGCCTGCTGTACTTTCGACACGCCCCCGTGTCCGCTGAGCACGGCCCCGTGATGGGCAATAGAAGCTTCTATAGGTTTGTCTTTTCTGCTGCTTCTTGGGCACGGCCCCGTGCTGGCTGAGCACGGGGCGTGTTCAGTCTTCTGTTTTCTCTATTTTGCTTTGGAAGGTGCCATTAAGGGTTCGGGCAGTCCACTAATGTTCCTTTTTCTTGTATTTATGTTGGATTTAGCTGTCTTTTTGCTTCTTTTGCGTTTTTGAGCTCATTTAATCCTGAAAATACAAAAGGAAGACAAAAACACTCTTTTTCCAATATTAGTACTAAAAAAGGGTTAGTTTTATGCCTCATTTGATGTAATTTATATGTTGCATTTTACACACATCAGCGTGCGGATGGTAATCCGTGCGCACAACTTGTCTGTGCGGTCAGCTTGTCCGTGCGGACAACTGGTCCGTGCGGACAGTCTCTGGTCTGATTGTTCCGTTCGTCTACTCTTGGCTTCTGTTTTCGTTTATCGAGACGTTCTGATTATGTGGCAACCACTTGGAATTGTATTCTCACCCGCGTGACTAGACCGGTCAGGAACCACCCTAACTTGGCCTGTCGGCGACTCAGAACGGTAGTCCCGGTTGACCCCGAAATCAGGTGTCTGATGGGTAGAATCCAGATCTAGGACTAGTGCATCCCTATTAACGAGTAGAGACTAGAACCGATCAGGTTCGTACCGATTCTAAGGGAAAAAGAAGGAGAGAACTTAAGTTTATTTCTTTCAACTCTTTCATCCTTAGAAAAGTTTAGATCTAGGTAAAGTTATTGTGAAATCTTGTGGAAATCGTTTAGATCTGAGTTATTCTTGGTGGAATGAGGTCAAGCTTGAAGTTCATAAGAACTTCATGATGACGTCACTCAAGAATACCTCAAATCCGGATGATTTCATGGTTAAAAGTGAAGATTTGAAAGATGGAAATGTGTAGAATTGTGTAGTGATCAAGAACGTACAAGTTGATAAGGAGCTCTGGCGGTGGGATTAGCTCCAGGAATGAGATCAATACGAAAATCAATATCGCGCTTAGGAGGTAGTCCGGGAAGATCTTCTGGAAAAACTCGAGGAAATTCTCGAACCACAGGAACGTCTTTTACTTCCTTCTTCTCTTTCTTTTCCTTCTCCGCTGCTACGATGTTAGCCAAGAAAGCTCTGTATTCCTTGCGGAGATACTTGCTAGCTTGGAGGCATGACATAAGCTTGAGTCCCTTTGAAGTAGTATCACCATAAACGCGCAATGAATCACCATTTACGAGTGAAAAACGAATCATCTTATCGAAGCACACAACTTCGGCATGGTTTTCGCGAAGAAAGTTCATGCCTATTATGACGTCAAAGCTTCCGAGTTGCATTGGAATGAGATCAATCGAGAAGATGTGATTGTTGAGCTCGAGAGTGCAATCACGAATAACAGAGTTTACAGCGACGGTTCTTCTGGTAGCGACTTCAACATCGAATGCAGAGGAGAGTCGGGAACGTTTACGACTAAGGAGTTTCTCAAATTCGAGTGACACAAAGCAATTATCGGCTCCAGTATCAAACAAACATGAAGCATAAATACCATTCACAAGGAACGTACCATTGACCACGTTGTTGTCGGCCTGGGCTTGACGCACATTGAGATTGAAAGTTCTGGCACGTGCGGCCTGTTGTTGCTGCTGCTGTTGTGGTTCTTGTTTCACTACCCTGTTCGGGCACATGTTGGCGAAATGATTCGGGTCGCCACACGTGAAGCATGCTCTGGCTTTGACTGCGGGTGCCGGAGGAGCTTGTTGACCCTGTGGGGCAGCGAGTAGAGCTTGATTGGCAGGAGCTTGACGGATACGGCAGTTGGCGGTAAAGTGGTCGTACACATTGCAGTGAGTACAGAAGCGGCATTGAATAGCAGTCGGGTGATGATAGGTGCAAGTAGGGGCAGAGTGGGTGTGGTCCAGTGTATGCACGCTTTGCAGGCGGTGCATTGGCCACAGGCGCCACTACTTGACGCTGTTGGGCAGGTACAGCTTAGATCGGTGCAGCAGTAAACGCACAGTTCTTGTTGGTGGAGCTGTTCTTTCTCTTGTTCTTTCGCTTGTTGCTTGACGAAGTGGCTTCAGCAGTTGGTGCAGCAGCGGTGGCTTGATGCAGATTCTTGGAGGTCTTATCCCACACCCCAGCCTTAACCCTTTTGTCGTTGATTTCAGCGGCTAGCAGATAGGTTTCCTCGATCGTCGTAGTCTTAGCCGCTTGCACGAAATCAGCAACGCAGTCGGGCAAGGCTCGGATGTACTTCTTGATGGTCATATCAGGAGTCTTGACCTGGTCGGGACAGATAATGCTGAGCTGTTTGAAGTGAGCAGTAAGGCCAGCATTGTCTCCATCCTTCTGGTGTATGTGCCAAAATTCATCTTCAAGCTTTTGACGTTCGTGAGGAGGGCAAAATTCCTCTAGCATGACCTCCTTGAGTTCATCCCACGACAGACCGTAAGCTGCATCATTCCCTCGCTTGTTCCTCTCGGCCGTCCACCAGTCTAGAGCAGGGGACTGGAAGATGCCGGTAGCGTTCAGAGTTCGAAGGTCGTCAGGGCAGCCACTTTGTCGTAGAGTAACCTCGATAGAGTCAAACCAGTGAAATAATGCAGTCGGACCTCCTTCGCCTGTGAATTCTTTCGGCCCACATGACTTGAATTGTTTGAAACTGAAAGGCCTCGCGTTGGCTTTGGGGGCTTCGATTCTTGATTCCTCGGACGATTTGCTAGCATTCTCAAACACGTCACTGACGGCTTTTGCCACACTTTTTGCGATGATCGAAGCGAGACGTCTGTCCCTCCTTTCTTGACGAGAGAGGGCATGACGGGATCCAGACGACATTGTCTGCAATAGACATCGCCATGGAACTCAACACATGTATTCGAATCTCACCTCACACGTCTACTACTACTAAAGCTCAGTAACACGTACCATGTAAACGCATATAGTCACAAAATCACAGAATTGCACAAAATCACATAAACACATAGAGCACATAATCACAATATTCCTAAGCATAGCGGCAAGAAACACGTATAACTTAATCACTAAAAGCACATACGAGCATACAAAGCATTCTGACTGCCTCTATTGTTGATTCGTTAGAGATGAGTTGTGTGGGTTTTGTGTTTCAGCAGGAGCAATAGTGTCGGGTCGAAACCAATAATACCTCAAAACGTTAACAATAACAGAAAAGTGCATAAAATTTTCATAAAGATCGATAAATCGAAGGTAGATTGTCTGTGGCTAATAGACTTCGACTAACCAATTTGGTTCGACTATTCACAAGGATCCTGTGTGCATAATTACCTCTAGGACTATGCCTTTGCCTCGATTCTTGGGCATTGGCGCAATTCCCATTGGTTATATTGAGTCCATCGAAACTTTGGTGAGAGTTTTGTATAAAAGCCCGAGAAGCATATAAACAACCTAGGCACCTGTCACATACGTTAAAATAAAGTCAATACATAAAATGTAAAGGTGAGCATACAAGTTTGATAATAGCATATAGAGTTCGAATTCGTTTACGCATAACCAGCACATAGTGAAATGAAGCACGTTAGTTATCGACATAGATCCATCGATACCAATGACTGCGGTTGACTGCCCGAGGCAGTTCGCAATACATGATTACCACCGTAATCCATGCAAGTAAAAGGTCCTTAACAACCCCCGTGTGAACGGGTGCTGAGTCCAAACTATAGTACTATCGTTGCTAAGGCAGGTAGACAGCATTCCATGTGTAAACATAACAAACAAGCATTCATGAGCCACGTATAACATGCATTAATGGTTTAGCGTTAAAATAGCTTGAGTAGTGTGATAGTTGTAGTTTGAATAGTTGTAACGTATGTAACACCCAAAAGTGCTAAAAGCAAAAAGGGTTCGAGTATACTCACAGCGATTATGGATTGAAGGGAGCGCTTTTACAGCGAGTACGGTTAGCCTGAATAGATTTGATAACGTAACGATAAGCGGCACGTAAAACAGTACAGAGTGAGAGTGGGTAGGATAACTGATCGTGCGGATCAGCATTCCATGAGAGGGAGTCATCCGTGCGCATGACCTATCCGTGCGGATGGTGATGCGTGCGGATGGTGATCCATCCGGATAAGCTATCCATGCGTACGGGCTGTCCGTGCGGATGGTAATCCGTAAGGATTAGTTGTGCGTGCGGATGGCTTATCCGTGCGGTCAAGTTGTCTGTGCGGATAACCGTTCAAGTGGATTGTTTCTTCCTAAGTTAAGGATATGTTTGTGTATGATGGCTTGTGCTTTGGAGTTTTCGTTGTAGTATTTAGAAAACACATAAGTGTTTCTACCTTTCAAGTCGGTCGCGCGGACAACAATCCGTCCGGATGGTAGTCCGTGCGGACAATGGTAATGCGTACGAACAGCCTGTGCGCGCGGGCAGAGACAATCCGTCCGGATACCCTGTCTGTGCGTACGACTTGTCCGTGCGGATGACCACTGTTTGAATTTATTTTAAGGCCTTAGTATCTCATGATCCGAAGAGTAATCCATTCAGAGATCGTCCGTCCGGATTGCTCATTCGTCGATACTCAAACCTTGTTTGAGAGTGGGTCCCAAGGGTAGCTTGTCCGGGTGACAATCCGTCCGGATGACCTGTGCGTGCGGATGGTAATCCGTGCGCACAACTTGTCCGTGCGGTCAGCTTGTCCGTACGGACAACTGGTCCGTGCAGACAGTCTCTGGTCTGATTGTTCCGTTCGTCTACTCTTGGCTTCTGTTGTCGTTTATCGAGACGTTCTGATTACGTGGCAACCAATTGGAATTGTATTCTCACCCGCGTGACTAGACCGGTCAGGAACCACCCTAACTTGGCCTGTCGGCGACTCAGAACGGTAGTCCTGGTTGACCCCGAAATCAGGTGTCTGATGGGTAGAATCCAGATCTAGGACTAGTGCATCCCTATTAACGAGTAGAGACTAGAACCGATCAGGTTCGTACCGATTCTAAGGGAAAAAGAAGGAGAGAACTTAAGTTTATTTCTTTCAACTCTTTCATCCTTAGAAAAGTTTAGATCTAGGTAAAGTTATTGTGAAATCTTGTGGAAATCGTTTAGATCTGAGTTATTCTTGGTGGAATGAGGTCAAGCTTGAAGTTCATAAGAACTTCATGATGACGTCACTCAAGAATACCTCAAATCCGGATGATTTCATGGTTAAAAGTGAAGATTTGAAAGATGGAAATGTGTAGAATTGTGTAGTGATCAAGAACGTACAAGAATTAGTGCAAGATCTTACCTGGATTGAGAGAAATCTGAGAAAAAGTGAAGAATGCGTGTGGTTCGGACGTCACTTGCCAAAAGTGGAAAAGTTGGAGAGTGACTCGTGTATTTATAGGATGCCAAAAAGGGAAAGGGTGAGCCGTGCGCATGGCACGCACCCGGGTAGGCTATCCGCGCGGACTGGTCATCCGTGCGGATTGGCAATCCGTGCGGATTGGCAATCCGTGCGGATTGGCCATCCGTGCGGATGCCGCCTGCTTTGGGGTGTTCTGTGCGATGTTGCTTCGGTTTCGATTTGCGAGCGATTCGATAGGGTTTCCTAGTCAAATTACTTTCAGTTCCAACTACTTCTTATATGGTTCGACTCAGGATTCGGGTTCGGGTTCGTTTACATTCGAGTTAGACTTCGAGTTCGATTGAGTTCGCTTGATTATCACAACATAACATAAAATAAACATGCACAGGTAACACGTAAGGCACACACACACGTATAATGACAAGTAAAATACACAGTTCGAGTTACGGTTCGATATCGATTTGATTACCATAGCTTGATTAACTTTATCGCATTGTTACTTCCTATCCTTCACAGTCGTAGGTCGATTGAAATATGGTAAACACGATTCGATTATTGTAACGAACGACATTTACTCCACATAATATAAATAAAATAAAAACATTTCTACGAGTCAAGTCGCGCGAAATCGGTCGTTGACTTTGACCTTGACTTTGACTTTCACTTGTGAAAACACGGGGTGTTACAGCAGCTGCCGTAAAGCTTTCAGCTCCACCGTAACTTACGGTGGGCACCGTAAGTTACGGTGGCCCCTGTATCAGAACTCCCATTTTGCCGTTTTTGACACGAAAACTTTCGTATCTTTCAATTCGCTTGTCCGTTTGACCTACCGTTTCTTCCTACATAATTGTAATTTGATTCTCCACCTTATGGAGTTAAAAACCAACATCTGGTTTAACAAAATTTCAGACTTTTAAGTCTTCGGCTTATTACCCTTTTTACCAAATTTTGACCCGTTCGATTATTTGACCCCCATGGTTGATGCCTGCAACTCTTACATGAGTCTAAGAGTTACATGATGATAATGCTAGTATCTAAACGACCTCTAAGGGTCGTTTGCCCAATTTGCCTATCAAGGGCATTTTCGTCAACTTATTTCCTCCTTTTACGACATTGGTCTCTTTGCTAAGGTATTTGACCAACATTGTATTTTTAACCATAAATCTATATATGTGCGTACCTGGCTCGAGTCAACATGTAGACCCGTTTTAAGACCGTGTCTCTATAATATCCTAATTCATAGCCTTGCTAATTCATAACCCATTCATCCTGCGAGCATGAGACTCGACATACACTTTTTAGTCATAAATTGTCAAATGGTATCAATATTATCATTTGACCCGGTTGGTCTAACTACCAAATGTTTTGCGCTTAATATTAAATGGTGTTTATTCACCATTTCATTAAATAACTATCCTTGGATTTCTAACCATTTAGTTATGTCGCCCTAACCCATTTCTTATGCTTTGATTCCAACATAGTTTATGTCCCTTGGCGTCGTTTAAAGCTTTGACTTTTAACATACATACTTGATTAAAATCACCGGTTTACCCTCTTTACTCTCTTAGGCTTACTTATAAAGTAGCCATTCAAAACCTATTATAAATACGTCACCTCAATGACTATTTTGCGTTTTTCACCCTTTTACCAATAGTAATAGTTTTTCATCATTTTGGTATGTTCCGACCCGTATCAATTCGCATCGGGAACCATACCTTGAATATTATCTTTATCATATAAATAACTTTTGAACAAGCACGTATACTATGAAAAGGGTGTAAGTTCCACTTACCTCGCATCCGAACTACGCTTTTCCTTTCCTTCTTGATTCGTTTGACCCGCTCCCTCATCAAGCTTCCACCTATCTCGTTAGACGTCAAACTATCATCATAATTCGTAAGATGGTTAGATTAGTCATTATCAATTATGACTACTCCACCTAACGGGTTTTATGTTGAATTTATCACTCGATCAAATCATTGGTTAGTTTGACTTCCTAAAAGTCAATTGGTCTATCAACATATTCAAATGCACATTTCACACGAAATTTCAACATTTTAGCTCATTTAGGCATTTTAACAAACACCTAGTGGGCATAATTTCACTAAATCAAAAGTCAAGTTTCATGACTAACTATTTAGCCAAGACTAAACAATTTTTGCAAGTTTAATATATCTAGTATGCATAATAACATCTAGATTCACCTTATGTGAATAAATAACACTCAATTTATAATCAAATTTCTAGTGTTCTTCATCATTCTACAACACCCATTTAACACTTAGATGGGTGACCATGAATTTCACAATTATAAACATCAATTCAACAAATAAATGACTAGGGTTTACTCCTAGACATAGTTTCATCCCTAATTTCATCCAAACAACGAACATGCAGGCTCAGATTCGAATCTCACAAGTTCATCTAAAATTTAAGATAGAACCAAATAGCAGAATTTTGCATACCTTATGATCCCTTCACTGAGGTGATCACTAATCTATGCTTGGATTTCGATTTGAGCTTGATTTACCCCTTCAATTTAGTGAATTCTTGTGTTTTAGGGTTTGAGCTTGAGAGCTCCCTTTTGATCAGGTTGAAATCGTAGGACCCAACATACGTATGTGTTTGTTTTGTGTCCATTATTTGATAGAATTAAAACTTTAATTCTTTTGCCCAAGTTTAGTCCCTCCACTTTACACAAATTATTTAAAGGGGTATTTTAACCATATTTGTTCTATTATGTCAAGACACTAACTAACTAGGTTATTCATTCCTAGTTACTTGGTGGGTCCCGGTAGTTATAATCCGTTTTATTTTAAGTCCCGTTAACTCGGGCTCTTATAAACTTAATTCCTTAAAACTTTGCTTCGTTTGTATTTGATATTATGATTTCTTATTAAATTCCAAATATTTACCGGGTTATTTTTACTACTAACGGTACTTTACCCGTCTTTTAGTATTAACGGGGTTTGATTACCAAACCCGTTTTCGAGGTGTTACAAGTCTACCCCCTTAGAGAGGTTTCGTCCTCGAAACCTTTTCTTACATAATTTATTGAGTTTAAACTCAATGTATTTGATCCGAGAAATCTTTTAAACATTACTTATACTTTTAACCAATTGTTAGTATTACCAGATAAGTATGGTAACGTCTTTTTGGTCACTAATTGTCTACGTATCTCATACGACATAGTGCAACTTGAAATAACTTAATCTCGTTATTTCCACTAGTTTAGTTAACTTAGCGATATCCATCGCTTTCATATACTATCGAATTCTTTATGAATCCGTTACTTTGACCCGTTTAAAGGTCCTTAGTTAAATCTTTCACCTTTAGCAACAAATTCTTTTGTTTTCAAATTTATTTATTCGGTTCGGTTATACCGAATCTACCGCTTACAAGCAACCAAATTTCTTGATTTGAATTGCTGACCTTAACCGGTCTCACTAGCTAGACTTATTAGTCCATTTACTATTACCACTTGCTTGGTTATAATGTGATTCTACCTCACATTGCATTTCTTGACCGTGATCGTGTCACATCATGTCTAATTCATATCAATCTTTCATTTCGAAAACATCACTTTTTCGAATATATTGTCTTGCGCCTATTAATGTCAAGACTTGTATCCTTCATGCTTACTATTTAAATTCATGTCAGAATTTATATTTGTAAAAACATTATTTCTTACTAAAACTGAAGTTTTAGTTTAACGTTTTATCTTTAATTTATGTCAAGCAATTTTGACGACTTGACATTTACTCTTTTACAGTCTTTGTTTTACGTGAGGATTCTTAACTAGTTCTCTCGCTTTGTTTAATTAACCCGTAGGTTTTCTCACGTAGCCTCGTAGGCTATTTCCTTAGGTCTTTACCCCCTTTTTAATGGGAACCCTAAGGTTTATTTCCCTTTCTTTTCGTGACCCGGGGGTCATTCTGGTCCCGTAGACCTTAACACTAATCGCATTCCCGTAGGTTACGATGATCCCACAGATTCATCTTTTTATTTGTATCTACATTCAAATGTATATATGCATATATAGCTTCAAGGCATGTCTTGTTATGTTTGGAATCATATATTTTCGCTTTTGAACTTTAGTTGACCTTGACCGTAGTCTAAGGCTTTATTTGTTTATTTTTGGGCGAAATTTTCCGACTTTATGACTTCTCATGTCATTTATACGTCGGTTCATCTTATGCTCACCATTCTCCAGTTTACATATATCCGTATTCGATTATGTCCCATTACCGGGCTCATTATTCTTTTACTTTTAACGCTACTATTATCCCGCTTGCGTTTACTCATGCCGTCAGGCATGATATTATATTCGACCCGTTCAACTTTAAAATAGTTGAACATAATTTATTTAAAATTTCTATTTACATTATCTTGTCGTCTTTTAATTATGACTCACAACCCAAGTCTTTTAACTTCCCATCCGAGTTCCCGTTTCTCGGTCTACGCATGTGTTTAATTCTTACCCATCAACCGGGTGTTTAACCAAAGTCGTTATTATCGCAACCCTCCCGATATACATTATGACTTCGCTTCATTTTTATATTCCGACTTTGTCCTCAAGTTTGACGTTTTACTAGAACGGCCTGTTAAGAGGCGTATTTGCATTCTCCGGGTTCGAGTGCAAGTACACTCCCTCCCAAAGCATATCCTAATTATTTTACATGTTTCTTTGTCCCTTCTCTCGGGCTCATTATCCAAATATAATACGCTTCCGTCACTCGGCTGTGCGTTCACATTATGATCAGATATTTTGCTTTTCTGATTCATTTGGGTACTTTTTAATTTTGTCCCACTCGCCCCATCCTTACTACATCGGACGTAAATGTGTCTGCTACAAGAAGTTCATGGTACCATATGCCACTACTTACTTGGCCAGAGTAAGCGATCGGCACATGACACACATGACCTTTTTATAGCTTTCACATCACTCCCTATGTAAGTAATGCCTCTATTTATTTCATACTTCTAATTTCAATTAGTAAAACTTTATTTAATTGCAAAACAACAATCATTAGTTTTACTAATTTTACATTCGAACATATAAAATGTTTTTCTTTTCTATCGAACTACTATATAATCACATTCGTTATTGTGATCGCTACCTTTCTCAATAGCGTTATATTGAGAGTTTCTCACTTGGATAATCACCCCCCGTCCAAGTTCTCATATGAACTAATCTTATTATTTCCTTGTTATTCATCATCGTGAATAACACATGTTTCTATTAAACTTTTCTTAGAAACATCATCCTGAATAGATATCCTATTCAGGTTTTATCAGATATATGCAACCGTTATCCCCTACGTGTTAGTTGCATATTACTACTTGTGCGATTAATTTAAAAGCGTGCACCTGGTAATGCTTGTCCTAACGGGCTTCTCTTGCCGCTAACTTTGTTCGCGGTCGTTACGCGATTTAGTCCTTGGTGAGCATGCTCCTCTTGTCATACTTCGGACCGTTCCTCTATCATATCTGTAATTTGTTTAACCCTTGTCATCTTTAAATGCAAGTATCCTTCAATTAAAACATTCACAAAGGTTAGCAATTTAAACATTAATAAATGCACGTATTGTAATACAATGCTTTTTACTGTACGTGATTTCGTTAACTATACTAATCATTTTCGTTGGTGTAACGTGTATTACACGATACCCTATGTGTTGTTCACAACACTTTAATCATACTAAACCATTAACATACTTGTACTTACCGGATTTGCGATCAAGCCTTGAACCGAACACCAATCTTTACCAAGAGCATAAGGTTTAAGTCCAAGCATAGTTTTCCCACCATACTTGAATCTGTTAAACCAAGGCTCTGATACCAACTTGTAACAACCGTAAATTTATTTATTCATTTTCCGTAAATAATCACAATTACTGAGTAATTATATTTAAACATTCATGCTCAAATACGGGTTTATTAAAACTTTACTAGACTTGAAAGCAAAACAACATAATGTAATTTAATTCATCATTTTAGAATAACGACGAAACAACTTGCGGAAGCTTCATTTAACGCATGTTAAGTTCTTGCTCGACGCTTGATCTTCATCCGGTGCTCTCGACAATCATCTGTATTCAAAACCAACTCAAAAGTTAGTTTTGATAATTAAATATATATTGGTTGAATCATAGAATTAAAGAACGTCAGGAAAATCCCATTATAAATCCCTTGATCCTAGAAGCAAGGATTCAATTCTGGCCTCCACCGTAACTTACGGTGGTCACCGTAAGTTACGATGGCCCCTGGTATAACATGCCCCTACAGTAAATCAGTAGGCAGCTGCCGTAAAGCTTTCAGCTCCACCGTAACTTACGGTGGGCACCGTAAGTTACGGTGGCCCCTGTATCAGAACTCCCATTTTGCCGCTTTTGACACGAAAACTTTCGTATCTTTCAATCCTCTTGTCCGTTTGACCTACCGTTTCTTCCTACGTAATTGTAATTTGATTCTCCACCTTATGGAGTTAAAATCCAACATCCGGTTTAACAAAATTTCAGACTTTTAAGTCTTCGGCTTATTACCCTTTTTTACCAAATTTTGACCCGTTCGATTATTTGGCCCCCAAGGTTGATGCCCGCAACTCTTACATGAGTCTAAGAGTTACATGATGATAATGCTAGTATCTAAACGACCTCTAAGGGTCGTTTGGCCAATTTTCCTATCAAGGGCATTTTCGTCAACTTATTTCCTCCTTTTACGACATTGGTCTCTTCGCTAAGGTATTTGACCAACATTGCATTTTTA
The DNA here is from genome assembly GCA_030545235.1 of Helianthus tuberosus. NCBI lineage: Eukaryota > Viridiplantae > Streptophyta > Magnoliopsida > Asterales > Asteraceae > Helianthus > Helianthus tuberosus. The sequence goes on along the minus strand of CM060431.1, from coordinate 4,593,046 downwards.
ACCATAAATCTATATATGTGCGTACCTGGCTCGAGTCAACATGTGGACCCGTTTTAAGACCGTGTCTCTATAATATGCTAATTCATAACCCATTCATCCTGTGAGCATGAGACTCGACATACACTTTTTAGTCATAAATTGTCAAATGGTATCAATATTATCATTTGACCCGGTTGGTCTAACTACCAAATGTTTTGCGCTTAATATTAAATGGTGTTTATTCACCATTTCATTAAATAACTATCCTTGGATTTCTAACCATTTAGTTATGTCGCCCTAACCCATTTCTTATGCTTTGATTCCAACATAGTTTATGTCCCTTGGCGTCGTTTAAAGCTTTGACTTTTAACATACATACTTGATTAAAATCACCGGTTTACCATCTTTACTCTCTTAGGCATACTTATAAAGTAGCCATTCAAAACTTATTATAAATACGTCACTTCAATGACTATTTTGCGTTTTTCACCCTTTTACCAATAGTAATAGTTTTTCATCATTTTGGTATGTTCCGACCCGTATCAATTCGCATCGGGAACCATACCTTGAATATTATCTTTATCATATAAATAACTTTTGAACAAGCACGTATACTATGAAAAGGGTGTAAGTTTCACTTACCTCGCATCCGAACTACGCTTTTCCTTTCCTTCTTGATTCGTTTGACCCGCTCCCTCATCAAGCTTCCACCTAGCTCGTTAGACGTCAAACTATCATCATAATTCGTAAGATGGTTAGATTAGTCATTATCAATTATGACTACTCCACCTAACGGGTCTTATGTTGAATTTATCACTCGATCAAATCATTGGTTAGTTTGACTTCCTAAAAGTCAATTGGTCTATCAACATATTCAAATGCACATTTCACACGAAATTTCAACATTTTAGCTTCATTTAGGCATTTTAACAAACACCTAGTGGGCATAATTTCACTAAATCAAAAGTCAAGTTTCATGACTAACTATTTAGCCAAGAATAAACAATTTTTGCAAGTTTAATATATCTAGTATGCATAATAACATCTAGATTCACCTTATGTGAATAAATAACACTCAATTATAATCAAATTTCTAGTGTTCTTCATCTTTCTACAACACCCATTTAACACTTAGATGGGTGACCATGAATTTCACAATTATAAACATCAATTCAACAAATAAATGACTAGGGTTTACTCCTAGACATAGTTTCATCCCTAATTTCATCCAAACAACGAACATGCAGGCTCAGATTCGAATCTCACAAGTTCATCTAAAATTTAAGATAGAACCAAATAGCAAAATTTTGCATACCTTATGATCCCTTCGCTGAGGTGATCACTAATCTATGCTTGGATTTCGATTTGAGCTTGATTTGCCCCTTCAATTTAGTGAATTCTTGTGTTTTAGGGTTTGAGCTTGAGAGCTCCCTTTTGATCAGGTTGAAATTGCAGGACCCAACATACGTATGTGTTTGTTTTGTGTCCATTATTTGATAGAATTAAAACTTTAATTCTTTTGCCCAAGTTTAGTCCCTCCACTTTACACAAATTATTTAAAGGGGTATTTTAACCATATTTGTTCTATTATGTCAAGACACTAACTAACTAGGTTATTCATTCCTAGTTACTTGGTGGGTCCCGGTAGTTATAATCCGTTTTATTTTAAGTCCCGTTAACTCGGGCTCTTATAAACTTAATTCCTTAAAATTTTGCTTCGTTTGTATTTGATATTAGGATTTCTTATTAAATTCCAAATATTTACCGGGTTATTTTTACTACTAACGGTACTTTACCCGTCTTTTAGTATTAACGGAGTTTGATTACCAAACCCGTTTTCGGGGTGTTACAGTCACCACTTCAAGCGAAGGGCTTCTTGTAAATTCTTTATTAACCCCCGCATCCGCAGCCGCGTCATGCCTGGGGGGAAATAGGAGCATCAAATAAGGAGAAGCCTCCATCTTGCGGTTCTGCGAACAAAGCATAAATAACTATCAAATACAAGTTACAATGACAAACACTTGTAAGGTTACAATTCACTTACCAATCACAACCGCAGGCTTCGGCTGCGAAACAGCAGTTGTCGGTTTCGTTCGCAACCTGTAACGTTTCTGTTCGCCGGCGCCAGCAGCCTTCTCCTCTGCCTTCCTTTTCTTCTTCTCTTCAGCAGGCTTGGAACCCGCAGAGGATCCACCTACAGCCGCACCACCACCTGGAACACCCAAACCCTCAAGGGTGTCAGACACGACCACGTAATCGGTGTATCTGAGGAAACGAGAACAAGAGATACCTGCCGCCTGCGACACCAAAGGAGGAACAACAGCAGGCTCATGTTTTTTCCTCTGGCGAAACCGCACACCTTTCACCACCTGCTTTTTGGGAACACCCTTCGCGTCAAGGTCTCCCAAAGCCTCAAGATCACCTATGTTCACATCAAGCAGATGAGTAAGGCCGCTTTCTTTACAAAAACAAATAAAGGGATAGTTTACATTATACCTTTACCCTGCGGCAACTCAACCGCCAATGCGGCCTCCGTAGGCACCCGGAAGTTGTCACGGATGGTGACATTAAACCCATCCTCATCATCCGCACAAGCAACTGTCTCAACCTTGCCCTCGAAGTCCGGATCAAATATCCTCCACAGGGCAGCATCCTCTGATAAGTACACTTACAAATCAGTAATGCATAAGGGAGTAAGAAAAACCGCACAAGAGGAAAAGTACTTACCACCATTTTTCTCCCGCACAACAGCCTTTACTTTCCTATTCATCCTGGTCATCATCATGCGCAACACCCACAACTTCGAGTTGGTCAGTTTCTCAAACTCGATGGTCCGCAACCTGGGGAACCAATCCACCGAACCAAGCCTGGGACAGCAATGGTCTCTGATATGATCGTCTCGGTCACATTCCGAAACGTCATATTTGCAACGACTGCGGCATCCTTGATATAAAAGAACTTCGTCTTCCACTTCGTGATACCCTTGGGTGGGGTCCTCAGTTTAGGGCCCCATATCGTTGACTAAAAGAAAAAAAAACCGGTATGCACCGTCAACTGATAAAATCACCGGAAGTCGCCGAAAACAGGATCCATACCAAGAGCACAAAAAGTGTACTCAAAGTTCCGAACCCGGATCATCCCGAAAGGGCTCAGCTGAGAAATGTGGATCTTGTACCACTCCAAAACCTCAGCAACAAATACTGTTAACGGCAGTCGGAGGTTCCCGTCAACAAAAAAGTCAGCCCACATGGTGATGTAACCCGCCGGAGCATCGACACCAGTGTCACCGCCTGGGGCACCACCACCTTCTTCTTCCTCATACGTCGCCGCCGGCGATGAAGGATCCGGGTTTTAACCCTCAACATTATGTGGGTTCGATGGTTCAGCCATCAGAGAATGTAACGAAGAAGACAGAAGATGAGTTCACAAGAAACTCAAAAACCTCCCCGGAATATCAATAAAGTTTATCGGAGAAGACGAAGAACGCTCTCTTTCTCTTACCGGAAATTTTTTGAAATTTTGAACAAGTGAGTGGAAATCAAACGGTTTCCCCTTATATACCCATCGCAATTAATGCGAGGCAGTAACCGAATCAACACGTTTGAAAAGAGCGAGTTATGCGACGCTACGTGTTCAGCGACGGTTTCGCTGACGGTTACCACGCGTGAGTGGCCGCCCACGCGCTTGACAAAAGAGTCATTTACACTCCCGCTACAGTGCATTTATAACCTTGGGCAGTGCAAACGTCCTTTCGTTTCAGCACATGCCAGAAAATCCTACCAACTTTCACCAACTCGCACGTGCGTTCAGCCACGTATGCAACACAAAAGCGACAACATTATCCAAACATAAGCGGCATGCGGTTTCTCTGGTATACCACACCATAACCCATACCGCATGTTGTTTTTTACATACCCTTCAAAAAGGCAAAATAAATATCTCTACATTATGTAAAGGGGTATAACCAATATCCGCATATACCCACGAGCACACATGGAATATGCGAAGATGACACACACGAGCCCGTACAGGTGTGTCAGATACCCAGAACCAGCGTTGTTCATTGGACTGCGAAAACCGCTTCTCAGGATGCGGTAAACCGCATTCCATGCAAGCTTCTTCAAGCTTCAAATCCCTCGTGTCCGGTTCACAACCACAGAGGGGACGCAAACAGCTTCTCCTTGGGAAAAAGGACAAGTATACTAGACAACTGCACATCAGCAACCCTGACTCCTGATCCTTCAAGAGCCACATCCAAGCTTCAGGCTCTTTTAAAGCGAGTTCTTTGCTACAAATTGTAAACACTCACGAGTAACCGCGACAAGGCACAAATACGCGGACGGTAGCTACGGAAGAGCCACGACTAAGCCATCACACGGTTGAAGAAAAACTACTTCAAGGAAAACTACTTTCCACCTAAGCGTGAAGGAAAGTAGCTAAGGAACGAATGCGGACGACTTTCACCCAGATTCCCATGTATCTAAGGTGATCTCCTCGAGCAGCAAGCCAAGCAACAGTGGTAACAAGTCTGCTTATGACTCTGTTTGCCCACCTATGGACCGCATAGAATAAACAATGTTGGGCACTACCATGCCTATGACCATGTTTATTTGCCCATAGTACAGATTCACATTGTTCGACCAAACACGGCCAACTAATGACGCAAGTTCCGCACATTGTTCGACCAAATATGGCCAACCATATGCGGCAATGAGGTAACCGCAAAGGACGTGCGGTTACTTGAGAGATAAACTGGAGAACGCGGATATCCCACAAAGTAGGGATCATCGTTGCATGTCTAGTTGATAAACATAGAGCTTGACCAAAGCACTTACAGCATTGCATCAGCTGACACAGAGGTTACAACTAGAGTTGCGATCACGAACATCTTCCGTCACCGTCTCAAAGGTTGGTTCGAAACACCAACAGGTGGCTGATGACATCAGGGAAAGGTAGACCATATTACCGAATCAAATCAGGCTGAGAATTTCGCATCAAGCGGATGTCGCTCACCAATACGGAAGAGACGTCACACGACTCTACCAGGACCCCAGCCTGATTTACTTAACGCAGGGGCCATCTGCATGGCCATATTCTACCTTCTAGACACCATAGTTAAGTGTTCCTCCCACATGCAACTTGCATAAGGAAGCAACACTAGACTGGGGGGACTTGAAGGGGTATGGTCCTAGATATCACGTCAGGACGACCGCGAGTGACCATTACCCTAATCAAAAACCCCCCACCAGCAAGAACTTATCTGTTTCCGTGCGGGCACGCGCGAACACAGCGGTCGAATCCAATCGGTCAAGGGATAGGAATACATACATTATGTATATGGGTGTATACATAGCGATGCGGCCCGGCACCGCATCCTATGAACATTTTCATCACGACAAGGGATCTGGACAACGGTAACAGTCACCAAGCGGCGATGCGGCACGGCACCGCATCCCGTATATGTCTTGGCCAGAACAAGAACGCGGGAATAACATTAGTTACCGCACGCTGCGATGCGGCCCGGCACCGCATCCTGCCTACAAGGCAAGTGGGACTGACACCACAGCAGGACGTGGCATCACCACCGTAACCGACAGGCCTGGCACACCTATAGGAGGCTGTGCGATGTCAGACTAGCTGATGTGTGCAAAATGCAACATATAAATTACATCAATTGTGGCATAAAACTAACCCTTTTTTAGTACTAATGTTGGAAAAAGTGTGCTTTTGTCTTCCTTTTGTATTTTCAGGATTAAATGAGCTCAAATTAACAAAAGAAGCAAAAAGACAGCAAAATCTAACATAAATACAAGAAAAGGAACAAACGTGACATGCCCGACCCCACGACAGCATCTTCCCAAGCAAAACAAGAAGACAGAAGACTGAACACGCCCCGTGCTCAGCCAGCACGGGGGCGTGCCCAAGTGTCAGCAGAAAAGACAAAGTGGTAGAAGCTTCTATTGCCCACCACGGGGCAGTGCTCAGCGGGCACGGGGCCGTGGTCAACTATAAGATTCGCAGAATCCAGGCAAATCTTCATAGTACAGATATGCTTCTGCACACGGGGTCGTGCTCAGCGGACACGGGGGCGTGGTCAACTAATAAGACAAGCTGCAATAAATGAAGAAAGAGAAGGATGTGGACACGGGGCCGTGCCCACTGGACACGGGGCCGTGCCCCTGGACACGGGGCCGTGCCCGAGCTTCTGTTCAGCCTATAAATAGGAGTGCTTCGCTCAAGCTCAAACCATCCCTTGGCACACCACCTCTCTCACACTTCACCCATCACCCACCACCACCATAACACCATCATCCACCACCATCATCCATTGTCCATCGTAGAGTGTGTGAGTCGTCTCGGGATCCAAGATTGATCGTAAGAGTTCTTGACAATCAAGGCCATGTTTGCCTAAGTCTCTTACATCACTTGGTGAAGACAAGTGTCTAGTGTAATACTTTTTATTTTTAATCTTTTCGCACTTTTTACTTGGTTTTGTATTAATGACTTTAATAACTAGTTTCTTATGTTGAAGGTGATTCTTCCTTATCGTTTGTCCGTGGTGTCTTGACATTATTTTACTGTCTATATAAAATAAAATATTTTCACCATTCATATCTCCACGGTCTATATGGAGGTATGTTGGCTACCTGGTCGGGGGTTAAGGGAACGGTTTGGTAAGAGTCTTGCCGTTGTTCAGCTTTTAGAGATCCTGCAAGGGACCTGGGTCAAATTTAGTAGGACCTCCTTCAATACTTAACGGTATTGGATGGCGGGGGTCCAAACTCTTTGACCCCCTCATAAGTTAAACTACTATTAATACTATAACCCGACTACTTAGGACTGTATCCCTGCTGACTCAGACTACTTAGCCGATGGTAACGTCACCTTCAAAAGAGGGGCCTACCATAATTGGCATTAATAACTTAATTAATTATCTTTCAATAATCCGACCCTTTAGGATTGTATCCTTGCTGACTCAAACTACTGGGTTGAGGGTAACGTCACCTTCAAAAGAGGGGCCTACTACAATAACTAAGATAATCTCTTAAATAAGTGCAAAAGTGCGGAAATAATCAAAGGTTACACTATACACGAGTCGGAACCAAGTGATTCATCTTGTCTATCTGTTTTTATTTTTATTTTTATTTTCAGCATTTTAGTTAGTTTTTATTTTTCTTAGTTTAAAACATTGTTCTAAACTTTTTGATTTGATTAGACGTTGAGGATAAACCGGTACTAAAAGCTCTTGTGTCCTTGGACGACCTCGGTATCTTACCAACACTATACTACGCTCACGATGGGTGCACTTGCCCATATGTGTGTTGAGTGTTAGTAAATATCGTGTTTTATAAATTTAAAACTTGGCTAAAGAAAGTGTAAAAAGGGCTTAAAATATACTTAAACCTATATATACACCTAACACGCATCACTAGCCACTCAACTACCATCCTTCACTCCTCGGCTATAAATACCCATCCCAAACTAGGTTTGAGGTATCTCTTCACAACTCTCTCACTACTACTACTATCACACTTTGCTTCCCAAGCAAATTACTGATTCTCACGCCGGAGAGTGGTAACAAGGAGCACCCCACACCCCATCCTTCTTGTTACGAGTCACAGTTTGTTCCCTTGTGCAGGAGATCAACCAGCAGACGATCCAACCAGCGATCCTCGGAAAGAAGGGATTAACCCTACTTGACGAGACCAGTGAATTAACTGCCTCGGTTAACCATTGTTTCATCAACTATCCTTAATTGTAGATAATTATTATTTAATTTAAATTATTAAATATTAAATAAGTTAATAGATAATAGATTAAACAATATATATTAAGCGGTGAATTCTAAACTGATTATTAAGTAATTAAGAAACAGAAATATATTTTAAATCCTAACTTTCTTTCTCGAACGTAGATATATTTCAATAGATAACCGAGATCTACATCTATAATGTTTTCCTCTTTCTATAAATCGTGACCTTATTGCTCGAACGTAGAAACAAAGTTCTTTTGATTTTTAATATACAGTAATATTTATTTAAACATGTTTCACATCTAGACTTATCTATCTATATTTATTCTATATAATATCTATACTATATAATAAAACTAGACAATCCTTAATTGTAGATAATTATATTTAATTTAAATTAATAAATACTAATTAAATTAATATAAATCTTATCAACTCTAAATTATTGACATAAATTTAACTTCAAATAGTAAAGTCTTATCTAAACTAAAAAACATTGTTTCACTTAACATAGATAAACATGCATATTATTTATTGTTAATGTTATTATTGTTAACTATGAGAAATTATATTAATCAACTTATTAATCAAATCAAAAATTTAAAATACTATGAACTTAATTTAAAAAATAATAAAAAAATCCATTTTGATTTAGAAAGATTTTTTTAATAATAGATAAACCCATGTAATACACAAGGTTTTTAAAGATATAACATTTTAAATATTATTTGCTATATAAAATTAGATTTATTTAACCCGTACAATACACGGAGTTTTTTTTAAATATAAGTTTTTTTTATTATTTAGTATAGAAAATTACATTTCTTCCACCCGTGAATACACATGGTTTTTTAAAATATAACTTTTAATGTTTGGTATATAAAATTACATTACCGCATAATAAACAGTGTTCTTAAAGATATACTTTTTTTTATTATTTAATATATAAAATTTTATTTACTCAAAACGTGTAATAAATGAGGTTTTTAAAAATATATTTTTTAATAGTATATGAAATACATTTATTCAACCCGTGTAAAACACGGGGTTCTAATCTAGTAGATTTTAAATAAACGTAATTGGTATAATTTTTTTTGAACGACAACGAATGACGTGTCAACTACCGTGACATCGTGCTGTGACCAAGGTCGACTACTCGACTGTCGCCAGCCCTTTGGCTCTCCCAGATGCGCAGTAACCCGACCTCCACCTGCATTGGCGGACCCATAAATTATTTCATAGGGGTGCGAATGAAGTGTTTAACCAAATTTTCAAAGAGTGTGATCGGGATTTTTGCTTATAAAATACAAAAAAGAAAAATTAAGGGGGGCGCCCGCCTACCCAAGGCTTGCCTTGGGTCCGCCCTTGTCCACCCGCCCGAAGGCACGACAATGGAATAATCGGTAAAACTTCACCTCTCATCCAAGACGAATCGGTGCCACCCGTATTCGCCTTTCACCTGGATGACGTAGAAAATAATGTGGATAGTAAGATTCGAACCTGGGTCACAAGAAACACTAAGGGGGTGTTTGTTTTTTCAGAAAAAACCTCTTCTAACTTCTTATGTCTGTGCCGCGCAGACCACGCGCAGACGTTTAGCTCTGCAGACTGTTTGTTTTTAGAAGACATTTCATTAAAAATGTCTTCAAACCTCTTCCAACCCTCTCTTCGCCCCTCTCCTCCTAATCTCAAAACACAGACACCTCTCCCACCTCCACGCCGCCGATAGGGCTGTTTACGAGCCGAGCCGAACCGAGCGGACCTTTGCTCATGCTTGGCTCGTTTACAAACCGAACTGGGCGGAGAGGCTCATTTAAAACCGAGCCTCAAATCAAGCGAGCATTTTTCGAGCAGTAAATATTCCGAGCGAGCGTCGAGCGAAGTTCGAGCGATTTGGATAACGATGTAGCCCGATTGAAATTCGCTAAGAGAGCTTGTGACAGTGTTCGATCTCAAGTTTTTATGTCTTTAAAAACATGCACGTTTCATGACATAATATTTTTCTTATGAATAACAATGTTGTGGCCGATGAGGCGATGATCATATTGCACGAAAAATTACGTTGAGAGTGGGAGACGATCGACTTAAGGTAACAACATAAAACATTGAGACGATGAGCAGCTTGTCATTTATCGATTTAGGATTTAACTTTTATGTTTTGATATTAATTTTGTATTGGCGTGGTTGGGCTAGTACATATAGATATAGCTGTAAATTTGTATATAGTGGACCAAAATCTAATAGAGTGGTATATATAATACTATAAATTTAAATAATATTTAAGTATATATGTATGTGTAATGTGTGTGTATATATAGGTGTGTGTGTGTGTATGTATAATTTATATTTATGTATATATATGTGTATATACATGTTTATATATGTATGTGTATGTATATATATATATACTAATTATTAATTAAAAATAATTCGAGCCGAACCGAGTCGAGCGAACCTTTGCTCATGCTTGGCTCGTTTACAAACCGAACCGAGCAGAGCGGCTCGTTTACAACCGAGCGTCAAATCGAACGAGCATTTTCCGAGCAATTTCCGAACGAGTGTCGAGCGAGCGACGAGCGGCGAGCGATTTGAACGGCCCTAGCCGCCGGTCACCACTTCCTCCTCCTCCACAGCCACCGGCAACACCTCCCCCACCTCCACAGCCAGCCCTTCTCTTCCGGCCCTTCTTTCGATTTCGCCATTTCTTTCGGACAATCTCTTCTGCTACTGTACTATTAGTGCTGCCAATATCCGATTATTTGAAGATCAAGAACAGATCTGGGAGCAAGATTTCACCTGTTTAGTTGAAGGGGTGTTGCAAAAATGTGTGGTTTGTGAGTCGTATTGTTTTCATTGTCTGATGAGGCAGTCTTCTAACCATTTCGAAAAAAAAACTACTCTGCAAATTACGGGTATCAGACATAAAAGCTTCTGAATAATCATTCTCATGTTTAAGATAATTAAGAAGATCCGGGTCATGGGTATTTGACATCCAGTGATACGGGTCTTCCCAAGAAACCCCATGAGCTGTGACGTTGAATGCTACTTTCTTGGGTTATGGTGGTGGTTTTTGGTGGCGGAGTGAAGAGTAGAAGTAAGAGTGTAGGGTGGTGGTAAGTGGGTGTGTGGTAGGTTTTAACCTGGTGGTTTTTGTGATGAAGGAAGCCATGGAAATGGTGCAGGAGAGGTTAGTTTCAGGTTGTGGGTGCAAAGGTGGGGTGGTAAGGGGAAAGAGAAAGGGAAAAAAAGTTTGCAGATGTGGTGTAAAGAGGTGAGATAATCAAACACTCTTTTTATTACTGATGAGGATACGTCCTAGGTCGGACCGAATGTCTAGCAAACACAAACCGAACCGAAAGCCTAAAGGAACGGACGCATCTAGGGCCATAGACGAAGCGACCCAACTCCCTGATCCATCGTAACTAACCAGGGGCCCACAACTTTAACCGCCATGACAATGACTGGTCCGACCCTAACTAACTCGCCACGTCAGCATACCCAAAAACTATAAATACCAGGCCAAGACTTCCAACAAGGGGTAATCGCTACTTTCTCTCTCTAAACTATCCTCTCTCACTTCATGACCTATTCTCTCCTCACAAATACTTATTCTCACGCCCGAGCTTGGTCACAGAGAGGCCCCCCTCCCTGTGACGAGGCCAACGGTGTGTTTCTTCCTTGTGATCTTGCAGGTTCTTGCTAGGTCAACTGAAGCTCTGCTCTGACCAGGTCGGACAAACTGGTTTTGAGTCTTCAATTACACTCCGCATGCATTTGGTCCACCTTTTCTCGTGCAGACGTTTGCAGATGTGGTTTGTAGACTGCAGACCTTTTACATCTGAAAAACAAACACCACCTAAGTCTTTCCCCCAACCACTCCACCACTACCTCATTAGCAATTGGTATAATTATATAATAAGAACTATATAATTTATAACTAAATTAAATACTTTAAAAATGTTATACTTCATGTACTTTCAACCCTCTAGTTGTTGCAATTACTTTCAATTTTCCTGTACGGCCATTATATAATTACTTATTTATATAAACACAGTTGTCTAGTTTCAGAAATATTTATTTACTTATTTATTATTATAAAAGCTTTTCCGTATTCGACATAACCACATGATCTTATTTATTTATTTATTTATTATAATATATATCTTACGTGTAGACAAAACTTAAAAAATTACAATCAAACTAAGAGTTTCAACGTTTATTCATATTTTCCATCAATTCATACGTCGAGTCTCCTCATAATTAACCTCCTTATGTATGTATAGATATAAAACTAATATAGAACCAATTTAAGTAAAGATATGTAAGAACTGTTAAACAACATAATAAACATTTATATACATATTAACATATATATATTTTTTTAATTTTGTTACCTGTAACTGTATAATCGAATCTATTTCGCTATGAACCGCTATTACGGGTATGTTTGGCATAGAGCTTTTAGGAGCTTCTAGCTTTAAGCTTTTAAGAAAAAACTCATACTCAATAAAAAACATTTTTGGGTTGAACAAGCTTGAAGCTTTTAGGTTAGGAGCTTGAAGATTTTAGTTGAACGATCCTACTATTAGCGTTTAGAAAGAGCTACAAGCTTTTAGGAAAAAATGACTGATTTAACCTCTAAAGATAATGAACTTTTTAATGCATAAACTATTTAAATTTCTAGTTATGTCCATTTTGATCATTTTATACATTTTATTAAAAGCTCCAGCTACTCTAGCAAACGAACCAAACGTTCAGCGAACAGTTCGTGAACCGTTCGGCGGGAAGTTTGTTTGTGTTCGTTCGTTTATTAAACAAACGAACACAAACAAGAAATTTTGTTCGTTTAGTTAAATGAACAAACATGAACATAGGGCGCGTTCGTTCATTTATGTTCGTGAACGTTTGGTAATGTGTTCGTTTGTGTTCGATAGTTTATTAGTGTTTTTAACTTTTATATTTTATTTGAATACTTCAAAATTCCGATAAATAAAAAATTTAATAATTGTCAATGTATTATATATTTTGTTCATGAATGTTTGTTTGTGTTCGTTCGTTACCATTTGTATTCATGAACATTAGTTTGTGCTCAGTTGTGTCCATTATCGTTTGTTTTCATTCGTTGACTAAAATTAACAAACAAACACAAATGAACACGAACAAGTTAATTTCCTTAACAAACAAACACGAACATAGAATCTCGTTCGGTAAGCGTTCATGAACAGTTCGTAAACACATATATTTCTTAACAAACGAACACGAACAAGGACTTGTTCGTGTTCGTTCGGTTCGTTTGCAGCCCTAGCTACTAGCTACCAGCTTCCAACCAACAGTCACCAGCTACAGTGCATTTATAACCTTGGGCAGTGCAAACGTCCTTTCGTTTCAGCACATGCCAGAAAATCCTACCAACTTTCACCAACTCGCACGTGCGTTCAGCCACGTATGCAACACAAAAGCAACAACATTATCCAAACATAAGCGGCATGCGGTTTCTCTGGTATACCACACCATAACCCATACCGCATGTTGTTTTTTACATACCCTTCAAAAAAGGCAAAATAAATATCTCTACATTATGTAAAGGGGTATAACCAATATCTGCATATACCCACGAGCACACATGGAATATGCGGAGATGACACACACGAGCCCGTACAGGTGTGTCAGATACCCAGAACCAGCGTTGTTCATTGGACTGCGAAAACCGCTTCTCAGGATGCGGTAAACCGCATTCCATGCAAGCTTCTTCAAGCTTCAAATCCCTCGTGTCCGGTTCACAACCACAGAGGGGACGCAAACAGCTTCTCCTTGGGAAAAAGGACAAGTATACTGGACAACTGCACATCAGCAACCCTGACTCCTGATCCTTCAAGAGCCACATCCAAGCTTCAGGCTCTTTTAAAGCGAGTTCTTTGCTGCAAATCGTAAACACTCACGAGTAACCGCGACAAGGCAAAAATACGCGGACGGTAGCTACGGAAGAGCCACGACTAAGCCATCACACGGTTGAAGAAAACTACTTCAAGGAAAACTACTTTCCACCTAAGCGTGAAGGAAAGTAGCTAAGGAACGAATGCGGACGACTTTCACCCAGATTCCCATGTATCTAAGGTGATCTCCTCGAGCAGCAAGCCAAGCAACAGTGGTAACAAGTCTGCTTATGACTCTGTTTGCCCACCTATGGACCGCATAGAATAAACAATGTTGGGCACTACCATGCCTATGACCATGTTTATTTGCCCATAGTACAGATTCACATTGTTCGACCAAACACGGCCAACTAATGACGCAAGTTCCGCACATTGTTCGACCAAATATGGCCAACCATATGCGGCAATGAGGTAACCGCAAAGGACGTGCGGTTACTTGAGAGATAAACTGGAGAACGCGGATATCCCACAAAGTAGGGATCATCGTTGCATGTCTAGTTGATAAACATAGAGCTTGACCAAAGCACTTACAGCATTGCATCAGCTGACACAGAGGTTACAACTAGAGTTGCGATCACGAACATCTTCCGTCACCGTCTCAAAGGTTGGTTCGAAACACCAACAGGTGGCTGATGACATCAGGGAAAGGTAGACCATATTACCGAATCAAATCAGGCTGAGAATTTCGCATCAAGCGGATGTCGCTCACCAATACGGAAGAGACGTCACACGACTCTACCAGGACCCCAGCCTGATTTACTTAACGCAGGGGCCATCTGCATGGCCATATTCTACCTTCTAGACACCATAGTTAAGTGTTCCTCCCACATGCAACTTGCATAAGGAAGCAACACTAGACTGGGGGGACTTGAAGGGGTATGGTCCTAGATATCACGTCAGGACGACCGCGAGTGACCATTACCCTAATCAAAAACCCCCCACCAGCAAGAACTTATCTGTTTCCGTGCGGGCACGCGCGAACACAGCGGTCGAATCCAATCGGTCAAGGGATAGGAATACATACATTATGTATATGGGTGTATACATAGCGATGCGGCCCGGCACCGCATCCTATGAACATTTTCATCACGACAAGGGATCTGGACAACGGTAACAGTCACCAAGCGGCGATGCGGCACGGCACCGCATCCCGTATATGTCTTGGCCAGAACAAGAACGCGGGAATAACATTAGTTACCGCACGCTGCGATGCGGCCCGGCACCGCATCCTGCCTACAAGGCAAGTGGGACTGACACCACAGCAGGACGTGGCATCACCACCGTAACCGACAGGCCTGGCACACCTATAGGAGGCTGTGCGATGTCAGACTAGCTGATGTGTGCAAAATGCAACATATAAATTACATCAATTGTGGCATAAAACTAACCCTTTTTTAGTACTAATGTTGGAAAAAGTGTGCTTTTGTCTTCCTTTTGTATTTTCAGGATTAAATGAGCTCAAATTAACAAAAGAAGCAAAAAGACAGCAAAATCTAACATAAATACAAGAAAAGGAACAAACGTGACATGCCCGACCCCACGACAACATCTTCCCAAGCAAAACAAGAAGACAGAAGACTGAACACGCCCCGTGCTCAGCCAGCACGGGGGCGTGCCCAAGTGTCAGCAGAAAAGACAAAGTGGTAGAAGCTTCTATTGCCCACCACGGGGCAGTGCTCAGCGGGCACGGGGCCGTGGTCAACTATAAGATTCGCAGAATCCAGGCAAATCTTCATAGTACAGATATGCTTCTGCACACGGGGTCGTGCTCAGCGGACACGGGGGCGTGGTCAACTAATAAGACAAGCTGCAATAAATGAAGAAAGAGAAGGATGTGGACACGGGGCCGTGCCCACTGGACACGGGGCCGTGCCCCTGGACACGGGGCCGTGCCCGAGCTTCTGTTCAGCCTATAAATAGGAGTGCTTCGCTCAAGCTCAAACCATCCCTTGGCACACCACCTCTCTCACACTTCACCCATCACCCACCACCACCATAACACCATCATCCACCACCATCATCCATTGTCCATCGTAGAGTGTGTGAGTCGTCTCGGGATCCAAGATTGATCGTAAGAGTTCTTGAAAATCAAGGCCATGTTTGCCTAAGTCTCTTACATCACTTGGTGAAGACAAGTGTCTAGTGTAATACTTTTTATTTTTAATCTTTTCGCACTTTTTACTTGGTTTTGTATTAATGACTTTAATAACTAGTTTCTTATGTTGAAGGTGATTCTTCCTTATCGTTTGTCCGTGGTGTCTTGACATTATTTTACTGTCTATATAAAATAAAATATTTTCACCATTCATATCTCCACGGTCTATATGGAGGTATGTTGGCTACCTGGTCGGGGGTTAAGGGAACGGTTTGGTAAGAGTCTTGCCGTTGTTCAGCTTTTAGAGATCCTGCAAGGGACCTGGGTCAAATTTAGTAGGACCTCCTTCAATACTTAACGGTATTGGATGGCGGGGGTCCAAACTCTTTGACCCCCCTCATAAGTTAAACTACTATTAATACTATAACCCGACTACTTAGGACTGTATCCCTGCTGACTCAGACTACTTAGCCGATGGTAACGTCACCTTCAAAAGAGGGGCCTACCATAATTGGCATTAATAACTTAATTAATTATCTTTCAATAATCCGACCCTTTAGGATTGTATCCTTGCTGACTCAAACTACTGGGTTGAGGGTAACGTCACCTTCAAAAGAGGGGCCTACTACAATAACTAAGATAATCTCTTAAATAAGTGCAAAAGTGCGGAAATAATCAAAGGTTACACTATACACGAGTCGGAACCAAGTGATTCATCTTGTCTATCTGTTTTTATTTTTATTTTTATTTTTAGCATTTTAGTTAGTTTTTATTTTTCTTAGTTTAAAACATTTTTCTAAACTTTTTGATTTGATTAGACGTTGAGGATAAACCGGTACTAAAAGCTCTTGTGTCCTTGGACGACCTCGGTATCTTACCAACACTATACTACGCTCACGATGGGTGCACTTGCCCATATGTGTGTTGAGTGTTAGTAAATATCGTGTTTTATAAATTTAAAACTTGGCTAAAGAAAGTGTAAAAAGGGCTTAAAATATACTTAAACCTATATATACACCTAACACGCATCACTAGCCACTCAACTACCATCCTTCACTCCTCGGCTATAAATACCCATCCCAAACTAGGTTTGAGGTATCTCTTCACAACTCTCTCACTACTACTACTATCACACTTTGCTTCCCAAGCAAATTACTGATTCTCACGCCGGATAGTGGTAACAAGGAGCAACCCACACCCCATCCTTCTTGTTACGAGTCACAGTTTGTTCCCTTGTGCAGGAGATCAACCAGCGGACGATCCAACCAGCGATCCTCGGAAAGAATGGATTAACCCTACTTGACGAGACCAGTGAATTAACTGCCTCGGTTAACCATTGTTTCATCAACTATCCTTAATTGTAGATAATTATTATTTAATTTAAATTATTAAATATTAAATAAGTTAATAGATAATAGATTAAACAATATATATTAAGCGGTGAATTCTAAACTGATTATTAAGTAATTAAGAAACAGAAATATATTTTAAATCCTAACTTTCTTTCTCGAACGTAGATATATTTCAATAGATAACCGAGATCTACATCTATAATGTTTTCCTCTTTCTATAAATCGTGACCTTATTGCTCGAACGTAGAAACAAAGTTCTTTTGATTTTTAATATACAGTAATATTTATTTAAACATGTTTCACATCTAGACTTATCTATCTATATTTATTCTATATAATATCTATACTATATAATAAAACTAGACAATCCTTAATTGTAGATAATTATATTTAATTTAAATTAATAAATACTAATTAAATTAATATAAATCTTATCAACTCTAAATTATTGACATAAATTTAACTTCAAATAGTAAAGTCTTATCTAAACTAAAAAACATTGTTTCACTTAACATAGATAAACATGCATATTATTTATTGTTAATGTTATTATTGTTAACTATGAGAAATTATATTAATCAACTTATTAATCGAACCAAAAATTTAAAATAGTATGAACATAATTTAAAAAATAATAAAAAAATCCATTTTGATTTAGAAAGATTTTTTTTAATAATAGATAAACCCATATAATACACAAGGTTTTTAAAGATATAACATTTTAAATATTATTTGCTATATAAAATTAGATTTATTTAACCCGTACAATACACGGAGTTTTTTTTAAATATAAGTTTTTTTTATTATTTAGTATATAAAATTACATTTCTTCCACCCGTGAATACACATGGTTTTTTAAAATATAACTTTTAATGTTTGGTATATAAAATTACATTATCGCATAATAAACGGTGTTCTTAAAGATATACTTTTTTTTATTATTTAATATATAAAATTATATTTACTCAAAACGTGTAATAAATGAGGTTTTTAAAAATATATTTTTTTAATAGTATATGAAATACATTTATTCAACCCGTGTAAAACACGGGGTTCTAATCTAGTAGATTTTAAAGAAACGTAATTGGTATAATTTTTTTTGAACGACAACGAATGACGTGTCAACTACCGTGACATCGTGCTGTGACCAAGGTCGACTACTCGACTGTCGCCAGCCCTTTGGCTCTCCCAGATGCGCAGTAACCCGACCTCCACCTGCATTGGCGGACCCATAAATTATTTCATAGGGGTGCGAATGAAGTGTTTAACCAAATTTTCAAAGAGTGTGATCGGGATTTTTGCTTATAAAATACAAAAAAGAAAAATTAAGGGGGGCGCCCGCCTACCCAAGGCTTGCCTTGGGTCCGCCCTTGTCCACCCGCCCGAAGGCACGACAATGGAATAATCGGTAAAACTTCACCTCCCATCCAAGACGAATCGGTGCCACCCGTATTCGCCTTTCACCTGGATGACGTAGAAAATAATGTGGATAGTAAGATTCGAACCTGGGTCACAAGAAACACTAAGGGGGTGTTTGTTTTTTCAGAAAAAACCTCTTCTAACTTCTTATGTCTGTGCCGCGCAGACCACGCGCAGACGTTTAGCTCTGCAGACTGTTTGTTTTTAGAAGACATTTCATTAAAAATGTCTTCAAACCTCTTCCAACCCTCTCTTCGCCCCTCTCCTCCTAATCTCAAAACACAGACACCTCTCCCACCTCCACGCCGCCGATAGGGCTGTTTACGAGCCGAGCCGAACCGAGCGGACCTTTGCTCATGCTTGGCTCGTTTACAAACCGAACCGGGCAGAGAGGCTCATTTAAAACCGAGCCTCAAATCAAGCGAGCATTTTTCGAGCAGTAAATATTCCGAGCGAGCGTCGAGCGAAGTTCGAGCGATTTGGATAACGATGTAGCCCGATTGAAATTCGCTAAGAGAGCTTGTGACAATGTTCGATCTCAAGTTTTTATGTCTTTAAAAACATGCACGTTTCATGACATAATATTTTTCTTATGAATAACAATGTTGTGGCCGATGAGGCGATGATCATATTGCACGAAAAATTACGTTGAGAGTGGGAGACGATCGACTTAAGGTAACAACATAAAACATTGAGACGATGAGCAGCTTGTCATTTATCGATTTAGGATTTAACTTTTATGTTTTGATATTAATTTTGTATTGGCGTGGTTGGGCTAGTACATATAGATATAGCTGTAAATTTGTATATAGTGGACCAAAATCTAATAGAGTGGTATATATAATACTATAAATTTAAATAATATTTAAGTATATATGTATGTGTAATGTGTGTGTATATATAGGTGTGTGTGTGTGTATGTATAATTTATATTTATGTATATATATGTGTATATACATGTTTATATATGTATGTGTATGTATATATATATATACTAATTATTAATTAAAAATAATTCGAGCCGAACCGAGTCGAGCGAACCTTTGCTCATGCTTGGCTCGTTTACAAACCGAACCGAGCAGAGCGGCTCGTTTACAACCGAGCGTCAAATCGAACGAGCATTTTCCGAGCAATTTCCGAACGAGTGTCGAGCGAGCGACGAGCGGCGAGCGATTTGAACGGCCCTAGCCGCCGGTCACCACTTCCTCCTCCTCCACAGCCACCGGCAACACCTCCCCCACCTCCACAGCCAGCCCTTCTCTTCCGGCCCTTCTTTCGATTTCGCCATTTCTTTCGGACAATCTCTTCTGCTACTGTACTATTAGTGCTGCCAATATCCGATTATTTGAAGATCAAGAACAGATCTGGGAGCAAGATTTCACCTGTTTAGTTGAAGGGGTGTTGCAAAAATGTGTGGTTTGTGAGTCGTATTGTTTTCATTGTCTGATGAGGCAGTCTTCTAACCATTTCGAAAAAAAAACTACTCTGCAAATTACGGGTATCAGACATAAAAGCTTCTGAATAATCATTCTCATGTTTAAGATAATTAAGAAGATCCGGGTCATGGGTATTTGACATCCAGTGATACGGGTCTTCCCAAGAAACCCCATGAGCTGTGACGTTGAATGCTACTTTCTTGGGTTATGGTGGTGGTTTTTGGTGGCGGAGTGAAGAGTAGAAGTAAGAGTGTAGGGTGGTGGTAAGTGGGTGTGTGGTAGGTTTTAACCTGGTGGTTTTTGTGATGAAGGAAGCCATGGAAATGGTGCAGGAGAGGTTAGTTTCAGGTTGTGGGTGCAAAGGTGGGGTGGTAAGGGGAAAGAGAAAGGGAAAAAAAGTTTGCAGATGTGGTGTAAAGAGGTGAGATAATCAAACACTCTTTTTATTACTGATGAGGATACGTCCTAGGTCGGACCGAATGTCTAGCAAACACAAACCGAACCGAAAGCCTAAAGGAACGGACGCATCTAGGGCCATAGACGAAGCGACCCAACTCCCTGATCCATCGTAACTAACCAGGGGCCCACAACTTTAACCGCCATGACAATGACTGGTCCGACCCTAACTAACTCGCCACGTCAGCATACCCAAAAACTATAAATACCAGGCCAAGACTTCCAACAAGGGGTAATCGCTACTTTCTCTCTCTAAACTATCCTCTCTCACTTCATGACCTATTCTCTCCTCACAAATACTTATTCTCACGCCCGAGCTTGGTCACAGAGAGGCCCCCCTCCCTGTGACGAGGCCAACGGTGTGTTTCTTCCTTGTGATCTTGCAGGTTCTTGCTAGGTCAACTGAAGCTCTGCTCTGACCAGGTCGGACAAACTGGTTTTGAGTCTTCAATTACACTCCGCATGCATTTGGTCCACCTTTTCTCGTGCAGACGTTTGCAGATGTGGTTTGTAGACTGCAGACCTTTTACATCTGAAAAACAAACACCACCTAAGTCTTTCCCCCAACCACTCCACCACTACCTCATTAGCAATTGGTATAATTATATAATAAGAACTATATAACTTATAACTAAATTAAATACTTTAAAAATGTTATACTTCATGTACTTTCAACCCTCTAGTTGTTGCAATTACTTTCAATTTTCCTGTACGGCCATTATATAATTACTTATTTATATAAACACAGTTGTCTAGTTTCAGAAATATTTATTTACTTATTTATTATTATAAAAGCTTTTCCGTATTCGACATAACCACATGATCTTATTTATTTATTTATTTATTATAATATATATCTTACGTGTAGACAAAACTTAAAAAATTACAATCAAACTAAGAGTTTCAACGTTTATTCATATTTTCCATCAATTCATACGTCGAGTCTCCTCATAATTAACCTCCTTATGTATGTATAGATATAAAACTAATATAGAACCAATTTAAGTAAAGATATGTAAGAACTGTTAAACAACATAATAAACATTTATATACATATTAACATAGGGTTAGGATCATGAGTGAACAACATCCTTGTTTGTGAACAAAGTGAACCAATCTCAACCATTCATTTGATTAGTTGATGAAAAGGTTAGGATTGTAATTCTACAATTAATCTTTTTTGTTTAAATTCGTTTTCAATAATTCTATCAGTTACATGTTAGTTATTTTTGGAATTTTAGGAGATTTCCTTTGATTACATCTCTATCCAATATTTTTCGAAATCATCTCTTTGTTTAACATACGAAGAAAATCGCCCAGTATTTGCCAGATCATTTGTTTATTTAACAGAATTCAATCCCGTTTTTTACACAATCATGAATCGTCCAGGTTTTGTTTCTGTGATATCATTTTAGTTCATCTCATATGTCTCGTCCAGGTCCAACTGTTTTTTTTTATTTTTTGTGCCGCAAGCGTAAACGATTTCGTAAATATGCTTTTTAGTTCATCTGATTGTTGATTTTAATATGAGATTGAAGCATTATGCTGACTTTGATTATATGTCGAGAAATAATTGTTTTTGGGTGCAGTTTTAATAGAATTCCTAATCAGTTGTTTATTCCTAGTATGATAGATATTTTTTTCCAGATATACTGAAGTAAATGATTTTTTTATTAAGATAAGAGTTGCATGTACACATATGTATATACATTTACAGTACAGATATACACATATGTATTTACAACACGTTTTTTCGTAAAGACAACCATTGCATGTACACATATGTATATACATTTACAGCAACATCAGCACCAGATATACACATGTGTATTTACGTCTGTAATTGGTTTCTCTTCAAGTTCCTGATCAACACAAACATTCGCTCCATCAGCACCAGATTCTTTCTCATATGTTTTACCATTCACCATCTGAACACCTGTTTCCAATTATAAAAACTTAATACACAAAAAATAAGGCATACAATCCTTATACTAGTATATAACATACTTAACCCCTTTATCTTACAAACATTTTTTCCTTTCAACGCACATTACATACAATTTTTTCTCCCAAAAACCCATATACAACACTAATGTACATATGTGAATAATTTTACAACAAAGATATACACATGTGTATAAACAGTGTACATAACAAGATTATAACTATTGTACACACAGAACATACGTATACACATTTACAGCACATATATACATATGTGTATTAATGGCACAGATTTCAAATCACAGGTTACAACTATTGTACACACCATACATATGTTTATACATTTTGCAAAAAAAAAAAATCATATACATCATAAATACACAAGTGTACAACAATAACATTACACCAACTATCCCAGACCCAAGGGTCTGCAACCCATCGTTCCGATTACAATGCCGGAAAAAAAACAGAGCACCGACAAACCTCTTAATCACAAACCCCAAACCGACAAACCAACTACTCATGTAATCGAATTCATACCAATCAAAACAAAAACTCGTACCATAAACTTTTGATTAAACAACTAGTAAAACTTCAAAACGATCTCATACAGACCGATTGGACTAAACCCTAACTTTTTTTTGTTTCAGTAATTTAGAAGGATTAATGATCATAGACAACCGAAATCTATGTACTGAGTATAAACTTACCGTTTTGTAAACTTCCGTTGATTTCCAGGGATATTTAGAAGGAATGCCGCTCCGATTGTCCTACTTCGTATCGCTGGTCCCGTGTGAAGGTGAGTGATATGGAAGATGTTCTTATTACCAGGGATATTTTGATACCAAATCAACAAGAGCAATTATTATGGAAGAAAATATTTGATTATAATCTAAAGAGACAATTACAATTACGTTACTAGTTTCCCAAAAATAAACAGGTGTACTTTTACATTATTACCCTTATTGATTATTTCTCTTTATTATTATTTAATCAAATAATTACTAAATTAAATCTCATCATCTAACAAATGAGTGGTCAAGATCTGTTCACTCTGTTCACAAGTTACTCCTTGTTCACTCTAGAACCCTACCCTATTAACATATATATATTTTTTTAATTTTGTTACCTGTAACTGTATAATCGAATCTATTTCGCTATGAACCGCTATTACGGGTATGTTTGGCATAGAGCTTTTAGGAGCTTCTAGCTTTAAGCTTTTAAGAAAAAACTCATACTCAATAAAAAACATTTTTGGGTTGAACGAGCTTGAAGCTTTTAGGTTAGGAGCTTGAAGATTTTAGTTGAACGATCCTACTATTAGCGTTTAGAAAGAGCTACAAGCTTTTAGGAAAAAATGACTGATTTAACCTCTAAAGATAATGAACTTTTTAATGCATAAACTATTTAAATTTCTAGTTATGTCCATTTTGATCATTTTATACATTTTATTAAAAGCTCCAGCTACTCTAGCAAACGAACCAAACGTTCAGCGAACAGTTCGTGAACCGTTCGGCGGGAAGTTTGTTTGTGTTCGTTCGTTTATTAAACAAACGAACACAAACAAGAAATTTTGTTCGTTTAGTTAAATGAACAAACATGAACATAGGGCGCGTTCGTTCATTTATGTTCGTGAACGTTTGGTAATGTGTTCGTTTGTGTTCGATAGTTTATTAGTGTTTTTAACTTTTATATTTTATTTGAATACTTCAAAATTCCGATAAATAAAAAATTTAATAATTGTCA
Organism: Helianthus tuberosus; assembly: GCA_030545235.1. Taxonomy (NCBI): domain Eukaryota; kingdom Viridiplantae; phylum Streptophyta; class Magnoliopsida; order Asterales; family Asteraceae; genus Helianthus; species Helianthus tuberosus. The sequence goes on along the minus strand of CM060431.1, from coordinate 4,568,933 downwards.
ATGTATTATATATTTTGTTCATGAATGTTTGTTTGTGTTCGTTCGTTACCATTTGTATTCATGAACATTAGTTTGTGCTCAGTTGTGTCCATTATCGTTTGTTTTCATTCGTTGACTAAAATTAACAAACAAACACAAATGAACACGAACAAGTTAATTTCCTTAACAAACAAACACGAACATAGAATCTCGTTCGGTAAGCGTTCATGAACAGTTCGTAAACACATATATTTCTTAACAAACGAACACGAACAAGGACTTGTTCGTGTTCGTTCGGTTCGTTTGCAGCCCTAGCTACTAGCTACCAGCTTCCAACCAACAGTCACCAGCTACTTTTGCCAAACATACCCTACATATAACTAAGACTGCGGGGTATGGTGGGGCTTGGGTTGGGCGTGGGTTGGGGCAATTGCTGACACCTGGATGTTGAATTCTCATAACCCAAACCCAAGTTTTAATGGGGTATGGTGGGGCTTGGGTTGGGCGTGGCTGGGCGGGCGTGGCCTAGCCACATCACCATTTTTTTTAATATATATTTAAATTAATTAACTACATAAAAAAACATATTTTTTTTAAATACATAAACAAACATAATAATTATTAAAATAAAAAACAATAATTCTTCGTCGTCTTCGTCGGTTTCGAACCCAGGAATCGTTGAAACATGTTCCACCAAATCAGATCGAAGGTTGTGATGTATATCCCTTGACTTGATCCAAAATTCATTATCCGCTTTATCTTGGTCTGTTACGTTACCTGGTTGGGAATCATCGTCATCATAGTGGGTAACGACCGCTCTACCTTTATCCTCCAAAATCATGTTGTGAAGAATGATACATGTGTACATCACGTTTCCAATCTGATCCTTGTCCAATAGTCGACAAGGCATTTGTAATATTCGCCACCTTTTCTTCAAAACACTGAATGCTCGCTCGACGTCTTTACGTGCAGCCATCTGTACCCTGTTAAACTTTAATCTCTTTGGATCTGTCGTACCGTGTTTTGTGAATGATTTTACAAAAACCCCCTACTCTGGGTAAATCCCATCAACTAGGTAGTACCCATACACGTACTCAGCCCCGTTTACAAAGAAAGTTCCTTTGGGTCCTATACCATTTACTCGATCATTGAAAAGGGGCGAGTGGTTTATGATGGTAATATCATTATGTGAACCTGGCATACCGAAGAACGCATGCCATATCCAAAGATCTTGGGACGCAACCGCTTCAAGCATGATGGCTGGACTCCCGTGAAATCCACTCGTGTGAGCGCCTTGCTATTGGGTAGGACAAAGTTCCCAAGCCCATTTCATACAATCTAAACTGTTGGTGCACTTGTGTCTGTACTTTGTCTGTATTTCGTCATGATACAAAACGATGTCTTTAATGTAAGGTTGATGTAAGTTTGACCAAGTCAACCATCCTCCTGGTTTGACTTGACCAAACAGTAAACAAATGTTTGTAAGGTGTTTGGGTCGAAAGATGTGTGATCGAAGGATTGTTTATATCCTTCGATCATAATCTCGAAACATAAACCCTCGACAGATGGACCTCGAAGGATATCATCCTTCGAGGTGTATGCAGATCTTTCGATGTGTTTCTGGTCGACAGATGATCTTTCGATCAGTCTGTCTGATCTTTCGACCAGACGATCTGTGTCGGGTATAAATACCCATGTGTTGTGTTCAGTTCAGAAAGGACACCAGAGAGAGAGACAGGAGAGCACACACACACTTTGAGAGTTTATAGAACATATCTGTAAACATTGAGCTTGTAACCGGACCCTTCATTCGTATTAATACAAGTGGTGTTAATCGGTGAATCTTGCGTGTTGTGTTTGTGCTTGTTCTCGTATAAAGTCTCGGTTGCATGCTAGCTTGGATTCCGCACTCGCTAGTGTGTTTGATATAACAAGGATAAGGTTTTATCTCATCCTCGAGAGGGACCTACAAGTGGTATCAGAGCTTTGGCTCTTCTCCTTGTTAAAACCGAGTGTTTTCGGGTGTTTTTCGGGTTTTGAAAAGTTTATTTTCTGAAAAACTTGTTAAAATCGGGTTTCGGTTTGTTGTCGGTTTGCAGAAATATTCATTTTTCTGGGTTTGTTCTTCTTATCTTCAACCGATATCTTATGTGTTCTTGATATTTTGCACTTTTGATCTTAAAAATTTGAAACTTCAAAGTGTTTGTGCATTGAAAAGAGTATTTTGATTAAAATATTGGACATTACTTGTTTGGTGAAACCTGCATGTTCAGAAGATATGGTCTGAACATACTTTCTGCCGAAAGTTCTCACCAACTCGTCAACTTTTCACCAACCCGTCACTCTTTGTCAACTGTGTCAGAACCGATCGAAAGATATCCTTCGAAGTCGAAAGATCATCTTTCGACCAAAGGAGGTTCGACAGATAGTCATCATTCGAGCATCCTTCGAAGTGTGAGACTTATCCTTCGAACCAAGGAATATTTTCGAAACATACATCTTTCGGTCTTCTGCTCATTTTCGAAAGACAAGGATCCTTCGATTGGAGAGTCTTTCGAAGTCATTGTTCGAAAGACAAGGATCTTTCGATTGGAGAATCTTTCGAAGTCACTGCTCGAAACTCAACAGTGATCTTTCGAACACTGTTAATCCTTCGAACAAAGTTTGATCTTTCGATCCTTGTGTGTTTAAGTTTAACAGTTTGTGTTTTTCAGGTCTTTCGATCAAGGATCTTTCGGCTGGTTGTCATCATTTGAAATTAACATAGTTTGTGAAAATTAAATTTTTAAACAGAAAACTTGTTTTCATTTTTAAATCAATTTTCACTTAATATATTTATTTTCATAAAATGGGAACAAACGGTCAGTGGGATCCAACCGCGTGGACTCAAATAACTTCGACTCCACAATCATCAGCTATGCAATCTACGTCAGATTTCAACAAAACTGCATGGATGCAAGCTATTGCCCCACCTCAAGCTGCAATGATCACTGCAAATCAATGGGCATTGGTCACAAATCAAAACAGCAGCATTCAATCTATGATGCAGAACGACAGTGAAACTGGTACAAGCACAAAACCGCCAAAGCTGAATCACATCAATGATTGGGGATGGTGGAAAGAAAGGCTGAGAACTTATGTTCAGGGGCAAGGTCAAGACCTATGGATGTGCTTCTTCACCGCATTTGAACATGATTTGGAAGTTGCAGGATCCAATCCAGAAACTTACAGCACTTTGTCTGAAGATGATAAGAAGAAATTTGAGTTAGAAAAGAAAGCATTCATGATTCTCACGCAAGCTCTTCACAGAGACATATACCACCAGTTTGTTTACTGTACGACTACTAAAAGCTTGTGGGATATGCTCACGTTACGATGTGAAGGAAATGCTCAATCTAGAAAGATCAAGCAAGAATTACTGAAGAAAGAGTTTGAAGGATTCACGTGTATGGAGAATGAGACTTTGGCAGATTTATCTACAAGGTTCCATCACTTGTTGAGCGAGATGTTTGCCTTTAAAGTCACTGCCACTCCACAAGAAATGGTGAAGAGATTCGCTGATAGCTTACCAGCAAAGTGGAGCAGTTATCTTGAAATTCTCAAAGAAAACGGTGTTCTAGACACAATCACCGTTTATGAGTTAATTCAAAGATTGGAGAACAAGGATGTGGAAGAAAAGCTTAAGGCGAAAAGAACATTGACTCCTCAAAATCCTGAGATGTACTTTGGGATTGCAGGAGGTATCAGTGGAGAAAAACCAGCTTCTCAACACGCAAAGCTTCAAATAGCTTTCGTCTCTAACACCGGACCTTCAACAACAGATCAGTTTGATCCTTCGGCTTACACGATGTTTTCAAGACCGAATGTGCAACCGATAGCTCAGCAGCAACAACCGCAACAGCAAGGGTTTTATGGAAGCTCTTCAAACTTTCAAGCCACTTCCAATCCAAACACAGTCAGATTAGACACTTCCAACTTTTCTAAAGTCAGTGTCGAAATAGCCAAGGAGCATATGGAGATGTTGAATACCTTGGTTAGTGCTTATAGTGGATTGATCGCAGGTCAGATTGGGAATATCAATCTAACCAATGAAGATTATCAGCAAGTGGATAAAGAAGAGTTTGAAATGATGGATATCAAATGGGCTCTTGCTAGTGCAATTCGAAGAGCTAAGGAGTTTATGGAAAGGACGGGGAGAACCAACTTGGATAGCAAGAAAGACACCAAGTATGGGTTCGACAAGCAAGCTGTAACGTGCTTTAACTGTGGTGAACGGGGCCATTTCAAAAGGGAATGCACAAGACCAGCTCAGCATGGAAACCAGAATCCCTTCAGAAACCAAGGCAACCAACAGAACCAGAACAGGAACAATGAGCGTATGTTGATACCTGTCAACAACCGAACTCAAGCAGGATCATCAAATGCCAACCGGGGGCTGGTGGTTCAAATAGATGAGGGTTGTGATTGGTCGCTTCAGCTTGGAGAAGGAGGAAATGGTGGAACAGCATGTTTTGCTGAAGTCGTAAAGGATTTAAAGCACGCCAGTGGTGGAGAATCTTCCACCAATGGTGTTGCATCTTCTGAAGATGAAGACAATTCTGGTTATAGTGGAAGCTCAGATGAAGAATCCTCCACTTCAGGAAATGATCATGTGGATGAGACATCAAGTGCGTCAGTCGATGCAGATATTGATGAGCTTTTGGAGGAAGCTGCAGCAGTAACTGAAAGAGGATCTAATTTGGTGGATCAAACTGCTCATTCTTCGTCTTCTCTCCATTCAGCCTTTATGGCTAATGTCGACAGTTCATCAAGCCAGGTAAGTGTCGATGAACCCACTGTAGTTAGCTGTGAAAATTGTGATAGTTTAAATGTTAAATATGCTGAACAGGAAAGTCAGTTTGAAATCATATCCAAACACAATCAAGAATTGATTGTAGATCTTTCTAAAGCAGCTGAAGCTAACGTGTTTTTAACCAGAAATGAAAAGGAAATTAAAACAACAATTGCGTCATTAAGACATGATGTTTCAGAATTACAAAAGGCTGTTTTGCGAAAACAACATGCTAACAATAATCTTATTGACACAATTGAAAAGCAAATGGTAGAGTTGGCAACAGCTCGATGTGAATGTGAAACAATCAAGCAGAAATTGGAAAGTTATTCCAATTCCCGCTATGTATTGGATCACATTATTGATGTTCAAAAGAAAAAGGGGGATAAGAAGTGTATTGGATTCAAATCATGTCCTCCCCCAATGAATCACAATTACTCCAAATTGCCTGATAACGAGGATATGCCCGTTTTGAACCTACTGTGCCACTCAATCTAGATGATTTTGCAGCAGGCCTCGGGTTCACAACTGGTACATCATCCTCGGGTCAATCTGAAACTGAATCTGAATCTGAGAATGTGACAGATTCATCATGTGTTAAGGAACAGAGTCCTCCCATTGTTGAGGATGCTGATTCTTCGGATGATGAATCTGAAGTAATTGTGAAACAACAGTCTAACTCGGTTACAACAGATATTCCAATCGAGAATCACATCCTGTGTGATCCACCAGTGAAACCGAGTAAGACTGAAATGTCAAAACCAATGGAGTCCCTTGTATCTAGCAGTGAAGAGAATAACTTGTTGTACACGCTCAAAGGAGATAGCAAAATCTACTCTAACAAAGATTTTCCAATTAAAAATGTAAATCAAGATTTAATTGAGCAAATTTTTGAAGGATGTACTGATAAGTTTTTGGGGAACAAAAGTGGCAAAATTACCGTCACTCAATGTGATCAAATTCCGTGTGAACAAATTCGAAAACAATACGGAAACCAAAAACTACCCATTGAGCGAAAACAACAAGTCAACTCAGGAAAAGGTAAAGTACAGGGAAAGAAGGCTCAGAACAAGAAGGTTCAAGCACCTAAAGTTCAGCAGGCTAAGACTGAACAACCAAAGGTTCAACAACAAAAGGTGCAGAACAAAAGAGCTTCTGTTAAGAAACGAGAACCGAAAATGAACTTTGTTGGATCCACGGGTTCAGATAAAATTGAAACATTTCAAGAAAAATCTAACGTTGATTTTGTAAAACAAGTTAGAATTTTAAAACGAAATGATCAGAATAATTACACCCAACACACCAACGGATGTGATTTAGGTCCAAGCACGTCTAGATCACAAAGTTCATTGTCTGGTTCTCAGTCTGGTCATCAACGTGTTTCTCCGAGGTTTGTAGAGCGGAGAATGTGTTTTGAGTGTGGCACAATTGGGCATATTGTAAGATACTGCCCATATTTGCAAAAGTTGAAGGCAAAAACAAGTGCTCCCCAAGAAATCAATTACCAAAAACGTTCATTTTCCCCGAAACAAGACCCACGTGTCTTGAAAGAAAGGGAAAAGAAGTTAAAACAAAAGAATCAAAAGGTAATTGAAAAGGCCTTAAAACCAAAGGTCAAAGAAGAAAAACCTGTTCAAGCAAAAACTAAAACTGTAAAACCAGTAAATGCTAAAACAATTAATGCAAATACTGGTAAAGAACAAACAGCTTGGAAACAAAAACAGGTAATTCAGTCAGGGGGAGCACCACAGGTTCTTTTTCCTAATCATCAAGTGATTGAAATCACTTTTCTTGATGATCAAGGACGACCCAAGTCCACAAAGGCTTGGGTCCCTCTCTCCAACTAATTTTTGAGTAAGCGTGTAGGATATTCCAGGAGGAACTTTCGATAGTCGTAAGATTGTTGATAGTGGAGCATCCTTGCACAAGATAGGCGACAGAAGAAATTGTTGCCTTTGATGGAGAGAAAGGAAAAAGATAAGAAGTCAAACATTCCGATGAAGGAATGATGGTGAAAGAATGTGGTTGAATGAAATTGGAAGCTTCGACAGATTGAAAATCATTTCAAAATGTGAATGTTAAAGGCTTTGATCGGGTCCCCGGGATAGATTCAAATCAAAATGTACGCACCTGCAGCACGTCTGAAGTTCAACAATCTACAAGATGAACGTGCAGTGTACATTTCTTCGTGGTGTGATTGAAGAAAATGTGTTTGTTGAACAAACCATTCAGGTGTGCGGATGCCTTGGTATGGGTTGAACAACCGCACACTACTTCTGAAAGAGAAAGACAAAGATCTTCGCTGGTGCAATGTGGAAGACCAGCCGGACCCGGAGGTTTATGATCTTGTTGCTGTGAAGGGATTTCAGTAGCTACAAATCGACCTTGAAATCCACACCGGGTGGATATTCAGTTTGGGAGAGCACTCAGATTCCTTGCAATGCACGATGCAGTTGCAGGATACGGTTTTAAATTTCTAATCTCTCCTATACTTGTCGATATTTAAGCTGCTTTGTAAATTATTATCTCGTTCAGCACTCTTTGGCCAGACAATGCTGTCATGGTCCGCACCGCTTACCGACATGTCAACTGATGTTTCCGAAATTCGTTCAAAATTAATTTTGGTAAACGGCATTGAGGTAAAACATGAGTTAACCAACATCGGAAAATCATTTTTGTAAATCATTTTTGTAAATACCTTTGTGTTTTAAATTTATTTTAGTTTGTTGATTTTAGGGGGAGTAATCCAAAATCTGAAAATCCAAAAACATTGAAAAATTTCAAAAAACACAAAAACAATAGAATAGCAAAAATGAGTTTCCTGGCGAGCAAAAGAGAATATGATAGTACATCAGTAGTCTGTCTAAACCTCTTTAAACCTTAAATGAAAAATGATAAGTAGCTCTATATAAGATGTATCGGTAGGCTCACAATCATTTTAAAGTGTGCAGGGTGATATAAACTTAAATCGACTGAAGATTGGGTGGGAACCATTCATTGGCATATGGTCTTAGTACCGAAATTTCGTTTGAGAGATTGCCGAGGTTCTGAGATATTCGGTCTTTATGCTGCTTATCATCTGGGTATCATGGTTGTATCTTTTACCGAAAAATAACGGGGACGCAAGTCTAGATCTTCCATGATACTATACATACGTGTACATACTGCATACGACCTCAATAAGTGATCAACAATCACATGTCCCTCAAATAAGTGATAATATATCACAAATTCTTTCCGGGAGTCAAGTTCGTCTCTCTGCTGTACGAAAGTACTGACCTGTTCACGGACTTGCTCCTGTGCCCTCATGCATCGAAAATCAAGTTCCTCATCAATAAGTGATTATATCACATAGGGCTTGTTTTCAAATCAAATAAGTGAGAATCTCACATCATATACGGTCAAACAGATGATAATCGGTATACTCACCGGTAAGATGAATCCTCGTGCATACCTTGATACGGGAATGTGTCGTGATGTGGATGAACACCGGTCGGTAAGTATAAATTATACCTTAACGTATCCCCTCGCCATGATTACATCTGATAAGTTGAGCTTAAGTGGACAACAATACCGATAATCGTTATAGGATGCTTATCTTAATGTTATCTAATTGAACAACAAGAGCGTTTTGGCATGACCGTACACTGATATGATTCTCTTAACCTCGAAACTCGCAAAAAGAATGTCTGTAAATATTTATTTAATGTTTCCTGTTTATGCATCTTTGTATATTTTTTTTTATTGCTTTCCATCTTTACATTTGAAAAATGAAAATTTCAAAAAGATTTTAGGTGTGTTTTAATTTAAACTTTATAAAATCCAAAAAGATTTTGTTTCTAGTTTATTTTTGATTGATCGATGTTGGAACTCGAGTCTATCCTACCCAAAATCCTGATCTTAAGCCGGAAAACAATTGCATCTTCATAAACAGTCGAAGTTAACGAGTTTTGAAAGTTAAAGGATTAAAATGAATATTTTTCTAAACTTTCAAACTGCTGTCGGTTGGTGTTCGATTGAGATTTGATCTCTTATGTGTCGTTAGTTTAAATGTTAACTACATTCCAAGCGGGTGTTCTCATTATGCGTTTAGCTTTCTTGCATGTGCAGATGCTAAAGGCGAGGAGAACATGTTCGATGAAAAGCTTTGGAATGAAGACACGAAGTGGAGGCACTCAAAGGATAAAATGATCGAGTTGCCGCTGTCCCTTCATCAACACCACAAGGATCTGAAGAATTGACAAGTCAAAAGATTCACGAGCATGACTCAATGGAGAGTTCAATCTAAGGGGGAGTTTGTCAACACACTTTCTACATGAAACGGGGAGTTTGTTGATACACTTTCTACTTTCAAGACGTGAAGACTTTGAAGATCCTCCGACATGAAAGACATAGAAGACGAACCATCACGAGTAACGTCCAAGGGGGAGTTTGTTGATGCACTTTGTGTGGACGCGACTCGGCTCGGTTCGACTCGGCCTTGAAGACTTGAAGACACGAAAATCGAGACAAAGCTACAGCCAAGGGGGAGTTTGTTGGTGCACTTGTGTCTGTACTTTGTCTGTATTTCGTCATGATACAAAACAATGTCTTTAATGTAAGGTTGATGTAAGTTTGACCAAGTCAACCATCCTCCTGGTTTGACTTGACCAAACAGTAAACAAATGTTTGTAAGGTGTTTGGGTCGAAAGATGTGTGATCGAAGGATTGTTTATATCCTTCGATCATAATCTCGAAACATAAACCCTCGACAGATGGACCTCGAAGGATATCATCCTTCGAGGTGTATGCAGATCTTTCGATGTGTTTCTGGTCGACAGATGATCTTTCGATCAGTCTGTCTGATCTTTCGACCAGACGATCTGTGTCGGGTATAAATACCCATGTGTTGTGTTCAGTTCAGAAAGGACACCAGAGAGAGAGACAGGAGAGCACACACACACTTTGAGAGTTTATAGAACATATCTGTAAACATTGAGCTTGTAACCGGACCCTTCATTCGTATTAATACAAGTGGTGTTAATCGGTGAATCTTGCGTGTTGTGTTTGTGCTTGTTCTCGTATAAAGTCTCGGTTGCATGCTAGCTTGGATTCCGCACTCGCTAATGTGTTTGATATAACAAGGATAAGGTTTTATCTCATCCTCGAGAGGGACCTACATAAACTACCTAGCATCCCGGGTAGCCCATGATAATCTGCGTGATGTTCCAATAATTGTTGCATGTCACTGAACGAGGGCTTTCTCAAATATCTTTTCCTATAGAGTTCTAGAATACACGAACAAAAGTTGTGAAGACTTTCTCTAGCTACACGTGCAGACATTTTTAAATAGTCATCCATAATGTCCGAACTATTGCCGTACGCTAACTGCCTAAGTGCGACCGTGACCTTTTGCCACGTAGTAAATCCTAATTGCCCGGTTACATCGGGTTTTTGTTGAAAATAAACATACTTCTCCTCAAGATCTCTAGATATCCTTAAAAATAAGTTTCTACTCATACGAAAACGACGCCTAAACATTTTTTCATCATACTTAGGTTCAGCTGAGAAGTAATCGCTTACCAACAAATCGTTAGCGGTGACCCGTTCACGAGCG